>CM055314.2:26364205-27564205 GCA_029255685.2 Silene conica | reverse complement strand
AAAATCACTTAACATTATGTGAATCAATATTCACGTTTAAGTTAAACATCCTAAAACTTTTAGGTTTCAAAATTTAGTCTTACTCAAATTTTGAACATGATTGAACTTATTTATTAAAATATTGTTCGGTATATAATCGGTTTAACGGGAAAATATAATATAAAAATCCAAATGAGTCATAAAAATTTCGAAAAATTCAAAATTCAAATTTTAAATATTCTGGAATTTTCTTTCAAATATTAAAATTACAGAACCAAAAATTCATTAGTATAAACGAAATAACCAATTTATTTCGAAATAAGTCGTAAAAACATGCATTTTAAGTCGGAAATTCAAAATTTACTTTTATAAAATGCAATAAAATACTAATAAAAACTAATGATGATTTTTACACATTCTAAACTCTTTATAATCTGAAATGAACAGTAAAATCACTGCCCAAGGTCTGAAAACGTGAATTATGACTCTTAAAATCCAAATTGTTAACTTTAACTTGTAAAATTAAAATTTAAATTTCCAGAAACTTTTGGCTCCCAAGAAATATATGTTGATGAACATATCTAATATTACATCTATGGGTGAATTTATTCGGCCATTTTAGCAACCTTTACTATTTTTAACGAATTTTGTCATATAATATACGATTTTAACCATTAAAATCAATCCTCATACAATATTCGAAATAAAAATCTCAAAATTTACATGCATGCAAGAATTAATATATATGACACTGTGTAAAACTTTTATGGCCAAATTCCAACTCAAACTATTTAAGTTTAATTATGTCACTATTATTTCAATTTTTACCATAAAAATCAATAATCATGCAATACTTGATAAAAACTTCTGAA
Source organism: Silene conica (assembly GCA_029255685.2). Lineage (NCBI taxonomy): Eukaryota > Viridiplantae > Streptophyta > Magnoliopsida > Caryophyllales > Caryophyllaceae > Silene > Silene conica. The sequence goes on along the minus strand of CM055314.2, from coordinate 27,563,354 downwards.
AAATTTAACTAATATTTTAATTATTGCATGTGACATACTCAAAAATTTTCATAGCTAAATTCACAATTTAACTATATAAACCCGATTTATATTCATTTTATGATAATTTAACCATTAAATTTCATAAACCATGCATAAAACTCCAATAACTCGGAAAAAATTTATATTCATAATATATAAAATTCATGTGAGAACATATATAAAAATCTCGGCCAGAAAGTATTATTTGCTATTTTTCCCATAAAACATTTTTAGCCGATTAAATGCATAAATTAATAATTAATTTCTAAAATGAACAATATTATTCCATAAATCATATAAAATGACCTAAAACACTTTAGGACCAGAAAGTATACATGCATAAATATTTTCGTGCATATCTTATATGAACTAAATATTTTACGTTTTATTTGTTACTTTTATTACTCGTAAAAACGAAACGAGTTGCATGCAAGCAACCGTATGCGTTGACACCACTTGTAAGGTTCGTCGTACTAGCCCTACCATAAAATTAGTCTTACTAATTAACTTACCAAATTAACAATTTAATTTTAGGTCAAGATCTTTATGCATGCAAAACAAAATGCGGAAATGAAAGATTCGGACCCTTACATTCGGTCCAAATATATGCTAGGACGATCCTCCAGAGAGCAACCAAAGTAGCTTGCCTCCTTTAGGATGCACCCAAGACTTACCCTTAATAACCGAAAATCTCACGGACTAGGTGAACAATAATCAGTTTCCCTTAAAACCGAATTCTAATAATCTTATTAGAACAATATTCTAAAAATACTATTATAGTCTCAATATAATCTTATTATATTATTATAGATAAAAATATTTTTCTTACTAGAAAAATTTTAGAGGAATTTTTAAGATTTTTCTTACACTAGAAAAATTGAGCTTAGGTTAGAAATGGTTGTAAATGTGAACAATTCACATTATATGGTGAGGGATGGGGTGCCGTGTACAATGGATGCATGGGAAGGCCAAATGGGTGCTTTTAGTCTTACCCGTAAGGTTAGGGTTGCATGCCTACTATTAGGCATCATCCCTATCCAATGATTATGTTTAAAAGAATAAATAATCCCTTAAACACACCCATAATACACGGCACATATAAGTGTAAAATGGACCTCATTGTACAAAATTGTTATTTGTACAATTGTGTAACATGTGACATCATATGTCACAAAATACAATTGTATTAATTTAAAATACATATTTATCAAATAAATATTATTTCGAAATTAATTAAATCATATTTAACAAATTTATTTAGTAATTCATAATTACCGTCCCAAAATATGGTTATTATAATAATCGTCAATACGATATACAACGTTTGTTATAACCACGAACCTTTCTCTTTCTAATTTCGATATTTCATAAATATCGATTAATTTTTGACAATTGACACGTTTCAATTTCAAATATAAATCTTATATTAAGATTCAACCTCTGATTTCTCGATATTTGATTTTAAGGAATTTGATCAACTCGTATCTTATACAATTGATCAATATATCAATTAAGGGGATTGTCCTATAGGTGTACTGTGACCTAAAGGGATTAACTGACCACCACCGTCATTCGACAGTAATGTCAAATTCTAGTCAGCCAATCATTACCGATTAATGTTGGTCAGTTAACTATATAATTTCGGATCATCCCTTGCATATTCTCGTCATGAGATTTAATTACGTGATCCCACTATTGTTGAGGACACATTTCCCAACAATAATTTCGTTATAATCCTGCATATAAAGTATTGGAACATATACATATATTTTCCCACACCGACAGCCCTCACAACCACCATGAATGTTTACCCTAATCTGCCTGCTTAAAACCGTGTTTTTTCAGAACTCACTTCAGTTCCCCCTATTCTCACGGTTTTTTTTCCTCTCGCCAGCAGGCCCACCATTACCTCTGGCCACCATCATTGTCACCACTAACACACGGTGGTTCCAGGGGTGGTAACCTCTCCCTCTGGCGTCACCTAAACCTACTGCAACAACCGCCACCAACTTTTGATCCAAAACGCGATTACATCCCCTGTTTAACAAAACTCCGACCACCTCCGTCACCATCTACAACCATACACTACCATCAACAACTCGTCTTGGTCGACCCATTCACCCCTACCACGACCCATTTCGTTTTGGTCCAGTCACATCTCTAAACGGGTTGAAATACGGGTTTAAAGACCCCCTTGCTTACCCTCTGTTTTCACGTTTCTCCGGCCACTACCAGTACCCGCGGCGACCAACGACCACCAGTCATGCACCCCAATCATCGTCCCTAACCCAGTGACCACCACCCATCAACCCAGGTCAGTCGCATGCATATCCATAAGGTCATATTATTCACGATGTTTGCCGAGTCCTAAGTTGTAAACGATAACGAGAATGAAGCAATAAACGATAATTAACGTACCTTCACTACAACAAAATGACACTTGCGCCACGATTTATGTCACGGGAATTCATAATTCGTGACCTAAATTTGCTTAGTCACGGGAAAAAAAGTCCCCTTCCTTCAAAATTAATTGGTGAAAAAGTTTATGTCACGGGAAAATATATCCGTGACAAATAATTGTTTTTAGTCACGAATTAAGCCATGACCGTGGCTAACAAATGCGTTTAGTCACGCATCAAGTCACGAACGTGGCTAATAATTATTTTTAGCCACAATGTCGTGGCTAACTATGATTTATTGTCACATGTAAGTTAACCGTGACAAATTAGTGTGCTTAGCCACACTGAATTTTTAACGTGGCTAATTATGATTTATTGTCACAGCTAAATTATCCGTGACTATATTGCTCTTAGCCACACACTGAATTCTTAACGTGGCTAATTGTGATTTATTGTCATAAGTAAATTACCCGTGACTAATTATTGCTCTTAGCTACACACTGGATTTTTACCGTGACTAATATTTTTGATATGATAACAAATAATAGTACAAAATTATTAGTGCAACATGGTGTGTACTGTGACATCAAGATGATTGCGCCGTATTATTGCGAGATGTGAACAATATTCATACTTAATGTTCTTCACTATTGACGTAAATGATCTTATTATGATTATTCTTATTATTGGATTTAGTCTGTCACAAGTGAGAGTTTGTGAAATTTATTGTGATTATTCTTATTAACACTACTGACTTGAAAATGAATATGATTATATGAATAAATGATTGTTGTTTAACAATTTATTTTGCTTTATTTTCGTTTAATGCTGCTTTACTTTAAGTATACGTTTAATTATCGTCTAAATTTTTTATTTTTTTACAGACTAGAATAATATTTAGTGGTTTTTTCATAACATCGATAATTTAATAAATAATTAATTCTTTTTTTTGTTAAATTTATAATATTGAATAACATTATTTAGAGACCGCATCACATTTAAAGAGAAAGTATGTCTAATTAAATAATTAACGTATTAACACCTATCATTGAGAAGTCTGAAACTAATATATTGTTAAATAAGCTTTTCATTAGAAAATTGATTTACAACTTTATTTGTAAAATATTTCTACAAGAACTTGAATTCGAGATGTTAAATTGAAAAAAAATTGGGGAAGTTTTTAAGGAGAAAAAAAAAGAAAAGACAATTAGATTTTAAATATGATTAAATAAAAAAAAAGTAGTCTAAAAAATTTAATTCAAAATGATTTCCAACAAATCATTGAATAAAATGGAAAAAAAATATATTGATAAAATAACCGATATAAAAAAATCAATATAGAAAAACATTTTAATTATTGAAAATGAGTGTATCACACCGAAAAGTGAAATGGGAATTAAAATAATAAATTTACATCTGTAAATAATGTGAAATTTTGTTGACAAAAAGAAATATCAAGAATAATGAAAAGAAATCAATTTAGAGAAAACAAAAATATATACAATATTTTCTGTGTTTTTTTGGCAAAAACTGATTATTTTCGAGTTAATAATGTGTTGGTCATTTATTTTAGTAATAAAACTCGGTCATTGATACTCATATGTAATCATTATTCAAAAGTGATCATTACTTAGTAAAAAGTGATTAAACTTTTTTTCGTTACAAATACGACGATCTTACAAATAGTAATTGTGTGGAAAAATATATGAAAAAATAGATTAAAAGAGAAATAAATAAAAATGCCGACAAATGAAAAAAAATTTAAAAAAATATATTAGGGAAAAAATATTAGGAAAATGTGATTAAATAGTTTGGAGAAAGTGGTTTTGTTGACTCGGGCAAAAAATGACCCGAGCATCATTAGTCGGGCGGTCAACATTGAAAACTCGAGTAATTTGAGAAAAATAATTTTTTTTCCGCAAAAATATGTAAATCATTTAATATTTTTTTCGCAAATATAATAGTGAAGGTCATTTAGAAAAAAAAGGAATATAATTTAAAAAGGTTTCAAAGTGTTAACTATATCAACAAGCTTAAGTTTCATTTTCGGTAGCTTAAGAACTCCACAGTTAAGCGTGCTCAGGTGAGAGTAGTCTTGGGATGGGTGACCTCCTGGGAAGGATATACGATTCGCAAAAATGAATGACTTGTGATTGTAAGTAACGAGTTGAGATAACTAACCAAGCAAGGATTAAAGCTTGACAAAATTCCATATGTAACCAAATGTGTTTGTTAGTGTGGTGGTTATTGCTCACCTCATCCCTTAACCCTGAGGTCAGAGGTTCGATCCCTACCCATGGGAATGGAGCAACTCTTTCGCAAGCCGTGAAGAGGGTCCGCCGGCGAGGGGATTATACACCGTTGTCGACGCGGTGGATACCCTGGTTTAGACAAAAATAAAGATTCCATATGTGAAAATATTTTCATTATAAGTAAAAAATAATATATTACATTTTGTTTATTTATTTTTTATTTTTTTGTTTGCCACGGGAATAATTTTGGCCACGAGAATTAAATTTTGGTCACGGGAATTATTAGCCACTTGAGAATCCGTGGCTAAAAATATAATTTTAGCCACGTTCTTGTTTTTCCCATGGCTATCTGTTAGCCACAACCACTTGGGCCACGGAAGGTATTTCCGTGACAAAGAGCTTTAGCCACGGGAAATTAGTACTTGCGCCACGAATTTAGTCGTGGCCCAAGTGCTTAATTGTAGTAGTGCTTATAACGACGGTTAAAAATAAACGAAGGAACTTGAAGAAGGCGAGCAGAAGGCAGGAAGGAAATAAGGAAGAAGGATAAAACGCAGAAATGGGAGAGGAGAAGAAGCGGCGTTGAAGAGTGTATTTGTTTGTCCTTTAGGGTTCATAATAAACAAGTTAACATACAAGGTTACAAATTGTTGATTGGTTCCACTGCACGTTGAATGAACTTATTTTCAAAGTATATTGTTACATTCCGAGTCTCGTAATTATCCATAATCAGCATCGTAAATGCTCGTAGTCAGACTTCATAAAATACTCGACATTGAGTCTCATTTCCAATAGCGTCTTATTATTTTATTATATCTAACGTTTTCTTTAAAAAATCGTAAAAATGCGTTCAGCATAAATAGTTATCGTAAAATTAACATATAATATCATTTCACGATAATAATACTAGCATAATATCTAATTCAATAAACGAGCTTATAAAAATAATGTCACAATAATAATCAAGGTCACCATAACTACCAAATTAATAATTTACAAAAGCAATATAAATATAAAACGATAAAACAAAAATAATAATCAATACAAGATATAAAATATCTATATATACGTAAAATATCACAAATAAAACTATCTCTAGACAAACTAATTATATCGATATTCTATTATCACGAGATATGAAAATAAGGGTTATTAAATTATTTATGCTCACATGTCTACTCACGGTCAATTGGCGGACATTTTTGCCAAAGCCTTGGGAGCTTTACAATTTTCTTCTCTTTTCCACAAGCTAGACATTCTCGATTTTCATGCTCGAACTTGAGAGAAAACGTGTGTTATTAATAAAGCTAGATATTATTAGGTTATTTATGATGCATTGGGAAACTTAAGAGTTGATGTCTTGGGCCGGTGTATGTCTTTAGTCGATGTATTGGGATGCTTACGAGTCTAATTCTGCAACAATATACTCCCTCCATTCATATCCACTTTGCACCTTTACTTTTTCACGTTTGCCAACGTACGTTTTACGTGCTAAATATCTTTAGTTACGTATTCGCAAAAATTATAAAAATTAGATATTTTCAATGTACTCGTGAAAACGAATCAAACAAGATCGCGCATGAATATATTTTCTCTTACGTATTAGGAGAAAATTGATACCAAACGTTAATTTGTAAATAGTGTACAAAATGCAAAAGTACCATTTGGATTTGAATGGAGGGAGTATATCACTTGACAAAGTTAATACAATCACAAAAATCATTCCCTCACACAATCTTATCAAAAATTAATATTAAACAATTGATTTTGATAAAGTAATCACTTAAAATGAACTGGACAACTAGTCAAAATAATTTTACACAATACAATTAACACAAATTCTTGTTAAAAACGGACACTATTCGTCATAAGTTAAAAACGAATAGTATCGTTCACAAAATACAAGTGACATGACCCATGAAAATGCTCAATTTTTCTGCGCTTGTATTTTCACTTGCATCGTTGTGGCCTTTAGGAGAGATATTATCCGTCTCTTCAACAAGACTCTTTGTACAATTAAATACGAGGTGTTACATATCAACATAAGTTTGTACCCAAAAAAAACATATGAACATAAGTTTCCTTCTCTTTTGTAATAAAAAAATTACCCAAAAAATTTCTAACTCATCCTCTGAATCATGGGTTCGCCCTTGATCTTATGTCTAATGTGATGATTTTTTTTCTTCTTGGAAATTTGGTCTATTACTCGTAGATTTCCTAATTTGTATAATCTTTGTTATTGTTTTAGTTGTTAAAGAAATATATAAATAAAAACATTTCAAAATAGTCTGGAATTGTAGATGGGTGAATCATTATTTCCATGGACGCAAATTGTAGCCTGGAAGAGGTCGACATTTTAAAGATAAAAAAACCACCCGCAATACAAGTGGAGACATTAATATTTTATGGAGTATTTAAAGCACTGCAGCAACTCAGCAAGTAGGAGAACAGTATGGGATCGTTTGGTTCAACAAGTCCGAATGGTATGGAATGAAATTTGATACTACGGTGGTATGAGATTCTAACTCCATACTTTCATAATCTTGTTTGATTCATCGTAAATTATAGAAGAGGGGTAGGTAGTTTGAATCCAATGGGGGAGGGTGGGTATGGGATTCCAAGGGGTTGAGATGGAGTTAGAATGCATTGAGTATCTATCTCCTCTCCATTTCAAAATCACTCAATCAAACACTTGAATGCCCCAATCCATTCTATTCCATTCCAAAATAGCCAATAAAACACCCTATAAATAAATGTGAACATCAAATCAAATGAACGTAAACTGGGTCTATCTCGACCCAATGATCATCTTATAATGTTCACAATTTCTCATTTGTAATGAATACATCCGTTACAAGTTTGTAACGGGTCAAATGTTATACATGTAAGAAGGAAAATACAAACACTTTGTAATTCCCTAGACTTGTCATGTCTACCTAAGGCCCTGTTCTTTTTGGCTTATTTTCAGCTCGTTTCAGTTCAGCTCAGCTCTATTCAGTTCAGGTCAGTTTAGTTCAGCCCAGTTCAGTTCAGCTCAGCTCTATTCAGTTCAGTTCAGCTCTATTCAGTTCAGCTCAGCTTCATTCAGTTCAGTTCCAGTTCAGTTCAGTTCAGCTCAGCTCAGCTTTATTTAGTTCAACTCGACTTTATTATGTACATCCCACATTATTATTATATATATTATTATTATTATTATTATTATTTTTGTTGTTGTTATTATTATTATTATTATTATTATTATATTTATTTATTTATTTATTTATTATTCTATTTATTATTATTAATTAATAATTCTTATTATGATTATTATTGTTATCATCTTGATGTGCTTCATCTTCGAGGTCATTATGGACACCAATATCGCACTTTTTTTTTCAATTTTTTTTCGAACTTTGTCCATGAATTTCTTCCATTCTTTATCATCCATGTTTGAATCCGTTCTTCCTTGAATACTTCGATGTTGTATAACTGGAATACCAGGTTTATGCTTCCGAATGAAATTATGAAGTGTAAAAGCGGATATGATAATTGACATTTGATATTTCGTGTCATTTGTGGCATGTTTTTTAACACCTTCCACCTTCTCTTCAGATCACCAAATGTCATTTCAACCGTCATCCTCAAAGATGAATGTCGATAATTAAAATGTTCAAATATTCCGCTAGGAGGTGCATGCTTATATTCAGGCACATGATTTCTCACGTTTGGATGGCTAATAGGAGACAAATACCCAATTGTATTCGGGTATCCCGAATCCACCAAATAATATTTACCTCTAAATGTTTATATATTAAAATAATTAATGTTTAGATAATAAAAAAAATGAAATACATGCCACATTTACCACATTTAGACGTAAAATGTTTAGATAATAAAAAAAATAATAACTAATGTTAATTAGATGTAAAATATTCAAATGTTGCTTTTGTTAATTTTAAAACACAAGAAAACAAAAAAGCAAAGTCCAGAGTTTACTACAAAAAAATACTTAAAAATTAATATTTTTTTAAAATAATTGTTTTTTAAAAAATCGCAAATTTGTATTAATCAAACATTTTTTTATATTATTATTATTAGTTAGTATACTTTAATTAAACTTAAGTTATTTCTATTAATTTCAACTTCATTCAGCTCAGTTCAGTTCAGCTCGATTAAATTCAGTTCAGTTCAGTTCAGCTCAGCTTGATTCAGTTCAGCTCAGCTCAGTTCAGTTCAGTTCAGTTCAGCTCAGCTCGATTCAGTTCAGCTCAGCTCAGTTCAGTTCAGTTCAGTTCAGCTCAGCCTCATTCAGTTCAGCTCAGTTCAGTTCAGCTCTAAAAAGCCAGAAAGAACAGGGCCTAAGTGGGAGTTATCCGACCCGTGGTAAGCTAGGGTGACTTATTATTGTATAGTGTTATCTGATTTGTGATTCTTTCGATATGACTTTTCGTTCCCACAATCCTAATCAAGATAACTCAAGTGTTGGCGGAAACTAACTAAGCAAAAATTGTTCGTTTTGAATAAAAAATAGGGTTATTTCATAGGAATAATCCAACATATACCTCATCTTCTCTTATTAATCCCTACTAACGATTAACTGAGAAAAATCCGACTTATGACCTCAGTTATCTTTCATTGAACTTTATCTATTTTTGAACTCTTATTTTCGATAAACAAATGTTACCTTGACTTACTTTTTGTTTTTCCTTCTTCCTGGACAAAAAGTAAGTGGAGGTGACGTGCTAACCTACCGATAATAAGAGTTTAAAAATAGTCAAAGTTCAATGAAAGATAAATGAGGTTATAGGTTGGATTTTTCTTAATTAATCGTTAGTATGAATTAATATGAGAAGATGGGACATAGGTTGGATTATTCTCATGAAATAAACCTAAAAAAATATGATGTTAAATTAGACCGTGTAGTGGATTAATACCTGCATATGAGTTTTTAAGTCCATGACCACGGTATCATTAACACCTCTAAATTTATATCTTAACCAGCTTCACAAATTGTTTACAAGAATGGTGTAATCTACTCCCATTTTTCCTCATTCTTTGCCTATACGGCTATACCTCATTTCTTAGTAAAGCAATTAAAATCATATCTTGGACATTTCCAAACTTATGAATATCAAAATGAACCTCATTTGTCCTTATTAATATTTAAAAATTAAAATAAGAAAAATACACTTTTAAAATGAACCGTAAATTATTCTTATTTTCATTTGAAAAGTAGGTACTAAGTAGACCTGTCTAAATGTGGATTTGGACTGGACATGAGCTGGGTTGAAAAGGAAAAGTATGTCCTATAAGATATAGCGGGCGGGTTGGGCCGAAACAGAAGGTCACTTCTCCTTGCCCTTACCCGCTCAACTGCTAAATTCGGGCAACCCATGGGCTGCCGGACTCATATTTTTCTGTTAACTTCTGAGAAATAATTAATTAAATAATTAACAATGTGATAAACTTGTAAAACTGATATTTGAATTAAGTTATTAGTTCTTAACAACAATACACAAAATAGAAGAATGACTAATTTGGTCATATGAATATTAAGTTTCAAAATCCAAACAAGAGTAAAAACTAAATAAAAATTAATTATATACTAACTGTTCATGTTATTTTAGCGGGCTGGATGAGCCAGCCTGTTTTGCATTTCTCTTGTCCGTGCCCGACCCATTTACTAAAATGGGTTGGGCCGGGTTATCCCCTAGCCCATTTTTTCAGAAAATTAATGTGCAAACTTGATAAAAATTTGGGTCGGATGGGTCGAGTTTTCGCACAATACCTCCCATGAACCGCTCTAGTACAAAGCAACTTTTAAAATATGTTTATTCTATTTCAGAATCAAACTTGATCAATACTAAAACCTGCCGATATAACAAAATCACGAATACTTACATACACGATTTGAAATAAATGTTATTCTTAATTTGCATGATACGTACATTTTTGTGACCATTCACTACTCCTCCTATTTATTTACATCCGTTTTCAATATGGTTAAGTTGTTACTTATCAATCATATTTATTTACATCCGTTTTATTATTATTTGAGCGTCTCAATCATATTTATTTACATCCGTTTTCAATATGGTTAAGTTGTTACTTATCATGTACAAGTCTTCGACTTCTTCTTCACTATATTAAAAGAAAATATGTTTTTTCTCATTTTCATGACTTTTGTGATAATTAAAATTTATTGTAATCATCCAGAGAGTCAAACAAAAGAATATTTTATAGTTTTTTTTATACATAAAAATTTAGGTTCATGGGTAGGTTTTACCTAGTCATCACTAGTTTTAAACCCGTGCAAATTGCACGGGTATGTTGTTTCTAAAGTTATTTAAAAAATTGTAAATATATATTAAGTTTTAAAGTAAAGTAACAAAATCTCCCTAATTTTTTTTAACAAATTTAATTGATCGATGTAATAATTAAGTAAAAATGAAAATTCTAAATTTGAATTAAAAATTTCACTTGCAAGTACTATAAATGATACAATAGTGTCAATTAGTCGGATAATTATTATAGTAAAATATTGGTCTCTTATCAGTTAAATTTGAGTTTCTACTCGGCCTTGTTACTCCGGCAACCTCAGAAAAAGTTGAGTTATGTAGGGAGTTTGAAATTCTCATTGTCACTATAATTTTTTTTCTAAAAATGTCATTATAAATTATTTTTTCTATTATTACCATTGTCATTATGTAACCTTTTACCTACTTAGCCGGTAAACTAAATCTAAACCTTATAATTAATTACGTAATTAATAATATTAAACAAATTTCTTAAAGAAAGATTCTCATATGGCATATGGCATATGCCAGGATATGGTATGTAGTGCAAGATTAAATAATATTAAACAAAATCTCTAATTAATTAACACAAATTCTCATTGAAAACAGATACTATTCGTCATAAGCTGAAGACGGATAGTGTCCCTCTCACAAAATGCAAGTGCGATATCCATGAAATGCTCCATTTGGCCCCACTTGTTCGTCCACTTACATTGTTGTGAGAGGGATACTATCCGTCTTCATCTTGTAACGGATAGTTTTCGTTTTCAGCAAGACTCTTTGATGAATCAATTGTTTCCTGGAGATTTCTGCGTACAATATTAAACAAAGCCCCTAACTTGCGTCAATTCCTTTTCAATTTCTAAATTAACTGATTTGTGACGGGCATATACGTCGCAAGCTTGCAACGGATCAAGTATTAATCACGGGGATATATAAGACAAAAGCATAGTGCATTGTGGGTAGCACATTGCTTTGTCTTATCTACCTACGTGAGTAGTATTTGACCCGTCACAAAATTGTGGCGGATATACCTGTCACAAATACGACTTGCTGAACTTAATTAAGTCTAATAATGCTTGGTAACCTTCTATTGCATGTAAAGTGAAGCAGATATGAAATGACACTGAAGGAAGTAAAACAAATTTTAGAGGGGCATTAATATAAAAAAAATTCTATAATGACAATAATAAAAAAAAATTGAAATTTTATGATGGCAATGAATGTATTTAACTCGTTATATAGGTAAACAAAATTATTCATACGAAAATTATCAAAGAATTAGTGAAATTACAAATTATTAGCCCGTTTTTTTCTTTTAAATACACATATACAGAGGGTAAAATTAAATTTTTTACCCGTACATATCTTTAAATACAAATTTTGACCCAATTTTCATTTAGAACAAATTGTTATTTATTAGACGGAACAAAATCATAATTGACTCGTGCACCTTTAATTTAAACCGGTTTAATCAACATTCAAACCCGGAAAATTATCATAGAAAGATAAATTATAAGTTGTTAGAAAAATACTTCATAAATATCATTAAAATGTACTCCGTGGAAACACTACCGGATTTCATATATTGGAAAAATTCCATGAATTATTGCTTAAAAGAATTTTAAATAGTAATTCATATTTGTCATGCCTAAAAAAACATTTACTCCATAAAATAATTACCAAATTACTATCTCTAACCCAGACGTGTACTCCTTAAAAAGTAATAAGCCATGTAAAAATTAGGTTAGTCTTCCTTAGGACGAAGGTATTCGTCTTAACATCAAAATGGGTTAAATATCATCTCTTTATGCATAGCAAAGTTGGTGTTGATCGAGCCTAATATATTATGCTTTTATCTTACTCATATTATCTAATACACCCTAAACTTAAGACAAATACACCCGTTTTGAATAAGAACTTGTAAAAGAATCGAGTAATACACGAGCCGGGTAAATCAGTTTTAAGCAACGTGCTAAAATGAATTTCAAATTAACACATAAATCACACAGGCCACACCCGAATAGACATCATCATACTTTCATGTGCATATAAAATCTTCATAACAAACCCCACTCACAATTTACTCTTTTTCTCGCTTCTCACCTGCCAATCTGTCATCACTCTTTCACCTCTCTCTCTAACTTTCACATTCACTCCATCACTAATCAGTACCCCGGGATATGATACTCATCACTTGTATGATATTTTTTTGTTGTTCTCATTATTTTTTATCAGTTTGCATGAAAAATTTTAGACTTATTTTTTAGTCTTATTAGTTAAAAAGTGATGCGGATTTTAGTTCAATTTTCATTAATTTCAAATAATATTTTTTATGTGATTTTTTCATATTGTTTATCAATTTCGATCTAGATCAATATGTTCATTCGTTTAATTTTTTCAATTGTATTTTTGGTACAGTATAGTTTTATAACATTAATATTGGTCAATAATTTTTCTTAAGATTTTATGCTTTTTTGAGTTAATTTATTTTGTTATGTTTTTTTCTATGTTTTATAACTAAATTTACCAACTCATGATTTACATCACCGGTAATTTTTATTATCGCTGTCTAATTTGATGAATGACTTATATTAGATATTTATTTTATTTGCTTTTTGTATTATTGCATGGCTTAATATATAATATAATAGACGTATATAATCTATTTTAATTTACTCATTGCTGATTATGCAATTACATCAGAAAAAATGGGTATTATTTTAAAAAACACTACGTTTTGTTGGATGAACGAATCCGTCTTTTATTATACATAATTATCATTATGTATTTAAATAATAATAATTATTATGTAATCCTAATATATATAGGGTCGGGATCCGGTGAGAACCACCCTTATAATGAGAACCATGAGAACCCTCACTAAATCTCCACCAAATCTCGCTTCGAACGTTTCGATGGATCAATTACCATTAGTTTAACTTATTGAAATACACATTTTAGTATCATTAAACAAAAAAAATTAATTTTATTAACAAAATATATACTTAGTGTACCAAAATACAATTAGGCATACTAAAACGGCTATAAATGCACGAAAACAACCACTACGTGCATGAAATTTTTTACATGCATGAAAATGATTACTAGGTGCATGAAATAATAGGCTCTACGTGCATTAAAACGAGTTCTAGGTGCATGAAAAATGATAGATACGTCAAAATCGGTAGTAGGTGCATGAAAATTAATAATACGTATCTCGCCTCGATTTCCGTCACTAGTATATATTTTCTAGACCAAGAATTATGTTCTCTAGCCATAAAATTCCATGCCGAATCCAAATATGTCGTTAATTTTTTTTTAAAAAAGTCCGTATGGTAGAGTTCTCACGGTTCTCATTATATTGGTGGTTCTCATAGGATCCCAATTCTATATTGAGATCCGGTGAGAACCACCTTACAATGAAAACCGGTGAGAACTCTTCCTTACGGAGTTTTTTTTAAAAAATTAATGACATAGTTGGATTCGGCATGGAATTTTATGGCCAGAGAACATATTTCCTGGTCTAAAAAATAAATCCTAGTGGCGGAAAAATGATAAATACGAAAAAATAGATAGTAGGTGCATGCAAATAAATAAAACGTATCTCAGCTTTATTTTCATCACTAGTATTTATTTTCTAGACCAAGAAATATGTTCTCTAGCTATAAAATTCCATGCCGAATCCAATTATGTTATTAATTTTTTTTTAAAAAGTCCGTAAGGTAGGGTTCTCACAAGGTTCTAAAACGGCTATAAATGCACGAAAACAACCACTACGTGCATGAAATTTTTTACATGCATGAAAATGATTACTAGGTGCATGAAATAATAGGCTCTACGTGCATTAAAACGAGTTCTAGGTGCATGAAAAATGATAGATACGTCAAAATCGGTAGTAGGTGCATGAAAATTAATAATACGTATCTCGCCTCGATTTCCGTCACTAGTATATATTTTCTAGACCAAGAATTATGTTCTCTAGCCATAAAATTCCATGCCGAATCCAAATATGTCGTTAATTTTTTTTTTAAAAAGTCCGTATGGTAGAGTTCTCACGGTTCTCATTATATTGGTGGTTCTCATAGGATCCCAATTCTATATTGAGATCCGGTGAGAACCACCTTACAATGAAAACCGGTGAGAACTCTTCCTTACGGAGTTTTTTTTAAAAAATTAATGACATAGTTGGATTCGGCATGGAATTTTATGGCCAGAGAACATATTTCCTGGTCTAAAAAATAAATCCTAGTGGCGGAAAAATGATAAATACGAAAAAATAGATAGTAGGTGCATGCAAATAAATAAAACGTATCTCAGCTTTATTTTCATCACTAGTATTTATTTTCTAGACCAAGAAATATGTTCTCTAGCTATAAAATTCCATGCCGAATCCAATTATGTTATTAATTCTTTTTTAAAAAGTCCGTAAGGTAGGGTTCTCACAAGGTTCTCATTGTAAGGTGGTTCTCACCGGATCCCAAGTCTATATATATATATATATATATATATATATATATATATATATACTCCCTCCTATTCAACATAACCTTCCCTATTTCCTTTTTCGTCTATTCACAATACCTTCCCTATTTCCTTATTACCTTACCCCACCACAATATCCACCATACAAATACTTTAAACTTATTTAATCACCGTACTCACAACAATTACCCTACAATACATACTCTCTCCAATTAACCAACCTCACACCAATACTTTCCCATATAATAATCTCCTCCTTATTCTTTGTGCCTTCCTCAAATAGGGAAGATTATGTTGAATAGGAGGGAGTATATTGTATCTACAAAATTAGCATGTTTGCTTTTAAGTATTAGTCAATATACGATTGTTCAACTTGATTTCTGTATCACAAATTATCTACGTAAAAACAAAACAAGGGATAAAAGGTGGGGGACATGGTGGGGGGCCTACCATAGGATAAGACAAAAAAGGAATAAAAATAATGCACTTTCAATCACAGAGCGATACATCAGCTTTGTGGTTGTTGCTTTAATAAATAGGATAAGACAAGGCAGCCGACCAGCCTTTTTGAACTAATGTGGTGTTTAATGATCCTCTCCCAATAGAGTTATATTTGAGTTCATTGCAAATCAAATCTCTAATTTCATAGTTTGAAAGTCGTCTCTCTTTCATTGGGACCAACCCTTATTGAGAAAGACTATTCCCTCCATTCAACTCCAATAAAACATGGTTCCAATACACACTTTTGAGTGTAAGCTTTGTAACGTAAATATCTTCAATTTTCATTATAAAAAATTCAAAGGTTTGATATCCTAATTGAATTTACAAACAAGAATTAAACAAGACCTCATATAAATATATTTTCTTTTAGAGAAAATTGTTGATTACAGCCTTATAAAAACCACTTTTTGAAACTTACAGCCTTATTAAATTTTTTTTGAAACTTACGGCCATAATATTAGTTTTCTTTGAAAATTGACTCAAAACCATGTTTCCGGCCAATTTTGACAAAAAATGACCGATATGCCCTTATTTCTATTATTGCCTATTACTATTACCATTTCGTTTTGACCTTTGATTTACCTATCTATTTACCCCCAAAACCCTCTCCTTAATTCTCTTCTCCCATATTTCCCCCAAATTTCCCCTAATCTTGCCCTAATTTTGCAGTGTATTACATCAATCTATTGTTAATAAACGCAATTTGATCATGAGTAAAAGAATCGTGCCCTCATCTGATGGTTCTAAGGCAAAGGGTAAGTATTTTTACATTAATTCCTCTTAAATTAATTAACACATGTTGCTAAAATTGTCCAACCCCATTAGATTGTCAAACTCCATCCGACTTTCAGATTGAACAACTACTCTCAGACCCATTTGAACACATGTTGCTAAAATTGAAGAACCCTAGTTTTTTTGAATTTGGGGAAAATTTATGAGCTTAATTTTAACAGAAATTAGACATACTCCAATCATTATTACTATAAAAGAAGAATGTTTTTCAGCTGACGTGGCGCAATAAGATTTCAGCGTTTAGTGTTTCTGACTCTCACATTCACCCTCATAAATTTCAGTTTCGTAGACCAATCAGAATTACCCATTTATGCCACATCATAATAATTTAATAATTATTTAATAATTAAATATTAAAATATTAATCTCCTTATTCTATGCCATAAAAAACGTCAAACCAAAATCAACTAATATTCTATTCTACATATTTTATTCTATATATTCTATTCTACACGGATATTAGGAGATTTTAGTTGCTACTATTGACTAATATTGAATATTGATGATTGATAGTAAAAGATTGTAACGATTTTGCAATTATATAATTAAGAAACAAAATATTCCATAAATCCATCAAATCGGAAGCAATGTTTACATTCCCCGCATCACCTTGACTCCTTCAGATCAAACCAGGTTCTCAATTAAGTTTGAAAGAAGACAGTTTCCTTTAGCAGTTTGTTTCGCTATGACTATCAACAAAAGTCAGGGTCAATCTCTATCCCGTGTTTGACTTTATCTTCCAAGATCAGTCTTTACCCATGGCCAATTATATGTTGCTATATCTAGGGTTACGAGTAAGAAGGGTCTAAAAGTGCTACTTCTTGATGAAGAAGGAGGGATGAGTAATACAACAACGAATGTTGTTTACAAAGAGGTTTTCGAGAAATTGTAATTTTCGTCCTACATTATCGAATTTTAATACACCCATTTAATTAATATTTCCACCTAATTAGTTATTTTGTTCATCGTATTTGTCATCGAATAATGTTCCGTAAGCAATTCATCAAAATACTAACTTTCCAAACTACTCATTATCAGTTATTTAATCTTTTTTTAGTCGTCTATTGTTTTTTCTTATATACCTTATTGATTAATGGTATCATAAGTAATCCAAATATTATCATTATCACTAACAGCTATTCGAAAATTAGTGCACCAGGAAATTCACCTTTTGACCGAATATATCTTATATGCAAACATCCCGTTAAAATTTAATTCGTTCGAATAAATATATTTAAATTTTATTGAAATGAATATACCTCTGTCGTCTTTATAAATAAGTGTACACAACCCCGTGATTTTCACGGGTGTTACACTAGTGTAGAATTAGAGTAGAATCCCTTTACTATAAAAGGAGTAGAAAATAAAGACTTCTTATTGGTTGTTGATTTTAAAGTTGAAAAAATAACTTTTTTTAGTAGGTCCCCCCATGTTCCATCACTCATTTTTTTTTAAAAATATTTTGTAACTACTTAAATTATGATTTCAAATTTAATAACACAAACTATACAACATCATACATTATACATATGTTATTACTAATACAATACAATATAAACTTTCAAAAATTACAAATTAAATAATTACAAATACCAATTGACTATAATAAAAAAATTCACTGAAAAAGTTAAAACGTTTTCTATGATATTACCAATATAATATAAAAAAAATTACAACCTGGATATTACAAAATACTACGGAATACATTTTTTGATCGAACCGGGTTATTTCAGGTTTGAGTTATTTTTGAGTCAATTATTATCAAGTTATTTTATTTCATTCAAATCATCTTTTAAAAAATCTCAAATGCCGAAATCGTTTTAAACATATTTTTCCCAAATAAAAAAATTACTCAAAAACAACAATAATTACTGGAAAATTCGTAATCAATAATATTTTTATAGAAAGGTAACATAATCACCAATATTTTTTTGCACGGATTAAAAGTCACATGTGCATTATTTGCACGAGATTAGAACTAGTTTGAAGAAAAGGGGTGAATTAGATAAGTTGTTGAACAAATGAAGAGTCAGAAAAGAGATTAAGAAAAAAGAAAATTTGTTGAAAAAATGGAAATATGGAGGTGAGTAATCTGATTTAGAGATGAAGGTGGAAGAGTATAGAGAATATAAGGGGTAAGGGTATTTTAGTTTTAAAAATTCAACTTAAGTCACGAAAAATCCATTTTGGCATTGGTTTTCCGTCGGAGTTAATATTATGGCTGTAATTTTTTTATCAGAAGTAATATTATGGCTGTAAGTTTCAAAAAAAATTTAATAAGGCTGTAAGTTTCAAAAAGTGGTTTTTATAAGGCTGTAATCAACAATTTTCTCTTTTTTTTATATATTACAAAGACTATTGAATACAAAGACTAATGAATATTCTTTCCGAATATGAATAATGTCAAAATATGAAAGGTTGTATTTAGAGTTAGAGGACTACTTCGTATTTTACAGACTGTGATTACCATGCTTGATGTTTGACCTGGTCCTTAGAGCAATTAGCATGCTTTCAGCAATCAAATTACACAACCCATGTTCTAAAAAATGTCCCCAGCAATAGTGACACTTGAAGTACTACTAGAAACTACTCATATTAATTGTATAACTACCAACGGTTACCAAAGCGAAAGACGTATGAACACAAAATCAAACATCATCCGTTGCATCATATATTTATACCGTTGACTAAAATTCATTTTTCTTGTGACGGAACCATAGGTGTGAAAGTTGTTTTTGTTAAAAATTATACCTAGTCACGTGTTTAAAGTGTGGGTTAAAATGATAATCAATTTAATATGTGTATGAGCGAAAATAAACAACAACGTTAAGAAAGAATTGATACGAGAGAGTTTTGGTAACGCGGAAAACTTAATATGGGAAACAACCGATGGGAAATATGAGTCCCACCAACTTTGCACTAATTTTGAGGGAAGGCGTGAGTACAATTGCAGAATGAGAGTATAAGTGCAATTGAGCAAATGAGAATGAATCTCCTTGTGCTTCCAATAGTTGCGGTTTATATAGCCTCCTAAACTAGGTCAACTTTTGGCCTAGTCTTGCTCCGAGGATCTTGCGGGCAGTTGAGAAAATATGGGGATTATGGCTCTCACTTGTTGACTCAATCTAACAGCCATATTCTTGTTTTGTGAGATATTTTTGCGCGTGCAGGCTGTTCCTTTCTGACTTTTATCTTCCGCAGCGCAGGGGCCAATCTTTGAAAAGGTAAAATTTGGGCTCAACAATTTCCACCAAATTTCTGTCCAAGATTACCTTTTGGGCTGAAATTTCCATGCTCTATTATGCTGGCATCATGCGGCCCGTGGCTTTGACAAGACCTGCCTCTGCCTCTTCTGCTTTCCGCGTGTTTTGACTGGTCCCCATGTTCCCCACTCACCTCAACTATCTTCTTAATTACCCACGTCCCTTTAACTTCCCCTTTATTGCTTATTTAACCCTCAATTTTTTACTTTCACCTTTACTTTTGCTTCTTTCATCTTCTCAAATTTCTTACCTACGAAAAAGTTACTGCACCTTTCTCTTCTTTCTTTCTCTTTTTTGAAAATTCAAACCATGTCTTCTCCTGATCCTGGGACTTCTTCTGCTCTAGACTCCTCTTCTTCTTCTTCCCCCATTGATGAATGGGCCTTCGACCCTCATCCGTTTTCTTCGCAGGACATTATCTCTGCCAAGCATGACTGTGATTTTACCCTTACTGCTACCCATATTCCTTTTATTAAAAGGAAGTTAGGATTTTCGGATGACGTGGTGTTCCATATTCTCTTGCCTGGGAAAGGGTGACTCCAGGAGGAAGGGATGGACATGCTTATACGAATATCCCTTCTGACTGGGGCTGAGGTTGCCCCGTCAACATGCAAGGTCCATTTTTCATCGGGTGGTTGGGTGCTCAATTTATTGACTTCCTGGGTGAGGTATGAATCTAGGTTAGGACTGAAGTCAGCCACAAAATTCGCCAATGCCTGGGATTTAATAGTTGTCCTTGGTTCGAATGTAATATTATATGTGCTAATTTGGACTGACCATTTTGCCATTTTGCCTGATAACCCAGGCTTTCTTAGTATAGATCGTATTGGTAGGTTTGTCCAGACAATGATTGGGTGACTCTCAAAGTAGGGTCGTAGTTTGGTGCAACACATGATTAAAACCAAGACAAACTTTTCGAGTAATCCATGCCTTCTTTCAGCATCGAATAGACTTTTGCTTACATAGTATACTGGATGTTGTTTTCCTTCTGATTCTTTGACCAGGACTCCAGTTACCGCAATATTGGTGACTGATAGGTATACTGTCCGTGGTTCTCCTTTATTTGGTTTGGCCAATAAGGAAGGAGATGACATTTAACTTTTCAGTTTCTCAAAAGCTATTTGGTGGTCAGGCGTCCAGGCGAAGTCTTTGCTTTTCTTGATTAGATTGTAGAATGGCTTGCATCGCTCTGAGGACCTCGAGATGAACCTATTGAGGGGCGGTTACTCTTCCTGTCAGCTTTTGAATGTCTTTGATAATTCTAGGAGGTTCCAGCTTTAGGATTGCCCGTATTTGTTCAGAACTGGCTTCAATGCCTCTTTTCGTGACCATGTATCCCAGGAATTTTCCTGCTGACACTCCGAAGTGGCATTTTGAAGGATTAAGCTTCATGTTGTATTGTTCCAGGATTTGAAAGGCTGCTCTCAGGTCTTTCACGTGATCCTCGACCCTCATGGATTTGACCACCATGTTATCTATGTATACTTCCATTGTGTCTCCAATTTGATCTTTGAACATGGCATTGACCATGACGTTGGATTTGACCACCATGGCATTGACCAGGCGTCGGATTTGACCACCATGTCATCTAGAGAGTATAAGTACAATTGAGCAAATGAGAATGAATCTCCTTGTGCTTCCAATAGCTGCGGTTTATATAGCCTCTTGAACTAGGTAAACTTCTAGCCTGGTCTTGCTCCGAGAATCTTGCGGATAGTTGAGAAATTGTGGGGATGAGAGCTCTGACTTGTTGACTTAATATAACGGTCATATTCTTATCTTTTGTTGGCCCCAATCTTTAGGGAGGTAAAATTTGGGCTCAAACACCTACAAATAATCAAAATCGAAATATTGAAGTGCCAATTGTTAGTGTAAAATTGATATTGCGCTCTCTAGAGAAGACATTTCCCTTCTCTTTAAGGAGACAACTATTGATTTTCTTCCACTAATATAACATTTATCTAGTGTGCGCTTGTGTTCTATTCTCTCTTGTGCTCCCATAAGTGAGTAAATTTACGAGGTTGTGACTCCTGATAATACCAGGAACTGTAAGTATGTTCTCCACAAGCAATTGCAAATTCTCAATTATGGTTGTAGCCCACGGGAGAACAACGACAAGGCACGATCAAACGGGTGAAATTGAGTGCAATCATCAGGGATCTTCGGCTGAGTTAATTGACAATAGCAAGCTCCAAATATGTTGGCCTATTAGGTGCGGTTTGAGCAATTGATAGAAATAGACAGAAATAAACCAAGGATGGGCAAATAGCGCTATTGAGGACAGTAGGGAGATGAAGTTTGATTTGGAAAGGAGAGGAGATAAGGTGTTATGTCAAATAGTCTGAAGTATGAAGGTCTGGACTATATGTCTATCTCCAAATCCATATGCATTCCGTTCCCAAACAGTACGCATTTCTAATTGAAATCCAACTTCCCAAACAGCGAAAGAAATACGTATATAACTTGGATGTATCTTCTGTCATTCTTGTTTCCCTATGCTTTAGAAGGCAGATATATTTCATGCAAATTCTATAAACAACTCCTGCAATAACATATCTTACTATAAAACCAACCTTAATCCTTACAAACATGTGCCGTTCCTACTTAATATTTTATACAAAAGTATGTGTCAGATAGCTTACTACTAGGGATAATACGCTAAAAAATAAGCACTGTGGCTGTATGTTACTACCTTAGCCAGCAGTTGAACCATGGATTAAATCATAGCAGTTGGTCTATACAAACAAACTTGAAATACTTGTACAGTCAAGGCTTCAGAACAACCTCTGCGTTAGGGGAGGCTCGACAAAACCTTGTAACCTCCTTGGCCAAAGCAAACTTGGATTTCAGTCCTCTAATTGTCGACATTTCAAGCTCAATGGTCATCGACTCAAGGGTTGGTGAGTGCGCAAGTAGAAATTTAACCAGTTGTAGCTCATTCCTCAAGCCCGAAAACGAAACAAGTTCAACATGTTTCAGGGGCTTAAGACTACAAGAATCATCGAACTCCAGTAACTTGCCTTCACAGTCTCTACATATCAAAGCCTGCATGTTTCCAAAAAACAAGATCTGATATCTGGCCAACTTCAAGGATGCTAAAAATAGCGGTCAAGTTGAAATATGAATCCTCAGGTGTTTAAATAACAGTGCATTTAAGACCATTACACTAAGAAACTATAGTGACAACTTATATATGTTTAGCAACTCTGTTGATGGGTCAGTGACCCTTTAGCCATGTAATCTTAGTAAGCATTTTGGCGATGACAGTATTCCTTTTCATACAGTGAACCATTTTACATCATCACTCACCATTGCACGTCAATAATCACCATATTACGAATTTTGTAAACTATTTATAGCAGGTCGTCTTACAAGCAACTTACTGAATTT
Source organism: Silene conica (assembly GCA_029255685.2). Classification (NCBI taxonomy): domain Eukaryota; kingdom Viridiplantae; phylum Streptophyta; class Magnoliopsida; order Caryophyllales; family Caryophyllaceae; genus Silene; species Silene conica. Next base: position 27,539,976 of record CM055314.2, on the reverse strand, counting down.
GAAAGGTGGACGTACCTCAATCTTTAACCGCGATAGGAGTGGAGAGCTCTTAAATAAGCAAAGAATGAAAGAAACAGTGTACTGGCATGTAAGCGACATGCACAGGATTACAGTATGTAGCTGTTGCAAATCTTTTGCAAGCGATTTGGGAGGTTCTAGTCCACAACCCTGCAGAAGCAAGATCAATAAGTGCTACAATTTCTTTTTGGTGAGATATAAGCCACAAAGGCAGTGCAATCACTATAGGGGATCTGAACATGAGACCTATAGGATCCAATCTCAATCCTAACCACTAAGATAAGACCTCGTCCATATAAAAAAAATGCAACACCACCAACATGATTTCCTTCTAAAGCATGCAGATGTCATACATAAGATACAAAATATTAGGCAAGGCAATGTACGTACATAAAAGGAGGAAAGGCACCGGAGCTTCTCAATATTGGGCAAGGAACTCAGTAATGCTACCATGTCCATACTCTCTGTGTCTCCATTTTCAATATCCAGTGCCAGCGTTTTGATCCTTCCAGTTTCTTCCAATTTCAAATTATTAAGAACACAGTCTAAAATCAAATGTTGAAGCTTTGAGCCCCCAACAGTTAGACTATTGATAGCCTCACCCAAAACTAATTCCAGGTTCTCAAGCTGTGGACTGTTTTTAATCAGACTCTCAAGCTTTTCATTATCATCTTCACAAGTACTCAACTTTAAACTAATAAGGCAGGGGAAGCCCCTAAATGTAGGTGGGAGAGAAAGAGAACCACAATGGAGTGTCAAGTGTGTCAAGGACATGCAAGAGAATAAACATGAAGGAGGCTTCAGTTTTGGCAAGCGGTGGTCATTTAGGTAAAATTCTTTCACACCATTCACACAAATAAACTCTATCCAACAATCAATGTCGCTAGCTTTTGGAAGGTGGCAAGGAACATGGAAAACAAAATTATGGATAGGACCTCTATGGCGAAGAAGTATCTTGTTTATAGCATCAGAATACACCCGTGGAAAGTCTACTGCCGCATTTTCACGCTTTCGGAATGCTTCGCTGAATATCAAGTCTAATGTGATCTGTGGAAGTGACAACCATTTATGTCTCCAGTCTCTTGATAAGATACTTGTCCTCGCCGCATCTCGCAGGGGTAGAGATTCTAGGATTTGTTGTATTACATTTGGCGGGAAATTCAAAATCATGTCAGTGCTTGCTTTGAAAAGTTTCTTCTTGTTCTCTGCAGATTGGATGAAACTTAGACCGGTCAAAAAACCCGACCCGAAACGGACCCGTATTTTACCCGTACCCGTACCCGTATCTACCCCACCCGTAACCGCCCGTTTGCCCGTTTGCCCGTTTGACAGGTCTGATGAACGATATGGTAGAGGTTCAGACAACAATTCACTTCCGATCACTTTTCAACTGGCAATCTAGATCTGTATAAGCAATAGCTCAAGCTCGTCTAAAATCTAGCAATATATTATATCTAAGTGGAAAAATAAGATTTGAGGTCTGATCCAAATTCCAATGGACAACAACAATGCTTCACAGGCTTCCCGCCCATAGAGAGGTAAGGAGGTCGGATTCCAACCTTACCCCCCTTTGCCCTTTGTTTTGAAATCCCTAAATCTAAAGAGACCGTAACCCTTTGTTTGGATAGGGGAATTTGAAGCGAAAGGGAGGAGATGGGTTTGGTCAGAAGCAAATTCCTTTGTTCGATTAACAAAATGAGTCTGGAGGGAGTTGAAGGGAATGGAAAATGAATTATTCCATTGTCTTCCTAGAAGGTAAATTATTACTCCTCCAACAAAGGAAAGGTTTGGAGGGAAACGATTTCTTCCATTTCCCTTTCCCTTTCCCTTCCCTCCATTTTCTAATCAAACAAAGGGTAAGGGAAGGGAGGTGGATAGAGGGGAAAGTAAAGGAGGGAATGGGGAACGGAGCATGAAGATATTCCCATCTCTTTCCTCGAAATCCATCCATCCATCCATCCAAACAAGGCATAAATCCTAGAATTACAAATCTAATAATGAAATGATGCCAAAATACATTGAAATGAAAGAAATAGGTTAAATTAAAGAATTTGATGCGTGACTAGAATTTAGTTATGTAACTGAAGCAGCGTTAAGCAAAAACGTCAAGAATGATAAAGCTACCGCAAGAATAAGATTAGTACAATCGTAGAATTATAAAAGAGAGAGAGACGGAGAGATGAGGGTGACCTGCAGTACCAGTCGGTGGGATCATGGTTAATTCGATGTGAAGGTGGTAAGATACTAAGATGGCGTTTTCAACGTAGGTTATGTCGGCCAGATCGCCATTCCAAGTTACACATCTGATATATACGGAGTATCATATAAGATGAATTTTTTTCCGATAACACCAAACTTATATTAAAAGAAAAAGTTATACATTATTGGTAGTCTAGACCTGGCAAAATCCGACCCGGTTCAACAAAATCGATCCGACTCATTTGATATGGACCCGTATAACACCCGGAAAATATATATAAAAAAAACATAATGCCTGAAATCCACCTTGTCCGATCCGATATAACCCGATTATTAATAACATCCGATAACCAATTATCCGATATAATCGAAACCGAGAACACCCAAGCCGATTCAACTCGATAAGATGAGTAAACCCGACCCTACTATTACTCGATCAATCGATAGAAACTCAAACATAACTATTACAAGACTAAAAATGACTTTGAATTTATAACCAAGATCTTTTTGTAAATTGTTTCACATTTTATCATTTCAATGTCACCATCTAAAATGTGACGATTGTAATAGAAGTGTTGGACATATATATTTTAACCCTTAATTTGATGAAATTTATCATTCATTTTGATGGCGAACATATACTACTGTTTTCGACTTCTCGTTGTATGTGAGAGATTAATGTGATACTTTTGATGAGTTATCCAAATTTAGTTGAAATAGTTAGTTTAGTCCATCATCTTTTTCTACAAATTACAAAATGTGCATTAATTTATCATCTAAGTCTAAAATTAACATAATTATTTTAAAATAAATAAATATAAAGGACACACTTACTTTTTTTTTGACAATAGTGAAAAAGGAAAGCTACACTACCAACAATGCATTTTTGGTCAGGTTATGCGCAACCTGGTTCAAATGCCTGGGAATAAAGCTAAAACTTAAACAGTGAAAAGAGCAAGCTCTTGCCTCTATATCCTTAATCAAACCCATGATAGAGTGAAAAGTTCTTGCAAACCCGAGAATTTGGATTAAGCTCTGAAGGCAATCCGAGAAAACTTCAAGGTGCCTGATCTCCTTCGATATAGCCCACTGCAACACGCGTCTGATAGCCCAAGTTTCTTCTTGGATAGCCGACTCAGTCTGAAATCTTTCCTCACATCGAGCCGTGACTGTGCCTCCAGGATCATAGACAACCCATCTAGCGGACGCAAGGCTCGTCACATACCAACTTGCATCAACCTTAATTCTGAAAGTTCTGCATGAATCCTTTTTACCGATTAAAAAGCATGGTATATAACTTTTTAAACCAGACAAAGTATCTAGCTCCACGTCGGGAGGGGGATTCCTGGTGTCCTGCAAGTCTTTTCTAAAAACTTCAGCAGTGAGTGCATAATTAACAGACTCAGGAAAAAAACTTGAAGAACTCATTTTCCCTGCAGGTATTTCCATTGAAGACAACATCATTCCTCGCTCGCCAGAAGGTCTACAAAATAGCAATGAACGTAATGATTCGCTCTTCTTTTCACCTACTTAGAATTTTAGATTAGAATTTTCGTCAGACGGTTTCTTTTGCTCAATTCCGTTGACATTTGTAATCTTTCCTTCTCTCTTAATCTTTTTCTTATTTCTTTATTTCTTGTTGTCTTTATTCTTTTATTACTCCCTATTAGTTTATATTATGTCTTTTTATGCTATCGTCTAAATGGTTAGTACAGTCCCCAAAGCCATGTGTAGCTAATCTCTTTAGTATGTTAGGATGAGGGAAATCGCAGTAATAATGTTGTAGGATTCACATGTTAGTCTTTTCTGCGACGAGGTTTGTTTATAAGCAATTTAGTCATAAAACCTGTTAATTGAATGCATGCATTAGACCGGTTTATCATAGCATACATGGTCGATCCTACTGCAGATGCATAAGTAATACGACTTATGCGCTCTATCTCTTCCGGTGTTTTAGGTGATTGAGTCTTACTCAAATTCACCCCATGAACCATTGGAAGGTGCCCCTTCTTGGAGTTTGTCATGCTGAACATCTCAAGAATCTAATCAATATAAGACTCCTGGCTTAATGCTAACATCCTTTTAGATCTGTCTCTATAGATCCGGATGCCAAGAATCTTTTGTGCCTGACCTAGATCCTTCATCTGGAAATGGTTTTGTAACCAAACTTTAACCGAAGAGAGCATGTGAATGTTGTTTCCAATCAAGATATGTCATCTACATACAAAATTAGGAACGCAATTTTACTCCCACTTGCCTTGATATATAAGCATGGTTTGTAACAACCCGACCCGCCACCGTTGACACGTCTGGATGTGTGCATATCATAGCATACATGGTCGATCCTACTGCAGATGCATAAGTAATACGACTTATGCGCTCTATCTCTTCCGGTGTTTTAGGTGACTGAGTCTTACTCAAATTCACCCCATGAACCATTGGAAGGTGCCCCTTCTTGGAGTTTGTCATGCTGGACATCTCAAGAATCTAATCAATATAAGACTCCTGGCTTAATGCTAACATCCTTTTAGATCTGTCTCTATAGATCCGGATACCAAGAATCTTTTGTGCCTGACCCAGATCCTTCATCTGGAAATGGTTTTGTAACCAAACTTTAACCGAAGAGAGCATGGGAATGTTGTTTCCAATCAAGATATGTCATCTACATACAAAATTAGGAACGCAATTTTACTCCCACTTGCCTTGATATATAAGCATGGTTTGTAACAACCCGACCCGCCACCGTTGACACGGCTGTCGCAACCCTATCAAAAATAAAACCTAACTGGTCTCAACTAAATGTAGAAGAGGTAGTCGGGTATCGAATTCACAGGGAGACAAGGATCTTATAGTCTGACCAAGTTCGTTTAAGTAACCAAAATATGGGGTTTAAGTGAATTTTGACGCTAAACTATAAAAAGTAGGGAATAAGGAAAGGAGGAAAAAGGGAGCACTAGGATTTCTGGTGCACCATGGCTATTAAGTCCAGTCTACGAAAACAGGTCACCCTATTGCGGTTTGTGGGTACAGAAAAGGTCCTTCCGGTCCGCTATTCACCCTAAAACCACACTAACTTAGCTTCCGCCCTAATTAGCATAGTCCTAACAATCGTCGCAGAACTACCCCTAAACCAATCTTCCGATCTAGGCCAAGAGGGTTTCTACACAGTCAATTGAGTGCGTCGACTCAAACAATTAACAGAAAATAAGGTGCGACGAATACGAACAAACCGAAATTTGGGTACCAGAATTAACAAACCATCTTAAGCCATGGCTACCATAAATCCTAGTACTAAGTTTAGTTACGCATAATTAAAGGATGAACGACAACGGTAACGACTTGCATAATCAAACTAGCATACGACATTTTGAAATGTGAGACAAAACAGACCGTAGGATTATGGACAGAATAACATAAGACTAACAGAAACGGAGAGAGGTAAGGCGCATTTGCGATGTTCTTAGGACGAATACGAAAATATGAAACAACATACAATTCAAGATGAAAGATGGGAAACTAATAGAGATTAGAATGAGTGTACTTAAAACAGAAAGCAGAAGCCATAAAAGGGAAAGAATCAGAAGCAAAGGGGAACGAAAAGAAAACAGGTAAACGATTGAAAACAGCGAAAAACAACGGCAGACGAAAACAGAGCAAAACTCGTATGAATAACAAGAATCAGGAAACGAAAACAACAAACGGAACTAATGATAAGAACATGAAATAAGAGATGAAAGGAGAAGAAGTACAGTAAGGAAAAGTTAAAGAACAAATGAGAGGAAACCTTGAACGGAAAGAGAAAGAAGTCGAATAAAATCCGATATCGGCTACAAAGCTTCAGAGGGTAGAGTTTTTAGTAAAAGTCTGCAGAGAGCAGCCTTAGGGTAAGAAAGCTTAACCTAATTATCCCAGAAAACCCCCTGAACTGAAAAAAACTAACTTATGTGAACACGAAGAGTCTCCAAGCTCTCGATCGAGGGAAATTTCCTCTCGATCGAGCCCTTTTATCTTCACAAACCGGTCAATCGAGAAAAGGAAGTTACTCGATCGACTCCTCTTCTTTCGTACCCCTCGATCGATCACATGGGCTTTCGACCGAGTACCTTCTTCGTGTATACCCCTCGATCGAGCTCAGTCCCGCTGATCGAGGACCTTTCTCATCGATGGATTCCTCGACAGGTATAGAGGTTGATTCTTTACTTCAAAAAATCTCGATTGAGGTGCAACCGACCGCGGTTCTTCCATCGATTATTGAAAAACAGTGCTTTAAGGCAGAAAAAGCTCGGTTTCTGCTACCATTCGGTCACTACCTGTGTAACACCCCCATTTATTTAAGAGCCTTTAGCAAGACATTCTCAAATAAATAGGACTGTTACCATCCCGGAATATCCGAGGTAGTGAATAACAAGGTAAACAACCAAAGGTAATTTATATAAATGCTGATTAAATTTGGACTTTGTACTACCACAATTACGAGTTCCAAACTTGATAAAATGAAAGTACAACTGACGATATCTAATTGTGATCTAACTCTAAGTAGGTCCATGCCATGTCTCTCTCCATGCCCAAGCTCCTAGTCCATCTGTCACTGACCTGTAAGATCTACTCCCCATTACGGATCATCGTAGGTGCACACGAATACACTGGGTCAACCGCGAGGTTGAGTAGAAAGATAAATAAGACAACAATAAAAAAAAAATATACTCCGCACCGATCCAACACCAAATAAACCCCGCACCGATCACAAGATCCAACATACTCCACGCCATATCACAGACCCTTTATCTCCGCACCAAACACAGACCCTTTATCTCCGCACCAAACACAGACCCTTTATCTCCGCACCAAACACAGACCCTTTATCTCCGCACCAAACACAGACCCTTTATCTCCGCACCAATCACAGACCCTTTATATTCACATCGTATTATATCACAGAATAATATAGATAACACTATATACGATCACATGGTATTATATCACAAACATGCTAAAAACAAATAAGAACAGTTTACACATCGTCATATACCAGTATCTCCCCTACCTCAAATGGCAGAAGCACAGTCAATCTCAAGCTTGCTAGAAGTATTCCACGTGAAACCCGTCACCTAAACATGTATATGTAACGAATTAATAAACTTCCCAAATCCCCCTTGAGTCAACTTACACTTACTGTAATTGGTAAATTTCTATAAGTGGAAAGTTTCCTAAAATGGTAACTTCCCGAAATAACAATTTTCTTTTAAGAGAAACTTTCCCGACTCATACCGCCTTAAATTAAAACCACCAATAACTTAAGAACTACTAACAACAATATATTGTCAAAACAATATAACAAGTATAAAAACGAGAAATAATAGTAATAATATAATAAGGAATCATTATAATAATAATATTAATAATAATAATAATAATAATAATAATAATAATAATAATAGTAGGGTACGTCCCATTTTCCATGCACGCCCCCCCCAACCACTACTCATCCCACATCACGCGTAAACCCAAACCACCACGCACCAGGCTGCTGCCACCACCGCCGCCGGCAACCACCGCCAATCTCCCTCACCTTCACCTGCGGGTCATCACAACCACCACAACCACGCCACGCTATACACTCACTCCCGCGAACCCGACTACCGATCCGCGTAACCATCGCTCGCAACCCGACAACAACCAGGACCCCCACCATCACTACCCCCTGACACCAGGCCATACTATCACCGTGGTACCACCGTGTCGACCTCCCCCGAGTCAACGGTGGTACCACCCAATCCCCTTATGAACGATTCTAACCCGTTAGCCCTACTGCCGCCACCATTCCTAACACCCACGGCCGCCACCTAAGTTCAGATCACCACCAAAACCCGACCCCAACAACGCTTTACTACGGCAGGCGCGAAAAGACGACAATAAAAAAAAAACGAGAGGAGGAACGACATACACACCTTAAGCTTGCCGGAGACCGACTCGAAAACTCCCCTGAGAACGCCCTTGACCGCCGCCGTCGCCGCCTCACACACACACTCTCTCTCTTTCTCTCTCTCTGTCGTAGTGGCGGAAGAAGGAAGTAGGGTTTTGAATTTCGGAAGGAGCATATGGGTTTACGGTTTTCAAGGGTTTACAAGGGTTTGTGCGTGTAAGGGAGGTGGGGTTGTATGGGTTGGGCGTGTACGTGGGATACTTGGCCCAATCACAAGCCACACGTTATGATGATTATAATATTACATTAACAAATCGGACCCAACACGTTATACATGTACAACTCGAAACATTATTATTAGTTGATATATAATAATTAATATAAATCCGTAACGTAAACGAGGCCCATGGCCGTGCTGCCATGGGTCCTGGGTTCGAACCCCAACAACTACACATTACTAATATTATGTTGAGGTGGCTAAGTTCCCTTTTCGAGTCCCATCTAAGACCACAACAACTCGTATAAAACGAGTACGAGTAAGCTTATAAATTAAACGATTTAAATAAAAGAAATCAAAAAGCGAGGTATTACAGTCTTTCCCCCTTAAAAGAACTTCGTCCCGAAGTTCAACCACACACATAAATCATATATAACATACCCAACATAGACTCGAAACATGATAACACTAATTCACGTTCATAAGTCGAAACTTATAATTTAACAAGTACTTATAACAAATAATAATAACTGGCAATTGCTTAACAAATACTATATAATTATATGCCATCTTGATAAAAACATAAATAAACAACTCATTATTATGGCCTATGAGAATACAGGGTATTATAGTCTTCCCTCCTTAAAATGAACTTCGTCCCGAAGTTCACCATCCCATGCAAGGATACCACATGCAAGGCTAATAAGGATACTTTAAAACACGGAATATTACATTCTACCCTCGTTAAGAAAACTTTGTCCCCAAAGTTTAACGTATAAATAAATTAAAGAATACTTCGCGAAACACAATTAAATGCACAACCGAATTAATCAGGATTATCAAGTATAAACAATCACCATATACCAAATAGTCATGTTATAACAACTAACCATACCATAAAATCATTAAGATTTTACAATCATATCCCCCTTAAAACATGGTTACGTCCCCGTAACCTCATCATATTACTCTATCCCCCAGAATCTTACTCCAAGTAACCAAGTATCGTATCCTCATCGTCGAACTAAGACCAGAGACAAGGGGTGAGTGAACTGGCGGAATAAAACCGCAAATCAACACTTCCATTTCAATTTCGATTTCAAACTCCAGATATAACTCAATAACCAAGGTCACACTAGACCATAAACACGTTATGACACAACGGTCACATAACTCATAACTCAGTACTAGTGACCAATCCTCATCTCACTCCAATACCGATATTGTCAAATATTCCCTTAAAGGAACTGTTCAACACTTAGAGAGTCAAACTCTAAGCTACTCACCCACGAGTCAAGGTCAAAGAATACGACAACTCGATAAAATACTGAACTGCAAATCTCAAACTCAATACAATTTAATCATGGCCTTTGTCCCAGACTCACGGGCATTCAGTCTCATCAGTACATACCTTCCAAGTTCTTTGACATAATTGTATGTATATATACTGTTCCACAGTTCATGACATAAGGATCTGGACGCTATACCAAACCAACCTAATACAACACCATTATGCATAAACAACTAAGCAATTACAAAAAGTTATCCATCTCACAACTCAACCCGTTTCTCAACAAAAGGATTATCTTATTAGTAGAAAATATTAACTATCAAAATGAAGGAACAATTACAAATTTTCACTCAAATAAGTACTTGTAAGAAACTTATAACAATTATCATGCAAATATATATAACCTTCGAGCAATAACAAAAGTATATGTTTGGTAGTAACCGTGTTACACAGTAAAACAGATTCAGGGTAGCTAACATTTACATACCTCTGAAATTTTAACACAAATTTAATATATCTACAACAATGTAAACAAGCAAAAGCTCATAGTTCATACTTGACAATTCAAAGTGTCTCATGCTCATATTCATATTATAGAAGCAGAATTAATTAACGTAATTAAACATGGAATCATTGTCATAGTTCACAAAATGTACACCTTTTATAAACTCACATGACCGTTTAACATTCCCAATATCAATGAGTTAACACAATCACTTAAGTACATGTCTCGTCTACTCACATTACTTCATTTATCATGAAACTATTTCTATATACGACTCACAAAAATAAGGATTGTATACAATGCGCAACAATTAAACATTCAAGCAAGGTTTCATCAATGCGTAACTACAGAATTTGTCATGTTGCAATAACCATAGTTATCAAAACATAAGTATTATCATGGATGATCATCACTTGAAATCATTTTGAAACTTTTGGAACATTAAAGTGGTAATTTGTGACAATTTGTAATTACGAGCCACAAGACAATTTTACAAGCTATAGATCGAAACAAGATTACATAGAGACATTCTGACTCTTCTATACTAAAAGATTATTCTTGTAGTTCATAACTTATGAAAACTGGATTAACGATAAAAGTAAACGAATTCACCAGACTGGTACTTCCATAAATCATATGTTAACAATTTGATAATTCAACACATCGTGATCAGATTCTAAGTATAACCTTATGCGATTCACTGTATGGTATAACAATATACTCGAAAAGTTATAAGGACTATAATCTCAGAGGACTAGACAGAGGTAAACCATCAATATACGAAAGAACATCAACTAGATTCACATTGTTCAAATAATCACAATTATGTATAACCATTAGATTGCTATATTATGCTAATATGCTTACTAATCAAATTTCATCCTGCCACTTGGCACAGATAAACATGCTTTTAACATCACATATGAGCAGTACACATCCATTTTGGGGTCATAATATTAAACATATAGTTGGAACGATTCTATATTAAACTTGACGAAATAAACCAGGTTACGCTATCACATAATGAGGTTCATACTCATACCATATGCCTACTATTCATGTTACTAATGCCATATCAGGATATCACGTGGTCGCATCACATAATTCACATGCGATTAAACTTTTATATGTACTTACATATCTCATAAGTTCACCAATTAAATATTATGCAGCAACTTACCAACCATAATTAAATAACAGTTTATCTAACGTGTGAGCGATTATAGTTTTGAGAAAATATAAAGGACTAGATATACATAGGAAAAGAATCGAATGCATATTTCAAGGAAATCATTTAATACAATTTTATAACTCAATCCATCTAGCAAGAATTTTACAGCAATTCAACAGAAAATTAGGCAACTTGCAAGAATCACAATTAAATAACGACTCATTAAAATTTTACATGGCTCATCATATGAAGCGTGAACGCATATAGTTTTGATCTCACATTACTACATCGAAATTCAACCATTCTTCTTTCGAAACACGTTGGCATATATTTGAAGCATAGACATCACTTGTACCATATTAACATTTATTCATTATTTCATTCTGTAATAGTCACCTAAAACACGGTAAAGGTTGCGTAACAGAAAAGTAGATCATCTAAATGTCTGGATATTTATACATGTATATACTAATGTAACACACAACTTTTTGACACTCATGGCTTGGGGCAGCACATTCCGCATATCACTAGACATGAATTACTATAACATTTAAATCTGATAGATCATATCCAAATACCAAGCAATATATTGCAAAAGTTACGTTAGTCATTTAATAACCAGATATCCTATAGACAATTCGAGACACCAAATCACATGATCATATTACTCTAATTCAGTATACAATAAATATATACTCATTCCTGAAAATTTCGATTCAAACATTTATATCAATCAGCGTTTCAATATCAGCCGCATTCTTCTTATGCATATCATCCTACTAGCCAAGCTTATATTTCAAACTCGTATTTCAATTTTCATGTCCTCAATACTTAAAGTAATACATTTCTCAATCACTTTCCAATATCAAGCTCATAGAATACAATGCATCATTAACCATGTACACATCATGACTTACCTCATTCCGCCCCTGCAAAAATTGTTAGCACAAGATAACTAGGTCACTATATAATCTACCCCACTCTTCAATTTCTCTCTTTGGGTTCCCGAGACAGAACAAAAAGGGCCCAGGACTGGTGTGAGGGGGCCCCTAACTCATCCCGTTCCTCTTTGGGGCTCCTATCAGTTTCATCTCGGGGTTCATTTTATTAGACTCTTCCTATATTCATTATTATTCATTTGGTTTAGGCCTGAGGATCGTTCGCTCTGATACCACTTTGTAACACCCCCATTTATTTAAGAGCCTTTAGCAAGACATTCTCAAATAAATAGGACTGTTACCATCCCGGAATATCCGAGGTAGTGAATAACAAGGTAAACAACCAAAGGTAATTTATATAAATGCTGATTAAATTTGGACTTGGTACTACCACAATTACGAGTTCCAAACTTGATAAAATGAAAGTACAACTGACGATATCTAATTGTGATCTAACTCTAAGTAGGTCCATGCCATGTCTCTCTCCATGCCCAAGCTCCTAGTCCATCTGTCACTGACCTGTAAGATCTACTCCCCATTACGGATCATCGTAGGTGCACACGAATACACTGGGTCAACCGCGAGGTTGAGTAGAAAGATAAATAAGACAACAATAAAAAAAAATATACTCCGCACCGATCCAACACCAAATAAACCCCGCACCGATCACAAGATCCAACATACTCCACGCCATATCACAGACCCTTTATCTCCGCACCAAACACAGACCCTTTATCTCCGCACCAAACACAGACCCTTTATCTCCGCACCAATCACAGACCCTTTATATTCACATCGTATTATATCACAGAATAATATAGATAACACTATATACGATCACATGGTATTATATCACAAACATGCTAAAAACAAATAAGAACAGTTTACACATCGTCATATACCAGTATCTCCCCTACCTCAAATGGCAGAAGCACAGTCAATCTCAAGCTTGCTAGAAGTATTCCACGTGAAACCCGTCACCTAAACATGTATATGTAACGAATTAATAAACTTCCCAAATCCCCCTTGAGTCAACTTACACTTACTGTAATTGGTAAATTTCTATAAGTGGAAAGTTTCCTAAAATGGTAACTTCCCGAAATAACAATTTTCTTTAAAGAGAAACTTTCCCGACTCATACCGCCTTAAATTAAAACCACCAATAACTTAAGAACTACTAACAACAATATATTGTCAAAACAATATAACAAGTATAAAAACGAGAAATAATAGTAATAATATAATAAGGAATCATTATAATAATAATATTAATAATAATAATAATAATAATAATAATAATAATAATAATAATAATAATAGTAGGGTACGTCCCATTTTCCATGCACGCCCCCCCCAACCACTACTCATCCCACATCACGCGTAAACCCAAACCACCACGCACCAGGCTGCTGCCACCACCGCCGCCGGCAACCACCGCCAATCTCCCTCACCTTCACCTGCGGGTCATCACAACCACCACAACCACGCCACGCTATACACTCACTCCCGCGAACCCGACTACCGATCCGCGTAACCATCGCTCGCAACCCGACAACAACCAGGACCCCCACCATCACTACCCCCTGACACCAGGCCATACTATCACCGTGGTACCACCGTGTCGACCTCCCCCGAGTCAACGGTGGTACCACCCAATCCCCTTATGAACGATTCTAACCCGTTAGCCCTACTGCCGCCACCATTCCTAACACCCACGGCCGCCACCTAAGTTCAGATCACCACCAAAACCCGACCCCAGCAACGCTTTACTACGGCAGGCGCGAAAAGACGACAATTAAAAAAAAAACGAGAGGAGGAACGACATACACACCTTAAGCTTGCCGGAGACCGACTCGAAAACTCCCCTGAGAACGCCCTTGACCGCCGCCGTCGCCGCCTCACACACACACTCTCTCTCTTTCTCTCTCTCTGTCGTGGTGGCGGAAGAAGGAAGTAGGGTTTTGAATTTCGGAAGGAGCATATGGGTTTACGGTTTTCAAGGGTTTACAAGGGTTTGTGCGTGTAAGGGAGGTGGGGTTGTATGGGTTGGGCGTGTACGTGGGATACTTGGCCCAATCACAAGCCACACGTTATGATGATTATAATATTACATTAACAAATCGGACCCAACACGTTATACATGTACAACTCGAAACATTATTATTAGTTGATATATAATAATTAATATAAATCCGTAACGTAAACGAGGCCCATGGCCGTGCTGCCATGGGTCCTGGGTTCGAACCCCAACAACTACACATTACTAATATTATGTTGAGGTGGCTAAGTTCCCTTTTCGAGTCCCATCTAAGACCACAACAACTCGTATAAAACGAGTACGAGTAAGCTTATAAATTAAACGATTTAAATAAAAGAAATCAAAAAGCGAGGTATTACAGTCTTTCCCCCTTAAAAGAACTTCGTCCCGAAGTTCAACCACACACATAAATCATATATAACATACCCAACATAGACTCGAAACATGATAACACTAATTCACGTTCATAAGTCGAAACTTATAATTTAACAAGTACTTATAACAAATAATAATAACTGGCAATTGCTTAACAAATACTATATAATTATATGCCATCTTGATAAAAACATAAATAAACAACTCATTATTATGGCCTATGAGAATACAGGGTATTATAGTCTTCCCTCCTTAAAATGAACTTCGTCCCGAAGTTCACCATCCCATGCAAGGATACCACATGCAAGGCTAATAAGGATACTTTAAAACACGGAATATTACATTCTACCCTCGTTAAGAAAACTTTGTCCCCAAAGTTTAACGTATAAATAAATTAAAGAATACTTCGCGAAACACAATTAAATGCACAACCGAATTAATCAGGATTATCAAGTATAAACAATCACCATATACCAAATAGTCATGTTATAACAACTAACCATACCATAAAATCATTAAGATTTTACAATCATATCCCCCTTAAAACATGGTTACGTCCCCGTAACCTCATCATATTACTCTATCCCCCAGAATCTTACTCCAAGTAACCAAGTATCGTATCCTCATCGTCGAACTAAGACCAGAGACAAGGGGTGAGTGAACTGGCGGAATAAAACCGCAAATCAACACTTCCATTTCAATTTCGATTTCAAACTCCAGATATAACTCAATAACCAAGGTCACACTAGACCATAAACACGTTATGACACAACGGTCACATAACTCATAACTCAGTACTAGTGACCAATCCTCATCTCACTCCAATACCGATATTGTCAAATATTCCCTTAAAGGAACTGTTCAACACTTAGAGAGTCAAACTCTAAGCTACTCACCCACGAGTCAAGGTCAAAGAATACGACAACTCGATAAAATACTGAACTGCAAATCTCAAACTCAATACAATTTAATCATGGCCTTTGTCCCAGACTCACGGGCATTCAGTCTCATCAGTACATACCTTCCAAGTTCTTTGACATAATTGTATGTATATATACTGTTCCACAGTTCATGACATAAGGATCTGGACGCTATACCAAACCAACCTAATACAACACCATTATGCATAAACAACTAAGCAATTACAAAAAGTTATCCATCTCACAACTCAACCCGTTTCTCAACAAAAGGATTATCTTATTAGTAGAAAATATTAACTATCAAAATGAAGGAACAATTACAAATTTTCACTCAAATAAGTACTTGTAAGAAACTTATAACAATTATCATGCAAATATATATAACCTTCGAGCAATAACAAAAGTATATGTTTGGTAGTAACCGTGTTACACAGTAAAACAGATTCAGGGTAGCTAACATTTACATACCTCTGAAATTTTAACACAAATTTAATATATCTACAACAATGTAAACAAGCAAAAGCTCATAGTTCATACTTGGCAATTCAAAGTGTCTCATGCTCATATTCATATTATAGAAGCAGAATTAATTAACGTAATTAAACATGGAATCATTGTCATAGTTCACAAAATGTACACCTTTTATAAACTCACATGACCGTTTAACATTCCCAATATCAATGAGTTAACACAATCACTTAAGTACATGTCTCGTCTACTCACATTACTTCATTTATCATGAAACTATTTCTATATACGACTCACAAAAATAAGGATTGTATACAATGCGCAACAATTAAACATTCAAGCAGGGTTTCATCAATGCGTAACTACAGAATTTGTCATGTTGCAATAACCATAGTTATCAAAACATAAGTATTATCATGGATGATCATCACTTGAAATCATTTTGAAACTTTTGGAACATTAAAGTGGTAATTTGTGACAATTTGTAATTACGAGCCACAAGACAATTTTACAAGCTATAGTTCGAAACAAGATTACATAGAGACATTCTGACTCTTCTATACTAAAAGATTATTCTTGTAGTTCATAACTTATGAAAACTGGATTAACGATAAAAGTAAACGAATTCACCAGACTGGTACTTCCATAAATCATATGTTAACAATTTGATAATTCAACACATCGTGATCAGATTCTAAGTATAACCTTATGCGATTCACTGTATGGTATAACAATATACTCGAAAAGTTATAAGGACTATAATCTCAGAGGACTAGACAGAGGTAAACCATCAATATACGAAAGAACATCAACTAGATTCACATTGTTCAAATAATCACAATTATGTATAACCATTAGATTGCTATATTATGCTAATATGCTTACTAATCAAATTTCATCCTGCCACTTGGCACAGATAAACATGCTTTTAACATCACATATGAGCAGTACACATCCATTTTGGGGTCATAATATTAAACATATAGTTGGAACGATTCTATATTAAACTTGACGAAATAAACCAGGTTACGCTATCACATAATGAGGTTCATACTCATACCATATGCCTACTATTCATGTTACTAATGCCATATCAGGATATCACGTGGTCGCATCACATAATTCACATGCGATTAAACTTTTATATGTACTTACATATCTCATAAGTTCACCAATTAAATATTATGCAGCAACTTACCAACCATAATTAAATAACAGTTTATCTAACGTGTGAGCGATTATAGTTTTGAGAAAATATAAAGGACTAGATATACATAGGAAAAGAATCGAATGCATATTTCAAGGAAATCATTTAATACAATTTTATAACTCAATCCATCTAGCAAGAATTTTACAGCAATTCAACAGAAAATTAGGCAACTTGCAAGAATCACAATTAAATAACGACTCATTAAAATTTTACATGGCTCATCATATGAAGCGTGAACGCATATAGTTTTGATCTCACATTACTACATCGAAATTCAACCATTCTTCTTTCGAAACACGTTGGCATATATTTGAAGCATAGACATCACTTGTACCATATTAACATTTATTCATTATTTCATTCTGTAATAGTCACCTAAAACACGGTAAAGGTTGCGTAACAGAAAAGTAGATCATCTAAATGTCTGGATATTTATACATGTATATACTAATGTAACACACAACTTTTTGACACTCATGGCTTGGGGCAGCACATTCCGCATATCACTAGACATGAATTACTATAACATTTAAATCTGATAGATCATATCCAAATACCAAGCAATATATTGCAAAAGTTACGTTAGTCATTTAATAACCAGATATCCTATAGACAATTCGAGACACCAAATCACATGATCATATTACTCTAATTCAGTATACAATAAATATATACTCATTCCTGAAAATTTCGATTCAAACATTTATATCAATCAGCGTTTCAATATCAGCCGCATTCTTCTTATGCATATCATCCTACTAGCCAAGCTTATATTTCAAACTCGTATTTCAATTTTCATGTCCTCAATACTTAAAGTAATACATTTCTCAATCACTTTCCAATATCAAGCTCATAGAATACAATGCATCATTAACCATGTACACATCATGACTTACCTCATTCCGCCCCTGCAAAAATTGTTAGCACAAGATAACTAGGTCACTATATAATCTACCCCACTCTTCAATTTCTCTCTTTGGGTTCCCGAGACAGAACAAAAAGGGCCCAGGACTGGTGTGAGGGGGCCCCTAACTCATCCCGTTCCTCTTTGGGGCTCCTATCAGTTTCATCTCGGGGTTCATTTTATTAGACTCTTCCTATATTCATTATTATTCATTTGGTTTAGGCCTGAGGATCGTTCGCTCTGATACCACTTTGTAACACCCCCATTTATTTAAGAGCCTTTAGCAAGACATTCTCAAATAAATAGGACTGTTACCATCCCGGAATATCCGAGGTAGTGAATAACAAGGTAAACAACCAAAGGTAATTTATATAAATGCTGATTAAATTTGGACTTGGTACTACCACAATTACGAGTTCCAAACTTGATAAAATGAAAGTACAACTGACGATATCTAATTGTGATCTAACTCTAAGTAGGTCCATGCCATGTCTCTCTCCATGCCCAAGCTCCTAGTCCATCTGTCACTGACCTGTAAGATCTACTCCCCATTACGGATCATCGTAGGTGCACACGAATACACTGGGTCAACCGCGAGGTTGAGTAGAAAGATAAATAAGACAACAATAAAAAAAAAATATACTCCGCACCGATCCAACACCAAATAAACCCCGCACCGATCACAAGATCCAACATACTCCACGCCATATCACAGACCCTTTATCTCCGCACCAAACACAGACCCTTTATCTCCGCACCAAACACAGACCCTTTATCTCCGCACCAATCACAGACCCTTTATATTCACATCGTATTATATCACAGAATAATATAGATAACACTATATACGATCACATGGTATTATATCACAAACATGCTAAAAACAAATAAGAACAGTTTACACATCGTCATATACCAGTATCTCCCCTACCTCAAATGGCAGAAGCACAGTCAATCTCAAGCTTGCTAGAAGTATTCCACGTGAAACCCGTCACCTAAACATGTATATGTAACGAATTAATAAACTTCCCAAATCCCCCTTGAGTCAACTTACACTTACTGTAATTGGTAAATTTCTATAAGTGGAAAGTTTCCTAAAATGGTAACTTCCCGAAATAACAATTTTCTTTAAAGAGAAACTTTCCCGACTCATACCGCCTTAAATTAAAACCACCAATAACTTAAGAACTACTAACAACAATATATTGTCAAAACAATATAACAAGTATAAAAACGAGAAATAATAGTAATAATATAATAAGGAATCATTATAATAATAATATTAATAATAATAATAATAATAATAATAATAATAATAATAATAATAATAGTAGGGTACGTCCCATTTTCCATGCACGCCCCCCCCCAACCACTACTCATCCCACATCACGCGTAAACCCAAACCACCACGCACCAGGCTGCTGCCACCACCGCCGCCGGCAACCACCGCCAATCTCCCTCACCTTCACCTGCGGGTCATCACAACCACCACAACCACGCCACGCTATACACTCACTCCCGCGAACCCGACTACCGATCCGCGTAACCATCGCTCGCAACCCGACAACAACCAGGACCCCCACCATCACTACCCCCTGACACCAGGCCATACTATCACCGTGGTACCACCGTGTCGACCTCCCCCGAGTCAACGGTGGTACCACCCAATCCCCTTATGAACGATTCTAACCCGTTAGCCCTACTGCCGCCACCATTCCTAACACCCACGGCCGCCACCTAAGTTCAGATCACCACCAAAACCCGACCCCAGCAACGCTTTACTACGGCAGGCGCGAAAAGACGACAATTAAAAAAAAAACGAGAGGAGGAACGACATACACACCTTAAGCTTGCCGGAGACCGACTCGAAAACTCCCCTGAGAACGCCCTTGACCGCCGCCGTCGCCGCCTCACACACACACTCTCTCTCTTTCTCTCTCTCTGTCGTGGTGGCGGAAGAAGGAAGTAGGGTTTTGAATTTCGGAAGGAGCATATGGGTTTACGGTTTTCAAGGGTTTACAAGGGTTTGTGCGTGTAAGGGAGGTGGGGTTGTATGGGTTGGGCGTGTACGTGGGATACTTGGCCCAATCACAAGCCACACGTTATGATGATTATAATATTACATTAACAAATCGGACCCAACACGTTATACATGTACAACTCGAAACATTATTATTAGTTGATATATAATAATTAATATAAATCCGTAACGTAAACGAGGCCCATGGCCGTGCTGCCATGGGTCCTGGGTTCGAACCCCAACAACTACACATTACTAATATTATGTTGAGGTGGCTAAGTTCCCTTTTCGAGTCCCATCTAAGACCACAACAAAACGAGTACGAGTAAGCTTATAAATTAAACGATTTAAATAAAAGAAATCAAAAAGCGAGGTATTACAGTCTTTCCCCCTTAAAAGAACTTCGTCCCGAAGTTCAACCACACACATAAATCATATATAACATACCCAACATAGACTCGAAACATGATAACACTAATTCACGTTCATAAGTCGAAACTTATAATTTAACAAGTACTTATAACAAATAATAATCACTGGCAATTGCTTAACAAATACTATATAATTATATGCCATCTTGATAAAAACATAAATAAACAACTCATTATTATGGCCTATGAGAATACAGGGTATTATAACCTGCAAAATAGCACTACTACTATTAAGCACTTGGGCCACGACTAAATTTGTGGCGCAAGTACTAATTTCCCGTGGCTAAATCTCTTTGTCACGGAAATACCTTCTGTGGCCCAAGTGGCCGTGGCTAACAGATAGTCACGGGAAAAACATTAACGTGGCTAAAATTATATTTTTAGTCACAGATTCTCACGTGGCTAATAATTCCCGTGACCAAAAATTAATTCTCGTGACCAAAATTATTCCCGTGACAAACAAAAAAAATAAAAAAAAATAAAATGTAATATATTATTTTTTAAATATAATGAAAATATTTTCATTTATGGAATGTTTTTTTTTTTCGGTCTAAACCGGGGTCGACAACGGTGTATAATCCCCTCGCCGCGGGCTCTCTCACGAAGAGTTAAACTGCTTGCCAAAGAGTTGCTCCATTCCCATGGGTAGGAGTCGAACCCCTGTCCTCAGGGTTAAGGGATGAGGTGAGCAACCACCACACTACCAAACACATTTGGTTACATATGGGATTTTGTCAAGTTTTAATCCTTGCTTGGTTAGTTATCTCAACTCGTTACTCTTGGTTAGTTATCTCAACTCGTTACTTACAATCACAAGTCATTCACTTTTGCGAATCGTATATGTAACACCCCCATTTATTTAAGGGCCTGTACTAGGACTCCTCAGATAAGTAAGGGTGTTACCATCTCGGTTTCCCGAGGTAGTAGATACAAAGGAAGATAAACAATACTTTAATTAAAGTTAAACTCATAACAAGTTCTTACAACTGTATCGAAAAGTCTTAACAAAATAAAGAAAGTACAACTCATGCTAAACTGACTAAGATGATCTAGACTTTAGTCTGGTCCGGATCCAAGCTCTCTCTCACATAGCTCCCCTAAGTCTCCGCCACCTGTCAATCTGCTCCCCAATAATTTGGTTCATCACAGGTGATCACGAATACACAGGGTCAACCACGAGGTTGAGTAGAGGAAAAATAAATAAACCAACAATATAATATACTCCGCACCGATCCAACGCCAAATAACTCCGCACCGATCCAACACCAGATAAACTCCGCACCGATCCAACACCATATAAACTCCGCACCGATCCAACGCCATATATACTCCGCACCGATCCAACGCCATATATACTCCGCACCGTATCACAAGACCCAATATTTTCACATCGCATTGTATCACAAAAATATACAAGACAATTAAACACAATATAATACCATTCATCCAATGAGATATATAAATAGTTAACATAATAATAACAGATCACTCGTCATCATGTATACAGTATTCCCCTACCTCAAATGCAGAAGCACAGTCAATCACAAGGTTGCTAGAAGTATTCCACGCGAAAACCGTCACCTTACGCTCGCCGGATATTGACTCGAAAGTCCCTGACCACTGCCGTCTACCGTCTCTCTCTCTCTTTGTGTAACACCCCCATTTATTTAAGAGCCTTTAGCAAGACATTCTCAATAAATAGGACTGTTACCATCTCGGAATATCCGAGGTAGTGAATAACAAAGTAACAAACCAAAGTACTTTTTATAAATCTGATTAAATTTAAACTTACTATTACAACAACTAAGAAGTCCAAACTTGATAAAATAAAAGTACAACTGACGATGTCTAAATGTGATCTAACTCTAAGTAGGTCCATGCCATGTCTATCTCCATGCCCAAGCTCCTAGTCCATCTGTCACTGACCTGTAAAATCTACCCCCCATTCCGGATCATCGTAGGTGTACACGAATACACAGGGTCAACCGCGAGGTTGAGTAGAAAGATAAATAAGACAACAATATAATATACTCCGCGCCGATCCAACGCCAAATAAACTCCGCACCGATCACAAGACCCATTATCTCCACACCAATCACAAGACCCATTATCTCCACACCAATCACAAGACCCATTATCTCCACACCAATCACAAGACCCATTAGCTCCACACCAATCACAAGACCCAATATACTCCGCTCCATATCACAAGACCCAGTAATTACCACACCGTATCGTATCACAGAAATATGCAGTCAATTAAACACAATATAACGCCATTAATACAATAAGATGGACATAGTTAACCTCATATAATAATCAGATTACTCATCACCATATATACAGTATTCCCCTACCTGGAGTTGCAGAATGACAACCGAACAGCCGCTAGAAGCGTTCCACCTCGAACTCAGTTCCTATACATAGTACTCAATATCAATTGCTACCCATACCATCCAAACACTATCACATTTATTCTATCATGTTCACAAGCGACACCCTTATCGTACTCCGAAAATATATATATCAACAGGCTCATATATATCAACTAATATAACTCCTTAGTCGTATCAAACACCACTAGTAACAACATATATTAATACTAATAACAGTAATGATAACAAACATCACAATCGACAACAACTCTTAATAAAATAACTTACTTTACTACTAACATCGACACAATAAGAATACTAGTAGTAAGATATTCACAAAGGTAACAAAGATTAATAATATTATAAATAACACTTAAAAGAAATAGTAATGAAATATTATGTAATAACAATACTTGTTACTTTGAACATTAAATTATCGAACAATTATAAGCTCATACGATAAAGCAACACAACTTACATTACCACATTAAAAATAACATTAATAATAATACAAATAATAGTAATAATAATAATAATAATAAGAACAATAATAATAATAATAATAATAAGAACAATAATAATAATAATAATAATAAGAACAATAATAATAATAACAACCAAGTACCCAACCACGAACAACAAGCAACCCGCGACATCACCATGTTCAACCACCCTAAGACCACCGTGACACGCCCCTCTACCGCCAACAACCACCCTCACCTGTTCCCAGAACCACCCTCCACCATTCTAACCACCAACAGCCTCCTCGCCATCCGCCGGTGGTCAGAACCAGACACCCAAACTTGACCCGACCCTACGCCTATCCTCCTGACCACACCCTTTTGACAACCCTTCGACACCAGCCCAGCCACCATCGACACCCACTCTCTCCTCCCACACCTTTCCTTGACACCAGACTCGAGACACACGGTGGTAACATCGTGTTGACCTCCCCCGAGTCACCGATGTTACCACCGTACCCCAACACCCCGTACCCAAAACCAGAAAACGACCTGTACCCAGAAACCCAGACCACACTGAGAACGAACACCCCCTTCGACTCTGACTCCGCCGTCTGTAGCCACCAGGACAACCACCAAAAGGGAACCCTAACCACCACCAGACCACCTACCATATTACCCAGAACAACTGTTAACCCAGTTAACATCGAAACCATACGCAAAACCACCCATCCCTGACTCTGTTCTGAAACTGACGAAGACATGGTCTGACACAGGCGACCAAAACCACCACGACTGGTGGTCCTCAGTGGTCTAAGGTGACTCTACAAAGGCCAAAACGTAAATATAAACATCATAGATAAATCTTAAGTAAAAGAAAGAACTTGTAATACTCATTATGCGACCCAAAACAGACGAACTAAATGGGATGAAAAACTGCGAAATCAGAAACAGTGGTGCTCATACCGGTTTCTTGGCCACTTCGAGGTACCCTAGGTCAGTCTATAACCACCGTGAGCAGACCCTTCTTCTTCCCTACAGTGACGGCTGCAGATGCGTGAGATCTGGTTTGTGTCTTTGTGGTGTCTAGGGCACGGAAATCTATGATATATATAAGGCGGCTGTGTGGTTTTGTTCTTGGTTTCAGAATTCCGTGTGGGCTTGGTCTGTTGTCACGCCAATCGAGGCCCAAAGTAGGGTGACAACAGGTCCCAAGTTCGAACCACACCACAACCATGCCACATACATTGCTACTAGGTACTTAGGTCCCCAACTCGAACCCCACAGTAGTACGAAAATCACTCAACAAAACGAGTATGCACAAGCTTATAAAACGACTTATCTAATCATAATAACTCATCGCCCGATCATAACTTCCCACGAAACCACAAACTTAAATAATAAAATTCGGGTTATTACACTTTGTGGCTGCTGCCGCCGACCAAGGTTTGAGGGTGGTGAAAGTGTATAAAAAAAAAAAGGTTTACGGAGTTGGGTGGCCGAGCGTTTTAAACGTAAGGTATTAGGGTTTTTTTTTTAATAAGAAGTTGTACTATGCATTTCATGCGTAGGTGACCTGGGTTGGTGGGTCATGCGTGAGTTAACGTGTGGTAACTTGGCCCACATCGACGCGGTACACATACTACTACCCATACGTAGTTCCTTCACAAAATGAATCAAGCCCAACTCGTTATACACGTAAAACTCGTAACATTATTATTAAATTAATATATCTACTTACGATAGAAATTAATATAAAGCGGTAACATATTATAAAACTTATAATAATTAATTAATACGTATACCTGACTTACCACTAACAACATATAAAATACAACTCATTCAATAAATTAATTATCGAAAACAACGCCTAAAAATCATCGCCCTGACTATAAACAAATAATAACCGTTATAATAATATACGAGATATTACAATGGGCCGATTCAACCAAGGCCCATATGTGATGTTAGCACGTATCTCAAGGTCTCATATCAAAATTAGAACGAAATTTGATGAATAATATCCGTACTCGGCACTTTACTAAAAATATAAAAACACTTGTTCGATAACTTAATTATCGAACTTAAACGTTCAAATAATTATCAACACGTCAACATAAATATTAAATATTAAATAAAACACAAAACACAGGTATTACAGTCTTCCCTCCTTAAAATGAACTTCGTCCCGAAGTTCACCATCCCATGGTCAACAACCTGGTCACTAGGCATGCAAGGACACAATATATATGTGACACCATATTACGTCAAAAACTAATAAGATTACTTTAAAACACGAAATGTTACATTCTACCCTCGTTAAGAAAACTTTGTCCCCAAAGTTTAACGTATAACTAAATTAAAGCAGGATACTACCCGAAACACAATAACATGCATAAGTTATCAGGATTATCAAGTATATTCAAACAATCGCCACACACCAACTAGTCATGTCATAACAACTAGTCATATCATAAAATCATTAAGATTTTACAATTCTATCCTCTTTAAAATTTGGTTACGTCCCCGTAACCTCATTACAAAAACTTTAGCTCATTACCCCGTCTTACTCGTTACTCTATCTCATAAAATATATTACTCCAAGTACCCAAATATCGTATTCTCATTGTCGAACCCAAGACCGAAGACAAGGGGTGAGTGAACTGGCGGGATAAAACCGCAAATCAAAACTGCCATCTCAAAATCGATTTCGAACTTCGAATATAACTCAATAACCAAGGTCACACTGAACCGTAAACGCAATATGGCACAACGGCCTAATAACTCTTAACTCAATACCAGTAAACAATTCTCATCTCAATTTCAATATCAAAATTATTAAATATTCCATTAAAGGATCTGCTCAACACTTAGAGAATAAAACTCTAAGCTACTCACCCGCGTGGCAAGGTCAAAGAATATGACAACTCAATAAAACACTAAACTGCCATCTCAATCCCAATACCAAATCAATCATGGTCTTCGTTCTAAACTCACGAGCAAACTCTATCCAATCAAACTCTATCACTTCAGTACTTACCTCCCAAATTCATTGACATGCTTGTATGTATACTTACAATCCACAATTCATAAAATAAAATCTGGAAGCTATCCAAAACCAACCTAATACAAAACCATTATGCATAAATTAACTAATCAATTACCAAAAGTTTACCCATCTCACAACAAAAGGATTATCTTATCAATGGAAAATATTATCTATCAAAATAAAGGAAACATTACTAATATTCAACTCAAATAAGTACTCGTAAGAAACCCCTAGCAATTATTATGCAAACATAAATAACCTCAAGCAATAACAAGAGTATTAGGATCGGTAGAAATCGTGTTACGCAGTAAAACAGAATCAGAGTGGCTAACACTTACATACCCTTTGAAATTTTAATACAAAGTCAATATATTCACAACAATTTAAACAACCAAGAAACTCATAGTCCAAAAAGTGACAAATTAAAACCTTTCATGTTCGTAATCATATTATAGGAAAGACAAAGGACGAAATTCATTAACGTAATTAAACATGGAGCGTTGACATATTTCACGAGATGTATACCAATCATAGACTAACAAGACCGTTTAACATTCCTAGATATCAATAAGTTAAAATCACTTAGGTACCTTTCCCATATACTTACATTAAATCATTTATCATGAAACTGGTAATATATATGACTTGCAAATTAAGGGGTTTATATAATATGCAACAATTAAACATCCGGGCAGGATTTCGTCAACAC
The DNA here is from genome assembly GCA_029255685.2 of Silene conica. Lineage (NCBI taxonomy): Eukaryota > Viridiplantae > Streptophyta > Magnoliopsida > Caryophyllales > Caryophyllaceae > Silene > Silene conica. The sequence goes on along the minus strand of CM055314.2, from coordinate 27,512,754 downwards.
ATAGCTACAGAATTTGGCATGTTGCAAACAATCACTATAATTATCAAAACATCAAGCGTTATCCTGGATAATCATCACTTGGAGAACATTTTGAAACTTTGGAAACATCGAAGTTTAAATTTAATCAGTTTTTATTTAAGGGCCTGTACTAGGACTCCTCAGATAAGTAAGGGTGTTACCATCTCGGTTTCCCGAGGTAGTAGATACAAAGGAAGATAAACAATACTTTAATTAAAGTTAAACTCATAACAAGTTCTTACAACTGTATCGAAAAGTCTTAACAAAATAAAGAAAGTACAACTCATGCTAAACTGACTAAGGTGATCTAGACTTTAGTCTGGTCCGGATCCAAGCTCTCTCTCCCATAGCTCCCCTAAGTCTCCGCCACCTGTCAATCTGCTCCCCAATAATTTGGTTCATCACAGGTGATCACGAATACACAGGGTCAACCACGAGGTTGAGTAGAGGAAAAATAAATAAACCAACAATATAATATACTCCGCACCGATCCAACGCCAAATAACTCCGCACCGATCCAACACCAGATAAACTCCGCACCGATCCAACACCATATAAACTCCGCACCGATCCAACGCCATATATACTCCGCACCGATCCAACGCCATATATACTCCGCACCGTATCACAAGACCCAATATTTTCACATCGCATTGTATCACAAAAATATACAAGACAATTAAACACAATATAATACCATTCATCCAATGAGATATATAAATAGTTAACATAATAATAACAGATCACTCGTCATCATGTATACAGTATTCCCCTACCTCAAATGCAGAAGCACAGTCAATCACAAGCTTGCTAGAAGTATTCCACGCGAAAACTGTCACCTTACGCTCGCCGGATATTGACTCGAAAGTCCTTGACCACTGCCGTCTACCGTCTCTCTATCTTTGTGGCTGCTGCCGCCGACCAAGGTTTGAGGGTGGTGAAAGTGTATAAAAAAAAAAGGTTTACGGAGTTGGGTGGCCGAGCGTTTTAAACGTAAGGTATTAGGGTTTTTTTTTAATAAGAAGTTGTACTATGCATTTCATGCGTAGGTGACCTGGGTTGGTGGGTCATGCGTGAGTTAACGTGTGGTAACTTGGCCCACATCGACGCGGTACACATACTACTACCCATACGTAGTTCCTTCACAAAATGAATCAAGCCCAACTCGTTATACACGTAAAACTCGTAACATTATTATTAACTTAATATATCTACTTACGATAGAAATTAATATAAAGCGGTAACATATTATAAAACTTATAATAATTAATTAATACGTATACCTGACTTACCACTAACAACATATAAAATACAACTCATTCAATAAATTAATTATCGAAAACAACGCCTAAAAATCATCGCCCTGACTATAAACAAATAATAACCGTTATAATAATATACGAGATATTACAATGGGCCGATTCAACCAAGGCCCATATGTGACGTTAGCACGTATCTCAAGGTCTCATATCAAAATTAGAACGAAATTTGATGAATAATATCCGTACTCGGCACTTTACTAAAAATATAAAAACACTTGTTCGATAACTTAATTATCGAACTTAAACGTTCAAATAATTATCAACACGTCAACATAAATATTAAATATTAAATAAAACACAAAACACAGGTATTACAGTATATCCTCCCCATGAGGTCACTCATCCCAAGACTATCTCACCTGAGCACGCTTAACAGGATGAGCTACCGAAAATGAAACTTAAGCTTGTTGATATAGTTAACACTTTGAAACCTTTTTAAATTATATTCCTTTTTTTCTAAATTACCTTCACTATTATTTTTGCGAATAAATATTAAATGATTTACATATTTTTACGAAAAAAATATTATTTTTCTGAAATTACTCGAGCTTTCAATGTTGACCTCCGACTAATGATGCTCGGGTCATTTTTTTCCCGAGTCAACAAACCATTTTCTCCAAACTATTTAATCACATTTTCCTTATATTTTTTTCCCTAATAAATTATTTTTTTTATTTTTTTTCATTAGTCGGCATTTTTATTTTATCCATTTTTTCATATATTTTTCTACACAAATACTATTTGTAAGATCGTCATATTTGTAACGAGAAAAAGTTTAATCACTTTTTACTAAGTAATGATCACTTTTGAATAATGATTACATATAGGTATCAATGACCGAGTTTTATTACTAAAATAAATGACCAAGACATTATTAACTCGAAAATAATCAGTTTTTGCCAAAAAAACACTGAAAATATCGTATAAATTTTTGTTTTCTCTAAATTGATTTCTTTTCATTATTCTTGATATTTCTTTTTGTCAACAAAATTTCACATTATTTACACATGTAATTTATTATTTTAATTTCCATTTTACTTTTCGGTGTGATATGCTCATTTTCAATAATTAAAATGTTTTTCTATATTGATTTTTTTATATCGGTTATTTTATCAATATGTTTTTTTCCATTTTATTCAATGATTTGTTGGAAATCATTTTGAATTTAATTTTTTAGACTACTTTTTTTTATTTAATCATATTTTAAATCTAATTGTCTTTTCTTTCTTTTTTTCTCCTTAAAAACTTCCCCAATCTTTTCCAATTTAACATCTCGAATTCAAGTTCTTCTAGAAATATTTTACAAATAAAGTTGTAAATCAATTTTCTAATGAAAAGCTTATTTAACAATATATTAGTTTCAGACTTCTCAATGATAGGTGTTAATAAGTTAATTATTTAATTGGACATCCTTTCTCTTCAAATGTGATGCGGTCTCTAAATAAAGTTATTCAATATTATAAATTTAACAAAAAAAGAATTATAAATATATATTTTCCATGGGTGTGACATTGTTCGTGGCAAAAATGATTATTAGCCACGACTGTAACCTAAATTGTGGCGCAATTGACTTTTTGCCATGGGAAAAAATTTCCCATGGCACAAATTTTTTCTAAAATAGTGAATACAATTTTTCCGTGGCTAAACAAAATTTAGCCACGAATTATAAATTCTCGTTGCATAAATCGTGGCGCAAGTGTCAATTTGTTGTAGTGTTTTTTGTCGGGCTTGTTGCGCAATTTAATAAATTGAGCAACTGGTAAGTAGCTTTGAAATTACAAAATTGTCATTACATAATTAAACGTATACTTAAAGTAAAGCTGCATTCAACGAAAATAAAGCAAAATAAATTGTTAAACAACAATCATTTATTCATATAATCATATTCATTTTCAAGTCAGTAGTGTTAATAAGAATAATCATAATAAATTGAACAAATTCTCACTTGTGACAGACTAAATCCAATAATAAGAATAATCATAATAAGATCATTTACGTCAATAGTGAAGAACATTAAGTACGAATATTGTTCACATCTCGCAATAATACGGCGCAATCATCTTGATGTCACAGTACACACCATGTTGCACTAATAATTTTGTACTATTATTTGTTATCAAATCAAAAATATTAGTCACGGTAAAAATCCAGTGCGTAGCTAAGAGCAATAATAAGTCACGGGTAATTTACTTGTCACCATAAATCACAATTAGCCACGGGTAAGAATTCAGTGTGTGGCTAAGAGCAATATAGTCACGGATAATTTAGCTGTGACAATAAATCATAATTAGCCACGTTAAGAATTCAGTGTGGCTAAACACACTAATTAGTCACGGTTAACTTACATGTGACAATAAATCTTAATTAGCCACGACATTGTGGCTAAAAATAATTATTAGCCACGTTCGTGACTTGATGCGTGACTAAACGCATTTGTTAGCCACGGTCATGGCTTAATTCGTGACTAAAAACAATTATTTGTCACGGATATATTTTCCCGTAACATAATTTTTTTTACCAATTAATTTTGAAGGAAGGGGACTTTTTTTCCCGTGACTAAGCAAATTTAGGTCACGAATTATGAATTCCCGTGACATAAATCGTGGCGCAAGTGCCATTTTGTTGTAGTGTAGCAACACGAGTACAAAGTAGCACATACGGGGTATAAAATGATATAAAATCACCAGTTATTATGAGAATGTGTGCTAATACAAGACTAAAAAGTCTATACGAAATGCACACATCAACCGTCGTAACACAACCCCAATAAGATGGGATGTGTACCTTTGGGCCAAATACCTGTCCTCACTTAAGCTCAAAAGCACAAGGCCTTGTTACTAGATGGTGGGTTGGATCCATTATAAATATATCACAAACCTCTCAATCTACCGATGTGGGACAAATCTCCACACATCTCAATTTCAACCTCATAATCAGATGGGGTGTTACATGGTTCCTCCAAAATGCGTTCAAAACTATTTTCTTTTGCTCAATTCCATTGACATTTGTAATCTTTCCTTCTCTCTTAATCTTTTTCTTATTTCTTTATTCCTTGTTGTCTTTATTCTTTTATTACTCCCTATTAGTTTATATTATGTCTTTTTATGCTATCGTCTAAATGGTTAGTACAGTCCCCAAAGCCATGTGTAGCTAATCTCTTTAGTATGTTAGGAGGAGGGAAATCGCAGTAATAATGTTGTAGGATTCACATGTTAGTCTTTTCTGCGACGAGGTTTGTTTATAAGCAATTTAGTCATAAAACCTGTTAATTGAATGCATGCATGAGACCGGTTTATCTAGTAAAACTCCGCCTGGATCGAAAGATTGGTAGAGTAGGTTTGCTTAAGGCAATCTATAAAACCTATTTGTATCGAAAGATTGATAGGGGAGTCTAGGGTGATTTCAGACCGAAAGGATATTAATCGTTCCCACCTTATCAATGATTTGACTGACCTAGTATTTTCGCATAAGATGAACTACCGCGACGACTCGATTCCTGACATATTCCCTCTTAATTATTTAAACTCAGTTTTATAATCATTCTTGTCTTTCTTACTTCTTGCTTTTAGTAATTAGTTAATCAACAAACAAAAACCCCCAAATTTGTGACCGAATGAACTAGTTTTGCATATATGTATTACCTCCCTGTGGAGATCGACCCTACTTCCACTAGCTTCTAGTTAGTAGACTTAGGTTATTATTTTTGGTGCATAAACGACACGCATCAAATGTACTCAATGTAATACTCCATATTTTGCTATGTCTTATTTTAAGTACGGAGTAATTATTTGGTTTAAGGTGAGATAATAGTATTTGATACGTGTTTGTATTTTAAGACCGTATGTGTGTAGTGTCGGGTTGAGGGTTAGTTATTATTTTGAGGGCTAGTGATGTTGGGCCTCGTTCAACCAAATAAACCAAACAGCCCACTTACACAGAACACACGACCTGCTACGTTTAAAACAAAAACGCAAATCCCTATGCTGCCGCCTTATTTAACATATGATACCTCCTTCCCTGACCTACACGAAAGTCTGAAAACCTCACAACCACTCAGCCGTCACATCACAGAGCAAGGGAGAAGGGTTTATACGGTCATCGCGGGGTGCTAGGACTGCTCGATTCACCATAGAAGTAAGTATGTCCACAACAGTTCTCTTTTGGATTCGTTTTCGTTTCGTTTCGATGCTTTAATTCCGATGTTATATTTTGTGGGGAATTAAGCATGTATTCGCCCTAAACTTGAAGGATTATAAAGAAACATACAATTGTGATTATTGTCATAAGTTAATTAAAAGCATGAAAAAGAATACAACCTTGGGTCCTTGCTTGAATAGGCCTAAGAACAGGAATTAAAGTAAATTCCCTCCTATAACTTGCACCCAAGACTTGAATGAGATGATGCCGCGTGTGCTAGAAATACTCTCCAATTGCCTTGCAATATGGGGAGAGCTTTTGTGAGGTTTTAGATGTGAGATCTGAGTTTTGGGAAAAAAAAATGTTCACAAAACCCTAATTCCTGAGATTTATGATTCAACAGTTACTGACAAAAGGAGAAGGACTCTCCTTATGTAGCATATGGGTCGGCCGAATGGGTTAGGGTAAGAGTGGGCTTTTTCCACTCTTACCTTATTCCTTTGCGTGATTCGACCCGTTTTGCTAAATATTATTCGCGGGTTTTATTTATAAATCGCACACATGTTATCAGATATTAATGCAGTCGATGTATTAATAATGGTCTGATAAAGTTACGATATTGTATAATTACCCAAATTAATATAACTGTTTATATTAATAAGTGAATACAATATTTAATTAAATATAACCGTTTATATTTAATTTACGAATTAAACATGTAATCCGTATTAGCTAAAATTATTTAATCCGTATTAAATAATAATCTCAACATCTTATTGACTAATTTAATAGTCAATACCTCTGACTAACTGTTTAGTCGTATCCGGCATAAATGTGACTGTATTTTCATACCTCTTGTGGGGAATATAACGTGTATTCGCCCTAAACTTGCAGGATTATAATGAAAATTACAGTCGTGAATATCGTCATAAGATTAAAAAGGATAAGAAAAGAAGTACAACCTTTGGTCCTTGTGCGAAAGGCCTAAGAACAGGAATTAACACAAATTCCCTCCTATAACTTGCACCCAAGACTTAGAATGAGACGTGGCCGCGTGTGCTAGAAATCCTCTCCAACTGCCTTGCAATATTGGGAGAGCCTTTTGAGTTTTAGATGTGAGATCTGGGTTATGGGAGAAGAATGCTCTCAAACCCTAATTTTCTTTTGAGATTTATTAAACAGTGCAACAAGAGTGAGTCACATAAGGAGAGTCCTCCTCCTTATATAGTCCACACGACCGAATTGGATGTCGGGTAGGAGTGGGCTTTCCACTCTTACCTTATTCCAATGCGTGATTCGACCCAATTAGCTATAAGTTGTCCGCGGGTTTTATTTATAAATCGTAACATGTTATGAGTTATTAATACAGTCGATATATTAATAATGGTCTGACAAAATACGATATTGTATAATTACCCAAATTAATATAACTGTTTATATTAATACGCGAATACAATATTTAATTAAATATAACCGTTTATATTTAATTTACGAATTAATCATGTAATCCGTATTAGCTAAAATTATTTAATCCGTATTAAATAATAATCTCAACATCTTATTGACTAATTTAATAGTCAATACCTCTGACTAACTGTTTAGTCATGTCCGGCATAAATGTGACTGTATTTTCATACCTTCACATCTCTCAAACGTGTCCTATAGGTGTGACGTATAGGGACCAGTTGATCACCGCCATCCGTATGACAATAACGTCAAACTTATCTAGCAAGCCAACCGTTATTGATAAACGTGGATCAACTGGTAATAATACAAAAGTATGCCCTTGTGATCCTTAAAGAGATTTAATAAGTCATTGTACTTAATTGTCAAGGACACCAGCCCCAACAATCTCCCTCTTGTCCGTACAAGGGTATGTGCAATGACGTTATCACACTACATGTGGAGGACACAATCTCCAACAAACTCCCACTTGTCCGTACAAGTGTAGGTGCGATAACCGAATCTCATATCCTTTTAAAATTTCTCCCACTCAATGTAAGACAATTTGCAAATCCGCATTCGCAAAGGTCGTATCTCACAAGCGATCTGTATCAAGAGTGGTTTCCCCGACTAGAGAGTAACTTAACTGATAAAACGAATCTGTATTCGAGCATGGCCATGCATTTCAGTTACTACTCCTCGAGTGGCCCTGAGAAATGATAAAATCCTGATAAGGGTTTGGATATTTCCCTCAACTCGAATCCTGCCGATATCGCGCAGCATGAAATAACCCAGAAAAAATCCTCTTGGCCCCTGTTACGGTGACCGTGGGAAAGAAACCAAAGTTACCCAAAATCTGCCTTAATCTCAAGAGACAGTTGAAAGTCAAAAGACTCGACTCTAAGGAACACTATGGAGGTCCTATCCACGACCCGACACCCAATGTTATAAAACATTTAGGACTCCATAACGTTGTCACGGGGTGTCCTACGAGATATCTGTATAACTCGCCTTTGTGATTGGTCAGTCATCCACGTGACTTATGGCTCGTTGAACCCACCATCAACCAACGTCACAAAATGATTCCACATGAGAAACAAAACATTATATGTCATAACAATAAGGTTGAATAGAGTACACGAGAAAATGAATTATTACATGAATTCATAAAAGAGTACTACAACTTAGGAACACATCCAATTCACATGGAATGAATGTGCCCTTCATGCTTATCACGTGGTAATGCTTTTGTGAGAGGATCAGCTATGTTGTCATCCGTAGCGATCTTATCAATGAAAATCTCCTTTTGCTCCACGTAATCTCTGATTAGATGAGATTTCCGTTGTACATGCCTAACCTTGTTGCTAGACTTATGCTCCTTAGCTTGGAAGATGGCACCTTTATTATCACAATAAACGGTGATTGGGTCATTCGAACTAGGCACTACTGATAGTCCTTGTAAGAATTGACGCATCCATATTGCTTCCTTAGCTGCTTCTGAGGCGGCATAGTACTCGGACTCAGTCGTAGAATCTGCTGTAACACTCTGTTTAGAACTTTTCCAGCTGACAGCAGCGCCATTAAGAGTAAAAACGAATCCAGACTGAGATTTCGAGTCATCTCGATCCGTTTGGAAGCTAGCATCTGCGTAACCCGTGGCGCAGAGCGTCGAGTCGCCTCCGTAAGTCAATCCCCAATCTTTAGTCCTCCGTAGGTACTTAAGAATGTTTTTCACGGCCATTCAGTGTTTTTCACCTGGATGAGCTTGGAATCGACTTGTCATACTCAATGCATATGCAACGTCAGGACGTGTGCATATCATGGCATACATGATCGATCCTATTGCCGAAGCATAAGGAATCCGACTCATGCGCTCTTTCTCTTCCAGTGACTTAGCTTCTTGAGTCTTGCTCAAGTGAAGCCCAGGAGTCATAGGAAGGAACCCCTTCTTGGAGTTCGTCATGCTTAATCTCTCCAGGATCTTATCTATATAAGACTCCTGACTGAGAGACAACATCCGTCGTGATCTATCCCTGTAGATACGGATGCCCAAAATTCTTTGTGCCTCTCCCAGATCTTTCATCTGGAAATGGTTTTTCAACCATGCTTTAACCGAAGATAAGAGAGGTATGTCATTCCCAATCAAGAGTATGTCAACGACATACAGTACTAGGAATACAATCTTGCTCCCACTCGACTTGATATAGAGACATGGTTCCTCGACTGATCGAATGAACCCATTCTCTTTTATCACTTGGTCGAAGCGATGATTCCAACTCCGCGATGCTTGCTTAAGTCCATAGATGGAACGCTTAAGCTTGCAAACTTTCTTAGGATGTGCTGGATCGATAAAACCCTCGGGTTGTACCATGTATAACTCTTCCTCCAAATAACCGTTTAAGAAAGCGGTTTTAACGTCCATTTGCCATATTTCATAATCATGAAATGCGGCGATCGCTAAGATAATGCGAATGGAACGTAGCATGACTACGGGTGCAAAGATCTCATCATAGTGCAAGCCTGGCACTTGAGTGAAACCTTTAGCAACTAGTCTAGCCTTGTGGATATCTTGTTGTCCTTCCACGGCATGCTTTATCTTGTAAAGCCATTTGCATTGAAGGGGACGTACCTTTGCAGGTAGGTCCACAAGATCCCACACGTTGTTCTCATACATGGAGTCCATCTCGGATTGCATGGCTTCTAGCCATAGCTTTGAGTCAGAACTCAGTTATGGCACCTTTATAGGTTGTGGGTTCATTACCCTCTGGGAGTAAGACGTCATCTGTATCATGTTCCTCGACCATACCAATGTATCTGTCCGGAGGAATAGAGACTCTTCCCGACCTCCTAGGTTCCTCAGGAATATCTACCGCAGCCTCGGTTGAAGGAACTGTTTCCTCCAATGGTTGCTCGGCAGTTGGTTCTTGAACCTCCGATAACTCGAAGGTTCTATTACTCGACTTGTTCTCGAGAAATTCTTTCTCTAAGAACGTCGCACTAGCCGCAACAAAAACACGTTGTTCGGTTGGCGAGTAGAAGTAATGACCAAAAGTTCCCTTTACATAGCCTATAAAGTATGTCTTGACCGATCGCGGGCCGAGCTTGTCCTCGTGTCTCCACTTGACATAAGCCTCGCAGCCCCAAACCCGAATAAAGGACAAGTTAGGGACCGTTCCCTTCCATAATTCGTATGGAGTCTTGTCAACAGCTTTAGACGGACTTCGGTTAAGTATTAGAGCGGCTGACAAAAGAGCATAGCCCCACAATGAATCAGGCACAACGGTGTGACTCATCATGGATCGAACCATATCAAGTAGAGTTCGATTTCTCCGTTCGGACACACCATTTAATTGTGGTGTTCCAGGTGGAGTCAACTGTAGCACGATGCCACAGTCTTTAAGGTGTTGATCAAACTCGTGTGAAAGATACTCACCACCACGATCCGAACGTAGTGCTTTAATCTTTCTACCCAGCTGGTTCTGTACCCGATTCTGGTATTCTTTGAACTTGTCAAAGGATTCACTTTTATGTTTCATCAAGTAGACATAGCCATATCTACTCAAATCATCCGTGAAAGTGATGAAATACCTATAGCCTTCTCGTGCGTTGATCGACATAGGGCCACATACGTCCGTATGTATGAGTCCTAATAGGTCGGCAGCGCGCATTCCAACACCTTTGAAGGAAATACGAGTCATTTTGCCAATGAGACATGATTCACACGTGCCATATGATTCGAAATCAAAGGGCGAGATAGCTCCGTTCTGTATGAGCTGTTTTACGCGTTTCTCATTTATGTGTCCCATACGACAATGCCATAGATAAGTTTGATCTTTGTCACCTACCTTTAATCTCTTGTTATTCACATGTAATATCTCGGTGGTTTGATCTAAAACATAAATTCCATTCATGGAAACTGCCTTGCCATAAATCATATTGTGTAAGGAAAAAATATAGCTATTATTCTCTATTACAAATGAAAAACCGAGTTTGTCAAGCGCAGAAACTGAAATAATGTTTTTGGACAAACAAGGAACATAATAACAGTTATATAAAGATAACTCGAATCCACTTGGAAGCTGGATCACGTATGTTCCCCTCGAGATTGCAGCAACACGTGCTCCATTCCCGACACGCAGGTCAACCTCACCCTTGATTAGGGGTTCTTGGTTTCGGAGGCCCTGCACATGATTACATAGATGAGAACCACAACCAGTATCTAGTACCCAAGTTCCGTAACTTGCATGGTTAATCTCAATCATGTGAATAAAAGAAGAAGAAGACATACCAACAGGAGTAACGCGGCCTGCCTTAATGTCCTCTCGATACACGGGGCATGAGCGCCTCCAATGCCCAGTCTTGTGGCAATGGTGACATTCCATGCTTGTATCCTTGCTCTTTGTTTTGCCTTGTGAGTTGCTCGACTCACCTGGCCCACTCTTAGTAAATCCTGACTTCTTAAACTTGGGCTTGCCTACTGTTAGGTCGCCCTGAGCTTTAGCTTTACCCTTACCTTTTCCCTTACTGGAAATCATGAGAACATCTTGCTTCACGCTCCCACTTAATTTCAGATCCTTCTCAGTCTGTACAAGAAGGGAGTGGAGCTCATGAGGAGTCTTGTTCATGTCGTTCATGTAGTAGTTGGCCCTAAAGAGGGCGAACCCATCATGAAGCATTCGATCAACGATTATGTTCTCACTGATCTTGCAGTTTAGGGCCTCCAGTTTCTCGATATTCTCAATCATGTGAAGAATATGTGGGCTAACAGCTTGGCCCTTCTGGAGTTTCGCCTCAAAGAAGCGACAGGTATGCTCATAAGAAACGATTCTCGGAGCCTTTGAGAATTCGTTAGTGAGCGTGGTGAAAATCTTGTTTGCACCATGGGTTATGAAGCGTCTTTGCAAATTGGATTCCATTGCATAGATGAGTACGTTCTTTACCGCACCCGCTTCCATGACGAAGTCGCTATGAGCGCGAAACTCGTTAGCTCTAGCTCCAGTTCCTGGGTGTGGCGGAATGGGCTCAGTTAAGTACTTGAGCTTTCTGTCAGCAATGGCAGCATTCCGTAGTGCTGCCTCCCAGTCAGAGAAGTTTGACCCATCATTCCTCAGTCTAGTTGACTGATTCATGGAGTCCATGAAGGCTTTTAGCCAGGATTCACGTGCTAGCTTGGCACTTGGCATTGGGTCTTCACCAGCCATTAGATATACAGCAGTTTATATTAACGTGTTCTACACTGAAAAGAAGATAAAACAAAACCATATAAGCATCTTATTGTTGTGATTTAAGTCTATATTAAATTGAATTTAAACTCGTAGACTCATGCATTTATATAATTGATCTCCCTCAAGAATTATATAAACGATCCCAAGATTCAATTTCCGTATATTGATAAGCCCACAGTTTGGCTAATTCCACCGTTGGAACTCTTGGTCGATAGATTTCCATATATCCTATCTATTAGTCCATCTCAGTCGCTAGATAGTATCGAGTGACCATGATGTTGAGATAAAATAAATCATCTGTTCCCACTTACCCGACGTAGAATGGGTCATATTATGCCTACCGACGAAAAAGGGATTCACGGGAGGCTGATTTCTAAAGACTAGTCTCAATTTTTGGTTATACGAGGAAGACCCCATCAACTTTTATTTATTCATATTAAGTGAACTAATATCTAGCATATGCGTGAATGAATTAAATAAAGTGATGGCTTTGCAATTGACATGTGACATCTGTATTGTCACAGAAAACTAACGCGTAACCTCTACATGAGTCAGTTTTCAGGCATGATATAGGTGGTTTGGTTTTAGGCGGAATATGATGCAAGCTATTATCGATGAAAGCATAAAATGAAAGCAATAAACGTAAATAAAAAGTCCTAGTGTGGCCTATCCTACCAAAATAAAACATAAAACAACTTGGAATCCACCGTTGGACCCTAGAAGCTTGTCTTGATGTTCCATCTTGGTCCTTGCAGCGGGAGTGAGCATCCGGTCTCCGTCTTGTCTTTGGTCTTTCACAAAATTACTAATTTAAATTACAAAAGTAATTACATGGCAAAAACCCAAAACGGAGATTCAAGATCTTAAAATTACAAGCAAGACTGTGTCCCATTATTACGGTGACACAATCTTCTAAGGCCACACTAAGTTAAAACCGTTTGCAAAATTAAATACGTTATTGAAAGCATTCACAAGGCATTCACAAGACGATAAATAAAATGCATCAACTAAATTAAAAATTCATACATGACATAATACTGTTATTATGATTAATAAATTTTTACCAAACCACCTTTTAATATTAAAATTATGTGACTATACCGCTTTAATCACCAATTTTAATGAACATATAATTGTATTATTTTAAACCGTTTTAAAATAATATGTATCGAACGAGGGTGAACCGTTTCACAAAAATAATACACTATTTCCGTATACAGTATATTATTTTAGGCCATGTGAAAATAAGAAACAAGTTATTTTCGAAAAAGAAAGCCTGAAATATGAGCACTCGACCGAGCAACAGAGGCACTCGATCGAGTGCCAGTGTCACTCGATCGAGTGCAGCAGGGGCTCGATCGAGTGACTCGTTAAAACGCAAACGCTGCACTTTAAATCTAAACAAGTTTTTATCTTTTGATATAAAACATGAAAATCAAAAATAAAAACAACAAAAGATCCACATATTGCTAAAAATATCGATTAAATAACAATATGCAAATAAAAATCGAAAAACAAGATCGATTTCTCACAAAAAGAGGCACTCGGCCGAAGCACTCTATCGAGTGTAGGTAGTACTCGATCGAGTGCTCGTCAAAAACAGTACGATTTTTCAAATTTTTAAATCTTACGAAAAACACAATTGTAAAATTTCATGGCCTAAGGCTCTGATACCACTTGTGGGGAATATAACGTGTATTCGCCCTAAACTTGCAGGATTATAATGAAAATTACAGTCGTGAATATCGTCATAAGATTAAAAAGGATAAGAAAAGAAGTACAACCTTTGGTCCTTGTGCGAAAGGCCTAAGAACAGGAATTAACACAAATTCCCTCCTATAACTTGCACCCAAGACTTAGAATGAGACGTGTCCGCGTGTGCTAGAAATCCTCTCCAACTGCCTTGCAATATTGGGAGAGCCTTTTGAGTTTTAGATGTGAGATCTGGGTTATGGGAGAAGAATGCTCTCAAACCCTAATTTTCTTTTGAGATTTATTAAACAGTGCAACAAGAGTGAGTCACATAAGGAGAGTCCTCCTCCTTATATAGTCCACACGGCCGAATTGGATGTCGGGTAGGAGTGGGCTTTCCACTCTTACCTTATTCCAATGCGTGATTCGACCCAATTAGCTATAAGTTGTCCGCGGGTTTTATTTATAAATCGTAACATGTTATGAGTTATTAATACAGTCGATATATTAATAATGGTCTGACAAAATACGATATTGTATAATTACCCAAATTAATATAACTGTTTATATTAATACGCGAATACAATATTTAATTAAATATAACCGTTTATATTTAATTTACGAATTAATCATGTAATCCGTATTAGCTAAAATTATTTAATCCGTATTAAATAATAATCTCAACATCTTATTGACTAATTTAATAGTCAATACCTCTGACTAACTGTTTAGTCATGTCCGGCATAAATGTGACTGTATTTTCATACCTTCACATCTCTCAAACGTGTCGTATAGGTGTGACGTATAGGGACCAGTTGATCACCGCCATCCGTATGACAATAACGTCAAACTTATCTAGCAAACCAACCGTTATTGATAAACGTGGATCAACTGGTAATAATACAAAAGTATGCCCTTGTGATCCTTAAAGAGATTTAATAAGTCATTGTACTTAATTGTCAAGGACACCAGCCCCAACAATCTCCCTCTTGTCCGTACAAGGGTATGTGCAATGACGTTATCACACTACATGTGGAGGACACAATCTCCAACACGTACAAGGGTATGTGCAATGACGTTATCACACTACATGTGGAGGACACAAGGCTCCAACAAACTCCCACTTGTCCGTACAAGTGTAGGTGCGATAACCGATTCTCATATCCTTTTAAAATTTCTCCCACTCAATGTAAGACAATTTGCAAATCCGCATTCGCAAAGGTCGTATCTCACAAGCGATCTGTATCAAGAGCGGTTTCCCCGCCTAAAGAGTAACTTAACTGATAAAACCAATCTGTGTTCGAGCATGGCCATGCATTTCAGTTACTACTTCTCGAGTGGCCTTGAGAAATGATAAAATCCTGATAAGGGTTTGGATATTTCCCTCAACTCGAATCCTGTCGATATCGCGCAGCATGAAGTAACCCAGAAAAAATCCTCTTGGCCCCTGTTACGATGACCGTGGGAAAGAAACCAAAGTTACGCAAAATCTGCCTTAATCTCAAGAGACAGTTGAAAGTCAAAAGACGCAACTCTAAGGAACACTATGGAGGTCCTATCCACGACCTGGCACCCAATGTTATAAAACATTTAGGACTCCATAACGTTGTCACGGGGTGTCCTACGAGATATCCGTATAACTCAACTTTGTGATTGGTCAGTCAGCCGTGTGACGTATGGCTCGTTGAACCCACCATCAACCAACGTCACAAAATGATTACCTGAGTTATCAGCTCAAGTGGGTAATCAAGGACTAAAACGAAGTAATGTTATTCAGTTCACTTTGTGGTGTTCAAAATTGGCGTACAATTCCACATGAAAAACAAAACATTATATATCATAACAATAAGGCTGAATAGAGTACACGAGAAAATGAATTATTACATGAATTCATAAAAGAGTACTACAACTTAGGAACACATCTGATTTCCATGGAATTAATGTGCCCTTCATGCTTATCACGTGGTAATGCTTTTGTGAGAGGATCAGCTATGTTGTCATCCGTAGCGATCTTATCAATGAATATCTCCTTTTACGCGGACTAAGTTGTAGAATCTGCTATAACACTTTGTTTAGAACTTTTCCAGCTGACAACAGCGCCATTAAGAGTAAAAACGAATCCAGACTGAGATTTCGAGTCGTCTCGATCCGTTTGGAAGCTAGCATCTGCGTAACCCGTGGTGCAGAGCGTCGAGTCGCCTCCGTAAGTTAATCCCCAATCTTTAGTCCTCCGTAGGTACTTAAGAATGTTTTTCACGGCCATCCAGTGTTGTTCACCTGGATGAGGTTGAAATCGACTTGTCATACTCAATGCATATGCAATGTCTGGACGTGTGCATATCATGGCATACATGATCGATCCTATTGCCGAAGCATAAGGAATCCGACTCATGTGCTCCTTGTCTTCCAATGTCTTAGCTTCTTGAGTTTTGCTCAAGTGAAGCCCAGTAGTCATAGGAAGGAACCCTTTCTTGGAGTTCGTCATGCTGAATCTCTCTAGAATCTTATCTATGTAAGACTCCTGACTGAGAGACAACATCCGTCGTGATCTATCCCTGTAGATACGGATGCCCAAAATTCTTTGTGCCTCTCCCAGATCTTTCATTTGGAAATGGTTTTTTAACCATGCTTTAACCGAAGATAAGAGAGGTATGTCGTTCCCAATCAAGAGTATGTCATCGACATACAGTACTAGGAAGACGATCTTGCTCCCACTCGACTTGATATAGAGACATGGTTCCTCGACTGATCGAATGAACCCATTCTCTTTTATCACTTGGTCGAAGCGATGATTCCAACTCCGTGATGCTTGCTTAAGTCCATAGATGGAACGCTTAAGCTTGCAAACCTTCTTAGGAGTTTCTGGATCAATAAAACTCTCAGGTTGTAATATGTACAACTCTTCCACCAAATAACCGTTTAAGAAGGCGGTTTTAACGTCCATTTGCCATATTTCATAGTCATGAAATGCGGCGATCGCTAAGATAATCCGAATGGAACGTAGCATGACTACGGGTGCAAAGATCTCATCGTAGTGCAAGCCTGGCACTTGGGTGAAACCTTTAGCAACTAGTCTTGCCTTATGGATATCTTGTTGTCCTTCCACGACATGCTTTATTTTGTAAAGCCATTTGCATTGAAGGGGGCGTACCTTTGCAGGTAGGTCTACAAGATCCCATACGTTGTTCTCATACATGGAGTCCATCTCGGATTGCATGGCTTCTAGCCATAGCTTTGAGTCAGAACTGGTCATGGCACCTTTATAGGTTGTGGGTTCATTACCCTCTGGGAGTAAGACGTCATCTGTATCATGTTCCTCGACCATACCAATGTATCTGTCCGGAGGAATAGAGACTCTTCCCGACCTCCTAGGTTCCTCAGGAATATCTACCGCAGCCTCGGTTGAAGGAACTGTTTCCTCCAATGGTTGCTCGGCAGTTGGTTCTTGAACCTCCGATAACTCGAAGGTTCTATTACTCGACTTGTTCTCGAGAAATTCTTTCTCTAAGAACGTCGCACTAGCCGCAACAAAAACACGTTGTTCGGTTGGCGAGTAGAAGTAATGACCAAAAGTTCCCTTTACATAGCCTATAAAGTATGTCTTGACCGATCGCGGGCCGAGCTTGTCCTCGTGTCTCCACTTGACATAAGCCTCGCAGCCCCAAACCCGAATAAAGGACAAGTTAGGGACCGTTCCCTTCCATAATTCGTATGGAGTCTTGTCAACAGCTTTAGACGGACTTCGGTTAAGTATTAGAGCGGCTGACAAAAGAGCATAGCCCCACAATGAATCAGGCACAACGGTGTGACTCATCATGGATCGAACCATATCAAGTAGAGTTCGATTTCTCCGTTCGGACACACCATTTAATTGTGGTGTTCCAGGTGGAGTCAACTGTAGCACGATGCCACAGTCTTTAAGGTGTTGATCAAACTCGTGTGAAAGATACTCACCACCACGATCCGAACGTAGTGCTTTAATCTTTCTACCCAGCTGGTTCTGTACCCGATTCTGGTATTCTTTGAACTTGTCAAAGGATTCACTTTTATGTTTCATCAAGTAGACATAGCCATATCTACTCAAATCATCCGTGAAAGTGATGAAATACCTATAGCCTTCTCGTGCGTTGATCGACATAGGGCCACATACGTCCGTATGTATGAGTCCTAATAGGTCGGCAGCGCGCATTCCAACACCTTTGAAGGAAATACGAGTCATTTTGCCAATGAGACATGATTCACACGTGCCATATGATTCGAAATCAAAGGGCGAGATAGCTCCGTTCTGTATGAGCTGTTTTACGCGTTTCTCATTTATGTGTCCCATACGACAATGCCATAGATAAGTTTGATCTTTGTCACCTACCTTTAATCTCTTGTTATTCACATGTAATATCTCGGTGGTTTGATCTAAAACATAAATTCCATTCATGGAAACTGCCTTGCCATAAATCATATTGTGTAAGGAAAAAATATAGCTATTATTCTCTATTACAAATGAAAAACCGAGTTTGTCAAGCGCAGAAACTGAAATAATGTTTTTGGACAAACAAGGAACATAATAACAGTTATATAAAGATAACTCGAATCCACTTGGAAGCTGGATCACGTATGTTCCCCTCGAGATTGCAGCAACACGTGCTCCATTCCCGACACGCAGGTCAACCTCACCCTTGATTAGGGGTTCTTGGTTTCGGAGGCCCTGCACATGATTACATAGATGAGAACCACAACCAGTATCTAGTACCCAAGTTCCGTAACTTGCATGGTTAATCTCAATCATGTGAATAAAAGAAGAAGAAGACATACCAACAGGAGTAACGCGGCCTGCCTTAATGTCCTCTCGATACACGGGGCATGAGCGCCTCCAATGCCCAGTCTTGTGGCAATGGTGACATTCCATGCTTGTATCCTTGCTCTTTGTTTTGCCTTGTGAGTTGCTCGACTCACCTGGCCCACTCTTAGTAAATCCTGACTTCTTAAACTTGGGCTTGCCTACTGTTAGGTCGCCCTGAGCTTTAGCTTTACCCTTACCTTTTCCCTTACTGGAAATCATGAGAACATCTTGCTTCACGCTCCCACTTAATTTCAGATCCTTCTCAGTCTGTACAAGAAGGGAGTGGAGCTCATGAGGAGTCTTGTTCATGTCGTTCATGTAGTAGTTGGCCCTAAAGAGGGCGAACCCATCATGAAGCATTCGATCAACGATTATGTTCTCACTGATCTTGCAGTTTAGGGCCTCCAGTTTCTCGATATTCTCAATCATGTGAAGAATATGTGGGCTAACAGCTTGGCCCTTCTGGAGTTTCGCCTCAAA
Source organism: Silene conica (assembly GCA_029255685.2). Taxonomy (NCBI): domain Eukaryota; kingdom Viridiplantae; phylum Streptophyta; class Magnoliopsida; order Caryophyllales; family Caryophyllaceae; genus Silene; species Silene conica. The sequence continues at coordinate 27,493,600 of CM055314.2, read as the reverse complement.
GAAGCGACAGGTATGCTCATAAGAAACGATTCTCGGAGCCTTTGAGAATTCGTTAGTGAGCGTGGTGAAAATCTTGTTTGCACCATGGGTTATGAAGCGTCTTTGCAAATTGGATTCCATTGCATAGATGAGTACGTTCTTTACCGCACCCGCTTCCATGACGAAGTCGCTATGAGCGCGAAACTCGTTAGCTCTAGCTCCAGTTCCTGGGTGTGGCGGAATGGGCTCAGTTAAGTACTTGAGCTTTCTGTCAGCAATGGCAGCATTCCGTAGTGCTGCCTCCCAGTCAGAGAAGTTTGACCCATCATTCCTCAGTCTAGTTGACTGATTCATGGAGTCCATGAAGGCTTTTAGCCAGGATTCACGTGCTAGCTTGGCACTTGGCATTGGGTCTTCACCAGCCATTAGATATACAGCAGTTTATATTAACGTGTTCTACACTGAAAAGAAGATAAAACAAAACCATATAAGCATCTTATTGTTGTGATTTAAGTCTATATTAAATTGAATTTAAACTCGTAGACTCATGCATTTATATAATTGATCTCCCTCAAGAATTATATAAACGATCCCAAGATTCAATTTCCGTATATTGATAAGCCCACAGTTTGGCTAATTCCACCGTTGGAACTCTTGGTCGATAGATTTCCATATATCCTATCTATTAGTCCATCTCAGTCGCTAGATAGTATCGAGTGACCATGATGTTGAGATAAAATAAATCATCTGTTCCCACTTACCCGACGTAGAATGGGTCATATTTGTTGGGAAATGTGTCCTCAACAATAGTGCGATCACGTCAGTAAAATATTAAGTACTGATAAATCTACAATAAGAATACTCATGGGATGATCCTTTTCATATAGTCGACTGATCAACATTAATCGGTAATGATTGGCTTACTAGAGTTTAACATTACTGTCGTAAGACGGTGGTGATCAGTCGATCCCTTTAGGTCACACCTTTAGGACAACTCTCTTAATAAGAAAACGATATGGTCGTATATGATTCGATTCATATCAATCCTAGTTTATACCGAGTTTGGAATATACTTATAATATGATTATAAGTTGTAAAATTTTAGTGAATGATATGTCATTACTAAAATTAATATGTTTATGAAACATTATTTAAGAATGAATTTATAATAGAAATGTTTTAATAATAATGGGATTATTATTTCATGATAATTGAGTTTAAATTAGTTAAACTTATGATGTCCATTTTATATGTGATAAAATGAACATGGTAGTATGGTTTGGACCGTGTGATAGCTCATCACACTTCAATCACATTGTACATTATTATCTTATGTTTGAATTTTTATATGATAAAAATTGTTTATTCAAATATAGATAAATCATGACAAGTGGTGTATTGGTGCCCATGCATAGGGCACCTCAACCTAACCGTCCAAACATACACTCAAATGAGTGTGTTGTGTACTCATCCCATCATTCATTCTTACAACATACACAAGCAAGTTTTAGAGAGATTTTAAGAGAGAAAATACTCTCCTTCCTCTTGTTCTTAGCCGTGTATCACCAAGCTCAAAAGAACAATTTATATTGTTCATTCGCCTTAATTATTATATGATAATAATAGTAATAACTAGGTTATTTGTGTGAGATTCTAGTAAAATCAAACATAAATATTATTAGAGTGTGTCTTGGTGCCTACTCATTGGAGGTCTTCTATATTGGGGACTAGGAGGATCATCCTTTGATATAAGCTCAAGAACAATCAAAGAAGGAGTCTTTGATTGTGCCCATTTAGCCGAAACTCAAGCAATGTAAGGACTATTTCATTCTTCATATGTTTTGGCTATCATCTAGTTATGCATGCAACAAGATCTATGAGATTATGAACTAAATTTAGTATGACTAAAATCATAATAAGAGGTTAAGAAACCCAACAATTGGTATCAGAGCAAATGGTTATTTGCATGCATAATCGGTATTGTTTTTCCGAGTTATTGGAACTTAAATAAAACTACCAATTTCGACTTATAAGATAAGACACTCGAAATGTTTTGCATGTGTATATATCCGGTCCTAAAATTGTTTTTAGGTTATATTGATAAATTGTGGAATTTAAAGTTGTTCAATTATATCATTTTAGTATTTTGACGATTTAATTGTTAAAATCAGAAAATTAGACTAAAATAGATGGTATAAGTTTCTGGCCGTAATCTTCATGTATTATGTCACATGCATATTTTACAAATAGTATGTAAAATTTCGTACAATATAGATTTGTATTGCATGCATTACGATTTATATGATAAATGGAGTAATATTAACATGTTGGTTAAAATTAATTAATTGTCGAAACTAGTTCGAATATTTTAACCATGAAATTTTGACATTGTGATTATTAAAGTAATTTTCAGAATGTTAAAGTTTTCGAAATTCAGATTTTAATTATTGTAATTTAATTTGAATTTTTCATGATGACTATGAAATTATTAAGGCCAAAATGAACGCATAAATTAATTTTGAATTAATTTGCCCATATTAGTATAGACTAATTTTAATCCTAAAATGTTTTAGGAAAGTTAATTTTGATGTAAATAAGATTTACATTGAAGTTTATGGCATATTTAAAGGTTAAATCGTAAATTCCATAAAACCGGATAAGTTAAGACTAATAAAATGTATTAGGGCGATTTGGCATTAAAATGAACATATTTGATTATGATGCATTATATTATTTTGTAATGTATGTCATTATTTTGTTATATAATTTTGAATTATGTAATTTACTTAGTATGGCCTTAGATTTTAATCGATATTTCCCGTAATGTAAGGGTTTATCGATTCGGTTGTAATTTAATGTGATTTCGTATCACTTTATTTTGTTGTTTTTTTTTATAGTGTATAAAATAGATAGAAAATTGTAATTATTTGTTATTTCGGAAATTCTTGAAGTTGGTGCCATTTCGGGAAGGAGTTCCGACCAAGACGGAGTTTGCCTTGGGATGCGTGCCGCGTGTGAAGTTCAAGGGACCAAAGGAGTTGGTTTCCGAATTTGTAATTTACATTTATTTCTATCTTAGGAAAGGCCATACTAGGAGTTTTTTTATATGTCTTGCATTTATTTTATATGTTGCATGCATTGCCAAATCGCCATCAACTTAACATGCATATCGAGTTTCGAGTCCCACTCCGTGTCAATCAATTTATCCATAATTCACCGTATTAGTTCACTTAAAGGAGATAGATAATAAATTGACAAGATCTCTTACGACATTATAAAATTGAGACATAGCCATACCAAAAAGTAAAGAACCCGCGAAGGATCTTCTTCATAAGGGAGTAGGCTCGGCTAAACCGGGGTGCAAACCTTATTACGTTGGTGAAGTGGGGTAATGTGATTACGTTCTAGAAATTTGGTCGATCTCAACGAAAGTATTCGAGCCACCGTAGTGGTAATAAGTTCGGGCTAAGATAAGAATTAATATAATTTTATCGACCGGGAGTTCTAAAAGTAGAATCGATTAAGGAGTTAATCCACCGAGTCATATTAATGAGGGATGTATCGGCTAAACCGTGCCCAAGTTAGTATGTATTTGGGTCTCGGGATCATTTACTTGATTGGGTAAGAGATCATTGAGTAAATGTTTTGCTTGTTTACACAAGTGAATAAATTAAAATGATAAACGTTAATATTTTCCTTTATTTCCGTTTTGTAGTAATTGAGACCGCAATGGATCCATCGAACCCTACTACACCCATTACTATTGACTCTTGTCACAATGTATTTGACGAAATTTGCACCCGAAATAACTTTGATACTACTAGAGAAATTCATTTCGGAACGGGTCCGGATGGCAATGTGAACTTTGTCACTTCTCTCCCATATCCCAAGGGACCTTTACTTGATACGGCTTATATTGATGAGCTAAATCAAGAGTTGGATGCCTTGTATTTGAAAGAAAGGGCTTATGATAAAGCCAGTGGGAGCTCTAGCAAGAAAAGTCTTGCAAAGAAGAGAAGGAAGCAAAAGAAATCACAAAAGGGTCTATGTCACTATTGTCGTGATATGGGCCATTGGAGGAGGAATTGTCCAATTTATTTACGGCATATTCAAGAGGGTCTTGTAATTCCGTTAGGTAATTCTTTATCCGAAATTTATGTTATTGACATTAATTATACTTCTAATTCAACTTGGGTATTGGATACCGGTTGTGGTTCTCACCTCTGTAATCGTGTACAGGGTTTAAAAGGAGCCGAGAAGGTTGACAAGGGAGAAATGGATCTCCGACTTGGAAATGGAGCTCGGGTAGCGGCCACTTCAAAAGGGACATATAATCTTGCCTTGCCAAGCGGGATTGAGCTACATTTAAATAATTGTTATTATGTACCATCGCTTTCTAAAAACATTATTTCCGTAGCAATGTTAGACATTGAAGGTTATTGTTTTTCCATTAAGAACAATTGTTGTATTATCTCTAAGAATGACATGGTTATTGGCCATGCCACTTCTATTAATGGAATTTATGTTTTGGAAACTGCGACCTCATTCCGTGATGTTTATAACATAGAGTCTAAAAGAGCAAAAACAAGTGAACCAAATGAATCATTTTATTGGCATTGTCGACTTGGTCATATAAACGAAAAACGCATTAAAAGATTAGTAAAGACTAACATTATTAAACCATTTGATTATGAATCATATGGTATATGCGAAGCATGCCTCCTAGGCAAAATGACTCGAAATCCTTTTAGTGGTAAAAGAACAAGAGCAAGTGATTTACTAGGACTCATCCATACCGATGTATGTGGTCCATTAACAATCACCGCTAGGGGTAACTATGACTACTTCATCACCTTCACAGATGATTTAAGTAGATATGGGCATGTCTACTTAATGAAATTTAAAAGTGAAGCCTTCATGAAATTCAAGGAATTTCAAAATGAGGTAGAAAACCAACTTGACAAGAAGATTAAAGCACTTCGATCAGATCGAGGTGGTGAATATCTCAGTGGTGAATTTGATTCACACTTAAAAGATAATGGTATATTATTAGAACTCTCACCTCCTGGAACACCACAACTTAATGGTGTGGCTGAAAGGAGAAATCGAACTTTACTAGATATGGTTCGGTCCATGATGAGTCAAACTGATTTACCAGATTCATTTTGGGGATTTGCAATTCTCACCGCCATCAAATCGTTGAACGTTAGTCCAACTAAAGTGACCGAAAAGACTCCATATGAGATGTGGAGAGGAAAGGTTCCTTCATTATCCTATATGAAGATATGGGGTTGTGAGGCTTACGTCAAGGTAAAGACCGATGACAAGTTAGCTCCAAGATCCGAAAAATGCACTTTTATTGGTTATCCAACCACCTCACGTGGATATTACTTCTATAAACCTCGAGATAACAAAGTGTTTGTATCAATAGAGGCTATCTTTCTAGAAAAGGAATTTGTTTCTAGAAGACAGAGTAGGAGAAATTTTGAACTTCGTGAGATCAATGAAGTCCAAGAGCCACAAACTGAAGTAGAGATGAACGAAAACGTTCCTTCTTCGTCTGCTTCGGTACCTATTCAACCTAGGAGGTCGAGTAGAATTCCACATCAACCTGAAAGGTATGTTGGATTAATTGAGGGAGATGGTAGTCTTGATGTTTTACTTTTAGAAAGTGACGAACCTACCACTTACAAAGCTGCAATCTCTAGTCCCGACTCCACAAAATGGCAAGAGGCCATGAAATCTGAAATGGATTCTATGTATCAAAATCAAGTATGGGACTTGGTTGACTTGCCTGAAGGCGTAAGACCTCTTCAGTGCAAGTGGATCTTCAAGGTGAAGAATGGCATAGAAGGACATGATGATGTCTACAAAGCTAGGCTAGTAGCTAAAGGGTTTACCCAAGTACAAGGTCTTCATTATGATGAGACCTTTGCTCCAGTTGCTATGCTTAGATCCATTAGGATTATGTTAGCGATCGCCGCATTTCATGATTATGAAATATGGCAAATGGATGTCAAAACCGCCTTCTTTAATGGGTATTTAAAGGAGGATGTGTATATGATGCAACCTGAAGGTTTTGAGGATCTTAAAATTCCTAACAAGATGTGCAAACTTAAGAAATCCATCTATGGTCTTAAACAAGCATCCAGGAGTTGGAATCATCGTTTTAATGAGGTTATAAAAGAAAATGGTTTCGCTCGAAGTGTCGAGGAACCATGTTTATATACCAAATTCAGTGGGAGCAAAGTCGTGTTCCTAATACTGTATGTAGATGACATACTACTTATTGGAAATGATATTCCAATGTTATCCTCTGTGAAAGGATGGTTGGGAAGTCATTTCCAAATGAAGGATTTAGGAAATGCACAACGCATACTAGGTATCCGGATCTATAGAGATAGACCTAAAAGGATGTTGGCACTAAGTCAAGAATCTTATATCGATAAGATACTTCGACGGTTCAGCATGAAGAACTCCAAGAGAGGATTTCTTCCTATGGGAAGTGGGATATTTTTGAGTAAATCTCAATGTCCCACTGAACCCGAGGATGTTGAACGCATGAAAGAGATTCCTTATGCTTCCGCAGTTGGATCCATCATGTACGCCATGGTATGCACTCGTCCAGATGTCTCACATGCTTTAAGCATAACTAGTAGATATCAAGCGAATCCAGGTGAAGGTCACTGGATTGCTGTTAAGAATATCCTTAAATACTTGAGAAGGACTAAGGATTCCCTTTTGGTGTTTGGTGGGGAGGATGAGCTAAGTGTAAAGGGTTACACAGATGCTAGCTTCCAAACGGATAGAGACGATATGAAATCCCAGGCTGGATACGTCTTTATCCTTAATGGTGGTGCCGTTAGTTGGAAGAGCTATAAGGAGCCAGTAGTTGCGGATTCTACAACGGAAGCTGAGTACATAGCAGCATGTGAAGCTGCAAAAGAAGCAGTGTGGATTAGGCAGTTTCTTGAGGGACTAAGAGTAGTTCCTGAGGCCGAAGATCCTATCACCATCTATTGTGATAATAGTAGTGCTGTTTTTCAAGCGAAGGAGCCAAAGTCTAGCAGTAGATCGAAGCATGTACAAAGAAAATATCATGTGATTAGAGATTTTCTAGATAGAAAGGAAATTGTGATATGTAAGGTAGGGACAGAAGAAAATGTTGCTGATCCTTTAACCAAAGCACTATCACAAGCTAAGCATGATGCTCATATTTTATCTATGGGTTTAAGGCGTATGCCGAACATGTACTAGGTTATGTGATATGAAATACAAGCTTTATTGTTCATATATGATAACCGCGTTTATTATTTAAAGTTTTATGTTTTACATTAAAACTACTTATTTATATACTTTGTCAAATCTGGATGGGTTGTAGAGACAATTTGAACCCCATTAAGTGGACCAGATAGACTTAGTATAGCCCCTAGTTACTTGTATGAGGTGACGTCTCGAAGCAACTAGAATGTGAAGTGATTGATGGCAAGTTCAAATGCCATAGAGTCATAAAGTATGACTAGTCGATCACATAGGCAGACTGCATGAGGCACTTTGTCGGGCATATTGTGACCGCTTATAGAGTTCTGGAAATTTTATAATTAGCCTGGTCGTGGCAAGAGCTACTATATGTATTCTTGCTAGTCAATTCTTTGACTTGAGACTGTTCGCCTAAGGTGACGTAGTTTTCAGAGTGACTTTGATTTTAGCTCTACGATCAACCGTTAAAGGGGGTCAAATGGGCTTCTTTTGGGTCATGATGGACTATGCCAGTCGAAGGGAACAGTAGGATAGGAATTGTCCAACCCCTTGTCAGGGTTGTCTTAAATCTCAAGGCCACTCGAGGATAAGTTTAACTGGAAATGCGTGGCCACGCTCGGAAGGTATCTATGGTAGATAATTCCGGTCAAAGCAGTTAAATCTCCAGATCGAGGAAAACTACTCAAGATATGATCAAATGCAAGTACGACCTGCAAGACACCTTGCATTGAGTGGGAGATGACATAATAGGACAAGAGAATTGGTGACGCACACTTGTCGAGGACAAGTGGGAGATTGTTGGGAAATGTGTCCTCACCAATAGTGCGATCACGTCAGTAAAATATTAAGTACTGATAAATCTACAATAAGAATACTCATGGGATGATCCTTTTCATATAGTCGACTGATCAACATTAATCGGTAATGATTGGCTTACTAGAGTTTAACATTACTGTCGTAAGACGGTGGTGATCAGTCGATCCCTTTAGGTCACACCTTTAGGACAACTCTCTTAATAAGAAAACGATATGGTCGTATATGATTCGATTCATATCAATCCTAGTTTATACCGAGTTTGGAATATACTTATAATATGATTATAAGTTGTAAAATTTTAGTGAATGATATGTCATTACTAAAATTAATATGTTTATGAAACATTATTTAAGAATGAATTTATAATAGAAATGTTTTAATAATAATGGGATTATTATTTCATGATAATTGAGTTTAAATTAGTTAAACTTATGATGTCCATTTTATATGTGATAAAATGAACATGGTAGTATGGTTTGGACCGTGTGATAGCTCATCACACTTCAATCACATTGTACATTATTATCTTATGTTTGAATTTTTATATGATAAAAATTGTTTATTCAAATATAGATAAATCATGACAAGTGGTGTATTGGTGCCCATGCATAGGGCACCTCAACCTAACCGTCCAAACATACACTCAAATGAGTGTGTTGTGTACTCATCCCATCATTCATTCTTACAACATACACAAGCAAGTTTTAGAGAGATTTTAAGAGAGAAAATACTCTCCTTCCTCTTGTTCTTAGCCGTGTATCACCAAGCTCAAAAGAACAATTTATATTGTTCATTCGCCTTAATTATTATATGATAATAATAGTAATAACTAGGTTATTTGTGTGAGATTCTAGTAAAATCAAACATAAATATTATTAGAGTGTGTCTTGGTGCCTACTCATTGGAGGTCTTCTATATTGGGGACTAGGAGGATCATCCTTTGATATAAGCTCAAGAACAATCAAAGAAGGAGTCTTTGATTGTGCCCATTTAGCCGAAACTCAAGCAATGTAAGGACTATTTCATTCTTCATATGTTTTGGCTATCATCTAGTTATGCATGCAACAAGATCTATGAGATTATGAACTAAATTTAGTATGACTAAAATCATAATAAGAGGTTAAGAAACCCAACAATATTATGCCTACCGACGAAAAAGGGATTCACGAGAGGCTTATTTCTAAAGACTAGTCTCAATTTTTGGTTATACGAGGAAGACCCCATCAACTTTTATTTATTCATATTAAGTGAACTAATATCTAGCATATGCGTGAATGAATTAAATAAAGTGATGGCTTTGCAATTGACATGTGACATCTGTATTATCACAGAAAACTAACGCGTAACCTCTACATGAGTCAGTTTTCAGGCATGATATAGGTGGTTTGGTTTTAGGCGGAATATGATGCAAGCTATTATCGATGAAAGCATAAAATGAAAGCAATAAACGTAAATAAAAAGTCCTAGTGTGGCCTATCCTACCAAAATAAACATAAAACAACTTGGAATCCACCGTTGGACCCTAGAAGCTTGTCTTGATGTTCCATCTTGGTCCTTGCAGCGGGAGTGAGCATCCGGTCTCCGTCTTGTCTTTGGTCTTTCACAAAATTACTAATTTAAATTACAAAAGTAATTACATGGCAAAAACCCAAAACGGAGATTCAAGATCTTAAAATTACAAGCAAGACTGTGTCCCATTATTACGGTGACACAATCTTCTAAGGCCACACTAAGTTAAAACCGTTTGCAAAATTAAATACGTTATTGAAAGCATTCACAAGGCATTCACAAGACGATAAATAAAATGCATCAACTAAATTAAAAATTCATACATGACATAATACTGTTATTATGATTAATAAATTTTTACCAAACCACCTTTTAATATTAAAATTATGTGACTATACCGCTTTAATCACCAATTTTAATGAACATATAATCGTATTATTTTAAACCGTTTTAAAATAATATGTATCGAACGAGGGTGAACCGTTTCACAAAAATAATACACTATTTCCGTATACAGTATATTATTTTAGGCCATGTGAAAATAAGAAACAAGTTATTTTCGAAAAAGAAAGCCTGAAATATGAGCACTCGACCGAGCAACAGAGGCACTCGATCGAGTGCCAGTGTCACTCGATCGAGTGCAGCAGGGGCTCGATCGAGTGACTCGTTAAAATGCAAACGCTGCACTTTAAATCTAAACAAGTTTTTATCTTTTGATATAAAACATGAAAATCAAAAATAAAAACAACAAAAGATCCACATATTGCTAAAAATATCGATTAAATAACAATATGCAAATAAAAATCGAAAAACAAGATCGATTTCTCACAAAAAGAGGCACTCGGCCGAAGCACTCTATCGAGTGTAGGTAGTACTCGATCGAGTGCTCGTCAAAAACAGTACGATTTTTCAAATTTTTAAATCTTACGAAAAACACAATTGTAAAATTTCATGGCCTAAGGCTCTGATACCACTTGTGGGGAATATAACGTGTATTCGCCCTAAACTTGCAGGATTATAATGAAAATTACAGTCGTGAATATCGTCATAAGATTAAAAAGGATAAGAAAAGAAGTACAACCTTTGGTCCTTGTGCGAAAGGCCTAAGAACAGGAATTAACACAAATTCCCTCCTATAACTTGCACCCAAGACTTAGAATGAGACGTGGCCGCGTGTGCTAGAAATCCTCTCCAACTGCCTTGCAATATTGGGAGAGCCTTTTGAGTTTTAGATGTGAGATCTGGGTTATGGGAGAAGAATGCTCTCAAACCCTAATTTTCTTTTGAGATTTATTAAACAGTGCAACAAGAGTGAGTCACATAAGGAGAGTCCTCCTCCTTATATAGTCCACACGGCCGAATTGGATGTCGGGTAGGAGTGGGCTTTCCACTCTTACCTTATTCCAATGCGTGATTCGACCCAATTAGCTATAAGTTGTCCGCGGGTTTTATTTATAAATCGTAACATATTATCAGTTATTAATACAGTCGATATATTAATAATGGTCTGACAAAATACGATATTGTATAATTACCCAAATTAATATAACTGTTTATATTAATACGCGAATACAATATTTAATTAAATATAACCGTTTATATTTAATTTACGAATTAATCATGTAATCCGTATTAGCTAAAATTATTTAATCCGTATTAAATAATAATCTCAACATCTTATTGACTAATTTAATAGTCAATACCTCTGACTAACTGTTTAGTCATGTCCGGCATAAATGTGACTGTATTTTCATACCTTCACATCTCTCAAACGTGTCCTATAGGTGTGACGTATAGGGACCAGTTGATCACCGCCATCCGTATGACAATAACGTCAAACTTATCTAGCAAGCCAACCGTTATTGATAAACGTGGATCAACTGGTAATAATACAAAAGTATGCCCTTGTGATCCTTAAAGAGATTTAATAAGTCATTGTACTTAATTGTCAAGGACACCAGCCCCAACAATCTCCCTCTTGTCCGTACAAGGGTATGTGCAATGACGTTATCACACTACATGTGGAGGACACAATCTCCAACACGTACAAGGGTATGTGCAATGACGTTATCACACTACATGTGGAGGACACAAGGCTCCAACAAACTCCCACTTGTCCGTACAAGTGTAGGTGCGATAACCGATTCTCATATCCTTTTAAAATTTCTCCCACTCAATGTAAGACAATTTGCAAATCCGCATTCGCAAAGGTCGTATCTCACAAGCGATCTGTATCAAGAGTGGTTTCCCCGCCTAAAGAGTAACTTAACTGATAAAACCAATCTGTGTTCGAGCATGGCCATGCATTTCAGTTACTACTTCTCGAGTGGCCCTGAGAAATGATAAAATCCTGATAAGGGTTTGGATATTTCCCTCAACTCGAATCCTGCCGATATCGCGCAGCATGAAGTAACCCAGAAAAAATCCTCTTGGCCCCTGTTACGATGACCGTGGGAAAGAAACCAAAGTTACCCAAAATCTGCCTTAATCTCAAGAGACAGTTGAAAGTCAAAAGACGCAACTCTAAGGAACACTGTGGAGGTCCTATCCACGACCTGGCACCCAATGTTATAAAACATTTAGGACTCCATAACGTTGTCACGGGGTGTCCTACGAGATATCCGTATAACTCAACTTTGTGATTGGTCAGTCAGCCGTGTGACGTATGGCTCGTTGAACCCACCATCAACCAACGTCACAAAATGATTACTTGAGTTATCAACTCAAGTGGGTAATCAAGGACTAAAACGAAGTAATGTTATTCAGTTCACTTTGTGGTGTTCAAAATTGGCGTACAATTCCACATGAAAAACAAAACATTATATATCATAACAATAAGGCTGAATAGAGTACACGAGAAAATGAATTATTACATGAATTCATAAAAGAGTACTACAACTTAGGAACACATCTGATTTCCATGGAATTAATGTGCCCTTCATGCTTATCACGTGGTAATGCTTTTGTGAGAGGATCAGCTATGTTGTCATCCGTAGCGATCTTATCAATGAATATCTCCTTTTACGCGGACTCAGTTGTAGAATCTGCTATAACACTTTGTTTAGAACTTTTCCAGCTGACAACAGCGCCATTAAGAGTAAAAACGAATCCAGACTGAGATTTCGAGTCGTCTCGATCCGTTTGGAAGCTAGCATCTGCGTAACCCGTGGTGCAGAGCGTCGAGTCGCCTCCGTAAGTTAATCCCCAATCTTTAGTCCTCCGTAGGTACTTAAGAATGTTTTTCACGGCCATCCAGTGTTGTTCACCTGGATGAGGTTGAAATCGACTTGTCATACTCAATGCATATGCAATGTCTGGACGTGTGCATATCATGGCATACATGATCGATCCTATTGCCGAAGCATAAGGAATCCGACTCATGTGCTCCTTCTCTTCCAATGTCTTAGCTTCTTGAGTTTTGCTCAAGTGAAGCCCAGTAGTCATAGGAAGGAACCCTTTCTTGGAGTTCGTCATGCTGAATATCTCTAGAATCTTATCTATGTAAGACTCCTGACTGAGAGACAACATCCGTCGTGATCTATCCCTGTAGATACGGATGCCCAAAATTCTTTGTGCCTCTCCCAGATCTTTCATTTGGAAATGGTTTTTTAACCATGCTTTAACCGAAGATAAGAGAGGTATGTCGTTCCCAATCAAGAGTATGTCATCGACATACAGTACTAGGAAGACGATCTTGCTCCCACTCGACTTGATATAGAGACATGGTTCCTCGACTGATCGAATGAACCCATTCTCTTTTATCACTTGGTCGAAGCGATGATTCCAACTCCGTGATGCTTGCTTAAGTCCATAGATGGAACGCTTAAGCTTGCAAACCTTCTTAGGATTTTCTGGATCAATAAAACCCTCAGGTTGTAATATGTACAACTCTTCCACCAAATAACCGTTTAAGAAGGCGGTTTTAACGTCCATTTGCCATATTTCATAGTCATGAAATGCGGCGATCGCTAAGATAATCCGAATAGAACGTAGCATGACTACGGGTGCAAAGATCTCATCGTAGTGCAAGCCTGGCACTTGGGTGAAACCTTTAGCAACTAGTCTTGCCTTATGGATATCTTGTTGTCCTTCCACGACATGCTTTATTTTGTAAAGCCATTTGCATTGAAGGGGGCGTACCTTTGCAGGTAGGTCTACAAGATCCCATACGTTGTTCTCATACATGGAGTCCATCTCGGATTGCATGGCTTCTAGCCATAGCTTTGAGTCAGAACTGGTCATGGCACCTTTATAGGTTGTGGGTTCATTACCCTCTAGGAGTAAGACGTCATCCATATCATGTTCCTCGACCATACCAATGTATCTGTCCGGAGGAATGAAGACTCTTCCCGGCCTCCTAGGTTCCTCAGGAATATCTACTGCAGCCTCGGTTAAAGGAAGTGTTTCCTCCAATGGTTGCTCGGTAGTTGGTTCTTGAATCTCCGATAAATCGAAGGTTCTATTACTCGACTTGTTCTCGAGAAATTATTTCTCTAAGAACGTCGCACTGGCCGCAACAAAAACACGTTGTTCGGTTGGCGAGTAGAAGTAATGACCAAAAGTTCCCTTTGGATAGCCTATAGAGTATGTCTTGACCGATCGCGGGCCGAGCTTATCCTCGTGTCTCTACTTGACATAAGCCTCGCAGCCCCAAACCCGAATAAAGGACAAGTTAGGGACCGTTCCCTTCCATAATTCATATGGAGTCTTGTCAACAGCTTTAGACGGACTCCGGTTAAGTATTAGAGCGGCCGACAAAAGAGCATAGCCCCACAACGAATCAGGCACAACGGTGTGACTCATCATGGATCGAACCATATCGAGTAGAGTTCGATTTCTCCGTTCGGATACACCATTTAATTGTGGTGTTCCAGGTGGAGTCAAGTGTAGAACGATATCACAGACTTTAAGGTGTTGATCAAACTCGTGTGAAAGATACTCACCACCACGATCAGAACGTAGTGCTTTAATCTTTCTTCCCAGCTGGTTCTGTACCCGATTCTGGTATTCTTTGAACTTGTCAAAGGATTCACTTTTATGCTTCATAAAGTAGACATAGCCATATCTACTCAAATCATCCGTGAAAGTGATGAAATACCTATAGCCTTCTCGTGTTGATCGACATAGGGCCACATACATCCGTATGTATGAGTCCTAATAGGTCGGCAGCACGCATTCCAACACCTTTGAAGGAAATACGAGTCATCTTACCGATGAGACATGATTCACACGTGCCATATGATTCGAAATCAAAGGCCGAGTTAGCTCCATTCTATATGAGCTATTTTACGCGTTTCTCATTTATATGTCCCATACGGCAGTGCCATAGGTAAGTTTGATCTTTGTCACCAACCTTTAATCTCTTGTTATTCACATGTAATATTTCGGTGGTTTGATCTAAAACATAAATTCCATTCATGGAAACTGCCTTGTCATAAATCATATTGTGCAATGAGAAAATACAGCTATTATTCTCTATTACAAATGAAAAACCAAGTTTGTCAAGTGTAGAAACTGAAATAATGTTTTTGGATAAACAAGGAACATAATAACAGTTATATAAAGATAACTCGAATCCACTTGGAAGCTGGATCACGTATGTTCCCCTCGAGACTGCAGCAACACGTGCTCCATTCCCAACACGCAGGTCAACCTCACCCTTGATGAGGGGTTCTTGGTTTCGGAGGCCCTGCACATGATTACATAGATGAGAACCACAACCAGTATCTAGTACCCAAGTTCCGTAACTTGCATGGTTAATCTCAATCATGTGAATAAAAGAAGAAGAAGACATACCAACAGGAGTAACGTGTCCTGCCTTAATATCCTCACGATACACGGGGCATGGGCGCCTCTAATGCCCAGTCTTGTGGCAATGGTGGCATTCGATGCTAGTATCCTTGCTCTTTGTTTTGCCCTGTGACTTGCTCGACTCACCTGGCCCACTCTTAGTAAATCCTGACTTCTTAAACTTGGGCTTGCCTACTGTTAGGTCGCCCTGAGCTTTAGCTTTTCCCTTACCCTTACCCTTACTGGAAATCATGAGAACATCCTGCTTCACGCTCCCACTTAATTTCAGATCCTTCTCGGTCTGTACGAGAAGGGAGTGGAGCTCATGAGGAGTCTTCTTCATGTCGTTCATGTAATAGTTGGCCCTAAAGAGGGCGAACCCATCATGAAGCGAATGAAGCATTCGATCAACGATTATGTTCTCACTGATCTTGCAGTTTAGGGCCTCCATTTTCTCGATATTCTCAATCATGTTAAGAATATGTGGGCTAACCGCTTGGTCTTTCTGGAATTTCGCCTCAAAGAAGCGACAGGTATGCTCATAAGAAACGATTCTCGGAGCTTTTGAGAATTCTTTAGTGACCGTGGTGAAAATCTTGTTTGCACCATGGGTTATGAAGCGTCTTTGAAAATTGAATTCTATTGCATAGATGAGTACGTTCTTTATCGCACCCGCTTCCATGACGAAGTCCCTATGAGCGCAAACTTCGTTAGCTCTAGCTCCAGTTCCTGGGTGTGCCGGAATTGGCTCAGTTAAGTACTTAAGGTTTCCGTCAGCAATGGCAGCATTCCGTAGTGCTGCCTCCCAGTCAGAGAAGTTTGACCCATCATTCCTCAGTCTAGTAGACTGATTCATGGAGTCCATGAAGGCTTTTAGCCAGGATTCACGTGCTAGCTTGGCACTTGGCATTGGGTCTTCACCAGCCATTAGTTATACAACAGTTTAAATGATCGTGTTCTACACTGAAAAGAAGATAAAAGCAAAACCATATAAGCAACTCATTGTTGTGATTTAAGTCTATTTTAAATTGTATTTAAACTCGTAGACTCATGCATTTATATAATTGATCTCCCTCAAGAATTATATAAACGATCCCAAGACTCAATTTCCGTATATTGATAAGCCCACAGTTTGGCTAATTCCACCGTTGGAACTCTTGGTCGATAGATTTTCGTAAATCCTATCTATTAGTCCATCTCAGTCGCTAGATAGTATCGAGTGACCATGATGTTGAGATAAAATAAATCATCTGTTCCCATTTACCCGACGTAGAAGGGGTCATATTATGCCTACCGACGAAGAAGGGATTCATTGGAGTCTTATTTATAAAGACTATTCTCAATTTTCGGTTATACGAGGAAGACCCCATCAACTTTTATTTATCCATTTTAAGTGAACTAATATCTAGCATATGCGTGAATGAATGAAATAAAGTGATGGCTTTACATGTGACATGTGACATCTGTATTATCACAGAAAACTAACGCGTAACCTCTACATGAGTCAGTTTTCAGGCATGTTATAGGTGGTTTGGTTTTAGGCGGAATATGATGCAAGCTATTATGGATGAAAGCATAAAATAAATGCAATAAACGTAAATAAAAGTCCTAGTGTGGCCTATCCTACCAAAATAAACATAAAAACAACTTTGGAATCCACCGTTGGACCCTAGAAGCTTGTCTTGATGTTCCATCTTGGTCCTTGCAGCGGGAGTGAGCATTCGGTCTCCGTCTTTGGTCTTCACAAAATTACTAATTTAAATTACAAATATAACCCTATTTACATTCTAATTTAAATACAAAAGTAATTACATGGCAAAAACCCAAAACGGAGATTCAAGATCTCAAAATTACAAGCAAGACTGTGTCCCATCATTACGGTGACACAATCTTCTAAGGCCACACTAAGTTACAACCGTTTGCAAAATAAATACGTTATAGAAAGCATTCAAAAGGCATTCAACAAGACGATAAATAAAATGCATCAACTAAAATTAAAATTCATTCATGACATAATACTCTTATTATGATTAACAAATTTTACCAAACCACCTTTTCGGGATTAAAATTATGTGATTATACCGTTTTAACCACTTTAATTTTAATAAGTTTATAATCCATTATCTTAAACCGTTTTAAAATAATATGTATCAAACGAGAGTGAACCGTTTCACAAAAATAATATACTATTTCCGTATACAGCATATTATTTTGGCCAAGGGAAAATAAAACAAGTTATTTTCGGAAAAATAAAACACGACTGTTACAGGGGAGTGGTCGACCGACCTCAACATGGGGTCGACTGACCTACTGTCCAAAAAAAAAAAAAAATTCCTGTATCAGCAGAGAGGTCTACCGACCCATTAAACAGGTCGACCGACCTCCTGACGATTTTTTTTTTTTTTTTTAACAGCAGAATGGTCGACCGACCTATTAACCAGGTCGACCGACCATAAAACAAGAAACTGAGTTTCTGAAAACGCAAAAGAGAAACTACCGAAAAACAGAAACCCTACGCGGGAGGTGGTCGACCGACCGCAATAATGGGTCGACCGACCCACACGACAGACAGAAACAATTTTCAAATAATTTTAAATTAAAACTTATGAAAAACACAAAAGTAAAATTTCGTGGCCTTGGCTCTGATACCACTTGTGGGGAATTAAGCATGTATTCGCCCTAAACTTGAAGGATTATAACGAAACATACAATTGTGATTATTGTCATAAGTTAATTAAAAGCATGAAAAAGAATACAACCTTGGGTCCTTGCTTGAATAGGCTTAAGAACAGGAATTAAAGTAAATTCCCTCCTATAACTTGCACCCAAGACTTGAATGAGATGATGCCGCGTGTGCTATAAATACTCTCCAATTGCCTTGCAATATGGGGAGAGCTTTTGTGAGGTTTTAGATGTGAGATCTGAGTTTTGGGAAAAAAAAATGTTCACATAACCCTAATTCCTGAGATTTATGATTCAACAGTTACTGACAAAAGGAGAAGGACTCTCCTTATGTAGCATATGGGTCGGTCGAATGGGTTAGGGTAAGAGTGGGCTTTTTCCACTCTTACCTTATTCCTTTGCGTGATTCGACCCGTTTTGCTAAATATTATTCGCGGGTTTTATTTATAAATCGCACACATGTTATCAGATATTAATGCAATCGATGTATTAATAATGGTCTGATAAAATTACGATATTGTATAATTACCCAAATTAATATAACTGTTTATATTAATACGTGAATACAATATTTAATTAAATATAACCGTTTATATTTAATTTACGAATTAAACATGTAATCCGTATTAGCTAAAATTATTTAATCCGTATTAAATAATAATCTCAACATCTTATTGACTAATTTAATAGTCAATACCTCTGACTAACTGTTTAGTCGTATCCGGCATAAATGTGACTGTATTTTCATACCTTCACATCTCTCAAACGTGTCCTATAGGTGTGACGTATAGGGACCAGTTGATCACCGCCATCCGTATGACAATAACGTCAAACTTATCTAGCAAGCCAACCGTTATTGATACACGTGGATCAACTGATAATAATAATACAGAAGTATGCCCTTGTGATCCTTTAAGAGATCTAGTAAGTCATTATACTAACTGTCAAGGACACCAGCCCCAACAATATTTATGTTCTGATTTCATATAATAGCAACTTAGGGCGCGTAATAAACGTTACTAGGTCGTAGTAGAGTCGTTCCTGGCTGTTTAGAACCACCGTCGACAAGTGTTCGCCACCAAAGCAATCGAGTTATTTTCATGTCGACTTAGAGTCTGTTTTTAAGAGCTGCACTTTGTGTTTAATTTCGTGGTTTGGTTGTCGCCGGTTGTAGTGTGTGTTAGAGTAGAATGTTAAAAGGTGGTATGGGGGTTGTTTTGCTGGTGGTTACCGTAGGTCGTGGTGTTCCTTGGCCGTAGTATGGTGGTCGTCATTCTGGGGGATGCGCACAAACAGGGCCGTGATTAAAAGAAAGGCAGAACAGTGGTTTGCAGGTGGGTTTTCTTTCGCGGCTGCTAGCGGTGAGGGTGGTGATCGTCGGCAACTGACCTCTCCCAAGGGACCACCGCGGCTCAGAGGCGAGCCTGGTGGTTCCCATGGTGAGGTCAGAGGCTACTTTTGGTGTCGGATGCGGGGTTTGACAGGGTGGTTGTTAGCGGTTTCGGGGTTGTTGGGCACGCTGTTGATGGAATTAATGTGGGTTACGGGTTTGCGTCACTTATTTGTTGGATTGTTTGTTTTGTTTATTTTTATTATTATTATTATTATTATTATTATTATTATTAATGTACAATTAATTGGTGTTATTGATATTATATTATCCTTTATGTTACATGCTTATTATGGTTATTGTCATGATAAGTTATAACTAACTATTATTATTAATGTGTTAATTTTAGTAAGCGTGAAATTATTCATATGAGTATTATTGTTATAATTGTTATTAGTATCATGGTATAATTTGGTTGAGTTTATGCTATTTATGGTAAGTCTAAAAATAGTAAGTCTAAAAATAGTAAGTGATATTAGGTTAATGATAATTGAATGTTATGGGCATGTTTGTAAGTGGATATATTCACAAGGTGGTATAAGTAAATCAATTAGGTATATGATCAAGTAATTTTAGTAGCATTTGTTTATATGAGTAGAAATTGATATGAATAATAATTTATAGGAACGGAATTCGAGGTGGAATACTTCTAGAGGGTGATTTCGTTTGCGGACTTGCAAATACAGGCAGGGTACACTGGAACCGTATCTTATGACTGGTTATGAATGTATGTGGTTATTGCATGTTATGGATGCAAGTATGATTGTATGAGCATGATATCGTGTGGTTAGTATTATTTGTATTGCATTCATACTCATGGCATATGCATCGGTATATAGAAAGATATGGATCAGATATTGTTCTGATGTAAAGCCCAGGGTGGTTCTGCAGACCAGGCCTGGTGTCTTATCAGCTGTTGAGCTGGTGTTCGTGACGACCGAGTATAGTCTGCCGGGAGGTTCGGTATGGCTTGGTGCAAGGGTATGAGAATGAGATATTGATTGAGCTCGAGCATTTCATGACATTTGCATATCACATTTGTTTGCATTGTTTATTATTGTGTATTCCTACTCAACCGCGAGGTTGACAGTGTATTCGTATTCACCTACAATAATCCGGAATGGGGAGTAGATCTTTCAGGTCAGAGACAACAGGATTAGGAGCTGGGCATGGAAGGAGAGACATGGCATGGACCGACCTAGTTCTAGATCACTTAGTTTTCACATGTTTTAGTTGAGGTTGTTATCAGTTGTATGGTTTTATGGACCTTTTTCATAAACTTGTCTTGTACCGGCTTTCAGTTAACAATTTACCTATAAAGTACTGTTTATCTTTCACTATGATTATCTACTGCCCTGGGTTAACCAGGATTGTAACGGTCTTATTTACCCTGGAAGTCCTAGTTCAGGCTCCTACGTAAATGGGGGTGTTACACTCAAATTCGGTTGTAGAATCTGTTGTCACTGATTCTTTGGAACTCTTCCAACTGATCGTTGTACCATTTATAGTGAAAACGAATCCAGATTGGGATTTCGAATCATCCCGAGCTGTTTGGAAACTAGCATCTGTGTAACCCTTAACACAAAGCTCGGTGTTTCCTTCGTATACCAAGATCCAATCTTTAGTCCTTCCTAAGTACTTAAGAATGTTCTTTACGACCATCCAGTGACTTTTACCTGGAGTACGTTGGTATCAACTCGTCATACTAAGTGAATATGCCACGTCTGGATGTGTGCATATCATAGCATACATGGTCGATCCTACTGCAGATGCATAAGTAATACGACTTATGCGCTCTATCTCTTCCGGTGTTTTAGGTGACTGAGTCTTACTCAAATTCACCCCATGAACCATTGGAAGGTGCCCCTTCTTGGAGTTTGTCATGCTGAACATCTCAAGAATATAATCAATATAAGACTCCTAGCTTAATGCTAACATCCTTTTAGATCTGTCTCTATAGATTCGGATGCCAAGAATCTTTTGTGCCTGACCTAGATCCTTCATCTGGAAATGGTTTTGTAACCATACTTTAATAGAAGAGAGCATGGGAATGTTGTTTCCAATCAAGATATATCATCTACATACAAAATTAGGAACGCAATTTTACTCCCACTTGCCTTGATATATAAGCATGGTTTGTAACAACCCGACTCGCCACCGTCGTAACACAACCCCAATAAGATGGGATGTGTACCTTTGGGCCAAATACTTGTCCTCACTTAAGCTCAAAAGCACAAGGGCTTGTTACTAGATGGTGGGTTTGATCCATTATAAATATATCACAAACCTCTTAATCTACCGATTTGGGACAAATCTCCACACATCTCAATTTCAACCTCATAATCAGATGGGGTGTTACATGGTTCCTCCACAATGCGTTCAAAACTATTCTATTTTATCACCTTGTCAAAGCGATGATTCCAAATAACTTGGCATGGACCGACCTAGTTCTAGATCACTTAGTTTTCACATGTTTTAGTTGAGGTTGTTATCAGTTGTATGGTTTTATGGACCTTTTTCATAAACTTGTCTTGTACCGGCTTTCAGTTAACAATTTACCTATAAAGTACTGTTTATCTTTCACTATGATTATCTACTGCCCTGGGTTAATCAGGATGGTAAAGGTCTTATTTACCCTGGAAGTCCTAGTTCAGGCTCCTAGGTAAATGGGGGTGTTACAAAGTGGTATCAGAGCGAACGATCCTCAGGCCTAAACTAAAATGGAAATAATGAACATAGGAGTGTCTAAATAAAATGAACCTCAGGCTAGTAACTGTTAGGAGCCCTAGGAGTTGGGATGAGTTAGGGGCCCCCTCAAACCAAGCCACTGGCCCTTTCAGTCTAACCTGATTACTTTGAGAGTTGAAGAGTGTGGGTAGTATAGAAAGACCCAAGGCAGATATATAATATATGTATGTTGTACTAACATTTCAGCGCCAAGGGAATGAGGTAAGTTATGATGTGAGAGATGGATGAGTATATATATATGTATACTGTGAAGCATGAAAGTGATGTTACATGATGAGTGACATGTATATGATGTTATTTCCAAGCATTGCGAACATGAGTTTATATCTTAGTTTTGAATATGAGTGTGATTTGTATGAATATATGCATGCGGTTATGTGATCCCTAAGCCTTTAGGTAGACTTCTAATGCGATGTTAAATAGGGCTAAACCATATGAAAGAAGTTACATGCTAGGTTATGTATGTTAGCAAGACTAAGTCAGAGTGTGAGTTGACCTAGGATGCTCATAAATTTTGTCACTTGTGTAGCAAAATGCCTCCCAGGAGAGAACCCAACACTGCTAATGTATCGCAAGAGGAATTCGATCGCCTACTAGCTATTAACGCTGCTCTCCTAGCTAGGATCGGGGAAAATGCTCAATCAGATGCAATCAAGATGAGCAATAATATTTCTAGGCATAACCCCACAAAGTACGATGGGGAAGGAGCACCGAGTTTGCTAGCGGAATGGTGCCGAGAGTTCGAGAGTATCTTCGAACTGTTGTCGGTGCCAGAATCAATGAAGGTGGACCAAGCTGTATTCTATCTGAAGGGTACAACTAGGTTATGGTGGAATAACAATAAAGAAGAAATCAAGGCAGCTGCGGAAGAAATTGGGTCGGAATATGTACGCTGGGAAGGGTTCAAGGGGATTTTATCCTCTAAGTTTGTGCCAGAGCATGTGAAAGGGAAGCTGAGAGCCAAGTTCGGTTCTTTCAAGATGACCGAAGAAATGACTGTGGAAGCATATCACAGTAAGTTTATGCAGCTGACAGAGAATGTAGCTGACCTGGGCTACACATCGGAGATGTTAGCTGCTAGGTTTGAGAAAGGGCTAACCATTGAAATCAAGAGGAGTTTACTGGCAACTAAGCCCACGACTGTGGAAGACATATACAAGAGGGTAGGCCAGGCAGAAAGACTCGCTGTCATGATTAAAGAGGAAGAGAAAGCCAAGGGTGACAAGAGGAAAGCAGAATCTGGGGCCGAAAGCTCAGGGAATAAGAAGCCAAATAACCAGTACCTGTCATTTTTCTCCAATAGTGCACCTAGAGGAAATGGCAACCGAGGTGGAAATCGCTCTGTTTTTGGAACAAGTGGTGCCAATCCTACATGTTTCAAGTGTGGGAAGATTGGGCACAAGCAATCCAATTGTTGGTCGGTAACACAAATTGCTGGGAACAGTTACCATAGAGGCAATCAGAGTGGTGGATTCAGAACACCAAATGCAAGCTACTCAAACAACAACAGATCCGGAGGTAACAGCTACCAGAGGAATTTCAGCAACTACAATAACCAGAACCGCTACCAAGGAAACCAGAGTAGTGGCAATGGTAATTTCCAGAAGACCCTGGCAGAGGCTAGCACTCAGAGTGGAGCAGGATCCGTGAACCAAAGTGGGGCTAAGAAGAGTGGGGCACTGTTTATGATGGGCAAAGAGGCTGCAGAGGAGGATGCACATGTTGTTACTGGTACATTTCTAGTACATACCTTTCCTACTTTTGTTTTATTTGATTCTGGTGCATCGCATTCTTTCATATCTGCGGAGCATGCTAGGGCTATAGGACTCGATGTATATAGTAGTATAGCTGATTCTGTAACCATACCATCTGGGGATTTCATAGCTTGTAATAGAGTTTACACCAATGTAATGATCCAAGTAGGAGAAGTAAGTTTTGAGTCGAACTTGATAGAGTTTCCTTTGGGTGGCTTTGAGGTGATACTGGGTATGGATTGGCTGAAAAAGTATATGGCCTACATTGATTGCTACCAAGGGAAGATCACTTTGAGGGGACCCAAAGGAGTGAGGGTATCATACAAGGGATATTCTGTAAAGCCTAAACTGAAGCTGATAACTATCAATGCGTTGAAGACCTGTCTGAAGAGGTGTGATGAGATGCTGTTGTGCCATGTGAGAGATCTGACTGCAGAGAAACCCCAAGCCAGGGAGATCGATGTTGTAAGGGATTTTGAAGACGTGTTTCCAGAAGAAATTCCTGGGTTACCGCCAAAAAGGGACTTGGATTTTGGCATTTGTAACACCCCGATTTATTAAGGAGTATTTAGCAAGACATCCTCAGTAAATTGAGCTGTTACCATCTCGGAATACCCGAGGTAGTGAGTAACAAGGTAAATCAAACCAAAGTACTGTATATAAAAGTTGATATAATTTAAACTTTGATGTTACAAATACTACACAGCGAATTAAAGTACAACTGATAACTACAAAACATGTGATCTACATCTAAGTCGGTCCATCCAAGTGCTCACGCCATCCCATGCTCCCACAACACCATCTTTCCTGTCAAAACTGCTCCCCATCACGGATCATCACAGGTGTACACACGAATACACAGGGTCAACCGCGAGGTTAAGTAGATAAAACAGATAAAACATAAATAACAGTAGAACCGTATCCTCCTCCATCTCCATTTCATGCGATCCTCCACCACACCTCCATCGTTCCACACCTCCATCGTTCCACACCTCCATCACACCACACCTCCCATGGCCATATCACAAGTCCCATATCACAAGACCCATATCACAAGACCCATTTCACATCTTCGTTCTCCACAATAAACAGTAATGAGCAGTTAATCACAATATATATCACAATTAAATATATCAATCAGATACTGAGTGTCCTCATGTCAGAACACAATCACAGTCGTAGATATTCCCCTACCTCGAAACTGCAGAAGAAATGGCAAATGAGCAACTGCTCCTAAAAGTGTTCCACGAGAAAACTTCCACCTAAACATATATTATTTAATTAATAAGCTCCCTAATTCTCGTAATATATGTGCACATTCTATTTATAGAAACTTCCTATATTTAGAAAGCTTCCCAACAACCGAGGTTACCCAAAATAGCAACTTTCTAAATATAGTAACTTCTAAAAATAGTAACTTCCAAAAATAGTAACTTCTTAAAAATTATCTTTCCGAAAACACAAAACACACTAAACACTAATAATTAAATATCAATAATAATAATAATAATAATAATAATAATAATAATAATAATAATAATAATAATAATAATAATACACGTAATAATAATAATAAACACACTAGGACACACAACTTCATCCTCCGCCATCCGCGACAAAACAGCCCTCACGCCTCCTTGCCACACCGCTACAACCACCATAACCCGTCCTGACCTGCCCCCTACACCGCCTGCTACCACCATGACCCCCACCAGCCACCTCGACTCCATCCGCCATGATGAACCAGGACCTCAAACAGGCCTGGTTCACCACCGAACCTTCTGCCCAGACCCAAAACAACAACCCGTCGCCACCTTAACAGACCTTGACACCCATCAACTCCGACACCCAACATCAGCCCTAACACCACCCTAACAGACACGGTGGTAACACCGCATTGACCTCCCCCGAGTCAGCGGTGTTACCACTCCCAAAACCTCCTGTACACGAGTCAACCCAGTACAGTGACCAACAGACCAAACACCTCCCTGACAACCCCTTTTTAACCCCTCAAACCACCACGACCAGCCACTCTTAACCACCGAGACTACCACTCCTGACACCTCCCAACTGCCACCAGCATGCTCACGCAAAGAATAAAAAAAAACGACACCCAGACCACATTAAACACGCTTAAGAAACACTACTGGACTCATGTAAAAACACGACTCTGCAACCCCTTCCAGACACCAGGTTTAACACCTTCGATGACGGTCTCCGACAACCCACGACTCCCAAAAGATGGTCCTCAACAACTAACTGTATAACGTAGTATAAAATTATGCAAAGACAACGGAACCAAAACGTGTTGTACCTGGTTTAACACAGGTGACGAAACTATAACTACCCAGTAAAAGTAACGGTTGTGATGGGCATACCAGGTTCACGGCCAGATCGAGCCACCTTAGGCTAGTGCACGACCACCAAGAGCGGTTCCTTAGTCTCCTATGATGTGACGGCTAGGGTTTGGTGTTTGTTTCAATGTGATTGTGTAGGGTTTAGGGTAAGGAGAACCTCATGTACATATGGCGGCAGGAACATAATCTGCTCGCTGCTCATAAAAACCCGTCATGGGCTGCTCACTTAAACACGCAAAACGAGGCCCAAGATGGGTCTCTAAGGTCATAGGATCGAATCCCCTTGGCAACACAAACCCTTAACTTGATCAAAACATCATAAATCGATTTAAACCCAAAATAGATGTCGTAACCAAATGTTCGATGTACATAAATTATTCAAAAGTCCACAAATTTATTTAACGAATAACCCGTCATCATTAAATAATTTGGATAATAAAACGGGTTATTACAATCTTCCCCCCTTAAAATGAACTTCGTCCCGAAGTTCACCCACTCCTAGCAACCACGACAAGACTTAAGCATGCTAACACATGAAATGTTACATTTATAAATATACTATCAAAATAAATCTATATGAATGAAATGTCATGTTATGAATTAATCGTCAAATATAAAACGATTACGAAATACGAACTAATCGTAGAAATACGGTTTATAAAATAACAATTTACGTAAAATAGATTATAAACATTCTCTTTGAAATACTTGTATCAAACAGGGTTTGATAACTGTTGACTGAGGCTAAAATACGGAGTATTACAATCTTCCCTTCTTAAATATGAACTTCGTCCCGAAGTTCGCCACCCATAACGGTAAAGAACTTATAACAAGCATGAAACAATCACAAATAGCACTTATATAGACTTCAAAACACGAAATGTTACATTTATCCCTCGTTAAGAAAACTTTGTCCCCAAAGTTCAACGCATAACTAAGGTAAATGATTATTCACGAATCACAGTATAACGCATAACACGAGTAATCGGATTATAAGTATATTCGAACAATCACGACATATCAATTTTACATGCTATAACAACTAGTCATAACGTAAATCACCAAGATTTTACAATCCTATCCTCCTTAAAACATGGTTACGTCCTCGTAACCCCATTATAAGAATTCCCGCACATTACTCCGTCTTACCCATTATCTTATCTCATAAAAATCGCACTCTAAGTGACCACGTATTGTATTATCATTGTCGACTCTAAGACCAAGGACAAGGGTGAGTGAACTGGCGGAATAAAATCGCGAATCAGTACTTCATCTCAATATCGATTTCAAACTCATACTACAACTCAATCACCAAGGTCACACCGGACCATAAACACAATATGGCACTACGGCCAGATAACTTATAACTCGGTACAAATGACCAATTCTCATCTCGATTTCAATATCAATATTATCAAATATTCCATTAAAGGAACTGCTCAACATTTAGGGAAAAACTCTAAGCTACTCACCCACAAGTCAAGGTCAAAGAATGCAACAACTTGATAAAACACCGAACAGAAACCTCAATCTCTATACAACATCATCATAAATAACTCGGCTAATCATTTACCAGAAGTTTACCCACCTTACACTCAGCCCATCTTACAAACAAAATGATTATCTTATCAACAAAGAAATGAACTGCCAAGATAAGAGAATACTTACTAATATTCAACTTAAATAAGTACCCGTAAGAACCCATAGCAATTATCATGTTATCATATAACCTCGAGCAACAACAGGAGTATTAGGATTGGTAGAAATCGTGTTACGCAGTAAAATAGAATCAGAGTAGTTAATACTTACATATTGTTGGAATTTTAACACAAAGATCAATATATTCACAACAATGTAGATAATCAAGAAACTCAGAGTTCGTAATTGACAAATTAAAACATTCATGTTCGTTATCATATTATAGAAAAGATATAAGGCAAAATTTGTTAATGTAATTAAACATGGAACATTGACATACTTCACAAGATATACACAATTCATGGACTAACGAGACCGTTTAACATATCTGGGTATTAATAAGTTAACAAGATCACCTAGGTATAACTCAACTTACATCATTTATCATGAGACTAATAAAATACATGTCTTGCAATATAAGGGTTTATATAATGCACAACAATTAAGCATTCGGGCAGACTTTCATCAACACGTAAGTACAGAATTGTGGGGAATAAAGCATGTATTCACCCTAAACTTGCAGGATTATAATGAAAAATACAGTTGTGTTTATAGTCATAAGATTAAAAAGGATAAGAAAAGAAGTACAACCTTTAGTCCTTGTGCGAAAGGCCTAAGAACAGGAATTAACACAAATTCCCTCCTATAACTTGCACCCATGACTTAGAATGAGACGTGGCCGCGTGTGCTAGAAATCCTCTCCAACTGCCTTCCAATATTGGGAGAGCTATTTAGGTTTTAGATGTGAGATCTGAGGTTTTGGGAGAAGAAAACTCTCAAAACCCTAATTTTTCTTTGAGATTTGTTTAAACAGTGAAAACAAGAGTCCCAGACATAAGGAGAGTCCTCCTCCTTATGTAGCTCTTTTGGCCGAAATTTCCAATAGGGTAGGAGTGGGCTTTCCACTCTTACCTTATTCTAATTTGTGATTCGACCCATTTAGCTAAACTTTATTCGCGGGTTTTGTTTATAAATCGTATGCATGTTATCAGATATTAATGCAGTCGATGTATTAATAATGGTCTGATAAAATTACGATATTGTATAATTACCCAAATTAATATAACTGTTTATATTAATACGCGAATACAATATTTAATTAAATATAACCGTTTATATTTAATTTTACGAATTAATCATGCAATCCGTATTAGCTAAAATTATTTAATCCGTATTAAATAATAATCTCAACATCTTATTGACTAATTTAATAGTCAATACCTCTGACTAACTGTTTAGTCATATCCGGCATAAATGTGATTGTATTTTCATACCTTCACATCTCTCAAACGTGTCCTATAGGTGTGACGTATAGGGACCAGTTGATCACCGCCATCCGTATGACAATAACGTCAAACTTATCTAGCAAGCCAACCGTTATTGATAAACGTGGATCAACTGGTAATAATACAAAATTATGCCCTTGTGATCCTTAAAGAGATTTAATAAGTCATTGTACTTAATTGTCAAGGACACCAGCCCCAACAATCTCCCACTTGTCCGTACAAGGGTATGTTCAATGACGTTATCACACTACATGTGGAGGACACAATCTCCAACAAACTCCCACTTGTCTGTACAAGTGTAGGTGCGATAACCGAATCTCATATCCTTTTAAAATTTCTCCCACTCAATGTAAGACAATTTGCAAATCCGCATTCGCAAAGGTCGTATCTCATAAGCGATCTGTATCAAGAGTGGTTTCCCCGACTAGAGAGTAACTGAACTGATAAAACGAATCTGTATTCGAGCATGGCCATGCATTTCAGTTACTACTCCTCGAGTGGCCCTGAGAAATGATAAAATCCTGATAAGGGTTTGGATATTTCCCTCAACTCGAATCCTGCCGATATCGCCCAGCATGAAATAACCCAGAAAAAATCCTCTTGGCCCCTGTTACGGTGACCGTGGGAAAGAAACCAAAGTTACCCAAAATCTGTCTTAATCTCAAGAGACAGTTGAAGGTCAAAAGACTCGACTCTAAGGAACACTATGGAGGTCCTATCCACGACCAGGCACCCAATGTTATAAAACATTTAGGACTCCATAACGTTGTCACGGGGTGTCCTACGAGATATCCGTATAACTCGCCTTTGTGATTGGTCAGTCAGCCGCGTGACTTATGGCTCGTTGAACCCACCATCAACCAACGTCACAAAATGATTACCTGAGTTATCAGCTCAAGTGGGTAATCAAGGACCAAAACGATGTAATGTTAATCAGTTCACTTTGTGGTGTTCAAAATTGGCGTACAATTCCACATGAGAAACAAAACATTATATATCATAACAATAAGGTTGAATAGAGTACACGAGAAAATGAATTATTACATGAATTCATAAAACAGTACTACAACTTAGGAACACATCCAATTCCCATGGAATGAATGTGCCCTTCATGCTTATCACGTGGTAATGCTTTTGTGAGAGGATCAGCTATGTTGTCATCCGTAGCGATCTTATCAATGAAAATCTCCTTTTGCTCCACGTAATCTCTGATTAGATGAGCTTTCCGTTGTACATGCCTAGCCTTGCTGCTAGACTTATGCTCCTTAGCTTGGAAGATGG
This sequence comes from Silene conica, assembly GCA_029255685.2. Classification (NCBI taxonomy): domain Eukaryota; kingdom Viridiplantae; phylum Streptophyta; class Magnoliopsida; order Caryophyllales; family Caryophyllaceae; genus Silene; species Silene conica. Next base: position 27,463,050 of record CM055314.2, on the reverse strand, counting down.
CACCGTTATTGTCACAATAAATGGTGATTGGGTCATTCGAACTAGGCACTACTGATAGTCCTTGTAAGAATTGACGCATCCATATCGCTTCCTTAGCTGCTTCCGAGGCGGCATAGTACTCGGACTCAGTCATAGAATCTGCTGTAACACTCTGTTTAGAACTTTTCCAGCTGACAGCAGCGCCATTAAGAGTAAAAACGAATCCAGACTGAGATTTCGAGTCATCTCGATCCGTTTGGAAGCTAGCATCTGCGTAACCCGTGGCGCAGAGCATCGAGTCGCCTCCGTAAGTCAATCCCCAATCTTTAGTCCTCCGTAGGTACTTAAGAATGTTTTTCACGGCCATCCAGTGTTGTTCACCTGGATGAGCTTGGAATCGACTTGTCATACTCAATGCATATGCAACGTCAGGACGTGTGCATATCATGGCATACATGATCGATCCTATTGCCGAAGCATAAGGAATCCGACTCATGCGCTCTTTCTCTTCCAATGACTTAGCTTCTTGAGTCTTGCTCAAGTGAAGCCCAGGAGTCATAGGAAGGAACCCTTTCTTGGAGTTCGTCATGCTGAATCTCTCTAGAATCTTATCTATATAAGACTCCTGACTGAGAGACAACATCCGTCGTGATCTATCCCTGTAGATACGGATGCCCAAAATTCTTTGTGCCTCTCCCAGATCTTTCATCTGGAAATGGTTTTTCAACCATGCTTTAACCGAAGATAAGAGAGGTATGTCATTCCCAATCAAGAGTATGTCATCGACATACAGTACTAGGAATACAATCTTGCTCCCACTCGACTTCATATAGAGACATGGTTCCTCGACTGATCGAATGAACCCATTCTCTTTTATCACTTAAGTCCATAGATGGGACGCTTAAGCTTGCAAAATTTCTTAGGATGTGTTGGATCGATAAAACCCTCGGGTTGTACCATGTACAACTCTTCCTTCAAATAACCGTTTAAGAAGGCGGTTTTAACGTCCATTTGCCATATTTCATAATCATGAAATGCGGCGATCGCTAAGATAATCCGAATGGAACGTAGCATGACTACGGGTGCAAAGATCTCATCATAGTGCAAGCCTGGCACTTGAGTGAAACCTTTAGCAACTAGTCTAGCCTTGTGGATATCTTGTTGTCCTTCCACGGCATGCTTTATCTTGTAAAGCCATTTGCATTGAAGGGGACGTACCTTTGCAGGTAGGTCCACAAGATCCCACACGTTGTTCTCATACATGGAGTCCATCTCGGATTGCATGGCTTCTAGCCATAGCTTTGAGTCAGAACTAGTCATGGCACCTTTATAGGTTGTGGGTTCATTACCCTCTAGGAGTAAGACGTCATCTGTATCATGTTCCTCGACCATACCAATGTATCTGTCCGGAGGAATAGAGACTCTTCCCAACCTCCTAGGTTCCTCAGGAATATCTACCGCAGCCTCGGTTGAAGGAACTGTTTCCTCCAATGGTTGCTCGGCAGTTGGTTCTTGAACCTCCGATAACTCGAAGGTTCTATTACTCGACTTGTTCTCGAGAAATTCTTTCTCTAAGAACGTCGCACTAGCCGCAACAAAAACACGTTGTTCGGTTGGCGAGTAGAAGTAATGACCAAAAGTTCCCTTTGGATAACCTATAAAGTATGTCTTGACCGATCGCGGGCCGAGCTTATCCTCGTGTCTCCACTTGACATAAGCCTCGCAGCCCCAAACCCGTATAAAGGACAAGTTGGGGACCGTTCCCTTCCATAATTCGTATGGAGTCTTGTCAACATCTTTAGACAGATTTCGGTTAAGTATTAGAGCGGCCGACAAAAGAGCATAGCCCCACAATGAATCAGGCACGACGGTGTGACTCATCATGGATCGAACCATATCGAGTAGAGTTCGATTTCTCCGTTCGGACACACCATTTAATTGTGGTGTTCCAGGTGGAGTTAACTGTAGCACGATGCCACAGTCTTTAAGGTGTTGATCAAACTCGTGTGAAAGATACTCACCACCACGATCAGAACGTAGTGCTTTAATCTTTCTACCCAGCTGGTTCTGTACCCGATTCTAGTATTCTTTGAACTTGTCAAAGGATTCACTTTTATGTTTCATCAAGTAGACATAGCCATATCTACTCAAATCATCCGTGAAAGTGATGAAATACCTATAGCCTTCTCGTGCGTTGATCGACATAGGGCCACATACGTCCGTATGTATGAGTCCTAATAGGTCGGCAGCGCGCATTCCAACACCTTTGACGGAAATACGAGTCATCTTGCCGATGAGACATGATTCACACGTGCCATATGATTCGAAATCAAAGGGCGAGATAGCTCCGTTCTGTATGAGTTGTTTTACGCGTTTCTCATTTATGTGTCCCATACGACAATGCCATAAGTAAGTTTGATCTTTGTCACCTACCTTTAACCTTTTATTATTCACATGTAATATCTCAGTGGTTTGATCTAAAACATAAATTCCATTCATGGAAACTGCCTTGCCATAAATCATATTGTGTAAGGAGAAAATACAGCTATTATTCTCTATTACAAATGAAAAGCCGAGTTTGTCAAGCGCAGAAACTGAAATAATGTTTTTGGACAAACTAGGAACATAATAACAGTTATATAAAAATAACTCGAATCCACTTGGAAGCTGGATCACGTATGTTCCCTTCGAGACTGCAGCAACACGTGCTCCATTCCCGACACGCAGGTCCACCTCACCCTTGATTAGGGGTTCTTGGTTTCGGAGGCCCTGCACATGATTACATAGATGAGAACCACAACCAGTATCAAGTACCCAAGTTCCGCAACTTGCGTGGTTAATCTCAATCATGTGAATAAAAGAAGAAGAAGACATACCGACAGGAGCAACGCGGCCTGCCTTAATGTCCTCGCGATACACGGGGCATGAGCGCCTCCAATGCCCAGTCTTGTGGCAATGGTGACATTCCATGCTAGTATCCTTGCTCTTAGTCTTGCCCTGTGAGTTGCTCGACTCACCTGGCCCACTCTTAGTAAATCCTGGTTTCTTGAACCTGGGCTTACCTACTGCTAGGTCGCCCTGAGCTTTAGCCTTCCCTTTACCCTTTCCCTTACTGGAGATCATGAGAACATCCTGCTTCATGCTCCCACTTAATTTCAGATCCTTCTCAGTCTGTACAAGAAGGGAGTGGAGCTCATGAGGAGTCTTCTTCATGTCGTTCATGTAGTAGTTGGCCCTAAAGAGGGCGAACCCATCATGAAGCGAGTGAAGCATACGATCAACGATTATGTTCGCACTGATCTTGCAGTTATGGGTCTCCAGTTTCTCGATATTCTCAATCATGTTGAGAATATGTGGGCTAACAGCTTGGCCCTTCTGGAGTTTCGCCTCAAAGAAGCGACAGGTATGCTCATAAGAAACGATTCTCGGAGCTTTGGAGAATTCGTTAGAGAGCGTGATGAAAATCTTGTTTGCACCATGGGATATGAAGCGTCTTTGCAAATTTGATTCCATTGCATAGATGAGTACGTTCTTTATCGCACCCGCTTCCATGACGAAGTCGCTATGAGCGCGAACTTCGTTGGCTCTAGCTCCAGTTCCTGGGTGTGCCGGAATGGGCTCAGTTAAATACTTAAGCTTTCCGTCAGCAATGGCAGCATTCCGTAGTGCTGCCTCCCAGTCAGAGAAGTTTGACCCATCATTCCTCAGTCTAGTAGACTGATTCATGGAGTCCATGAAGGCCTTTAGCCAGGATTCACGTGCTAGCTTGGCACTTGGCATTGGGTCTTCACCAGCCATTTTAGTTATACAACAGTTTTAATGAACGTGTTCTACACTGAAAAAGAAGATAAAACAAAACCATATAAGCAACTTATTGTTGTGATTTAAGTCTATATTAAATTGAATTTAAACTCGTAGACTCATGCATTTATATAATTGATCTCCCTCAAGAATTATATAAATGATCCCAAGACTCAATTTCCGTATATTGATAAGCCCACAGTTTGGCTAATTCCAATCGTTGGAACTCTTGGTCGATAGATTTCCGTATATCCTATCTATTAGTCCATCTCAGTCACTAGATATTATCGAGTGACCATGATGTTGAGATAAAATAAATCATCTGTTCCCACTTACCCGACGTAGAAGGGGTCATATTATGCCTACCGACGAAGAAGGGATTCATGGGAGGCTGATTTATAAAGACTAATCTCAATTTTTGGTTATACGAGGAAGACCCCATCAACTTTTATTTATCCATATTTAAGTGAACTAAAAACTAGCATTTGCGTGAATGAATTAAATAAAGTGATGGCTTTGCAATTGACATGTGACATCTGTATTGTCACAGAAAACTAACGCGTGACCTCTACATGAGTCAGTTTTCAGGCATGATATAGGTGGTTTGGTTTAGGCGGAATATGATGCAAGCTATTATCGATGAATGCATAAAAATTAAATGCAATAAACGTAAATAAAAAGTCCTAGTGTGGCCTATCCTACCAAAATAAACATAAAACAACTTGGAATCCACCGTTGGACCCTAGAAGCTTGTCTTGATGTTCCATCTTGGTCCTTGCAGCGGGAGTGAGCATCCGGTCTCCGTCTTGTCTTTGGTCTTCACAAAATTACTAATTTAAATTACAAAAGTAGTCCTAGATACATTCTAATTTAAATACAAAAGTAATTACATTGCAAAAACCCAAAACGGAGATTCAAGATCTCAAGATTACAAGCAAGACTATGTCCCATCATTACGGTGACACAATATTCTAAGGCCACACTAAGTTACAACCGTTTGCAAAATTAAATACGTTATTGAAAGCATTCATTAGACATTCAACAAGACGATAAATAAAATGCATCAACTAAATTAAAATTCATACATGACATAATACTGTTATTATGATTAACAAATTTTTATCAAACCACCTTTTAGGATTAAAATTATGTGATTATACCGTTTTAACCACTTTAATTTTAATAAGATTATAATCCTATTATTTTAAACCGTTTTAAAATAATATGTACCATACGAGGGTGAACCGTTTCACAAAATTAATAATATACTATTTCCGTATATAGTATACTACTAAAGGCCATGTGAAAATAAAACATGTTATTTTCGAAAAAAAAAAAAAAAAAACGAGTCTGTTACAGGGGGAGGTCGACCGACCTAAACATGTGGTCGACCGACCTCCAGCCGAAAAACGAAAATTTTCTGCAACAGCAAAATCGGTCGACCGACCTATCAATTAGGTCGACCGACCAACAGGCAATAAAACCTAATTTCAGAAAACGCAAATCGCTGCACCTTTTGAAATCAAAACAAGTTTTTACCTTTTAAACTTTGATTAAAACAAGTAAATCAAAATTAACATCAACAAGGGTTCACATATTGTCAAGAATATCGATTAATTAACAATATGTAAACAGGAATCGAAAATCAAGATCGAAACCTCACAAAGGAAACTGTTTTAAAAAAAAAACAGAAAACTCACAGGAGGCGGTCGACCGACCGCAACAGGAGGTCGATCGACCGACTCAGCGGCAAAACACGTTTTTTTTTTTTTTTTTTCTTTTCAGATTTTAAAACTTATGAAAAACACAAAAGTAAAATTTTCATGGCCTAAGTCTCTGATACCACTTGTGGGGAATAAAGCATGTATTCACCCTAAACTTGCAGGATTATAATGAAAAATACAGTTGTGTTTATAGTCATAAGATTAAAAAGGATAAGAAAAGAAGTACAACCTTTAGTCCTTGTGCGAAAGGCCTAAGAACAGGAATTAACACAAATTCCCTCCTATAACTTGCACCCAAGACTTAGAATGAGACGTGGCCGCGTGTGCTAGAAATCCTCTCCAACTGCCTTGCAATATTGGGAGAGCTATTTAGGTTTTAGATGTGAGATCTGAGGTTTTGGGAGAAGGAAACTCTCAAAACCCTAATTTTTCTTTGAGATTTGTTTAAACAGTGAAAACAAGAGTCCCAGACATAAGGAGAGTCCTCCTCCTTATGTAGCTCTTTTGGCCGAAATTTCCAATAGGGTAGGAGTGGGCTTTCCACTCTTACCTTATTCTAATTTGTGATTCGACCCATTTAGCTAAACTTTATTCGCGGGTTTTGTTTATAAATCGTATGCATGTTATCAGATATTAATGCAGTCGATGTATTAATAATGGTCTGATAAAATTACGATATTGTATAATTACCCAAATTAATATAACTGTTTATATTAATACGCGAATACAATATTTAATTAAATATAACCGTTTATATTTAATTTTACGAATTAATCATGCAATCCGTATTAGCTAAAATTATTTAATCCGTATTAAATAATAATCTAAACATCTTATTGACTAATTTAATAGTCAATACCTCTGACTAACTGTTTAGTCATATCCGGCATAAATGTGATTGTATTTTCATACCTTCACATCTCTCAAACGTGTCCTATAGGTGTGACGTATAGGGACCAGTTGATCACCGCCATCCGTATGACAATAACGTCAAACTTATCTAGCAAGCCAACCGTTATTGATAAACGTGGATCAACTGGTAATAATACAAAAGTATGCCCTTGTGATCCTTAAAGAGATTTAATAAGTCATTGTACTTAATTGTCAAGGACACCAGCCCCAACAAGAATTTGTCATATTGCAAACAATTACTATAATTATTAAAAGATCAAGCGTCATCATGAATAATCATCACCTTGAAATACAAATTTAAAACTTTTGAAACCTTTGAAAAACTTTTGAAACGCTGAAATGGTAGTTTGTGACAATTATAAACACAATCAAAGGGCTATTTCTCAACTACAGATCAGACTTAAAACTGCACGGAGACATTCGGACTCTCCTTTACTAAAACATTGTTCTCATAAATTGTAGCTCATGAATCATGAAGATTTAGTGCTAAAAGTAAACGGATTCACAACACTGGTACTTCCATAAAACTCATCATGCCAACTAATTAACGACTCAATATATTATGATCAGATTTTTTTTTTTTTTTTTTTAATCCCAGCAAAAGCAATACATTTGTGACATGACAATATACATGAAGGTGTTATGAAGGTTATTATCTTAGTGACGAGACAACGATATACCATAGATATATGAAGGAACATCAACACGATTAACATCGTTCAAAATGATCACCATTACCTATAACAATTAGATTACTATGTCATGCTAATAAGTTTACGAGTTCAATTTCACTCTACCACCCGTCAAGACTCTTCTCTGATAAATCTTCTTTTAACATCACATACGAACATCACATCATTATTTTGAAGTCAAAACACTAGATAGTAAGAGCGTCAGTGTAATTGAAACTATTTTATATAGAAATAAGCAAGATAACGTTATCATAAGGCAAGTTTCATATTCATATCATATGCCTACTATTCATGTTACTAATGCCATAATAGGATACCACATGGTCACATCACATAATTTACATTTGATTAAACATTCATATGAAACTTACATAACCCACAATTCCCACCAATTAAACATTACGTAGAAATTTACACAATTTATAATTACATAACCACTTGGCCATCTTGCGAGCTATTATAATGAATTAACTAATCATAGGAAACATGAGCGGATACATATGTCAAGGGGATCACTCATAACAATTTCGACAACTAAAAAGGTTTGGACAGGAACTTTGCAGCAATTCAACGGAAATTGAGCGACTTGCAAAAATCACAATTAAACAATGACTCGATAAGATTTTACATAGCTTATCCTTTTGGAAACGTGAACGAATGTTCTAAACAGTGGAGTTGGAATTATACGTAAAAGGTAAACACGTTTTAAATGACTTTATTAACAAAACATGGGTCAAAACAGAACCGTGCAGTAACAATCTGACCACTGTCAACTAAAAGATTTATTTCTCTCAGAATATAACTCCTATTAGCGTGAAACCAAAAGCATTGGAAAACCAACTCGGAAAGTTATCATACATAAAATTTCATACTTAAACATGAAACACATCTAAAATGGCATCCCGTACAAACAAGGTAACATCCAGGAACTTATTAAAACAATTTGGTTCGTTTACGACTTCACATTGCTTCCTCGAAGCTCAACCGTTCTTCTTCCGAAACACGTTGACATAAAATTTGGGGCATAAACACCACTTGTACCATATTAACATTCATATCTCATATCCTCAATAATTATCATCTAGAACACGGTAAGGATTTCGAAACCGCATGTAGGCTCCACTAAATAACTCGATAGTTGTACATGTGTGTATAAATAAATTAGTTTCTACTATCACGCAATCGCAACTTATTCAGGTATGGAAATATAACTAGGAGTTACTACGATGTCACTTATTGATTACTAACTTCATCGCAAATTTTAAATGCGTATAAACGGCATAAAGTCTTAAGTACAATGTATGCAACACATAATTATATACATTCATGGCTTAGGGTGACATATTCCGCATATCGCAAGACATGGATTACTATAACATATAATCATAAGATCAACCGAATTCCTTATCCTTACAAGGAGTTAAACATCAAAATTATATAATACGATAAGTCATTTAATATCAGATAATCGTATGAGCATTTCAAAATACCAAGATCATAAAATCACATCACCCTCAACTATTGCTCAGCAAATACACATCCATCCTCTAGGAATATCAATTAATCATCCAACTCGATCCACATTTCATATCTCACACATCCTTCTAACGCACGTTTATTACTCACACACACATATTGTGTACCTCATCCTTCTCCCGCAAGAACGTTGGTACAATATAACTAGGTCTCTATATAGTCTACCCCACTCTTCAATTACTCTCATAGGGTTCCCGAGACATAACAGAAAGGGCCCAGGTTTGGTGTGAGGGGGCCCCTAACTCATCCCGTTCCTTTTTGGGGCTCCAATCAGTTTCATCTCGGGGTTCATTTTATTAGACTCTTCCTACGTTCATTTTTATTCATTTGGTTTAGGCCTGAGGATCGTTCGCTCTGATACCACTTTGTAACACCCCGATTTATTAAGGAGTATTTAGCAAGACATCCTCAGTAAATTGAGCTGTTACCATCTCGGAATACCCGAGGTAGTGAGTAACAAGGTAAATCAAACCAAAGTACTGTATATAAAAGTTGATATAATTTAAACTTTGATGTTACAAATACTACACAGCGAATTAAAGTACAACTGATAACTACAAAACATGTGATCTACATCTAAGTCGGTCCATCCAAGTGCTCACACCATCCCATGCTCCCACAGCACCATCTTTCCTGTCAAAACTGCTCCCCATCACGGATCATCACAGGTGTCACACGAATACACAGGGTCAACCGCGAGGTTGAGTAGATAAAACAGATAAAACATAAATAATAGTAGAACCGTATCCTCCTCCATCTCCATTTCATGCGATCCTCCACCACACCTCCATCGTTCCACACCTCCATCATTCCACACCTCCATCACACCACACCTCCCATGGCCATATCACAAGTCCCATATCACAAGACCCATATCACAAGACCCATTTCACATCTCCGTTCTCCACAATAAACAGTAATTAGCAGTTAATCACAATATATATCACAATTAAATATATCAATCAGATACTGAGTGTCCTCATGTCAGAACACAATCACAGTCGTAGATATTCCCCTACCTCGAAACTGCAGAAGAAATGGCAAATGAGCAACTGCTCCTAAAAGTGTTCCACGAGAAAACTTCCACCTAAACATATATTATTTAATTAATAAGCTCCCTAATTCTCGTAATATATGTGCACATTCTATTTATAGAAACTTCCTATATTTAGAAAGCTTCCCAACAACCGAGGTTACCCAAAATAGCAACTTTCTAAATATAGTAACTTCTAAAAATAGTAACTTCCAAAAATAGTAACTTCTTAAAAATTATCTTTCCGAAAACACAAAACACACTAAACACTAATAATTAAATATCAATAATAATAATAATAATAATAATAATAATAATAATACACGTGATAATAATAATAAACACACTAGGACACACAACTTCATCCTCCGCCATCCGCGACAAAACAACCCTCACGCCTCCTTGCCACACCGCTACAACCACCATAACCCGTCCTGACCTGCCCCCTACACCGCCTGCTACCACCATGACCCCCACCAGCCACCTCGACTCCATCCGCCATGATGAACCAGGACCTCAAACAGGCCTGGTTCACCACCGAACCTTCTGCCCAGACCCAAAACAACAACCCGTCGCCACCTTAACAGACCTTGACACCCATCAACTCCGACACCCAACATCAGCCCTAACACCACCCTAACAGACACGGTGGTAACACCGCATTGACCTCCCCCGAGTCAGCGGTGTTACCACTCCCAAAACCTCCTGTACACGAGTCAACCCAGTACAGTGACCAACAGACCAAACACCTCCGTGACAACCCCTTTTTAACCCCTCAAACCACCACGACCAGCCACTCTTAACCACCGAGACTACCACTCCTGACACCCCCCAACTGCCACCAGCATGCTCACGCAAAGACTAAAAAAAAACGACACCCAGACCACATTAAACACGCTTAAGAAACACTACTGGACTCATGTAAAAACACGACTCTGCAACCCCTTCCAGACACCAGGTTTAACAGCTTCGATGACGGTCTCCGACAACCCACGACTCCCAAAAGATGGTCCTCAACAACTAACTGTATAACGTAGTATAAAATTATGCAAAGACAACCGAACCAAAACGTGTTGTACCTGGTTTAACACAGGTGACGAAACTATAAATACCCAGTAAAAGTAACGGTTGTGATGGGCATACCAGGTTCACGGCCACATCGAGCCACCTTAGGCTAGTGCACGACCACCAAGAGCGGTTCCTTAGTCTCCTATGATGTGACGGCTAGGGTTTGGTGTTTGTTTCAATGTGATTGTGTAGGGTTTAGGGTAAGGGGAACCTCATGTACATATGGCAGCAGGAACATAATCTGCTCGCTGCTCATAAAAACCCGTCATGGGCTGCTCACTTAAACACGCAAAACGAGGCCCAAGATGGGTCTCTAAGGTCATAGGATCGAATCCCCTTGGCAACACAAACCCTTAACTTGATCAAAACATCATAAATCGATTTAAACCCAAAATAGATGTCGTAACCAAATGTTCGATGTACATAAATTATTCAAAAGTCCACAAATTTATTTAACGAATAACCCGTCATCATTAAATAATTTGGATAATAAAACGGGTTATTACAGCATTGATCTGAAACCTGGGGCTGAGCCAATTTCTAAAGCACCTTATCGCATGGGACCTAAGGAATTGGAGGAGTTGAGAAAGCAGCTGGATGAGTTAGCAAGCAAGGGATACGTAAGACCAAGTGTGTCACCTTGGGGAGCACCAGTATTGTTTGTAAAGAAGAAGGACGGAACCATGAGGTTGTGCGTGGATTATAGGGAGCTTAACAATGTGACAATCAAAAATCGATATCCTTTACCTCACATCGATGACCTATTCGACCAGTTGAGTGGGGCTGGTGTGTTTTCCAAGATCGATTTGAGGTCAGGGTATCATCAGCTAAGAATCAAAGATGCAGATATTCACAAGACTGCGTTTAGATCGAGGTTTGGGCATTATGAATTCGTGGTGATGCCATTTGGTTTGACTAATGCACCTGCTGTTTGCATGGATTTGATGAACAAAGTGTTTAGTCCTTATCTGGACCAGTTTGTGGTGGTGTTTATCGATGACATCTTGGTGTATTCAAAGAACAGAGAAGAGCATGCTAAACATTTGAGCTTGGTGTTACAGACTTTGAGGGATCATCAATTGTATGCCAAGTTGAGTAAGTGCGAATTCTGGCTCGAGAAAGTGGTTTTTCTAGGCCATGTGGTGTCTAAGGAGGGTGTATCTGTCGACCCTAGCAAGATTGAGGCCGTATCGAAATGGGAGCGACCGAGGAATGTAGCGGATATTCGTAGCTTCTTGGGATTGGCTGGTTATTACAGGAGGTTCGTGAAAGATTTTTCGAATATAGCCAAACCGATGACTTCGTTGATGCGGAAAGAGAATAGATTCGTCTGGGATGAGAGTTGTGAAAAGGCGTTCTTAGATCTGAAGGATCGTCTTACTACAGCTCCTATCCTTGCTTTGCCAGAAGGAAGTGAAAATTTTGAAGTCTATACAGATGCTTCTAAAAAGGGTTTGGGATGTGTGCTGATGCAGAACGGGAGAGTAATCGCTTATGCTTCTAGGCAGCTGAAGCCTTATGAGGAGAATTATCCGACGCATGATCTGGAGCTGGGAGCGGTAGTATTTTGCACTTAAGCTGTTGCGACATTATCTTTATGGAGCTACATTCAAAGTGTATTCTGATCATAAGAGCCTGAAGTATATCTATACTCAAAGGGAACTTAACATGCGCCAGAGGAGATGGATCGAGCTTATTGGAGATTACGATATGGAGATTCTGTACAAGGAAGGAAAGGCTAATGTTGTGGCTGATGCATTGAGTAGGAAGTCTGTTCACGCTCTATGCACAGCTATGTCCAGGTTGAGTATGTATCGTGAGTTGGGACAGATGGGAATCGCAGTGATAAGGAAGGGTGAGACCATAGGGGATTTGACAATCAAGCCGGAGTTATATTCTGAGATCCGAGAGCGCTAGAAGGGTGATCCAAGAATTCAGAAGTGGCGTGAGGCAGTGAACAAAGCTAGTGATACCGAGCCATATTCTAAGTTCGAGGTTTACAGTGATGATAGCTTGAGATTTGATGGGAGATGGTGTGTACCTGATGATGAGGAATTGAAGAGAAAGATTCTGGTCGAAGCTCATTCTACACCTTATTCCGTTCATCCTGGAGGGGATAAGCTGTACAAAGACCTTAAGAAAGCATTCCGGTGGCCAAAAATGAAGCAGGAGGTGGCTGAGTTTGTCTCTCGATGCTTGGTATGTCAGAGAGTGAAGGGAGAACATAAGAGGCCGCAAGGGAAGTTACAGCCACTTGATGTACCTGAGTGGAAGTGGTAAAGCATATCAATGGATTTCATCGTGCGCTTACCTAGGACTTCGAAGGGGAATGATATGATTTGGGTGATTGTAGATCGGTTGACTAAGTCAGCTCATTTCATACCGATGAAGGAGACTTGGAGTAAAGCTGAATTGGCAAAGGCTTACATCAAGTATGTGGTGAAGCTGCATGGTGTACCAAAGGACATTGTGTCTGATCGTGGCTCTAGGTTTATTTCTAAATTCTGGCAAGAGTTACATACATTGATGGGAACTACTTTGAAGATGAGTACTGCATTCCATCCGGCAACTGATGGTCAAACTGAGAGGACTATCCAGAGACTGGAGGATATGCTGAGGGCTTGTGTGCTAGAGTTCGGAGGATCATGGGAAGACAGAATTGACTTGATAGAGTTTTCATATAACAACAGCTATCATGCTAGCATTGGGATGGCTCCTTTTGAGGCGTTGTATGGGAGGAAGTGTCGGAGTCCAGTTTGTTGGGATGATAAAGCTGATGTAGTGACTTTGGGGCCATAAATGATTCATGAAATGGTAGCACAGGTCCAGGTGATTCGTCAGAAAATGAGAGCTGCACAAGATAGACAGAAGAGTTATGCTGATCTGAAGAGGAGTGACATCACATTTGAGACAGGAGAGAAGGTCTTACTGAAGGTATCGCCTATGAGAGGAGTGATGAGGTTTGGTAAAAGGGGCAAGCTGAGTCAGAAGTTCATTGGTCCATTTGAAATCTCGGAGAGAGTTGGTGAGGTAGCCTATCGATTAGCTCTACCTCCAGCATTAGCCAGGGTGCATAATGTGTTCCATGTATCGCAGCTGAGGAGGTATATTAGTGATCCTTCACATATCCTTGACCATGAGGTCATTGAGATTGATGAGCAGTTAACCTATGAGGAGAGACCTACGAAGATCCTCGACAGAAAAGTGAGAAAGACCAGGAATGGGGAAACCGCACTGGTAAAATTTTGTGGACTAATCATAACGTCGAGGAGGCTACTTGGGAAACTGAAATTTCAATGAGGGAGAAGTATCCTGAGCTGTTTACTTAAGGTATGTTACGAGGACGTAACTTTCTTTTTAGTAGGGTAGAATGTGACAGTTCGCGTCTAAAGATACTTTTATTAGTTCCTAACGTATATGACTTGTGTGTTCGTTACATGCTAACCGATCAGTTTAGTGACCTTGGGATGGTGAACTTCGGGACGAAGTTCGTTTTAAGGAGGGAAGACTGTAATACTCCGTATTTTGCTATGTCTTATTTTAAGTACGGAGTAATTATTTGGTTTAAGGTGAGATAATAGTATTTGATACGTGTTTGTATTTTAAGACCGTATGTGTGTAGTGTCGGGTTGAGGGTTAGTTATTATTTTGAGGGCTAGTGATGTTGGGCCTCGTTCAACCAAATAAACCAAACATCCCACTTACACACAACACACGACATGCTACGTTTAAAACAAAAACGCAAATCCCTATGCTGCCGCCTTATTTAACATACGATACCTCCTTCCCTGACCTACACGAAAGTCTGAAAACCTCACAACCACTTAGCCGTCACATCACAAAGCAAGGGAGAAGGGTTTATACGGTCATCGCGGGGTACTAGGACTGCTCGATTCACCATAGAAGTAAGTATGTCCACAACAGTTCTCTTTTGGATTCGTTTTCGTTTCGTTTCGATGCTTTAATTCCGATTTTATATTTATGTTCTGATTTCATATAATAACAACTTAGGGCGCGTAATAAACGTTACTAGGTCGTAGTAGAGTCGGTCCTGGCTGTTTAGAACCACCGTCGACAAGTGTTCTCCACCAAAGCAATCGAGTTCTTTTCATGTCGAATTAGAGTTTGTTTTTAAGCGCTGCACTTTGTGTTTAATTTCGTGGTTTGGTTGTCGCCGGTTGTAGTGTGTGTTAGAGTAGAATGTTAAAAGGTGGTATGGGGGTTGTTTTGCTGGTGGTTACCGTAGGTCGTGGTGTTCCTTGGCCGTAGTATGGTGGTCGTCATTCTGGGGGATGCGAACAAACAGAGCCGTGATTAAAAGAAAGGCAGAACAGTGGTTTGCAGGTGGGTTTTCTCTCGCGGCTGCTGGCGGTGAGGGTGGTGATCGTCGGCAACTGACCTCCCCCCAGGGACCACCGCGGCTCAGAGGCGAGCCTGGTGGTTCCCATGGTGAGGTCAGAGGCTGCTTTTGGTGTCGGATGTGGGGTTTGACAGGGTGGTTGTTAGCGGTTTCGGGGTTGTTGGGCACGCTGTTGATGGAATTAATGTGGGTTACGGGTTTGCGTCACTTATTTGTTGGATTGTTTGTTTTGTTTATTATTATTATTATTATTATTATTATTATTATTATTATTATTATTATTATTATTATTATTATTATTATTATTAATGTACAATTAATTGGTGTTATTGATATTAATATTATCCTTTATGTTACATGCTTATTATGGTTAGAACTAACTATTATTATTAATGTGTTAATTTTAGTAAGCGTGAAATTATTCATATGAGTATTATTGTTATAATTGTTATTAGTATCATGGTATAATTTGGTTGAGTTTATGCTATTTATGGTAAGTCTAAAAATAGTAAGTCTAAAAATAGTAAGTGATATTAGGTTAATGATAATTGTATGTTATGGGCATGTTTGTAAGTGGATATATTCACAAGGTGTTATAAGTAAATCAATTAGGTATATGATCAAGTAATTTTAGTAGCATTTGTTTATATGAGTAGAAATTGATATGAATAATAATTTATAGGAACGGAATTCGAGGTGGAATACTTCTAGAGGGTGATTTCGTTTGCGGACTTGCTAATACAGGTAGGGTACACTTGAACCGTATCTTATGACTTGTTATGAATGTATGTGGTTATTGTATGTTATGGATGCAAGTATGATTGTATGAGCATGATATCGTGTGGTTAGTATTATTTGTATTGCATTCATACTCATGGCATATGCATTGGTATATAGAAAGATATGGATCAGATATTGTTCTGATGTAAAGCCCAGGGTGGTTCTGCAGACCAGGCCTGGTGTCTTATCAGCTGTTGAGCTGGTGTTCGGTGACGACCGAGTATAGTCTGCCGGGAGGTTCGGTATGGCTTGGTGCAAGGGTATGAGAATGAGATATTGATTGAGCTCGAGCATTTCATGACATTTGCATATCACATTTGTTTGCATTGTTTATTATTGTGTATTCCTACTCAACCGCGAGGTTGACAGTGTATTCGTATTCACCTACAATGATCCGGAATGGGGAGTAGATCTTTCAGGTCAGAGACAACAGGATTAGGAGATGGGCATGGAAGGAGAGACATGGCATGGACCGACCTAGTTCTAGATCACTTAGTTTTCACATGTTTTAGTTGAGGTTGTTATCAGTTGTATGGATTTGTGGACCTTTTTCATAAACTTGTCTTGTACCGGCTTTTAGTTAACAATTTACCTATAAAGTACTGTTTATCTTTCACTATGATTATCTACTGCCCTGGGTTAACCAGGATTGTAACGGTCTTATTTACCCTGGAAGTCCTAGTTCATGCTCCTAGGTAAATGGGGGTGTTACACTCAAATTCGGTTGTAGAATCTGTTGTCACTGATTCTTTGGAACTCTTCCAACTGATCGTTGTACCATTTATAGTGAAAACGAATCCAGATTGGGATTTCGAATCATCCCGAGCTGTTTGGAAACTAGCATCTGTGTAACCCTTAACACAAAGCTCGGTGTTTCCTTCGTATACCAAGATCCAATCTTTAGTCCTTCCTAAGTACTTAAGAATGTTCTTTACGACCATCCAGTGACTTTTACCTGGAGTACGTTGGTGTCAACTCGTCATACTAAGTGAATATGCCACGTCTGGATGTGTGCATATCATAGCATACATGGACGATCCTACTGCAGATGCATAAGTAATACGACTTATGCGCTCTATCTCTTCCGGTGTTTTAGGTGACTGAGTCTTACTCAAATTCACCCCATGAACCATTGGAAGGTGCCCCTTCTTGGAGTTTGTCATGCTGAACATCTCAAGAATCTAATCAATATAAGACTCCTGGCTCAATGCTAACATCCTTTTAGATCTGTCTCTATAGATTCGGATGCCAAGAATCTTTTGTGCCTGACCTAGATCCTTCATCTGGAAATGGTTTTGTAACCATACTTTAACAGAAGAGAGCATGGGAATGTTGTTTCCAATCAAGATATATCATCTACATACAAAATTAGGAACACAATTTTACTCCCACTTGCCTTGATATATAAGCATGGTTTGTAACAACCCGACCCGCCACCGTCGTAACACAACCCCAATAAGATGGGATGTGTACCTTTGGGCCAAATACTTGTCCTCACTTAAGCTCAAAAGCACAAGGCCTTGTTAGTAGATGGTGGGTTGGATCCATTATAATATATCACAAACCTCTCAATCTACCGATTTGGGACAAATCTCCACACATCTCAATTTCAACCTCATAATCAGATGGGGTGTTACATGGTTCCTCCACAATGCGTTCAAAACTGTTCTATTTTATCACCTTGTCAAAGCGATGATTCCAAATCCTTGTAGCTTGCTTAATTTCATAAATGGAACGCTTAAACTTGCAGACTTTCTTAGCATTTTTAGGATCGATAAAACCTTCAGGTTGTATCATATACAATCCCTCTTCTGGCCAGGCTTGTCGCACACCTACCAAAAATAAAAGTCCCTAGACTTGACTAACATACAAATTAATGTAGATAGGGAAGAAGGGGTCGAACCACAGGGAGACGTAGATGTAATTGTAATTAGCTATGGAGAGAATTCTATCAAGGTCGGTTACGTGTTGTTTGTTGTTTTGATTGAAGATTTACTTAAAACAGAAATTATAAGAATAAAGATGTAAACGATTATAGGGAAGAATCTAGGGGATTGGGGTTACACATGCATATAGGAGCTTAGTCATGTCAAATTAAAGAAATACATTGTCGATAATTGATTAGGTTTATAACAATTTCCTCTCGGCCTAGAGTTTAACCGTAGATTGATTACCAATTAGCTCTCGCGTATATTGGAACAAAATACTATAACATGCCATGCCTAATTCTATCCCGACTTTCGATCTTAGGATAAGAACAACACAATTAACAATTATGACTATGACTACAACTAACGAAAGATCAAGTTCTATCCCGGCTTTCGGTCTTAGGATGAGAATAATGATTTATCAATAATCATGGTCAAAATCATTTATTAATCAAATGAAACAAGCATGTATATAACCAACCATACAATAATGCAAAATCAATAATTTAACATGACCTAACAACTAATCTAGCATGGTTTCCCCCCTAGATATAAAAACTACTCACACATGGTTTTATGAACTAGATTATCTATTCTATTAACTAAGATAAACATAATGACGATAACGAAATAAAACCGTAAAGAAAGATAATACCGGGAATTAACGGAATAAGAACTCGGAAGATGAAATGTGATTAGCTTCGGAAAATGCTTGAATAACCAAAGAACTATTTTTATAAAGAAAATAAACTAAAACAAAGAGTAAATTTTTACAAACTTTAATGTAGCTAAAAGTTCCTAAAACTTGATGGTTTTATGCTAATTGATGATGTGCAAATGAATGAGATCAAGGGGTATATATAGTGATGAGGAGACGGGGTAGATTGCAGCCACCCCGGACCGGGGCAAGAACATGACGTATGCATTCTTTGAATCTGGTCCAGAAAACAGCGGGATCGCAGCCACCCCGGTATACCGGGGCAGCCCACCCCGACCGGGGTGAGAGCACTGTCCAAATACTCCGCATTTCGTCAATTGTTTACATTTGGGAACATGGGTGACGTTGCGAGAATGATGTAATGCTTGAGTTGTCATGCTTTGCACATTATGCTCTTCATGGGTTGACTTCTTTGTTGACTTTCTTTGACTTTCTTTTATTTTCCGTCACTTCTACTACCCGGAGAATGCTTGTCTCGACTTTGGTTAGCTCCGTGATGCTCGGTAAATGTCAAAATGCAAGAGAAATCCGAAATTCCTACAAAAACCGCTAAACCACATACAAATTGCCTAGAACACGGAATTAGGTCAATAAACATTGAAGAATAATGTAAACGATGATAAAACATGAGCTAAAATGGGGATGAAAAGTATATAAAAATAGAGCATATCAAATTCCCCCAAGCTAAACCCTTGCTTGTCCTCAAGCAAGCTCAAATAAACCAAGACAAGCAAATGAATCTCCATAATCCCATCAATTACAAATCCCAATTTTAGCTAATGAAACAATTGTGAGACGAAATCCCGGAGACAACATGGGCATAGGAAAGATGCAATACATGGTTGAGATTTACATGACAGCGTAGCATATAGAATTTCATCTAGACTCTTTAGCTTTTGCATGATCATTTTGACAAAGGACTCTCACGGTACACTCAAGCACACATATAAATGTCAAGGAGGTTTGTATGTGAAAACACTCTCCTAACCTCGACTAAGCATTCCAATCCACTAGCCAATGCAATCAAAATGCAAGCATGTAAAAGAAGCCATAAGAAGGAAGCAATATGTCATGGGTAAGAAAGGGAATATGTGAGTTATGGTAATTGGAGCTAATTCAAGCTAGCAACTAACCATTAATGCAAGGATGCTCAATCCAAAATCAAACCCAACTCATTACCAAATGTTGAAGTCAAAACTAGCAAAATGACTTCTCTTATCAAGACAAAGCATATAAGAATTTCCCATCAAATATTTTTATGATGAATGTCATGGAAACTTTTATATTTTTCTTCCTTTTCTTTTCAATTCATGCTTATTTTCTTTGTTTTCTTTTGCTTTCATCTTTTTTTTCTTCTTTTTGATGGTATATATTTTTTTCGACTTTTTGACCATCATTTTTTTTTTCTTTCAATGCCAATCATAATGATAAAAGGCAACATTTAAATCATATCCCAATTGAGCACCCAAACACTAAGAATAAGCTACTAACTTGTCAAGGTAGGCAAATTTGAGTGTAGCTTAGAAAATCAATAAAAACATGTGTAAAGGGGCAAAAATGGGCAAATAGAATCATGTGAAAAGCTTACAAATACTCACAAGATGAATGCAATGCTTATGAAGTGGAACAAAAACCATATTTATGCCTTTTGATGTAACACAAAATCATAAGGAGACCTACTCACACACCTAGATGAGACCGAAAAAGGATGTAGCTGTCTTAGGAGGCTCTAAAACTTTCAATTTTTGTAGGTTGCCAATGCCAAAAGATCAAGCCAAAAACATCAAAAATCCATTCTCTACCTACTATGTCAAGACATCCCCATGTAATCCAAAATTCCGTCAAAGTAGACTCACAAAAATTGAAAAAGCATTAGAATTGGAAAATGCAAGAGGAAAACAGTAGGAGATTCAAGCAAAGCATGGCATCATCAAATTCATCATCATTTTATTCAAGCTAAACTATATGCAAAAACAAAAAGATAGAATGCAAATGCAATCCCTCCCCCAAGCTAAACTTCACATTTTCCCTAATGTGAATCATAGAGACGATTAACTAACCAACAAGTTTAATGGGGAAAGGGAATTACAAGAGAAGGCAAAAAGAAAAACAAACGTGCTAGATTATTAACCCTCTCCCAAGCTAGTATCAAACAATCATGTTCATTATGTGAATTATGCATACTAACTCTACAATCAATTAATTTCAACTAGAAAAACAATTATTCACTTCATGAGACAAATACCAATTGGGAAAAATTGGAATTAGGTTGAGTGATTGATTGAGTGAATGATTGATTTCTAGAGAAAATAAAGAAATTAGTAGAAGTATGAAAACTTACTTGTTGATTGAAGACAAGGAAGACTTGAAGTAGGGGAAATAGGTAGAATAAATGGAAGGAAAAATATACCCGTCAAAGAGGAAGAGCAAAATAGAAGAAAAGAATTCGATTATTAATTCTACAACCGCCGAGCCTCTTCGCATCGGCCCCGGTCGGGGCGGCTTACCCCGGACCCCCGGGGTGAGTGCAACCGAGCTCCTTGCAGTTTTCTTGCTTTTCTTTCTTGATGTTTTGGTTCTTTTTCGTTAACCTGCATATTAGTCTTCCAAATAAAACCTATCTAACATTATTATTATACTATGTTCAAAAATAACAACCAAAAACACGGGTTGCCTCCCGAGAAGCGCAATTTAAAGTCTTGCTAGACGAAATGTCACAAAAATTCAGTTTTTAGAGTCCGGAAGTTTCAAGAAGACTTCCTCTACCATCCCAACCATTGCTTCTTCATGATAAGGCCTCAAGTAGTGGCCACTAGCTTTGATCTTCTCCCCATCCGGGGCCAACACTTCAAAGGACCCAATCTTGTCGTTATCGATGATATAAGGGCCTGGAGAAACCTTCTTCCGAGGGTTGAACATAAGTACTTTGTCACCAACATTGAGACCATCCTTGATAAGCTCCTTCTTACGTCGACTCTTCACCATCTCCTTGATGGCTGGGACCTTGCAAGAGCTTTCTCTTCCATCAAAACCTTCTTCCCATTGCTTACCGTTTCACCATTTCCTACACAAGAGCTCAAAGAATTTTCCATGTCCTTGCTCAAAGATTGAGACAAGGGGTTAGCTTTATTCAAAGCATAACATGATTCCTCCAACATTGGACTCTTAAGACCATGACTCAAACTATATGTCACCTTCTCATCCCCTACGGCTAAAATCAACTTACCGTTCTTAACATCTATCAATGCACCCGCGGTATGTAAGAATGGTCTACCCAAGATTATGGGAATTTGCGCACCTTCGGCAATGTCAAGCACGATAAAGTGAACCGGAATGAAAAACTTTCCTACCTTGACGGGAACATCCTCCAACACACCCAAGGGGCGTTTGATAGAACGGTCCGCCATTTGTAGGGTGACACTAATACACTTAAGAGCTCCTAAATTCAGTTTTTTGTATATCGAGTAAGGCATGACACTTACACTCGCACCAAGGTCACATAGAGCTTTATCAATTGGAAAATTGCCTATGGTGCATGGTATGGAAAAACTTCCGGGATCTTTTAACTTAGGAGGGGACAAGTTTTTCAAATAAGCTTCACACTCAGAAGTGTAGGCCACTGTTTCAACATTGTCAATAGTCCTCTTCTTAGTTAAAATCTCCTTCATGAATTTAGTATGAAGGTATTTGAGTGATAAGTTCTAGATAAGGGATAGTTACCTTGGGATTTTTCATCATTTCCATGAACTTACCGAGTCGGGTCTCTCTTTGAGCTTGTGCCAAACAATGTGGAAATGGCACTTGGATTTTCTTCGGCTCCTTAGCTTTGTCATTCACTTTTGGAGGCTCTTCCTCTACATATTCCACCACTATTGGGTCATCATCCTTCTTTGACTCCTCTTCACCTTTTTTAGAGCTATCAACCTTGCTTCCACCATTGTCTTTATTACCCACTTTTTCACTTGCATCATTGGGCATTGGAGGTTCATCATAGGTCGTACCACTCCTTAGAGTGATGACATTAACTTGTTCATGAGGTTGTGCTCCTTGAGGTGGCAATTGGCCTTGTTGTCTTTGAGGGTTAGAAGTAGCAAGTTGAGCGATTTGTGTCTCAAGCATTTTGATTGAAGCATCTCTTGCTTGATCGTTTTTTTGAATGTGAAGGACCATGTTCCTTTGTGTCTCGGGTACTTGGGCCAATAGTGCTCCTATCTCACTCAATTGTTGTGGATGTGAGGGTTGACCATGTTGATTCTGAGGATTTTGGAAAGATTGTGGATTTTGGAATGATTGTTGATTTGGAAATTGTTGTTGAGAGAAAGTTTGTTGGTTTTGAAATTGTTGTTGGGGAAATGGTTGTTGATTTGGAAATTGGTGCTGAGGGAAAGGTTGAAAGTTTTGTTGGAACTGGTTCTTTTGTCCTTGATTTTGAAAACCCGGTGGTGTAGTACTTGGTGGTGGGTTAAGGACATTTGTATTTTTGTAGGAAAAGTTGGGATGAAACTTTGTACCCGGATTATAGGTATTGGAAAATGGGTTGAAATTTTGCCTAAAGCTTTGGTAGGCATTGACTTGTTCCATATTACTTCTACACTCTTGAAATCCGTGTCCCGCACTTCCACAAGCTTCACATACTACAACTTGACTTGTCACGTTTACTTGTTCATGTGGTTGAGAGGAACTTGATCCTTGATTTTCGACTTGTCTTTGGAGAAGAGCTACTTGAGCTTTCAAGAGAGCAATTCCGGGATCTTCTTCATTTGCCTTTAATGGGATGTTTCTCGAGTTGACATATTGAGAGTCGTGCACCGCCATAAATTCTATGGTTGAGTGAGCTAACTCCACATCTATATTATCGAATCTCCCATTGTTTGCGGAGTCTAAAACTCGACGAGACTCTGCGCAACACCCATTGTAGAACGTGATGGCAAGAAACCACGAATCCAAACCATGATGTGGACATTCCCTTTGAAGTTCTTTGTACCTTTCCCATGCTTCATGTAGACTTTCATGACCACTTTGGCGCAAAACCGGTGATTTGGCTCCTTAGTTGTTGTGTTTTCTCAGGAGGGAAATACTTTTGATATAATGCAAGGGCTAGACTATCCCAATCGTTGATTCCCAATGCAACTCGATCAAGGCTATTTATCCAAATTTTAGCCTTTTCCTTTAGGGAGAAAGGGAATAGTATCTCCCTTATTTGCTCTTGTGTAACACCCGGTTGCCGAATCATGGAGCAATAGTCACAAAAATTCTGTACATGTAGGTTGGGGTCTTCCGTAGGAGTTCCCCCAAACTGTTTTCTTTCAACAATGCTTATAAAGGCCGGCTTGATTTCAAAGTTTACCGCACCAATTTGAGATGTGACTATTCCTCTTGGGAGCATAGCCGCAGTGGGCTTGGAATGATCAGACAAACGCACCATATTTTCCTTTGGTGGTTGAGAAGTGGAGGCTTCTTCCTCAAGATTTCTGAAATCCTCTAGATAAAAACTTCGAATGTTATCAAGTTCCGCAAGAGTTGCGGCTTCGGCAATCTCCTTAAGGAAGCGTATTCTCCTACGCAAAGACTTCTCGGGTTCGGGATCAACGGGAAGAAGTTCACCAATTCGAGAGGACCTGGGCATAAGACAACAACCTAGGGGAGATTGTAAGTAACGGTCTCAAGGAACAAGTGTTCCTTAAGACAAAAGAAAACAAGATAGAATTCTACTGATCACAAAAATAAAACCGTGCGTCCCCGGCAACGGCGCCAAAATTTGGCCAGGCTTATCGCACACCTACCAAAAATAAAAGTCCCTAGACTTGACTAACATACAAATTAATGTAGATAGGGAAGAAGGGGTCGAACCACAGGGAGACGGAGATGTAATTGTAATTAGCTATGGAGAGAATTCTATCAAGGTCGGTTACGTGTTGTTTGTTGTTTTGATTGAAGATTTACTTAAAACAGAAATTATAAGAATAAAGATGTAAACGATTATAGGGAAGAATCTAGGGGATTGGGGTTACACATGCATATAGGAGCTTAGTGATGTCAAATTAATTCACTACTACAAAATATAGATACGAAGACGGTTAAAAACCGTTCTCCTATGAGAGGCGGAACCGTGCTCCCCCTGGCCGTGCTCTTTACCTAAGAGAACGGTTCAACCGTGCTCTTAATTACAACACTTACCAGAACGGTTCAGTAGGGAACCGTTCTCTTATCCTGGTACAACCGTGCTCTTATATCTAAGAACCGTTCTCTTTTCCTGGTACAACCGTGCTCTTAGTTACACTTACCAGAACGGTTCCTTAATTAACCGTTCTCTTATGTACATCTAACCGTTCTCTTTGACCACACTTTCCAGCACGGTTCCTTGATGAACCGTTCTCTTTTGTTCAACATGTTCAATCTTCGCGCCATATTTTTGAATTAATTAAGCACGCTTGAGAACATAACCGTTCTCTTTGCACCTGCTATTTTTTTTTAATAAATTAATTTATAATTCTTCCGGCCTATTATATATAATTCTTCCTGCAAATAAGCGTACCACAACATTGCTCCAACAACTACATCATTCATATATATCAACATACTACATCATTCATATATATCAACATACTTTCCGATCCACAAATTCTAGATACAATACGTATGTACTTAAGCTAAACTTCTAGCTACGACTTAAGCTAAACTTCATCATCGTTCATGGCTGACTTAAACTGGAGCGCAAAGTTAGCCCATATATCCCTCACCTCGTCAATTTGCTCAAGCGAATATGTCAATGGGGCTCTAAGCATGAACTACAAACAAATTTTCAAAAATTGGTTAGAAAAATTCTATCCAAGACTCCTATATATATAAGTAAAATGATAGAGGTAAGTGAGTAGATGAACTAAAAAACCAAAAACATACGTACATTTGGAGTAATAGTAACATATCTTCCTTTGACGACGTCCAACATGTATCGACAAATATAATATCCACATAAAACGGAACCACAAGGCTGCAAAAGGGCCTGAAAGGGGAGCTCATATTATAAATAAATACTTCACCACATGTACTATACTTAATAAGAGAAACAATATGTTAAGATCTATATATATATACTATATATACAAGAAGTACCTTAATCTTTTTCCAAACAACGTCGTTGGCCTCATATTTTGCAAGTGCATCGATAGAGTTCCTTTTCTCAAAGGCCCTGTATATATAGATAGCCAGGTTTATATATTTATTCAGTTTTAGTTGATAATGAAGCGTTAATTTCAAGTATAATAGAAAAACAAGCTAAGGTCTATGATTGATGGCTTTTGGGTGGCTTAACTTTTGTTCCTAGCCTACAGAAACATTTTAAGGCAAATGCAGGGGAGTAACGGGAGGTATATATAATATATGAAGGCAAAATAAAAAAGATCAGAAATAAGTTAGACATACTTGGTAATTGTATCCACAAAAAATTGACGAGGCTCTGTATGTCCGGTATGATCACACCAATACACTGTACTTTGAGCCGGATTGATCACGCCCAACATCCAATGCTTACTACAAGTTATAGAAAAATACAACATAGATATCAACTTAAATATTGACAAAAAAATAGTAAAATAATTAATCAAGTCATCAATAATAATACTATGAAAAGAAATTTATAATTACGTACCCCTGGGCATATGGAGCAAATATAAGTTTCCGACCTTTTCCACAATCGGTACATGTCATTGCCCTAGCAACATAATCGGATCGATAATTTTCATCCGGAGCAACGGATTCTGAGGACATTATCTCTGGGCACAAGAATCCATAGTAACTACTAATTTGCATGGTATCGGCAAGATCACTCAAATACCTACAACAATAAGAATCCATAGTAACTATCTAGTACTAGTTTGCATATTATCAGATATATACTAATTGGATTGCAAAGGGGAAGCTTAAACAAAGAGACCGAACCTCATAAAGAGTGTAATGTGAGAGGCACCAATCATTTGTTCATCTAACAAATGAACAACCTCCTCATAACTAAGGTAGCAAGTTTGTTCATTGTGTAACACATGTTCATCAATGGGAACACTGATCATTGTCCCACTTGCCTTTAAAACCCGAGCCTCAGTTTCTAATAACTTCAAATCCATGGTCCTCTACTTTTGCTTAAAATTGTGACTAACTTCAATTCCAAGGAAAGAAGATGGCGAAATCGAGGGCGAACACTTACGAGGCTTGGACTTCTTTGCTGCTGCTGCTTTATTTTTTCCTTGATCATTCTTTTTCATGGTTATCTAAATGTTGGCATATATAAGTTGATAAATGGTATAACTCTCAGTGTATCTTATATCATTATACTAGCTAGAAATCTTAGTTACCTTATCAACAGGACTATGTATATGACTTTGCGGCCACTGAATAAATGAACCCTTAGCATGAGTCAATGTTATCATATCACCAACAGGCATTGGTAAATCAACATTTTCCGACCCAGAATAGATTTCCTTGATTGACACTTTTCTAAAACCATCACGAAGGACACTGCCACGAATGGAAACAAATTCGTCCTTACTTGATAGGTATACCATTCCTGAAGCCACTATCTTCGATGATTTGTTTGGCAGTGATAGCACACAATCTTTCCAAGCCTGAAAATTTAAGTTATAGTAGAATTTCAAACTTTTTTCATTTACTATAAAGTAGCGTTTTTAATGAAAAGTTTACATATATACCTGTTGTGTTACTGGGCCAGGAATCTTCAAAACATTGGTCACGGGTGGATCCTCAGTCACTTGTAGTGATTGCACTCCTTTTAGTGAGAGTGATTGCCTGTGAGACCCCTGCATAGATAGATTAGTGTTTTAAAACTTTTTTCATCGACTTTGAACTAGATAGTGTTTTAAATGCAAAGCTTACAGATCCTTCTTAATGAAAACCTTTTACAACCTGCCGTGGTGATATGGTAGGAATCTTCAGAACATTAGTCTTGGGTGTTTGAAAATCCTCCTCTCGGGGTGTCTCCTCTGGGCATGGCTCTTCACTCACTTGTAGTGATGCAGAATTTGTCGATCCCTCGGTACTCATAGATGCTCTTCCGTTCATTAAATCGTCTAATACTTTAGTACTTGGCTTCTCACCAGTTAGCCAAAACTGCATCATCACTGATTTAAGCTTTTCCAAGTCATCAATTTGGAGTTGCATGTAATTGATCTTCTCGTACAACTCTTCTCTTGTCGGTTTTTTTGGTCCCTTCCCAAAATACTCAGTTATGGAAATACCGTTAGGAATTCCTCGCACACGGCCCGGATGCTCAGGCTTGCCTATCGCCTTAGCGAGTATATCTTCCCGTCCTTCGGGCACAAATAAACCAGCCTCAACATCCTATTCAAGGGATTCCTGCAAATCAGCAATATTAATTAAGTTTTTAGCAGCCAAAAAAAATGAATAAATAGCACTAATAAATTAAACAACTGAACTAAACCGAGTTAAATTACAAAAATGTTCAACTTACAATTTTCAAAGCAACTTCCTTATCATAATCAGTCATGTCCCCTTTCGCTGACTTGTGAGCCCTTAGCCAAGTTAAATATCGATCAACTTTTTCCACTTGTTTTCCCTTGGCAGCTAAATCTTCTTTCTATCAAAAAAGAAGAGAGTTTATGAAAATTCATGCCAACTTTTGACCTGGAAGTTAGCTAAAAAATGAAACCAATACATAGAACTTACGACTTTAACTTGAATCCCTCGATATCCTGCTCGTGAGCCAAAGTATTTCCCTTTTTTTAGAGGCATTCTCCTTGTTCTTATCACTGATCGCCTAATAACATAAATCATATAGAGAAGAAAATAGTACGAGATACTATTATATACATATATATATTATCATGAAATAATTTGCCGTCCTCTATAAAAATAGAAATATTACCTTGAATTTTTCACTAGTGTGAGATGCCAGAAACTTGTTCCAATCATCTTGTGTAATCTGCTTATACAAGGGTGGTGGTGTCTTCTGGATAGCTCCCGTCTCATCATACATCCACTCACGAACCAAAGTGCATTTCCATTTTCTCCATAATTCAGCCAACTTTTGGAGACACCAATCGTGACGCTCTTGAATGACATGGAAAGCACCCTGAAATATGTATTGCTCAATCAAAACTAATGATAAGCAATAGAAGTATACAATACTAATGATAAACAGTAATAGTATACAATACTAATCACAAATAATAGTAGCATACAAAACTAAGCATAAATGATAGTAGTATACTCGTAGGGTACAAAAACAGGATCTTTCACTTTCATTTTTCAGATTATAAATAGACAGCTGACCTTCCCTTCTAACCATTTACCCCAGATTATACCGTGGATGGGCCCTATTCACTGCAGAGTTTAGGTCAATTAAACAATGAGGCAAAACACACAGACATGGGATCGGTACTTTGCTATAGCTACCACCTAAACAGACTCCATCACATAGCTCGTAGACAACAACTTAGGTTTGCAACACAATGTAGGTTCCACCACCAAATCTTGAAGCATATCCAAAATCCTGGGAGAGTGTTTTACTGAATCCTGGTATTCTTGTGCTGCAATACATTACTAGAGAGTTTGGAATCGACAAATTCTCTAAAGGGGTGAATTGCGTGCGACTTGTTCGAGTTAAGAGATTCGAATACTCTATCACAGGACTATTAGTTATATGCTACGAGCCTACGAGTAATTAATGAAGTAAACTTTAATGACTCAATACAACCTTAATAAGTACTGCCTTGGTGATTAGCAGGAAGAAAATAAATAATCTCACTCATCAAGATAAACTTAAGGCAGTAAACCCAACGTAATGTATGAAACAAGTGAAGAATGCATCTCATCTAATCAGTATTAGTATGTGAGTTTCTGGTGCTAATGGACAAACAAGTCGGATCATAAACAATAATAGCGTACATAGTATAGGACAGATGCTCAGGGGCAGCAGCACGTAGGGACAGTAGTAAGAGCAGTGGGCAGAGTAGTTAACTGTGGGCAGCAACTTAGGCAAGCCAGAGTGACGGTAGCAGCAGGTAGTAGTGCGTGTGAGCATGAGTGATATATATATGCAGTCGGTATACATAGACAATATAGTACATTAGCAGATAGTAGTGCGTGTGGTATGTAGCAGCAGTAGATGGGATAGTGCAGAGTGACAGTGGAGTGATAGCGCGCAACAGTACAGGCGTGCAGTAGAGTCGAAGTGTCGTGCAGCAGTGACATGTAGCGGTAACCAGTAGCAGTACATACGCCTAGGAAAGTAGCACGTACAAAGGACATGCAACAGCCATGAACCACAGGCTTACACAGAATGTCGTTCCACAGTTACAACAAAATAATAGTAATTTAAGGATGGAACGTGAGGAGAAGGAGGCATCAGTTACGGGATTTATATAGCAGCATTAAAACTGAAATAGCTACGTTTATAAGGACAGAAATAGGGCAGACATATAGCAGCACTTAACCGAACAGAACCCATAGTAGCTAGGGCAGACATATAACAGCACTTAATCGAAGTGCAGTGCGGAATGGGGGGGTCTGGTAGTAGTACTGCAGTAGCGGGAATGTCATGATGCACGAAGGTAAAGTAGTACTGCAGTGGTTGCAGATGTGCAGGGGTATAGACCCAGAAATGCAGTAAAGGCGTGGTGTATTGTTGCAGAAATAGAGGTAGGAAGTAGTAGCAACAATAGGATCATGTGAGTAGTGATGTACAACAGCTAACTCATAAAAGCATTCGAAAACGCAGTAATAAGTAGTAGCATTGTAATACCCCGAATAATTGTTATTTAAAAGACGTAATTCATGGGTAATTTACGAAAGAGCGATGAGTTACTTTTAAAGGTAGTCGTTTTATAAGCTTGTGTATACTCGTTTTAGATGTATGTTTAAGGGCTGTTGTGGGGTTCGAAATTGGGACCAAGACATCATGTAGTAATATTTGATGTATGTTAGTTGGGTGCCTCGAACCAGGGACCTATGGGTGGCCTGTAGTGGGCCTCGATTGGCGTGCCAATGAGGCAGCCCACACGGAAATTCTGAAACCCTTTCTAAACCCTTCTTCAGCCGCCTTATATAACATAGGATTCCTTACACTAAACCCTATGCAAACACAACCTCGACTTCACAAAAACCTAGCTGACATATTGGAGAAGAGAAGGGGGCTGCTCACGGTGGTTGTTGGTCGTCCTAAGGTGGTTCGTTTTGGGCTTGATTCTGGTATGCTCACAAGATCACTTTTAACCCTTGTCGGCTGTATGTTTTGTCGTGTGTCTATAGGGATTTATTAGGGATGCTTTGTTGTTGTTTTTACATATTCATATACAAGGTAATGTAGGGAACGAAAGTATGTTTTTATTTCAGTGTCGTTGGTGGTCTAGGGCCCTCTTCGAGGGTGGTTAACGGGAGTCAGGGGGTGGTTATGGTACGTTGCATTCTGATGGTTGTTTTCACACGTTTTGGAGTCGGATCTGGAGGTGTCGTGGGTTTTTTAATTCTGGTTTTTGTGTTAGTTTGTTAAGGGTCGTGGGTTATGATGTCAGGTGGTTGTTGGGTGGTTTAGATGGTGGTTATCACGGTGGTTATAGAGGGTCTGTTACGGTGGTATAGGGGGTTTTGATAAGGGTCAGTGTTTGTTATTTGTACAGGGTGTCTGCGGGGTTGTTTGGGTTGGTACCACTGCCGACTAGGGGGAGGTCCATGCGGTGGTACCATGGTGGTTGTAGGCCCCTGATGTCAGCGGTGGTGTCTGGGGTGAGTGTCGCCGGAGTTGGCCACGTCAGTGGTGGTTTTAGGCGTCTTTGTGGGGAGTGTTGAGTGTGTAATGTACAGGGGGTCGTGAACCAGGCCTGTTCATGGCTCTGGTTCACTCGGTCAGAAGGAGTCGACGGTGCTGGTGGTAGTCGGTGGTGCAGGGGGCTTTGTGGGTGTCGCGTCTGGTGGTTGTCGGTGGGGCCTGGGCTGGTCTCGTGGTTGGGTCAGGCTGCTGGAAGTCGCGGGTTGGGACGGGTAGTAGAGTAGGTTACTTTGTTGTTTTATTTGTTTTATTCTTTATGTTTTTATTCTTTTTAAGGTAATAATATTTTATTACTTATTATTATTAGTATTATTTGTATTATTAGTATTATTAGTAAGATATTTTCATTTATTAAAGGGAATGATTTTGGGAGTTTTATGGGAAGTATTGATATGGATATTAATGTATGTTTTAAACATTTTGAAATTCAAACTAAAGTTGCCATGATTAAAAGTTACCTAATTTGGAAGTTTTGTGTGACGGGATGATATATTTAGGAAGTTTCTATATTTGGAAAGTTGCCATTTTTGGAAGGTTACTATTTTGGGTAATCTGGGTTGTTAGGAAACTTTCTAAGTATGGAAGGTTCTATAAATAGAATGTGTACGTATATTACGAGATGTAGGGAGTTTATTGATTATGTGATATATGTTTAGGTGGAGATTTCCGCGTGGAACACTTTTAAGTAGCTGTTGCGCACTTGCAATTATCTTCCGCAGATTTGAGGTAAGGGAATAGCTGTGTTGAAATTGTGATCTGACATGAGTACATCATATTTGATTGGTATATATATATATCTTTATTGGTTGATTTAACATGATTGCATGAGAACAGTTATTGAGGAGATCGGGTCTTGTGATAAAAGGGTCTTGTGATAAAGAGTCTTGTGATATGGGACTTGTGATATGGCCATGGGAGGTGTGGTGTGTGTTGGTGATGAGGTGAGTTGGAGATGTGGTGGTGGTGGAGGAGCTGGAGGAGATAATGTGATTGTTTATTCATGTTGCGATTATACTACCTACTCAACCTCGTGTTGACCCTTCTCTTGTTTTGTTTGTGTCTGCGTTGATCCAATTTATTGGGGAGCAGAATGACAGGTTTAGACTTGTGCATGATGGAAGGGTGGAGAGGAAAGAAATCGGACCAGTTTAGTCATAGCCCAGTTGTAGATGTCGACAAGTTTAAAGTTTCAGTTCTAGTTATACTTTCTTTATAAACAGTTGTAATCACTTGAGACATATGTTGTTTTAAATTCTACTTAATAAAGTACTGGTTTCTTCCTTTGTTGACTACTGCCTCGGGTAACCGAGATGGTAACACCTTTAGTTATTCAGGGAGTCCTAGTGCAGGCCTCTGAATAAATGGGGGTGTTACAAAGTGGTATCAGAGAGAACGATCCTCAGGCCTAACCTAATGAACCAATGAATATAGGAAGAGTCTAAATAAAATAAACCCCGGGATAGAACTGTTAGGAGCACACTAAAGGGGAAGTATGAGTCTGGGGCCCCCTCACACTGAACCATAGGCCCTCTCAGTTTTACCCGGATACCTTGAGTGTATACGAGCGAAAAGGGTAGAATAGGAAGTAATGGAAGTGATGGTCAAGCATGATAAGAATAGTATGAATCTCCCGTTATGTGGCTGGCATGGGTTATATGGATGTTATATATGGAGTACATGATAAGGTGGATATATGCGATAATCATAATTTTTTTCATGCCTAGTGATATGCGGTTATGTGATCCCTAAGCCTTCATGATAGATATTATGTGATGAAGAGATTTAATATTGTAAAAGCATGAGAAAAATGGTACTACCATGATAGGGATGTAAGCATAAGTGAGTACCCTTACTTAACCAGGGCTCATTGTTTCCTTGTAATTTATAGAATGCCTCCGAGAAGGAATAACGCAGTCGACATCACTCAAGAGGAGCTAGATCGAATATTAGCAGAGAATGAGGCTTTTCGGGCCAAACGCTTGGATTCTGCCAAGATGAGCACCATCATCGCAAGGCATAACCCTACTCAGTTCACAGGAGAAGGGGAACCTCATCTACTCGGGGAATGGTGCCGTGAATTCAGCAACTTGTTCGAGTTGATCGACTGTCCGGAAGAGCTGAGAGTAGACCAAGCTGCTCATTATCTGAGAGGGATGGCTGGTGATTGGTGGACCAATAACAAAGGGGAAATCAGGGAAGCAGCTATGGGGGACGAAATTAATTATGTGGAGTGGGTCGCTTTTAAGAGGATCCTATTCGAAGTATTTCTACCAGAATTCCAAAAGAGTAAACTGAGAGAGGAATTTGAGCTATTCAGAATGACTGATGAGATGACGGTGGAGGTATATTACAGGAAATTTCTCCAACTTCTTGGCCATGTGGGAGAGATGGGGATGGATGAGCCAATGCTTGCCCTGAAGTTTGAGAGGGGACTCACCATTGCTGTTAAGAAGAGACTCATTGCTGCACCACCCACTACTGTCCGAGATATCTATTTACGGGCTGGGGCAGTAGAGAGGCTCGCGGATATGATCAAAGAGGAGAAGAAGACAAGAAGTGACAAGAGGAAGACTGAGACCTTGGGTGACAATGCAGGATCGAAGAAGCAGAATTCAAACAAGTACAGTGGCTATTTCAATAACAATGCATCAGCTGGTACCAGGAACCAGAGTGGAGGTAACTACAGGAGTGGGAGTTCGGGAACCAGTTCTGTGGGGATCATATGTTATGGGTGTGGAAAGACGGGGCATAAGCAGGCAGTATGTCGGTCTTCAGGAGGATACCAATCTGGGGGTTATCGTACCCCAACTTCGGGGTACAGTGGGTCCCGCATGAACACCTCAGGGAGTGGAAGTTACCGTACCCCTATGTCAAGCTACGGAGGGAATTCGAGGTCTGGTACTAACAATAGCTACCAGAAGAGTTTCAATAATTATCAGAACCGTTCCCAGCATAACCAGTACAACGGGAGTGCCAGTAACCAGAAGACCGTAGCCGAAGGCAATCAGCAGACTGGTGTAGCTTCTACTAGCCAGAGTGGAGTGAAGACAAGTGGCAAGCTCTTTGCCATGGAGAAACAGGCTGCCCAGGATGACGCCCATGTCGTGACTGGTACATTTCTTGTGAATCTTAAACCTACTTTCGTACTTTTTGATTCCGGCGCAACCCATTCTTTTGTGTCTAGAGATCATGCTAGGGAGTTGGGGCTTGTTATCTATGATTGGGTTGAGGATTCAGTAACAATACCATCCGGGGAATCGGTTTCATGTAATAGAGTCTTTAGAAGTGTACCCATCAAGATTGGGGACGTAGTTTTCCATTGCGACCCTATCGAGTTTCCATTGGGAGGCTTTGAAGTAATCCTGGGAATGGATTGGTTGGGGAAATACCGAGCTTTCATTGATTGTTACCAAAAGAAAATTTCTCTGAAAGGACCTAGAGGGGTGAGAGTGACCTATAGGGGATTCGTGGTAAAACCTAAGGTCAAGTTTATATCAGTCAATACACTTAAGTCGAGTCTGCGGAAGGGGGAAAGTTTAATCTTATGTCAAATGTGGAACTGTGAGGCGGAGACCCCAGGTGTGAGTGAAATACCTGTAGTAAGGGAATTTGAGGGTGTGTTCCGAGACGATGTGTTAGAATTACCACCTAGGAGGGAGGTCGACTTCTCTATCGACCTCAAGCCTGGTGCGGGACCGATATCAAAGTCACCTTACCGTATGGGACCCAAGGAGATGGAAGAATTGAAAAAGCAACTGGATGAATTGGCTGAGAAGGGATTCATCCGGCCTAGTGTGTCGCCTTGGGGAGCACCAGTACTTTTTGTAAAGAAGAAGGACGGGAGTCTGAGACTCTGCGTCGACTACCGAGAGTTGAACAATGTGACCATCAAGAACCGCTACCCTTTGCCAAGGATAGATGATCTATTCGATCAGTTGAGTGGAGCCGGGGTCTTTTCAAAAATTGATCTAAGATCGGGCTATCATCAATTGAGGATTAAAGACCAAGATATTCCCAAGACAGCTTTCAGGACAAGGTATGACCACTATGAATTTGTGGTTATGCCGTTCGGGTTGACTAATGCGCCAGCAGTGTTCATGGATTTGATGAACCGGGTATTCAGTCCGTACCTAGATAAGTTCGTGGTTGTGTTTATTGATGATATTTTGGTGTATTCCAAGAACAAAGAAGATCATGAGGAACATCTGAGGACCGTGTTGAAGACTCTTGAGCTGAATGGGTTGTATGCTAAGTTGAGTAAGTGCGAGTTCTGGTTAGAGAAAGTTGCTTTCTTGGGGCATGTAATTTCCAAGGAGGGGGTGTCAGTGGATCCCAGCAAGATCGAGGCAGTGACAAGATGGCAAAGTCCAAAGAATGTGGGAGAGATTCGGAGTTTCTTGGGGTTAGCTGGGTACTATAGGAGATTTGTCAAAGATTTTTCGAAGCTAGCAAAGCCGCTGACGTCGTTAATGAGAAAGGAGAATCGTTTCATATGGGATGAGAGCTGTGAGAAGGCGTTCTTGACTCTTAAGGAACGTCTCACAACGGCTCCGATCCTTGCTTTGCCAGACGGGAGTGAGAACTTTGAGGTGTATACCGACGCTTCGAAGCATGGGCTAGGCTGTGTGCTAATGCAGAATGGGAGGGTGATAGCTTATGCTTCTCGTCAGCTGAAGACCTATGAAGAGAATTATCCTACTCATGACTTGGAGTTAGGAGCGGTGGTCTTTGCACTAAAACTGTGGCGCCATTACCTGTACGGGGCCACCTTTAAAGTGTTTTCCGACCACAAAAGTTTGAAGTACATCTACACCCAGCGGGAATTAAATATGAGGCAAAGGAGGTGGATCGAGTTGATTGGCGACTACGATATGCAGCTTGTCTATCATGAGGGCAAGGCTAACGTGGTTGCTGATGCCTTAAGTAGGAAATCTGTTCATGCCTTGGTTAGTGCCAGATCTAGGGTCAGATTGCTCAGTGAGTTGGGAGAAATGAGAATTTACATGATTCGAAAAGGAGATACTCTTAGCGATCTGACGGTGGAACAAGAATTGTATGGTGAAATCAGGGAATTGCATAAAGGGGATTTGAGGATTCAGAAGTGGCGAGGGATGATCGAGGGCGGTGATAGAGGGACCGAATCTAAATTCAGCGTCCACGATGATGGTAGCCTGAGATTCAGTGGGAGATGGTGTATTCCAGATGATGAGGAATTGAAAAAGAAAATCCTAACTGAAGCTCATGCTACGCCTTATTCTGTTCACCCAGGGGGCGATAAACTGTACAAAGACCTCAAGAAGACCTTTTGGTGGCCCAATATGAAAAAGGAAGTTGCCGAGTTTGTATCGCGGTGTTTGACGTGTCAGAGGGTAAAAGGAGAGCACAAGAGACCTCAAGGGAAGATCCAGCCACTGGATGTACCTGAATGGAAGTGGGAAAATATTTCTATGGATTTCATTGTGGGGTTGCCTCGCACTCAGAAGGGCAACAATATGATCTGGGTAATCGTGGATCGACTGACCAAGTCCGCTCATTTCATTCCAATGAAGGATACCTGGAGTAAGGCGGAATTGGCAAAGGCCTATGTGCAGAACGTGGTCAAGTTGCATGGAGTTCCTAAGGATATCGTCTCTGATCGCGACTCGAGGTTTATCTCCCGATTTTGGCAGGAGCTGCAAACCGCGTTGGGCACGCAATTGAAGATGAGTACGGCTTTTCATCCAGCTACTGATGGGCAGACAGAGAGGACTATCCAAATCTTGGAAGATATGTTAAGAGCTTCTGTTTTAGAATTCGGGGGATCATGGGAAGACCGCCTGGGGTTAATTGAGTTCTCATATAATAATAGCTACCACGCCAGTATTGGTATGGCTCCATTTGAGGCATTGTACGGGAGGAAGTGCCGCAGTCCAGTTTGCTGGGATGATCGAGCTGACACTGTGGTTTTGGGACCGGAAATGATTCAGGAAATGGTTGAGCAAGTACAGGTAATTCGACAGAAAATGAGGGCTGCCCAGGACAGACAGAAGAGTTATGCGGATCTCAAGAGGAGTGACATTTCCTTTGAGGTTGGTGAGAAGGTATTACTTAAGGTATCTCCTATGAAGGGTGTAATGAGGTTCGGAAAGCGAGGTAAATTGAGTCAAAAGTTTATTGGACCATTTGAGATTTTGGACAGGGTTGGGGAGGTGGCATATCGGTTAGCTTTACCACCAGCTCTCTCCAGGGTCCATAATGTGTTCCATGTGTCTCAATTGAGGAAGTATGTGAGTGATCCCTCACATGTGCTGAGCCATGAGGTGATTGAGATCGATGAGCAACTTACTTATGTTGAGCTTCCAAAGGAAATTTTGGATAGGAAGGTTCGGAAGACGCGAAATGGAGAGACAGCGTTGGTCAAGGTCTTATGGACCAACCACAACATGGAGGAGGCCACTTGGGAGTCTGAGGCCTCCATGTAGGAGCGTTATCCGCAACTTTTCGTTTGAGGTAAGTTACGAGGACGTAACTCTTTTTTTTTTTAGTGGGGTAGAATGTAACATTTCATGTTTTTAGTGCGTATGTGTTAACGTTATGAGTGGGTGAACTTCGGGACGAAGTTCATTTTAAGGGGGGAAGACTGTAATACCCCGAATAATTGTTATTTAAAAGACGTAATTCATGGGTAATTTACGAAAGAGCGATGAGTTACTTTTAAAGGTAGTCGTTTTATAAGCTTGTGTATACTCGTTTTAGATGTATGTTTAAGGGCTGTTGTGGGGTTCGAAATTGGGACCAAGACATCATGTAGTAATATTTGATGTATGTTAGTTGGGTGCCTCGAACCAGGGACCTATGGGTGGCCTGTAGTGGGCCTCGATTGGCGTGCCAATGAGGCAGCCCACACGGAAATTCTGAAACCCTTTCTAAACCATTCTTCAGCCGCCTTATATAACATAGGATTCCTTACACTAAACCCTATGCAAACACAACCTCGACTTCACAAAAACCTAGCTGACATATTGGAGAAGAGAAGGGGGCTGCTCACGGTGGTTGTTGGTCGTCCTAAGGTGGTTCGTTTTGGGCTTGATTCTGGTATGCTCACAAGATCACTTTTAACCCTTGTCGGCTGTATGTTTTGTCGTGTGTCTATAGGGATTTATTAGGGATGCTTTGTTGTTGTTTTTACATATTCATATACTGGGTAATGTAGGGAACGAAAGTATGTTTTTATTTCAGTGTCGTTGGTGGTCTAGGGCCCTCTTCGAGGGTGGTTAACGGGAGTCAGGGGGTGGTTATGGTACGTTGCATTCTGATGGTTGTTTTCACACGTTTTGGAGTCGGATCTGGAGGTGTCGTGGGTCTTTTAATTCTGGTTTTTGTGTTAGTTTGTTAAGGGTCGTGGGTTATGATGTCAGGTGGTAGTTGGGTGGTTTAGATGGTGGTTATCACGGTGGTTATAGAGGGTCTGTTACGGTGGTATAGGGGGTTTTGATAAGGGTCAGTGTTTGTTATTTGTACAGGGTGTCTGCGGGGTTGTTTGGGTTGGTACCACTGCCGACTAGGGGGAGGTCCATGCGGTGGTACCATGGTGGTTATAGGCCCCTGATGTCAGTGGTGGTGTCTGGGGTGAGTGTCGCCGGAGTTGGCCACGTCAGTGGTGGTTTCAGGCGTCTTTGTGGGGAGTGTTGAGTGTGTAATGTAGAGGGGGTCGTGAACCAGGCCTGTTCATGGCTCTGGTTCACTCGGTCAGAAGGAGTCGACGATGCTGGTGGTAGTCGGTGGTGCAGGGGGCTTTGTGGGTGTCGCGTCTGGTGGTTGTCGGTGGGGCCTGGGCTGGTCTCGTGGTTGGGTCAGGCTGCTGGAAGTCGCGGGTTGGGACGGGTAGTAGAGTAGGTTACTTTGTTGTTTTATTTGTTTTATTCTTTATGTATTTATTCTTTTTAAGGTAATAATATTTTATTACTTATTATTATTAGTATTATTAGTATTATTAGTAAGATATTTTCATTTATTAAAGGGAATGATTTTGGGAGTTTTATGGGAAGTATTGATATGGATATTAATGTATGTTTTAAACATTTTGAAATTCAAACTAAAGTTGCCATGATTAAAAGTTACCTAATTTGGAAGTTTTGTGTGACGGGATGATATATTTAGGAAGTTTCTATATTTGGAAAGTTGCCATTTTTGGAAGGTTACTATTTTGGGTAATCTGGGTTGTTAGGAAACTTTCTAAGTATGGAAGGTTCTATAAATAGAATGTGTACGTATATTACGAGATGTAGGGAGTTTATTGATTATGTGATATATGTTTAGGTGGAGATTTCCGCGTGGAACACTTTTAAGTAGCTGTTGCGCACTTGCAATTATCTTCCGCAGATTTGAGGTAGGGGAATAGTTGTGTTGAAATTGTGATCTGACATGAGTACATCATATTTGATTGGTATATATATATATATCTTTATTGGTTGATTTAACATGATTGCATGAGAACAGTTATTGAGGAGATCGGGTCTTGTGATAAAAGGGTCTTGTGATAAAGGGTCTTGTGATATGGGACTTGTGATATAGCCATGGGAGGTGTGGTGTGTGTTGGTGATGAGGTGAGTTGGAGATGTGGTGGTGGTGGAGGAGCTGGAGGAGATAATGTGATTGTTTATTCATGTTGCGATTATACTACCTACTCAACCTCGTGTTGACCCTTCTCTTGTTTTGTTTGTGTCTGCGTTGATCCAATTTATTGGGGAGCAGAATGACAGGTTTAGACTTGTGCATGATGGAAGGGTGGAGAGGAAAGAAATCGGACCAGTTTAGTCATAGCCCAGTTGTAGATGTCGACAAGTTTAAAGTTTCAGTTCTAGTTATACTTTCTTTATAAACAGTTGTAATCACTTGAGACATATGTTGTTTTAAATTCTACTTAATAAAGTACTGGTTTCTTCCTTTGTTGACTACTGCCTCGGGTAACCGAGATGGTAACACCTTTAGTTATTCGGGGAGTCCTAGTGCAGGCCTCTGAATAAATGGGGGTGTTACAAGCATAGAGCAGCACTACATGTGACATGGTATTTCATAAATTGTTAACACCCAAACCCAAGCAAACTAATAAGCCCTTCATCAATTACATTTCGGCAGAGTTTGAGTCCGTTCTATTAAGATTATTTCTTCACTAAATTAACTCATACTTCAACTTCATTGAAATAATAAGAGGATCATTATATAGGCCTTATATCTGTACAACCCACATTCATAAAACTTAGAACATGAAGCAAAAAAAAACTTAGAACATGGTTAAAATAACATACCGTCAGTTCACTCAGCATAAGGTTCAACGTCGGTTGATCCACATCCTCCCAACTCTCCAGTGCGGGACTAACATTCCCCCGAACAGTCACGCCTATCCATGAACTAAACTTAGATGCATATTTTCCTGTCGGCAATTTATCTTCTTTGTCCCACTCAAGTTGTATGGGTTGTTTCTCTTTAGTAGCTCTTGCAGCCATATCTAAAACAGTTCGGCCCCTGTGAGAAGATATCCCCTTCTTTCCGCTTGCGTCCTCAACAGAGTTGTTCTTTCGACTTCTTTTACGTTTTTGTGGGCCCATTGTTCAACTGTACAAAAAAAAACAGGGATAGCAAGTCACAACAGGGAAAACAAGTCACAACAGGGAAAACAAGTCACTGGAACATGCAAGATAGGAAAGCATATAAGAAATGTAGATGAGGAATGCTTCTGATGAAAAGCGGTAAAATGTGAGAAATTATATTAAAACATCAATAATAGAGCCAATTACAAGAATTTCAGCAGATGATGTACATACAGCAAGTCTCATACTGCCACTAAGCAAAAATAAAGAACCAAGAAAACTAAATTATTCTATATGATAATAATAATAATAATAATAATGGGACTGAAGCGTTGCTTGGACTGAAGCGTTGCTTGGACTGAAGTCAGGTCGTTGCTGCCCATAGTAAAAAAAAGGAAAAGCATTTAATAATAATAATAATATAATAATAATAATAATAATAATAATAATAATAATAATAATAATAATAATAATAATAATAATAATAAAAATAATAAATCGTACCTAATCATGCGTCAAAACCGCGAGGGCGTTTTTTCGAAGAAGACTCGGTATTGGTCCATATCCCTTCGTCATGGTCATCACGAACATATAAACTAGAAGGCTCGAATATATC
The DNA here is from genome assembly GCA_029255685.2 of Silene conica. Classification (NCBI taxonomy): domain Eukaryota; kingdom Viridiplantae; phylum Streptophyta; class Magnoliopsida; order Caryophyllales; family Caryophyllaceae; genus Silene; species Silene conica. The sequence goes on along the minus strand of CM055314.2, from coordinate 27,421,538 downwards.
CGTATCATCTAAATGTGGTACACGAGGATCAAAGCCCTCAAATACCACATCGTCATCGCAACTATCCATTGTGGTCTTACTTCTTACAGATAGCACAACTGACCACTTTTTATCCGATGGATCGGTGACATAAAATACTTGTTTCGCTTGTGTCCCTATAATAAAAGGATCCTCCTTATGACCAAATTTATTAAGATTTACTAAGGTGAATCCTAGTTCATCCTTGCGAACTCCACTAGTAGTTTCAATCCACTTGCATCCAAATATAGGTATTAGAAAATCTGTGTAATCTAACTCCCAAATCTCTTCAATGAATCCATAATAATGCATTTGACTTAAAACTGGTTTCTTATCTTTCGAACTAGCAAAATGCATGCCTTTTGCCTCTACACTAACACCACTATTTTGCATCGTGCTCATGTCATCTTGCCCACGAGTGTAAAAGGTGGATCCATTAACGGCATAACCAGTATAAGACGATGCAAAAGTCTTAGGCCCAAAACAAAGCCTCTGTAATATAGAAGAAATATACTCAGGATATTGTTGCAAGTCTTCTATAACTCGACCCTTGAACCAAACTCTAAAAGTCTTATTGTGCTCACTTGCGATCCACATCTCTGATTTATTTCGATGCTTCGCCTTCAACAATGCTTTGTGTTCCTCAATGTACGGCTGTACCTCATCCTCGTTATGAAGAACATATGTATGTGCTATATGCCATTTCTCAGTTGCGATATCTAGACGAACATGACCCCTAAGACCTTTGCCCATCATCCACTCACTGTGTCTATTCTTAGGAATCCCAGGTAGCTCAGAATCTGACAAGTGTGCATAGCAATAAAAAAGTGCTTCATCCGTGATTGCACGCTCAGCAATAGACCCTTCAGGACGATATCTATTAGATGTATAATCCTTATACACTTTCATCAATCTCTCAAAAGGATATTGATACCTTAGATAATCTGGACCAAGGTATTTGATTTCTCTAACCAAGTGTACAGTTAAATGCACCATTATTGTGAAAAATGAAGGAGGAAAGTACATTTCCAATTGACAAAGAGAAGTGACAATTAGTTTTTGCAAAGACTCCAACTCCTTGGGATCTAACACTTTATTGCATATGGCATTGAAGAAAAAGCAAAACCTACTTATGGCGAATCGAAATTTTTTAGGTAAAATCGAACGTATAGCCACTAGTAGTAGTTGTTGCATCAAAGTATGACAATCATGAGACTTTAAACCAACAAGCTTAAGATCTGTCATTGATACTAGGCTGCTGATATTGGAAGAATATCCCTCCGGCACTTTAACACTACTTAAGCACTCACAAAACTCTGTTTTCTCCTTTCTTGAAAGTGTATGAGCAGCCGGAGGCAAATAATATCGTGTTCCTTTCTTTTCTGGTGCCAACTCAGGTCTGATTTTCATATCCACCATGTCCATCCTAGCTGATGTGTTGTCTTTTGACTTATTCGGAACATTCAGAAGAGTGTTGATTATATTGTCACACACATTTTTCTCAATATGCATAACATCTAAGCAATATCTTATAGAAAGGTCACGCCAATATGGAAGTTTTTCAAAAAGAGGAGACATCTTCTTATATCCCCGAGACGCTAATTTAGAACCCTTCTTCCCATAAGTTATCTCAATTTTTTTCACTCTTTCATATACTTCATGACCGGTTAATATCTTAGGAGGAGATCGATGTTCAGGTCTTCCATTGAATGGTTTTTGTAGCTTACGATATGAATGATCAAGGTCCAAGAACCTACGGTATCCCAAGTACGCTTGCTTACGAGAAAACTTCAAATAACAAGAATCAACATCTTCTCCACACAGGGGCAAGCCTTTTTCCCGTGCACAGTGTGTCCAGATAGATTACCATACGCAGGAAAGTCAGAAATAGTGCATAGTAACATTGCTTTCAAATTGAAATAACTATTCTGGTAGGCATCAAACACTCGTATCCCTTCATCCCACAATAATCTCAAATCGTCGAGAAGAGGCTCTAAGTAGACATCTATATCATTACCAGGTTCTTTAGGACCAGAAATCAATAAAGACAACATCAAATATTTTCGTTTCATGCAAAGATATGGAGGCAAATTGTAAATAGCTAAAAACACCGGCCAAGTACTATGTTGACTACTCAAATTTCCAAAGGGATTCATCCCATCAGTAGAGAGTGCAAGGCGGAGGTTTCTGGGTTCTTTGCCAAACTCGGGATATTTTGCATCAATAAACTTCCAGTCTTTCCCATCGGCCGGGTGTCTTTACTTCCCATCATTTGCTTTTGATGTACTATGCCATGTGAGTAATTTGGCATCATCTTTATTCGCAAATAATCGTATCAACCTAGGAATTATTGGAAAGTACCACAAAACTTTAGCTGGGATCCCCTCCTTCTTTTTGTATCGCCATTCCTTACACACTGGACAACTAGTGAGATTAGCATATCCTTTGCGATATAATATGCAATCATTGAGACATGCGTTGATTTTTTCATATTTCATACCAATTCCCTTAAGTATCTTCTTTGCCTCATATGTACGATCAGGAAGTACATTATTTTCGGGGAGCATGTCCTTTAATAATTTCAGGAGGTCTGTGAAACTCTTGTCACTCCACCCATTTGTTGCTTTCAAATTATATAACTTAACAAGAGCTGCCAATTTAGTGTGCTTACAACTACTATAAAGAGGCATTTCAGAATCTTTTAATTTCTCTAATACAACACTAGTATCCTCCAAATCATTTTCATCAAGATCCTCATCAGTTTCATCTACAATAACTTCTTGCTCATCACCTCCAAACATATCTCCCCATGATTTATCCGACATATCGTCACACCCATCTCCTGCCTCAGTATTCATATTACAACCCGAATCTTCTACTGAATTAGACTCACCGGGCTCTTCATCGTTACTCAAGCATGTTTCTCTCTCAATCTCCCCAAATTGGACATCTACATTTTTTTCTATTCCATCTAAATTTTTTGATTCTCCATGGAAAATCCAACAAGTGTACTTTGGATTAAAATTTGTCTTATTCTTACATCTCCAAAGCTCATATACCTAATATTCCGGCACATATCACAAGGGCACGCCATACTAGATTTGTCTTTCACGTTCTTTATTACGAAGTCATAAAATTCAGCTAACCCGACATCATATTCTACTTCGCCCTTTTTCCCATTAATCATCCAAGTACGAGCCATATTCGGCTACATAATTACAACATAATTCAATTATTAAATTCATAATTCACTTATTAACGATAATTATACTAATAGCAATAATAATACTAATAGTAATAATATCACTAATGTTAAAAACAACAATAAAAGGACGATATTAATATCAACAATACTCAAATAATAATACCGTAATGATAATAATAATAATAATATCATAAATAAACATAAATAACAAACATCCCTCTACCCTTTGATCCAGGGATCAAACCCCACGACCAACAACTTAACTAACCATTTAAGCATTAACACAAACCACCACCTTCTCGCTGCCACCAGAACCCACCATTACTGCCCTAACGTACTGCCCAAAACCCGTCACACACACACTGTTATTCGTTTTCCAGCAGCTCAAACGACCTGTGTGACACCCTCTCTGCAACCCCCTCTCTAGCGGCTACCACCACTAACCTAACCATGACCCGACACCACCCTAGACTCCCGAGTGGAAAGCACCATCCTTCGAAACCACCCAAACACCACGAAAAACCGTGTAAACAGGCTGACCAGAATGTCCCTGTTTTATAATTGTTTCTGCCGCCCCTAAACAACCAGGCCTCTGGTTGTGCTCCGGCCACCAATTACCACACTACCACCACCGTTATATCCTATGAACACCCTACAACGAGAACCCAGGTACTCGTATCTAGATAAAATCAGAAAGCAGTTCGAAAGACAATTAAAACAATGCAATAGAATAACACAAAACAACACAAAATAACACAAAACGAATAAAACAAAGGCAATTAACAACAGAATTCAGGATTAGCATACTTACATATACTAATTTACACAATGGTATTGACAATTACATCTTAGGTTGATCTCAAACACAAAAATTCAACAAAATTTCGAAACCCATTACTAAATTTCGAATTACCAATATAAATTTCGAACCCATTACTAAATAATTACTAAGTTTCGAACCCCATTACTAAATTTCGAAAACCATTCTTAACCACAACAACTCATATCACAGCCAAATCAAATTGGTAATTCGAATAATTGAGGAAAAAAAGAAAACAAGAGTAAAGGAGAAAGAGGGCGTACGAATTATCGATGCTTGCTTCAGTTGCTTCGAAAATTGTCGTAGTACTGTATTATTACTTCAGTTGCTTCGAAAACAAGAGTGAAGGAGAAGCTACGGCTGCTGGGATTGTATCGTCTTTGTGTTTGAGAGGTTTTCAAAAACTGACGTTTAATTTGTATACTGTTCTTTTGTGATTTTGTTTCGAATTATGAAAGAAAAAAGAGACCGGTTAACAAACAGAACCGTGCTCTTTGCGAAGACCAAAGAGACCGGTTGATAAAGGAACCGTGCTCTTTGTTAATGTAAGAGAACGGTTGAAAAAAGAACCGTGTTGGTTGATTATGTATGAATAACAAAGAGGACGGTTGGTCATTGAACCGTCTTGGTTGTTTATGTATGAATAACAAAGAGGACGGTTGGTCACTGAACCGTCTTGGTTGTAATAACAAAGAGCACGGTTAAGTATTTAAACCGTTCTCGTTGGTTTTATTTAAAACAATAAAGACGGGCATTTAATAGAACCGTCTTCTATTTCTATATTAAAAACTCGCGCCCACTTTTTGTGACAAATTAAGACGGTTCCGCAAAATTTTGTTCCTTAATCCCCGTCTCCTAAACCTATATTTGTAGTAGTGATAAAGAAATACAGTGTCGATAGTTGATTAGGTTTATAACAATTTCCTCTCGGCCTAGAGTTTAACCGTAGATTGATTACCAATTAGCTCTCGCGTATATTGGAACAAAATACTATAACATGCCATGCCTAATTCTATCCCGACTTTCGATCTTAGGATAAGAACAACACTATTAACAATAATTATGACTATCACTACAACTATCGAAAGATCAAGTTCTATCCCGGCTTTCGGTCTTAGGATGAGAATAATGATTTATCAATAATCATGGTCAAAATCATTTATTAATCAAATGAAACAAGCATGTATATAACCAACCATACAATAATGCAAAATCAATAATTTAACATGACCTAACAACTAATCTAGCATGGTTTCCCCCCTAGATATAAAAACTACTCACACATGGTTTTATGAACTAGATTATCTATTCTATTAACTAAGATAAACATAATGACGATAACGAAATAAAACCGTAAAGAAAGATAATACCGGGAATTAACGGAATAAGAACTCGGAAGATGAAATGTGATTAGCTTTGGAAAATGCTTGAATAACCAAAGAACTATTTTTATAAAGAAAATAAACTAAAACAAAGAGTAAATTTTTACAAACTTTAATGTAGCTAAAAGTTCCTAAAACTTGATGGTTTTATGCTAATTGATGATGTGCAAATGAATGAGATCAAGGGGTATATATAGTGATGAGGAGACGGGGTAGATTGCAGCCACCCCGGACCGGGGCAAGAACATGACGTATGCATTCTTTGAATCTGGTCCAGAAAACAGCGGGATCGCAGCCACCCCGGTATACCGGGGCAGCCCACCCCGACCGGGGTGAGAGCACTGTCCAAATACTCCGCATTTTGTCAATTGTTTACATTTGGGAACATGGGTGACGTTGCAAGAATGATGTAATGCTTGAGTTGTCATGCTTTGCACATTATGCTCTTCATGGGTTGACTTCTTTGTTGACTTTCTTTGACTTTCTTTTATTTTCCGTCACTTCAACTACCCGTAGAATGCTTGTCTCGACTTTGGTTAGCTCCGTGATGCTCGGTAAATGTCAAAATGCAAGAGAAATCCGAAATTCCTACAAAAACCGCTAAACCACATACAAATTGCCTAGAACACGGAATTAGCTCAATAAACATTGAAGAATAATGTAAACGATGATAAAACATGAGCTAAAATGGGGATGAAAAGTATATAAAAATAGAGCATATCATCTTCCAAATAATCGTTTAATAAGAAAGCGGTTTTCACATCCATTTGCCATATCTCATAGCCATGAAATGCAGCAATTGCTAAGATAATCCGGATAGATCTGAGCATGATGACAGGTGCAAAAATTTCATCATAGTGCAACCCTTACACTTGAGTTAAACCTTTGGCAACAAGTCGCGCTTTGTAGGTATCAGGTTGTCCATCTATTGAATGCTTTATCTTATAAAGCCACTTGCACTGAAGAGCTCTTACCTTATAAGGAAAGTCAACCAAATCCCATACATCATTCTCGTGCATGGAATCTATCTCAGACTGCCTGGCTTTAAACCATAGCTTTGAGTCAGAAGAGGTTATAGAACATTTGTGGGTAGCGGGTTCATTACTCTCCAAGAGTAATATGTCTTCTCTACCTGACTCCTCGACCATACCAATGTATCGGCCTGCTGGAGGGTGAGAGACTCTACCCGTTCTTCTAGTCTCCTGAGGAATAAACCGCAATAAAGGTGGAGGGAACAACTACCTCCATCACTTGCTCGGTTATTGGTTCTTGGACTTCAGATAAATCAAAAGTTCTACTACTCTTTTTGTTCAAGAAAACCTCCTTCTCTATGAACTTTGCACTTGCCGCAACAAAAACTTAGTGTTCGGTGGGCGAATAAAAGTATTGACGAAATATTCATTTTGGATAACCTAGAAAGTAAGTTTTGACTGATCCCGGGCCTAGCTTGTCTTCGTGTCGTCACTTGACATAAGCTTCACAGCCCCAAACCAGAATAAAGGACAAGTCCGGAACCTTTCCTTTCCATATTTCATATGGGGTCGGATTTCGGTTTAGTATTAGAGTTGTTGATTGAAGAGAAAATCCCCATAATGAATCCGGTACAACCGTGTGACTCATCATAGATTGAACGATATCCAATAAAGTCTGATTTCTCCGCTCGGACACACCATTCAATTGTTGTGTTCAAGATGGAGTTAACTATGATAAAATACCACAGTCTTTAAGGTGTTGATCAAATACAGTCAAAAGATATTTGCCACCACGATTTGAACGAAATGATTTTATCTTTCTATCCAATTGGTTCTCAACCTTGTTTTGTAATTCCTTGAAATTTTCGAAGGATTCACTTTTACGCTTCATTAAGTAGACATACCCGTATCTACTCAAATCATCTGTAAAAGTGATGAAGTATCTATAGCCGTCTCTAGCTGTGATGGACATCGGCCCACATACATCAATATGTATCAGTCTTAGAAGATCACTACCTCGCATTCCAATACCTTTAAAGGAAATACGAGTCATCTTTCCTATGAGACATGATTCACATGTACTAAATGACGATTCATATTCAAATGGTAAAATTATCTCATTCTTTATGATGAGTTTCCTTACGCGTTTCTCATTTATATGTCCCATACGACCTCATAGATATGTTTCATCTTTGTCACCTACCTTAATCCTTTTACTATTCACGTGATGAATTTCAGTTAATTGATCTAAAACATAAATTTCATGTATGAAAACCGCTTTGCCATAAATCATATTATTTAATGAAAAAGTACAACAATTGTTCTTAATATTAAATTCGAAACCTTTCATATCTAACACGGATATAGATAAAATGTTTTTCGATAAAGATGGAACAAAAAAACAATTATTTAATTGCAAAATAAATCCACTAGGGAGTTTAAGTACGTAAGTTCCAACGGCAACAGCAACAACTCGTGCTCCATTTCCAACTCGGAGATCAATCTTGCGTTTTGCTAGACGTCTCACGTCCTTCACCCATGTGAATGATTACACAAGTCAGAACCACAACCAGTATCAAATAGTCAAGTTTTAGAATTAGCGTGATTGATTTCAATCATGTGAATAAATGAAGATATACATGTGGGCATCACACGTCCAGCTTTAATATCCTCAAGGTATTTGGTGTAAAATCCCTCGCGGCAGCGGAAAGATAAAACATACAAAAGCATGCAATTATTGTGCGGAATTAAAACTTTAAACATGCTCAGCTAATATACGAGGTGAATTACAATAACCAAAAATGCGAAAAAAATAAAACGTGGAAAAGTAATAAATATTAAATACAAAACCAAGCCAGGGATAGGACATGCCTACAGGCACAAAACAAAATGTCAAAAGAAGGTCTAGCTACACGATAAAGGTAATGTCATCGATGAAGGATCATCGCTCGCTAGCCTCAACGTAACCCCCTGCAAACGACAATCATCAACCTACATACATGAAAACATGTACGCCACAGTCAGTGGGGAGTGACTAGAGGTTCTCCTAGCCACTTAGTGTCATTAATGTTAGGAAATGTGTTCTCAACAATAGTGCGATCACGTCAATGATAATAATCATTGTCAAAAATCTTATGAAAAGAATATGTAAGGGACGATCCGATATTTGATATAGTCAACTGACCAACATTAATCGGTAATGATTGGCTGACTAGAGTTTGACATTACTGTCGTGTGACGGTGGTGGTCAGTTGATCCCTTTAGGTCACACCTTTAGGACTAACCCCTTAAACGTATATTGATCAATTATAGATGATACTAATTGATCGATCTTCTTAAAACCATATATCAAGAAATCAGAGGTTAAATCTTAAAGTAAGATTTATATTTGAAATTGAAATGTGTCAATTGTCAAATATTGATCGATATTTTAGAAATATCGAAATTAGAATATGAATGGTTTATGGTTATAACAAACGTTGTAAATATATCGTATCGGCGATTATTATGATAACCATATATTGGGACGGTAATTACGAATTACTAAAATAATTTGTTAAATATGATTTAATTAATTTGGAAATATTATTTATATGATAAATATATTTTAAAATTAATACAATTATTTTATGTCACATAGGATGACACATATTATACAATTGTGCAAATTACAAATTGTAAAATGGAAGTCCATTTTACACTTGAATGTGGCGTGTGACTATATGTGTAAGTAGGACTTATTTGTCTAAATTAGTGGATGAATAAAAACATAATGATTAGTATAGGTTGATGCCTAATAGGAGGCATGCAACCCTAGTTGCATGTGTAAGACAAGCAATCTAATTGTCCTTCCTACATACTCCACCTCACGTCACACTCCTCCACCCACCATAAAAAGTGAATTGTTCACATTTCACATTCTAACCTTAAGTCTTTTTCTAGAGTAAGAAAAGCTAAAAAATCCTCTACATATATTTTCTAAGTGTAAGAAAATAAAAACTCTCAAAATATTATTTACATAATATTTATACTACAAAAGTGTTGTAGTATTTTATTAGACTAATAAAGAGATATTAGTTTACGGTTTTAAGATAACCGTTTCCGTCACCTAGCTCGTGTTAGTGTCTCGGTATTTAAGGGTAGGTCTTGGTGCATCGTAAAGGAGGCAAGCTATTTTGGTTGCTCCGTGGAGGATCGTCCTAGCACCTTTGGACCGTGTGTGAGAACCCTTTTCATGTTATTTCCGCTTTTTATTTGCATGCATAAGATCAACAATATTAATATGAGATTAATAAGTTATATTATTAGTAAGACTAATAAATTGGTAAACTAGTATGACTAAGGTTTTCCTTCAAGTGGAAGTTGGCGATAAAATTCGTTATCTTACCTACATGAAAGAGTCGCATGCTCTTACGAACGTGCTTATATTCTCGATGGAGCCGGATCTCCAAAGAAGAATGATTAAGCTAGCCACGGCTAATGAGATTTATACTAGAGTTGCGACCATGTTTTCGCAAGCTCCTAGGGTGATCCAATATGAGGCTGCCTCCGCCTTCTTTGATTTGACCTTAAAGGAAGGTCAAAGGATTAGTCCTCATGTGCTCAAGATGGTTGAGCTAGCCGAAACCTTGAAGGAATGTCTCACAACTCATTCTATCTTTGTCCAATACATTGTTGACAGGCGGAAATGCTATCCTTCTTAAATAACGGTTATTTTAAAGGATAGAGTGGGAGAAATTCTACGCCCGTAAACCAATGGGATAAACATAGGATCTTAGAGAAGAGTCCTATAAGGAGTCCTTTAAAAAAACTCTAAAAGATTGGATAGAAGAAACTACGAGAGGACGCAGAAGAAACTACGCGAGGACACAAAAGGAAATGTTTCTTATGTCATTAGTTCCTAAAGAGGACAAAGGGAACCACGTGTGTTAACGGAAGGAAATCGTTTCCGTGATGTTAATATTTATGTTTTATAAAGATAATAGAGGAGATATCATCTCCCGATCTCGTGATAATAGTAGTTCTTTCCATGGGAAGGAATATGAAAATGAAATGTTCATAATGAGTTGAGAAGACGTTTGAAGTAGTTATATAAACACCATGAAGATAGTGGGAGTTATTTAACTATAAAAATGGTGATACGAAATTCAGTGGGAGAAAAGTTATTAAGAAAATTGAACCTACCATTAAGAGAGAATGATGATTCTTTAAGTGTAAAGAATATGAGGTTTTCAATAATAGATGAATATATGTTAAAAACATCATAGGATGATGGACAATCATAAGTGAGTTTATTATATGATAATGGAACGTCACTTGTTGATTTACAAGGTTACGATAATTGTTCATAGCGATGAATATTGAATCTCCAAGATATGAAAATGTTAGTTCATATGACCTTGATTAAAATGCCAAAAGTTGAAGCAAAACCTTATTTCGATATTAGTTTTCGAGGAGAACCAGTGGATTGAATCTAGGTAAACTACAATATGAATTCTAGTACAGTGTGACTATGTTCATAAGGACGACATGTCACGAGTTTTAAGAAAACAGTGGGATCTTCCTTAAGGTAAGGAGACTCGAGTCGAGTATGAGGACTTGAAATGTACTTGAATAAGATCATATTATACGAGATAATATGAGTCAAAAGGAAACCGAAATTTGTAGGTTTAAAGATGTGAATAAAGGGTATATTCACATAGTAAACCATTAATACAAATTGATGTATGAGCATAAAAAATTGTTAATGTGGAGCAGTAATATCGTATTGACTGTTCGCACTTAACTATCACTCTTATCGTTTGAGTTATTATTAACTCACAATTTTATATACTTTGTGAAATCCAAATGGGTTGTAAGAGACAATTTCGAACCCCATAAGTGAACTGGATTAACTTAGTATAGCCCATAGTCGCTTGTATGAGGTGACGTCTTGAAGCGACTAGAGTGTGAGGCGATTGATGGCAAGTTCAAATGTCATAGAGTCATATGGCATGACTAGTCAATCACATAGGCAAACTGTGTATCACTCTGTCGGGCATTAAGTGATCGCTTATAGAGTTTTGGAAATTTTATAATTAGCCTGCTCGTGGCGAGAGCTACTTTATTATTCACATAAGTCGATTCTTAGACTTGAGACTGTTCGCCCAAGGTGGCACAGTTTTCAGATTGACTTTTATTTTTGCTCTACGATCAACCGTTAAAGGGGGTCAAATGGGCTTCTTTTCGGTCATGATGGACTGTGTTAGTCGAAGGGAACAATAGGATAGGGATTGTCCACTCCCTCGTCGGGGTTGTCTTAAATCTCAGGGCCACTCGAGGAGAAGTTTAACTGAAAATGCGTGGCCACACTCGGAAGGTATCTATGGTAGATAATTCCGGTCAAAGCAGTTAAATCTCCAGATCGAGAAAACCGCTCAAGATATGATCAAATGCAAGTACGACCTGGAAGATACCTTGCATTGAGTGGGAGATGACGTAATTGGACAAGAGAATCGGTGACGCACACTTGTCGAGGACAAGTGGGAGATTGTCGGGAAATGTGTCCTCAACAATAGTGCGATCACGTCAATGATAATAATCATTGTCAAAAATCTTATGGAAAGAATATGCCAGGGACGATCCGATATTTGATATAGTCAACTGACCAACATTAATCGGTAATGATTGGCTGACTAGAGTTTGACATTACTGTCGTGTGACGGTGGTGGTCAGTTGATCCCTTTAGGTCACACCTTTAGGACTAACCCCTTAAACGTATATTGATCAATTATATATGATACTAATTGATCGATCTTCTTAAAACCATATATCGAGAAATCAGAGGTTAAATCTTAAAGTAAGATTTATATTTGAAATTGAAATGTGTCAATTGTCAAATATTGATCGATATTTTAGAAATATCGAAATTAGAATATGAATGGTTTATGGTTATAACAAACGTTGTAAATATATCGTATCGACGATTATTATGATAACCATATATTGGGACGGTAATTACGAATTACTAAAATAATTTGTTAAATATGATTTAATTAATTTGGAAATATTATTTATATGATAAATATATTTTAAAATTAATACAATTGTTTTATGTCACATAGGATGACACATATTATACAATTGTGCAAATTACAAATTAAAAAATGGAAGTCCATTTTACACTTGAATGTGGCTTGTGACTATATGTGTAAGTAGGACAAATTTGTCTAAATTAGTGGATGAATAAAAACATAATGATTAGGATAGGTGGATGCCTTATGGGAGGCATGCAACCCTAGTTGCATGTGTAAGACAAGCAATCTAATTGTCCTTCCTACATACTCCACCTCACGTCACACTCCTCCACCCACCATAAAAAGTGAATTGTTCACATTTCACATTCTAACCTTAAGTCTTTTTCTAGAGTAAGAAAAGCTCAAAAATCATCTACATATATTTTCTAAGTGTAAAAAAATAAAAACTCTCAAAATATTATTTACATAATATTTATACTACAAAAGTGTTGTAGTATTTTAGTAGACTAATAAAGAAATATTAGTTTACGGTTTTAAGATAACCGTTTCCGTCACCTAGCTCGTGTTAGTGTCTCGGTATTTAAGGGTAGGTCTTGGTGCATCGTAAAGGAGGCAAGCTATTTTCGTTGCTCCGTGGAGGATCGTCCTAGCACCTTTGGACCGTGTGTGAGAACCCTTTTCATGTTATTTCCGCTTTTTATTTGCATGCATAAGATCAACAATATTAATATGAGATTAATAAGTTATATTATTAGTAAGACTAATAAATTGGTAAACTAGTATGACTAAGGTTTTCCTTCAAGTGGAAGCTGACGATAAAATTCGTTATCTTACCTACATGAAAGAGTCGCATGATCTTACGAACGTGCTTATATTCTCGATGGAGCCGGATCTCCAAAGAAGAATGATTAAGCTAGCCACGGCTAATGAGATTTATACTAGAGTTGCGACCATGTTTTCGCAAGCTCCTAGGGTGATCCAATATGAGGCGGCCTCCGCCTTCTTTGATTTGACCTTAAAGGAAGGTCAAAGGATTAGTCCTCGTGTGCTCAAGATGGTTGAGCTAGCCGAAACCTTGAAGGAATGTCTCACAACTCATTCTATCTTTGTCCAATACATTGTTGACAGCCGGAAATGCTATCCTTCTTAAATAACGGTTATTTTAAAGGATAGAGTGGGAGAAATTCTACGCCCGTAAACCAATGGGATAAACATAGGATCTTAGAGAATAGTCCTATAAGGAGTCCTTTAAAAAAACTCTAAAAGATTGGATAGAAGAAACTACGAGAGGACGCAGAAGAAACTACGCGAGGACACAAAAGGAAATGTTTCTTATGTCATTAGTTCCTAAAGAGGACAAAGGGAACCACGTGTGTTAACGGAAGGAAATCGTTTCCGTGATGTTAATATTTATGTTTTATAAAGATAATAGAGGAGATATCATCTCCCGATCTCGTGATAATAGTAGTTCTTTCCATGGGAAGGAATATGAAAATGAAATGTTCATAATGAGTTGAGAAGACGTTTGAAGTAGTTATATAAACACCATGAAGATAGTGGGAGTTATTTAACTATAAAAATGGTGATACGAAATTCAGTGGGAGAAAAGTTATTAAGAAAATTGAACCTACCATTAAGAGAGAATGATGATTCTTTAAGTGTAAAGAATATGAGGTTTTCAATTCTAGATGAATGTATGTTAAAAACATCATAGGATGATGGACAATCATAAGTGAGTTTATTATATGATAATGGAACGTCACTTGTTGATTTACAAGGTTAGGATAATTGTTCATAGCGATGAATATTGAATCTCGAAGATATGAAAATGTTAGTTCATATGACCTTGATTAAAATGCCAAAAGTTGAAGCAAAACCTTATTTCGATATTAGTTTTCGAGGAGAACCAGTGGATTGAATCTAGGTAAACTACAATATGAATTCTAGTACAGTGTGACTATGTTCATAAGGACGACATGTCACGAGTTTTAAGAAAACAGTGGGATCTTCCTTAAGGTAAGGAGACTCGAGTCGAGTATGAGGACTTGAAATGTACTTGAATAAGATCATATTATACGAGATAATATGAGTCAAAAGGAAACCGAAATTTGTAGGTTTAAAGATGTGAATAAAGGGTATATTCACATAGTAAACCATTAATACAAATTGATGTATGAGCATAAAAAATTGTTAATGTGGAGCAGTAATATCGTATTGACTGTTCGCACTTAACTATCACTCTTATCGTTTGAGTTATTATTAACTCACAATTTTATATACTTTGTGAAATCCAAATGGGTTGTAAGAGACAATTTCGAACCCCATAAGTGAACTGGATTAACTTAGTATAGCCCATAGTCGCTTGTATGAGGTGACGTCTTGAAGCGACTAGAGTGTGAGGCGATTGATGGCAAGTTCAAATGTCATAGAGTCATATGGCATGACTAGTCAATCACATAGGCAAACTGTGTATCACTCTGTCGGGCATTAAGTGATCGCTTATAGAGTTTTGGAAATTTTATAATTAGCCTGCTCGTGGCGAGAGCTACTTTATTATTCACATAAGTCGATTCTTAGACTTGAGACTGTTCGCCCAAGGTGGCACAGTTTTCAGATTGACTTTTATTTTTGCTCTACGATCAACCGTTAAAGGGGGTCAAATGGGCTTCTTTTCGGTCATGATGGACTGTGTTAGTCGAAGGGAACAATAGGATAGGGATTGTCCACTCCCTCGTCGGGGTTGTCTTAAATCTCAGGGCCACTCGAGGAGAAGTTTAACTGAAAATGCGTGGCCACACTCGGAAGGTATCTATGGTAGATAATTCCGGTCAAAGCAGTTAAATCTCCAGATCGAGAAAACCGCTCAAGATATGATCAAATGCAAGTACGACCTGGAAGATACCTTGCATTGAGTGGGAGATGACGTAATTGGACAAGAGAATCGGTGACGCACACTTGTCGAGGACAAGTGGGAGATTGTCGGGAAATGTGTCCTCAACAATAGTGCGATCACGTCAATGATAATAATCATTGTCAAAAATCTTATGGAAAGAATATGCCAGGGACGATCCGATATTTGATATAGTCAACTGACCAACATTAATCGGTAATGATTGGCTGACTAGAGTTTGACATTACTGTCGTGTGACGGTGGTGGTCAGTTGATCCCTTTAGGTCACACCTTTAGGACTAACCCCTTAAACGTATATTGATCAATTATATATGATACTAATTGATCGATCTTCTTAAAACCATATATCGAGAAATCAGAGGTTAAATCTTAAAGTAAGATTTATATTTGAAATTGAAATGTGTCAATTGTCAAATATTGATCGATATTTTAGAAATATCGAAATTAGAATATGAATGGTTTATGGTTATAACAAACGTTGTAAATATATCGTATCGACGATTATTATGATAACCATATATTGGGACGGTAATTACGAATTACTAAAATAATTTGTTAAATATGATTTAATTAATTTGGAAATATTATTTATATGATAAATATATTTTAAAATTAATACAATTGTTTTATGTCACATAGGATGACACATATTATACAATTGTGCAAATTACAAATTAAAAAATGGAAGTCCATTTTACACTTGAATGTGGCTTGTGACTATATGTGTAAGTAGGACAAATTTGTCTAAATTAGTGGATGAATAAAAACATAATGATTAGGATAGGTGGATGCCTTATGGGAGGCATGCAACCCTAGTTGCATGTGTAAGACAAGCAATCTAATTGTCCTTCCTACATACTCCACCTCACGTCACACTCCTCCACCCACCATAAAAAGTGAATTGTTCACATTTCACATTCTAACCTTAAGTCTTTTTCTAGAGTAAGAAAAGCTCAAAAATCATCTACATATATTTTCTAAGTGTAAAAAAATAAAAACTCTCAAAATATTATTTACATAATATTTATACTACAAAAGTGTTGTAGTATTTTAGTAGACTAATAAAGAAATATTAGTTTACGGTTTTAAGATAACCGTTTCCGTCACCTAGCTCGTGTTAGTGTCTCGGTATTTAAGGGTAGGTCTTGGTGCATCGTAAAGGAGGCAAGCTATTTTCGTTGCTCCGTGGAGGATCGTCCTAGCACCTTTGGACCGTGTGTGAGAACCCTTTTCATGTTATTTCCGCTTTTTATTTGCATGCATAAGATCAACAATATTAATATGAGATTAATAAGTTATATTATTAGTAAGACTAATAAATTGGTAAACTAGTATGACTAAGGTTTTCCTTCAAGTGGAAGCTGACGATAAAATTCGTTATCTTACCTACATGAAAGAGTCGCATGATCTTACGAACGTGCTTATATTCTCGATGGAGCCGGATCTCCAAAGAAGAATGATTAAGCTAGCCACGGCTAATGAGATTTATACTAGAGTTGCGACCATGTTTTCGCAAGCTCCTAGGGTGATCCAATATGAGGCGGCCTCCGCCTTCTTTGATTTGACCTTAAAGGAAGGTCAAAGGATTAGTCCTCGTGTGCTCAAGATGGTTGAGCTAGCCGAAACCTTGAAGGAATGTCTCACAACTCATTCTATCTTTGTCCAATACATTGTTGACAGCCGGAAATGCTATCCTTCTTAAATAACGGTTATTTTAAAGGATAGAGTGGGAGAAATTCTACGCCCGTAAACCAATGGGATAAACATAGGATCTTAGAGAATAGTCCTATAAGGAGTCCTTTAAAAAAACTCTAAAAGATTGGATAGAAGAAACTACGAGAGGACGCAGAAGAAACTACGCGAGGACACAAAAGGAAATGTTTCTTATGTCATTAGTTCCTAAAGAGGACAAAGGGAACCACGTGTGTTAACGGAAGGAAATCGTTTCCGTGATGTTAATATTTATGTTTTATAAAGATAATAGAGGAGATATCATCTCCCGATCTCGTGATAATAGTAGTTCTTTCCATGGGAAGGAATATGAAAATGAAATGTTCATAATGAGTTGAGAAGACGTTTGAAGTAGTTATATAAACACCATGAAGATAGTGGGAGTTATTTAACTATAAAAATGGTGATACGAAATTCAGTGGGAGAAAAGTTATTAAGAAAATTGAACCTACCATTAAGAGAGAATGATGATTCTTTAAGTGTAAAGAATATGAGGTTTTCAATTCTAGATGAATGTATGTTAAAAACATCATAGGATGATGGACAATCATAAGTGAGTTTATTATATGATAATGGAACGTCACTTGTTGATTTACAAGGTTAGGATAATTGTTCATAGCGATGAATATTGAATCTCGAAGATATGAAAATGTTAGTTCATATGACCTTGATTAAAATGCCAAAAGTTGAAGCAAAACCTTATTTCGATATTAGTTTTCGAGGAGAACCAGTGGATTGAATCTAGGTAAACTACAATATGAATTCTAGTACAGTGTGACTATGTTCATAAGGACGACATGTCACGAGTTTTAAGAAAACAGTGGGATCTTCCTTAAGGTAAGGAGACTCGAGTCGAGTATGAGGACTTGAAATGTACTTGAATAAGATCATATTATACGAGATAATATGAGTCAAAAGGAAACCGAAATTTGTAGGTTTAAAGATGTGAATAAAGGGTATATTCACATAGTAAACCATTAATACAAATTGATGTATGAGCATAAAAAATTGTTAATGTGGAGCAATAATATCGTATTGACTGTTTCCATTTAACTATCACTCTTATCGTTTGAGTTATTATTAACTCACAATTTTATATACTTTGTGAAATCCAAATGGGTTGTAAGAGACAATTTTGAACCCCATAAGTGACTGGATTAACTTAGTATAGCCCATAGTCGCTTGTATGAGGTGACGTCTCGAAGCGACTAGAGTGTGAGGCGATTGATGGCAAGTTCAAATGTCATAGAGTCATATGGCATGACTAGTCAATCACATAGGCAAACTGTGTATCACTCTGTCGGGCATTAAGTGATCGCTTATAGAGTTTTGGAAATTTTATAATTAGCCTGCTCGTGGCGAGAGCTACTATATTATTCACATAAGTCGATTCTTAGACTTGAGACTGTTCGCCCAAGGTGGCACAGTTTTCAGATTGACTTTTATTTTTGCTCTACGATCAACCGTTAAAGGGGGTCAAATGGGCTTCTTTTGGGTCATGATGGACTGTGTTAGTCGAAGGGAACAATAGGATAGGGATTGTCCACTCCCTCGTCGGGGTTGTCTTAAATCTCAGGGCCACTCGAGGAGAAGTTTAACTGAAAATGCGTGGCCACGCTCGGAAGGTATCTATGGTAGATAATTCCGGTCAAAGCAGTTAAATCTCCAGTTCGAGAAAACCGCTCAAGATATTATCAAATGCAAGTACGACCTGGAAGATACCTTGCATTGAGTGGGAGATGACGTAATAGGACAAGAGAATCGGTGACGCACACTTGTCGAGGACAAGTGGGAGATTGTCGGGAAATGTGTCCTCAACAATAGTGCGATCACGTCAATGATAATAATCATTGTCAAAAATCTTATGGAAAGAATATGTCAGGGACGATCCGATATTTGATATAGTCAACTGACCAACATTAATCGGTAATGATTGGCTGACTAGAGTTTGACATTACTGTCGTGTGACGGTGGTGGTCAGTTGATCCCTTTATGTCACACCTTTAGGACTAACCCCTTAAACGTATATTGATCAATTATATATGATACTAATTGAACGATCTTCTTAAAACCATATATCGAGAAATCAGAGGTTAAATCTTAAAGTAAGATTTATATTTGAAATTGAAATGTGTCAATTGTCAAATATTGATCGATATTTTAGAAATATCGAAATTAGAATATGAATGGTTTATGGTTATAACAAACGTTGTAAATATATCGTATCGACGATTATTATGATAATCATATATTGGGACGGTAATTACGAATTACTAAAATAAATTGTTAAATATGATTAAATTAATTTGGAAATATTATTTATATGATAAATATATTTTAAAATTAATACAATTGTTTTATGTCACATAGGATGACACATATTATACAATTGTGCAAATTACAAATTAAAAAATGGAAGTCCATTTTACACTTGAATGTGGCTTGTGACTATATGTGTAAGTATGACAAATTTGTCTAAATTAGTGGATGAATAAAAACATAATGATTAGGATAGGTGGATGCCTTATGGGAGGCATGCAACCCTAGTTGCATGTGTAAGACAAGCAATCTAATTGTCCTTCCTACATACTCCACCTCACGTCACACTCCTCCACCGACCATAAAAAGTGAATTGTTCACATTTCACATTCTAACCTTAAGTCTTTTTCTAGAGTAAGAAAAGCTCAAAAATCATCTACATATATTTTCTAAGTATAAAAAAATAAAAACTCTCAAAATATTATTTACATAATATTTATACTACAAAAGTGTTGTAGTATTTTAGTAGACTAATAAAGAAATATTAGTTTACGGTTTTAAGATAACCGTTTCCGTCACCTAGCTCGTGTTAGTGTCTCGGTATTTAAGGGTAGGTCTTGGTGCATCGTAAAGGAGGCAAGCTATTTTCGTTGCTCCGTGGAGGATCGTCCTAGCACCTTTGGACCGTGTGTGAGAACCCTTTTCATGTTATTTCCGCTTTTTATTTGCATGCATAAGATCAACAATATTAATATGAGATTAATAAGTTATATTATTAGTAAGACTAATAAATTGGTAAACTAGTATGACTAAGGTTTTCCTTCAAGTGGAAGCTGACGATAAAATTCGTTATCTTACCTACATGAAAGAGTCGCATGCTCTTACGAACGTGCTTATATTCTCGATGGAGCCGGATCTCCAAAGAAGAATGATTAAGCTAGCCACGGCTAATGAGATTTATACTAGAGTTGCGACCATGTTTTCGCAAGCTCCTAGGGTGATCCAATATGAGGCTGCCTCCGCCTTCTTTGATTTGACCTTAAAGGAAGGTCAAAGGATTAGTCCTCATGTGCTCAAGATGGTTGAGCTAGCCGAAACCTTGAAGGAATGTCTCACAACTCATTCTATCTTTGTCCAATACATTGTTGACAGACGGAAATGCTATCCTTCTTAAATAACGGTTATTTTAAAGGATAGAGTGGGAGAAATTCTACGCCCGTAAACCAATGGGATAAACATAGGATCTTAGAGAAGAGTCCTATAAGGAGTCCTTTAAAAAAACTCTAAAAGATTGGATAGAAGAAACTACGAGAGGACGCAGAAGAAACTACGCGAGGACACAAAAGGAAATGTTTCTTATGTCATTAGTGCCTAAAGAGGACAAAGGGAACCACGTGTGTTAACGGAAGGAAATCGTTTCCGTGATGTTAATATTTATGTTTTATAAAGATAATAGAGGAGATATCATCTCCCGATCTCGTGATAATAGTAGTTCTTTCCATGGGAAGGAATATGAAAATGAAATGTTCATAATGAGTTGAGAAGACGTTTGAAGTAGTTATATAAACACCATGAAGATAGTGGGAGTTATTTAACTATAAAAATGGTGATACGAAATTCAGTGGGAGAAAAGTTATTAAGAAAATTGAACCTACCATTAAGAGAGAATGATGATTCTTTAAGTGTAAAGAATATGAGGTTTTCAATTCTAGATGAATGTATGTTAAAAACATCATAGTATGATGGACAATCATAAGTGAGTTTATTATATGATAATGGAACGTCACTTGTTGATTTACAAGGTTAGGATAATTGTTCATAGCGATGAATATTGAATCACCAAGATATGAAAATGTTAGTTCATATGACCTTGATTAAAATGCCAAAAATTGAAGCAAAACCTTATTTCGATATTAGTTTTCGAGGAGAACCAGTGGATTGAATCTAGGTAAACTACAATATGTATTCTAGTACAGTGTGACTATGTTCATAAGGACGACATGTCACGTGTTTTAAGAAAACAGTGGGATCTTCCTTAAGGTAAGGAGACTCGAGTCGAGTATGAGGACTTGAAATGTACTTGAATAAGATCATATTATACGAGATAATATGAGTCAAAAGGAAACCGAAATTTGTAGGTTTAAAGATGTGAATAAAGGGTATATTCACATAGTAAACCATTAATACAAATTGATGTATGAGCATAAAAAATTGTTAATGTGGAGCAGTAATATCGTATTGACTGTTCGCACTTAACTATCACTCTTATCGTTTGAGTTATTATTAACTCACAATTTTATATACTTTGTGAAATCCAAATGGGTTGTAAGAGACAATTTTGAACCCCATAAGTGAACTGGATTAACTTAGTATAGCCCATAGTCGCTTGTATGAGGTGACGTCTCGAAGCGACTAGAGTGTGAGGCGATTGATGGCAAGTTCAAATGTCATAGAGTCATATGGCATGACTAGTCGATCACATAGGCAAACTGTGTATCACTCTGTCGGGCATTAAGTGATCGCTTATAGAGTTTTGGAAATTTTATAATTAGCCTGCTCGTGGCGAGAGCTACTATATTATTCACATAAGTCGATTCTTAGACTTGAGACTGTTCGCCCAAGGTGGCACAGTTTTCAGATTGACTTTTATTTTTGCTCTACGATCAACCGTTAAAGGGGGTCAAATGGGCTTCTTTTCGGTCATGATGGACTGTGTTAGTCGAAGGGAACAATAGGATAGGGATTGTCCACTCCCTCGTCGGGGTTGTCTTAAATCTCAGGGCCACTCGAGGAGAAGTTTAACTGAAAATGCGTGGCCACGCTCGGAAGGTATCTATGGTAGATAATTCCGGTCAAAGCAGTTAAATCTCCAGATCGAGAAAACCGCTCAAGATATGATCAAATGCAAGTACGACCTGGAAGATACCTTGCATTGAGTGGGAGATGACGTAATAGGACAAGAGAATCGGTGACGCACACTTGTCGAGGACAAGTGGGAGATTGTCGGGAAATGTGTCCTCAACAATAGTGCGATCACGTCAATGATAAAAATCATTGTCAAAAATCTTATGGAAAGAATATGCCAGGGACGATCCGATATTTGATATAGTCAACTGACCAACATTAATCGGTAATGATTGGCTGACTAGAGTTTGACATTACTGTCGTGTGACGGTGGTGGTCAGTTGATCCCTTTAGGTCACACCTTTAGGACTAACCCCTTAAACGTATATTGATCAATTATATATGATACTAATTGATCGATCTTCTTAAAACCATATATCGAGAAATCAGAGGTTAAATCTTAAAGTAAGATTTATATTTGAAATTGAAATGTGTCAATTGTCAAATATTGATCGATATTTTAGAAATATCGAAATTAGAATATGAATGGTTTATGGTTATAACAAACGTTGTAAATATATCGTCTCGACGATTATTATGATAACCATATATTGGGACGGTAATTACGAATTACTAAAATAATTTGTTAAATATGATTTAATTAATTTGGAAATATTATTTATATGATAAATATATTTTAAAATTAATACAATTGTTTTATGTCACATAGGATGACACATATTATACAATTGTGCAAATTACAAATTAAAAAATGGAAGTCCATTTTACACTTGAATCTGGCTTGTGACTATATGTGTAAGTAGGACAAATTTGTCTAAATTAGTGGATGAATAAAAACATAATGATTAGGATAGGTGGATGCCTTATGGGAGGCATGCAACCCTAGTTGCATGTGTAAGACAAGCAATCTAATTGTCCTTCCTACATACTCCACCTCACGTCACACTCCTCCACCCACCATAAAAAGTGAATTGTTCACATTTCACATTCTAACCTTAAGTCTTTTTCTAGAGTAAGAAAAGCTCAAAAATCATCTACATATATTTTCTAAGTGTAAAAGAATAAAAACTCTCAAAATATTATTTACATAATATTTATACTACAAAAGTGTTGTAGTATTTTAGTAGACTAATAAAGAAATATTAGTTTACGGTTTTAAGATAACCGTTTCCGTCACCTAGCTCGTGTTAGCTTCTCGGTATTTAAGGGTAGGTCTTGGTGCATCGTAAAGGAGGCAAGCTATTTTCGTTGCTCCGTGGAGGATCGTCCTAGCACCTTTGGACCGTGTGTGAGAACCCTTTTCATGTTATTTCCGCTTTTTATTTGCATGCATAAGATCAACAATATTAATATGAGATTAATAAGTTATATTATGAGTAAGACTAATAAATTGGTAAACTAGTATGACTAAGGTTTTCCTTCAAGTGGTATCAGAGCATTAGGTTGCTTGCATGCAACTCGATTTTTACGTTTTTGCGAGAAATACGATTTTAATTAAAAACGAAAATGATTAGTACATATAGGATATGCACGAAAATCATAATGCATGTATACTTTCTGGTCTTAATATAGTTTTAAGTCATTATGAATGATTTATGGAATAATATTGTTCCAAGTTATAATTAAATTGTTAATTTAAGCTTAAAATCGGTTAAAAACGTTTTATTATGGGAAAAATAGTAAAATAAAGTTTCTGGCAGAGATTTTTATATATGATCTCACATGCATTTAACATATTATGCATATATAATTTTCGAAATTATTGAAGTTTTATGCATGGTTTATGATTTTTAAAGGTTATATAGTCATAAAATGGGATAATAATGGGTTTATATAGTTATATTATGAATTTAACTACGAAAATTGTTGTACATGTCACATGCAATATTTAACATGTATGATAAATTTTCCAGAAGTATTTCTTTAATATTGCATGAATATTGATTTTTATAGTAAAAATCGTAATATTAGTGACACAATTTAACTTAAATAGTTTAAGTTGGAATTTGACCATAAAGATTTTATCATACAATTATTTCTAGCATGCATGTAAATTTTGAGCTAATTATTTCGAATTTTGCATGAGAAATGATTTTAATCGGTAAAATCGAGCAATATATGACACAATTTATTAAAAATAATAAAAGTTGCTAAAATGGTCCGAAAAATCAACCCATATTAGTAATATTAGATATGATCATCATCATATTTTTCTTGGGTGCCAAAAGTTTCTGGTTTTTATATTTTAATTTTAAAAGTTAAAGTTAAAAATTGAGAATTGTAAGAGTCATAAATTATATTCAGCCCTTGAACAGTGTTTTTCAACTGATTTTTCTGCATTTTCAGTTACTTTGAGTGTCTTGGAATATGTAAAAATTATATTGGTATTTTATTGCATAATTTTTGAGGTAATTTTGAATTTCCGTCTAATTTTGCATGTTACACGACAATATTACGAGATAAATAGTATATTTCGAAAATATTAATGTTTTAAGGATCTGAAATTTTAAGAAAATTTTCAGTATGTTCAAAATTTGAATTTTAAATTTTCGAAATATTTTATGACTCGTTTTGATTATTTTATTACTATTTCCCGTAAAACCGATTAAAACCGAACAATATTAAAATAAAAGGTTAAGTTATTTCGAAATTTGAGTAAGACTAAATTTTGAATCCTAAAATGTGTTAGGATATTTAACTAAATCGTGAATAGTGATTCATAAGGTGATTAGTGATTTTTAAAATGTTAAAATCACGTTATTCCATAAAACCGTGTTATTACGAATAACGATATTTAAAATGTGTTTAAATAAGACGATTTGTCTTAGGTTTTGCAATTTTCATAAGCATTGCATATTTAATTATTATTTATGAATGTCATAATTTATTTACGTAATTTTGGAATTATATAATTTGCTTAGTATGGCCTTAGTTTTTGATCGTTAATTCCCGTAATGTAAGGGGTTATCGATTCGGTTGTAATTTAATGTGATCTCGTATCACTTTATTTTATTGTTTTATTTTATAATGTATAAAATAAATAGAAAATTTGTAATTATTTGTAATTCCGGAGATCCTTGAAGACGGTGCCATTTCGGAAAGGAGTTCTGGCCAAGACGGAGTTTGCCTTGGGATGCGTGCCTCGTGTGAAGTTCAAGGGACCAAGGAGTTGGTTTCCGAATTTGTATTTTAAATTTAAATTTTCTATTTTAGGAAGGCCATACTAGGATTTATTTATGCTTTTAAGTTTTTATGCTTTTATTTATGCTTATCATGTTTGCATGCATAGCCAAATCGTCATTCAAACTCATGCATTTCAACGATTTTATCGACCGTGTCAATCAATTTATCGATAATTCACCGACTTAGTTCACTTAAAGGAGATAGATAATAAATTGATAAGATCTCTTACGTTATTTAAAAATCGAGACATAGCCTTACCAAAAAGTAAAGAACCCGCGAAGGATCTTCTTCATAAGGGAGTAGGCTCGGCTAAACCGGGGTGCAAACCTTATTACGTTGGTGAAGTGGGGTAATATGATTACATTCTCGAAATTTGGTTGATCTCGACGAAGGTATTCGAGCCACCGTAGTGGTAATAAGTTCGGGCTAAGATAAGAATTAAAGTAATTTTATCGACCGAGAGTTCTAAAAGTAGAATCGATTAAGGGGTTAATCCACCGAGTCATATTAATGAGGGATGTATCGGCTAAACCGTGCCCAAGTTAGTATGTATTTGGGTCTCGGGATCATTTACTTAATTGGGTAAGAGATCATTAAGTAGATGCTTAACTTGTTTAAAATTTACAAGTTTAAATTATTAAAACGATAACTGTGTTTTAATTCCTTTATTTTCATTGTAGTTCTTTTCAACTATCAATCATCAATGGCAAATAACGCTCCACCACTCCCACACATTTCATGGCTTCGATCATTTATGGATCGTTGCAAGCTTGAGAAGCATGTCGCCAATTTTAAGGATTGAGATGCCCAATTGGTTTTGGCCGCGGAAGCTGACGATAAGATTCGTTATCTTACCATTGCCGCTCCTCCCACTCCGACCGCTCGTGCATCAGAGGCGACTCGTGAGGCCTATGAGACCTACATGAAAGAGTCGCATGCTCTTAAGAACGTGCTTATATTCTCGATGGAGCCGGATCTCCAAAGAAGAATGATTAAGCTAGCCACGGCTAATGAGATTTATACTAGAGTTGCGACCATGTTTTCGCAAGCTCCTAGGGTGATCCAATATGAGGCGGCCTCCGCCTTCTTTGATTTGACCTTAAAGGAAGGTCAAAGGATTAGTCCTCATGTGCTCAAGATGGTTGAGCTATCCGAAACCTTGAAGTTGCAAAGGGTGAATGTTCCCGACTCTCTTATTGTTGACAAAATCCTTCACTCCCTAAACAAAGTGAAATCGTATGTTCAGTTTCGGGTAAACTTTAACATGCGTAATCAAGAAACCTCTTTGATGAGTTGCATAAGATGTTAGTCCAAGGGGAGAGGGATATGCGACTTAATGAGAGTTCCACGAAGGATGTGCTTAACATCGAGAAGAAAAGCAAGGGGAAGTTTAAGCGGAAGGCTAATAAGGGTAAAAATGTCAAAGCCTTCAAGCCCACATCTCCTAAGGAGAAGACCTTTTCGAAAGGTGCTTCTTCATCGTCTACAAAGGTTGAAGACAAGTGCCATTATTGCACTAAGATGGGGCATTGGAAGCGGAATTGCCCGAAGTATCTCCATGACCTCAAAGCCGGAAAGGTTCTTGCAGTAGGTATTATTCTCGTCTAATTCATGTTATTTAATCAATTTTTGTATATTGATTCTTACCCGTTTATAAAATTGTTTTTAAACGGGCTCCTACCAAAGATAAAGGCAAGGAGAAAGAGAAGGAAGCTTGAAGTTGTTGGGAAATGTGTCCTCAACAATAGTGCGATCACGTAATTAAATCTCATAACGAGAATGCGCAAGGGATGATACGAATTAATATTAGTCAACTGACCAACATTAATCGGTAATGATTGGCTAGCTAGAGTTTGACATTACTGTCGTATGACGATGGTGGTCAGTTGATCCCTTTAGGTCACACCTTTAGGACAATTCCCTTAATTGATAAAATGATCAAATGTATATTGATACGATTTGATCATATTCCTTAAACTCGTATATCGAGAAATTAGAGGTTAAATCTTATTGTAAGATTTATGTTTAAAATTGAAGCGTGTCAATTATTAAACATTGAACGATATTTTATAATATCGTAATTAAAATGAGTCGGGTTATAATTAAATACAAAGGTTGTAAATCGTATTAACAATAATTATAAATAATCATTTTACAATTGTAATTTCGAATTACTTGTCAATTGATAAATATAATATTTATATGATAAATATTTATATGTTTTAAGATAAGATAATTATATTGTATTGCCTTGTGACATATTAGATGTCACGTTTTATACATATTATAAAATTGACAAAATTGTAAAATTAAGTCCATTTTATGGACTAATTGGCCGGTTATGGTAAGGGTGGCTGTGTGGTGTTTTAATTATTAACTACACCCTAAATCATTATGTTTAATGTATTGCCTAGAGAACACACACTACTTGCCAACCTATATGCTTTGAGAAGAGAACATGTTCCCTATTGAAGCTCCCTAAGGCCGGCTCCCCTTTCCCCATGAGCATGCTTAAGTTAATTTGATTATCTTAATTAAAAGCATGCTCAATATATATTATAAGATAATAATATTATACTATTTTGTAGTATTGAAATAATATTCTAATTAGAGAGATTAGAATAAGTTTAAGGAGAAACCGGTTTTGAAACTAGCTTGTTCAAGTCTCGGTTGATTGAGGGGTTGTCTTGGTGCATCCAAAGGAGGTATTCTATTTTGGGTACTCGGAGGATCATCCTTGCTAAATATTTGGACCGTGTGTAAGGGTTCGAATACTCTCTTATTTCCGCATTTTAGCATGCTTAAGATCACTTATAATATGTTATTTAAAGGGTTAAATAAAAGATTATGTTAGTGTGACTAAAGATTAGTTTTTGAGTAACTAATAAAACCTTACAATTGGTATCAGAGCAATAGGTTGTTTGCATGCTTTCCGTTTACGTTTTTACGGAGTTATAGAGATAACAAAATAAAATTGAAATTTTCGTTTGATATAGGATATGCACGAAATAATTTTAGCATGAATACCTACTGTTTTCGAAAATGTTTTAGAATATTTGGAATATATTTTGCATGAATATTGATTAATGGTATATTAAATCTCGTTTTTTTATAAAGTTTTAATGGTTAAAGTCGTTTATTTTGGGAAAAACAGCTAAAATCAT
Source organism: Silene conica (assembly GCA_029255685.2). Classification (NCBI taxonomy): domain Eukaryota; kingdom Viridiplantae; phylum Streptophyta; class Magnoliopsida; order Caryophyllales; family Caryophyllaceae; genus Silene; species Silene conica. Next base: position 27,393,012 of record CM055314.2, on the reverse strand, counting down.
CTTTTGGCCGAGATTTTTCAGTATGTTATCACATGTATTTTCTATAATATGAATATGAATTTTCGTAAATTATAGACTTATAAAACGTGTGATATGAATTTTAAGTGTTAAAATGCAATAAGATGAATAAAAATGGGTTAAAATAGTTATATTGTGAATTTGAATATAACAATTTATGAGGATGTCACATGCAATATTTAAAATTTATGTTGAATTTTCCAGAAATTTATCTCAAATATTGCAATATTATAGATTTTTAGTGTAAAAATCGGGTAATTAGTGACATAATTTCGACTTTAATAGTTTAAGTTGGAATTTGGCCATAAAAATTTAACACGATGTCATATATATTATTTCCAGCATGTATAAAATTTTCGAGAATTTTATCTTATTTTATGCTTGAGAAATAATTTTAAAGGTTAAAATCGTACGATATATGACGTAAATCGTTAAAATTTGCAAAAAATGTTAAAATGGCCGAAAAATGTAACCCATATTAGTCATATGTGATATGTTCATCATGAATATTTTCTTGGGAGCCAAAAGTTTCAGATTTGATTTAATTTTATTTTGTTAAAAGTAGCATTTAAAATTGAATATTTAGAGTCATCTTTTAAAAATTTCGGCCTTGGGGCTATGTGCAATTTAATTTTCTGTCCATTTTGTGTTCTTAAAATGTTTTGGAAGGTATACAAATAATATTAGTATTTAATTTGCATTTATGAAGTTAATTATTGAATTTTCCGACATAAAATGCTCGTTTTACGTCTTATTTACGAAATAATGTTAAAACCGTATAAATACTAATATTTTAACATTCTGAAAATTTTAAGAACATTCTGGATTTTTCAAAATTTGAATTTTGAATTTTTCGAAATTTTAATGACTCTTTTGGATTTTTATATTATTATTTCCCGTAAAACCGAGTAATACCGATCAATATTGAAAAATATTAAGTTAAGTCATGTTCAAAGTTTGAGTAAGACTAAATTTTGAATCCTATGCGAGTTAGGATGATTAACTTAAGGATGAAAACCGTTTCATATAATGCATAGTGTTGTTAATAGTTAAAACACGCGATTCCATAAACCGAGGTTTGCGATAACTATTTAAATAAGTGTTTTAAATAGGACGATTTGGCTTAGGGTTTGCATGTTAATTCATATTTACATAAGCATTGCATATTTTATTATGAATGTCATGATTTATTTTTACGTAATTTTGGGAATTATGTAATTTACTTAGTATGGCCTTAGTTTTTAATCGGTATTTCCCGTAATGTAAGGGGTTACCGATTCGGTTGTAATTTTGTGATCTCGTATCACCAAATTGTAATTTATTTCTATTTTATAATGTATAAAGTAGACTAGAAAAGTTGTAATATTTGTAAAATCCGGAGTTCCTTGAAGACGGTGCCATTCGGAAAGGAGTTCCGACAAGACGGTGTTTACCTCGAAGTGCGTGCCGCATGAAGTTCAAGGGACCAAAGGAGTTGGTTTCCGAATTTGTACTTTGTTATTTCTTTTCTAGGAAAGGTCATACTAGGGTTTATTTTATGCTTTTATTTTTGCTTTTATATGTTTGCATGCATAGCCAAATCGTCATACATCGTATCATGCATGTTTCGACCTAGTGGACCTTGTCTTTTATTTTATCGATAATTCACCGACTTAGTTCACTTAAACGGAGATAGATAATAATTTGACTAGATCTCTTACATATAAATATTGAGACTTAGCCTTACCAAAGAGTACGGACCCATGAATCCCTTCTTCACAAGAACGTAGGCTCGGCTACACCGGGGTACTAAAATTGTCACGTTGGGTAAGTGGGGTAATAAGATTACACCTTGAAATTTGGTTGATCTCAACGAAAGTATTCGTAACCGTAGTTGCAATAAGTTCGGGCTAAAGATAATTTTAAGAAAATTGTCGACCGAGAGTTCTAAGAGTAGAACCGGTTAAAGGGTTAATCCACCAAATTATACCAATACGGGTTGAATCGGCTACACCGTACCCGGATTAGTATGGGTTTGGGTCTCGGGATTGTTTACTTAATTGGGTAAGAGATCATTAAGTAAATATACTTAACATGTTTAAGTTTCTTAAATTTAAATTAAGAATTTTAAAATGATGTTGTTTTTCCTTTTATTATTGTAGTTTAATTTTCAACAACATCAATGGCAACCAACGCTCCACCTCTCACTAACGTATCATGGCTTCGATCCTTTATGGATCGTTGCAAACTCGATAAGCATGGTTCAAACTTTAAGGATTGGGATGCGCAATTACTTTTGGCCGCTCAAGGTGACGATAAGAGTCCTTACCTATCCGAAGCCGCTCCTCCCGCTCCAACCGCTCGTTCCGCGGTCGGAACTCGTGAGGCCTATGAAGCCTACATGAAAGAGTCCTCCGCTCTTAAAAATGTGCTCATCTTCTCCATGGAGCCGGATCTCCAAAGGAGTATGATTAAGTTGACCACATCGTATGAGATTTACACCAAGCTTGCGACCATGTTTTCGCAAACTCCAAGAGTGATCCAATATGAGGCGGCTTCCGCCTTCTTTGACATTACATTCAAGGAAGGGCAAAAGATAAGCCCTCATGTGCTCAAACTCGTTGAGCTAGCGGAGACTCTAAAAGCTCAAAATGTTGATGTTCCCGACTCTCTAATTATTGACCGAGTTCTTCACTCGCTCAATAAGGTTAAGGCGTATGCTCAATTCCGGGTGAATTTCAATATGCGAAACCAAGAGACCACGTTGGACGAGTTGCATAAGATGCTAGTCCAAGCCGAAAGGGACATGGGACTTCATGAAAGTTCCACCAAGGATGTTTTGAACATCGAAAAGAAAGGGAAAACGAGCTTCAAAAGAAATGCCTCTAAAGGCAAGGGCAAGAAAACGTTCAAGCCCAAGGCGCCCAAAGAAAAGACCTTTTCGAAAGGTGCTTCCACCTCATCTTCAAAAGATCAAGACAAGTGCCATTATTGCACGAGGATCGGTCATTGGAAGAGAAATTGCCCCAAATAGTTAAGCGATCTCAAAAATAGGAAGGCAACCGCCGTAGGTAATAATTCTCGTTTATGATTCATGTCATTTATCAACTTATGTATAGTGATACAAATGTGTTGATGTTTACCCTTTTTAAATGTTTTAAAGGGGCGCCTCCTAATAACGATAAGGGCAAGGAGAAGGAAGCAAGAAGTTCCTTACTTGGATGGTTATGGTAGCATCCAAATTGATCGAAGACTTGAAGAGCTAGCCTCTAATTTTCATATCGTCTTATTTCATATTTTGCATTTATTTATGGAACAATTTATTTTCTTGTAAGACAAGGATTAAAATCCTAAAACAATGGTTGTAATTTTGGATATTGGTGACTTGGTTTTCAACCCGAGTCACTACTTTTGTTCTTAATCAATGTTTTGATTTCTCAAATAAATTGTATGCCTTGTTTAAACATGAATAATAGTGATTTAATCACGCAATTAACAATTATACGATCAATATAATACAATCAAAGTGTTGATTAAAACGGAGAACTACACCCCATGAGATACTTTCAATCAAAATGAGACAATATTAGTTCATTATAAGTGAAAATGAGAATGTATTCATCACACCTATAAAACTTCAAACATTCATATGCATTGGTTAATCGAAATAGCTATCTTTATAACGAATAAAGGTTATTGTTAGAAGGATAGAGTGGGAGAAAATATTTCGCTCGCAAACCAATGATATAAATAACGAATCTTAGAGAAGATTCCTACTTGGGAGTCTTAAGAAGAGCCCTAAATGATTTGAAGAAACTACGAGAAGACACTGAAGAAACTACGGGAGGACACTCGAAGAAAGGTTCTTTATGTTCATTGTTTCAAAGAGAGGAAACATGAAACCCCGTATGAATTCGGAAGGAATATCGGCCCTTGAGATAATGATTTTTTAAAGATTATAAGATAATAGAGGAGAAATCATCTATCTATACGGGAAGAAAGACCGGTTCCTTAATAAATGATTTTTCTAAGTTTATAAGATAAAAGAGAAGAAATCATCTCAATTCTCTCAATGTAGTTATAAGGAAATTATCATGTCAATTTCGTCTCGAGGAAACGAAGACATAATAAGAAAGTAATGATTGATTGAATGGAAACAGATCACTATAGGGATAGTGACAGTGATAATGATTCGAGTAATAGTTTAACATGCGAGAAATGAAAGGTTCATTTAAGATATCGAGAGATATTGTTTTCAGTGGGAGCAATATTCATTAAAGAATTGGAACCTACCATTTAGAGAGAATGGGTGATTCTTTAAGAGTAAAGAATAAGAGGTACTCAATTTAGATGAATAAAATAATTTGTATCATATGATGATGGAGCTTCAAAGGGAAGGTTTATTATATGGATAATAAAAGGTCGTCCAATAGAAGTTAGAATGGTTGGATACATTATTCATAACGATGAATGAAACCATTATCAAATAGCCAAGATGAGTGAAAATTATTAGAATGATGAAATCATAAATAGACTACAATATAGATTTCAGTACATAAGTGACTATAGAGAGTGATTTTAATCCCTCCAGTATATCGATACGCACAAGTTATAAGATAACAGTGGGAGCTTTCTGACACCCGTCGTTGAGGGGTGCCAAAGATAAGATTTATAAAACCTCAGCTTAAACTCAGATAGGATAAGTCAAGGGTCGAACCACAGAGAGACAGGGTAAATTATGTTTGTAAATTTAGAGTCTATTGCAAGTAACCAAAAAAAAGGGGGTTTTGAATTGGGGTTTTAAACTAACAACTAAGGTAATAAACTAACAAGAAAATTAAAATAAGATAAAAAGGGGATTAGGAACTTTGGTTCCCCATGGTCAAAACAAGTCAATGAGAGGTAAGATAATCAAATAACACAATCCCTAGGAACAAAGAATAAACCTTTTGGTCAATATTCTACCCAATCCTTACGGTCTTAGGGTTCCTAGAAAAGCACTAAACTTTCGTTCAAGGGCTATCCCAAAGTTGTTGTTAAACTAATCCTAATAATCTTTCAATCCTAAGGATTAGTTCATCAATAACAATGGGGGATTGGTAATTTAATCATCAAACTTATCAAAGTCAAGTCTTTACATGGTTCCCCTAATTCCCAATCACAAGAATTAGCTATGCATACTTTTAATTATGGAACTAACAATTACTAAGAATATTAAAGAGATGAACATAATCAAAGATGATAATAAAAGGGTAAACATGAAATAAGAAAATAACAACAAGATGAATAACAAGATTGAATAAAAAGGAAAGACTAAATTGTGACAAACTTACAACTTGAATGGAAAATCGAAGAGTAAAGATGAAAGCTTGGTACCAAAATCTAACAATGGAGTTTTTTCTCTAATTGGGGCTGCCTCCTCTAATTTTAGAGTTTGGGTCTCCTTAAATAAGAATTGTTACAAGATTAGGAAAAATAGAAAATAAAACAGAAGTCTTCGAAACCGGGTCTGGTCGGTCGACCTAATTTGTCGGTCGGTCGACCGATTCTGCCAATGCGGGTTTATTTTCATGCGAATTTGGGCTTCTGTGGAGAACTGGGCCTGTTTACGTACTTGACATCGGTCGGTCGACCACTATCGCAGGTCGGTCGACCGCTTCTCGTCCTTTACAGCTTCGATTTGGCCCGAAATTAATACTTGAGTGCACCATCTGATTCCTTGCTCCATAGTAGTACTCAAAACAGCTTCCTAAAGGCAAATAAAGCTTGGTTTTACTCACTTCCGCGTATTCCTACATATAAAACATAGAAATGCCAAAGTAAACCGTTTCGGGAGAAAAAGCAACTAAAAGTCACGAAAGTGTAAGAAAATACGTGCCAAAAGAGTAAATAAAATGCATAAAATAGGCACGTATCACTTTCCTCCGGAAAGGAAACTCAAAATCTAGAAAGAGTTCTAGATATGTACTCAAATAAAATCATATTATACGGGATAATATGAGAATGAAGGAGACCAAAATTTGTAAAGTTTTGCAATCATGAATAAAGGTTATTCGCAAAACACTAATACAAATAGATGATTGTGCATCAAATGCAATGTAATAGTATTGACTATTGTTGCATGACAACATCATTTGAGTTATAATTAACTCAAAGTAAAAGATACTTTGTCAGAATCCAAATGGGTTGTAAGAGACAATATTGAACCCCATAAGTGAACTGGATTGACTTAGTATGGCCCCTAGCCGCTTACATGAGGTGACATCTCAAAGCGACTAGAGTGTGACGCGATTGATGGCAAGTTCAAGTGCCATAGAGTCATATGTGATGACTAGTCGATCACATAGGCAGACTGTAAAAGACACTCTGTCGGGCAATGTGACCGCTTATAGAGTTCTGGAAATTTTATAATAGCCGGGTCATGGCGAGAGCTGCTATAGTATTCTTGTGAGTCAATTCTTAGACTAAAGATTACTCTCCCAAGATGGTACAGTTTAGGTATAACCTTGATCCATTCTCTACGACTTTTCGTAACTGGAGTCAAATGGGATTGTTTTGGGTTGTGACTGACTGTGACTAGTTGAAGGAAGTAGTGCGATAGAAATTGTCCACCCGTTGTCAGGGTTGTTCAAATCTCAAGGCCACTCGAGGAGAAGTTAACTGGAAATGCTTGGCCACGCTCGGAAGGTATCTATGGTAGATAATTCCGGTCAAACAGTTATTCTCCAGATCGACGAAACCACTCATGATATGATCGAATGCAAGTACGACCTCAGAGAGACATCTTGCATTGAGTGGGAGATTGTAATAGGACAAGAGAATTGGTGACGCACACTTGTCGAGGACAAGTGGGAGATTGTTGGGAAATGTGTCCTCAACAATAGTGCGATCACGTAATTAAATCTCATAACGAGAATGCGCAAGGGATGATACGAATTATTAGTCAACTGACCAACATTAATCGGTAATGATTGGCTAGCTAGAGTTTGACATTACTGTCGTATGACGATGGTGGTCAGTTGATCCCTTTAGGTCACACCTTTGGGACAATTCCCTTAATTGATAAAATGATCAAATGTATATTGATACGATTTGATCATATTCCTTAAACTCGTATATCGAGAAATTAGAGGTTAAATCTTATTGTAAGATTTATGTTTAAAATTGAAGCGTGTCAATTATTAAACATTGAACGATATTTTATAATATCGTAATTAAAATGAGTCGGGTTATAATTAGATACAAAGGTTGTAAATCGTATTGACGATAATTATAAATAATCATTTTACAATTGTAATTTCGAATTACTTGTCAATTGATAAATATAATATTTATATAATAAATATTTATATGTTTTAAGATAAGATAATTATATTGTATTGCCTTGTGACATATTAGATGTCACATTTTATACATATTATACAATTGACAAAATTGTAAAATTAAGTCCATTTTATGGACTAATTGGCCGGTTATGGTAAGGGTGGCTGTGTGGTGTTTTAATTGTTAACTACACCCTAAATCATTATGTTTAATGTATTGCCTAGAGAACACACACTACTTGCCAACCTATATGCTTTGAGAAGAGAACATGTTCCCTATTGAAGCTCCCTAAGGCCGGCTCCCCTTTCCCCATGAGCATGCTTAAGTTAATTTGATTATCTTAATTAAAAGCATGCTCAATATATATATGTGATATATTATACTCATTCCTTCTTCTTGCTCTTGGCCGAAAATTTGACTAAGTAAAGAAGAAATTTTACAACCTCTAAATATATATTATAAGATAATAATATTTTACTATTTTGTAGTATTGAAATAATATTCTAATTAGAGAGATTAGAATAAGTTTAAGGAGAAACCGGTTTTGAAACTAGCTTGTTCAAGTCTCGGTTGATTGAGGGGTTGTCTTGGTGCATCCAAAGGAGGTATTCTATTTTGGGTACTCGGAGGATCATCCTTGCTAAATATTTGGACCGTGTGTAAGGGTTCGAATACTCTGTTATTTCCGCATTTTAGCATGCTTAAGATCACTTATAATATGTTATTTAAAGGGTTAAATAAAAGATTATGTTAGTGTGACTAAAGATTAGTTTTTTAGTAACTAATAATACCTTACAGAAGTTCCTTCCATGGATGGCTAAGGTAGCATCCAAGATTGAAGACATGAAGAGCATGGCTCTAATTTTTCAGTTTGATGTCTTCTTTCATTTTGCATTTTAAATTTTAAGAACATTGTATTTCTTGTATGACAAGAATTCGGTTATTTCAAAACAATGGTTGTAATTTGAATATTGGTGACTTGTTTTTCAACCCAAGTCATCTATTTTGTTCTTAATCAGTATGTTGGTTTTTAAAATTTTTTGTGATACATAACATGAGTTGATACGATTTTCATAGATCGTGATAAAGTACTTTGAATAGTTCACCGTACGATAAAACATGATAGGATCATAATAAAGTAATTCGATTTACTTAAAACGAGAATTACACCCCGTGAAATACTTCAAACTCAAACATGAGAACATTAGTTCGTTATAAGATGCTTACCTTAAACGAATGAGAGTACTAATGTCTCACAACTCATTCTATCTTTGTCCAATACATTGTTGCCGGGCGGAAATGCTATCCTTCTTAAATAACAGTTATTTTAAAGGATAGAGTGGGAGAAATTCTACGCCCGTAAACCAATGGGATAAACATAGGATCTTAGAGAAGAGTCCTATAAGGAGTCCTTTAAAAAAACTCTAAAAGATTGGATAGAAGAAACTACGAGAGGACGCAGAAGAAACTACGCGAGGACACAAAAGGAAATGTTTCTTATGTCATTAGTTCCTAGAGAGGACAAAGGGAACCACGTGTCTTAACGGAAGGAAATCGTTTCCGTGATGTTAATATTTATGTTTTATAAAGATAATAGAGGAGATATCATCTCCCGATCTTGTGATAATAGTAGTTCTTTCCATGGGAAGGAATATGAAAATGAAATGTTCATAATGAGTTGAGAAGATGTTTGAAGTAGTTATATAAACACCATGAAGATAGTGGGAGTTATTTAACTATAAAAATGGTGATACGAAATTCAGTGGGAGAAAAGTTATTAAGAAAATTGAACCTACCATTAAGAGAGAATGATGATTCTTTAAGTGTAAAGAATATGAGGTTTTCAATTCTAGATGAATGTATGTTAAAAACATCATAGGATGATGGACAATCATAAGTGAGTTTATTATATGATAATGGAACGTCACTTGTTGATTTACAAGGTTAGGATAATTGTTCATAGCGATGAATATTGAATCTCCAAGATATGAAAATGTTAGTTCATATGACCTTGATTAAAATGCCAAAAGTTGAAGCAAAACCTTATTTCGATATTAGTTTTCGAGGAGAACCAGTGGATTGAATCTAGGTAAACTACAATATGAATTCTAGTACAGTGTGACTATTTTCATAGGGACGACATGTCACGAGTTTTAAGAAAACAGTGGGAGCTTCCTTAAGGTAAGGAGACTCGAGTCGAGTATGAGGACTTGAAATGTACTTGAATAAGATCAAAATATACGAGATAATATGAGTCAAAAGGAAACCGAAATTTGTAGGTTTAAAGATGTGAATAAAGGGTATATTCACATAGTAAAATACAAATTGATGTATGAGCATCAAAAATTGTTAATGTGGAGCAGTAATATCGTATTGACTGTTCGCACTTAACTATCACTCTTATCGTTTGAGTTATTATTAACTCACAATTTTATATACTTTGTGAAATCCAAATGGGTTGTAAGAGACAATTTTGAACCCCATAAGTGAACTGGATTAACTTAGTATAGCCCATAGTCGCTTGTATGAGGTGACGTCTCGAAGCGACTAGAGTGTGAGGCGATTGATGGCAAGTTCAAATGTCATAGAGTCATATGGGATGACTAGTCGATCACATAGGCAGACTGTGTATCACTCTGTCGGGCATTAAGTGACCGCTTATAGAGTTTTGGAAATTTTATAATTAGCCTGCTCGTGGCGAGAGCTACTATATTATTCACATAAGTCGATTCTTAGACTTGAGACTGTTCGCCCAAGGTGGCACTGTTTTCAGATTGACTTTTATTTTTGCTCTACGATCAACCGTTAAAGGGGGTCAAATGGGCTTCTTTTGGGTCATGATGGACTGTGTTAGTCCAAGGGAACAATAGGATCGGAATTGTCCCGTCCCTCGTCGGGGTTGTCTTAAATCTCAGGGCCACTCGAGGAGAAGTTTAACTGAAAATGCGTGGCCACGCTCGGAAGGTATCTATGGTAGATAATTCCGGTCAAAGCAGTTAAATCTCCAGATCGAGAAAACCGCTCAAGATATGATCAAATGCAAGTACGACCTGGAAGATACCTTGCATTGAATGGGAGATGACGTAATAGGACAAGAGAATCGGTGACGCAAACTTGTCGAGGACAAGTGGGAGATTGTTGGGAAATGTGTCCTCAACAATAGTGCGATCACGTCAATTAATGATAATAATCATTGTCAAAAATCTTATGGAAAGAATATGCAAGGGACGATCCGATATTTGATATAGTCAACTGACCAACATTAATCGGTAATGATTGGCTGACTAGAGTTTGACATTACTGTCGTGTGTCGGTGGTGGTCAGTTGATCCCTTTAGGTCACACCTTTAGGACTAACCCCTTAAACGTATATTGATCAATTATATATGATACTAATTGATCGATCTTCTTAAAACCATATATCGAGAAATCAGAGGTTAAATCTTAAAGTAAGATTTATATTTGAAATTGAAATGTGTCAATTGTCAAATATTGATCGATATTTTAGAAATATCGAAATTAGAATATGAATGGTTTATGGTTATAACAAACGTTGTAAATATATCGTATCGACGATTATTATGATAACCATATATTGGGACGGTAATTACGAATTACTAAAATAATTTGTTAAATATGATTTAATTAATTTGGAAATATTATTTATATGATAAATATATTTTAAAATTAATACAATTGTTTTATGTCACATAGGATGACACATATTATACAATTGTGCAAATTACAAATTGTTAAATGGAAGTCCATTTTACACTTGAATGTGGAGTGTGACTATATGTGTAAGTAGGACTAATTTGTCTAAATTAGTGGATGAATAAAAACATAATGATTAAGATAGGTTGATGCCTAATAGGAGGCATGCAACCCTAGTTGCATGTGTAAGACAAGCAATCTAATTGTCCTTCCTACATACTCCACCTCACGTCACACTCCTCCACCCACCATAAAAAGTGAATTGTTCACATTTCACATTCTAGCCTTAAGTCTTTTTCTAGAGTAAGAAAAGCTCAAAAATCCTCTATATATATTTTCTAAGTGTAAGAAAATAAAAACTCTCAAAATATTATTTACATAATATTTATATTACAAAAGTGTTGTAGTATTTTAGTAGACTAATAAAGAGATATTAGTTTACGGTTTTAAGATAACCGTTTCCGTCACCTAGCTCGTGTTAGTGTCTCGGTATTTAAGGGTAGGTCTTGGTGCATCGTAAAGGAGGCAAGCTGTTTTGGTTGCTCCGTGGAGGATCGTCCTAGCACCTTTGGACCGTGTGTGAGAACCCTTTTCATGTTATTTCCGCTTTTTATTTGCATGCATAAGATCAACAATATTAATATGAGATTAATAAGTTATATTATTAGTAAGACTAATAAATTGGTAAACTAGTATGACTAAGGTTTTCTTTCACTTAACACATACACAGGTAAACACATCAACATGGTCCAACATAAACACGAATTATGAGAAGCATTAACATATATCATCATGTGATTACTATCGATAACCAAGTATCATACATCCATAATCACAAACTAAAACTTGCTCAACAACCGATTCGTCAACACAAGAGATAGGTCACCAAGTGACTCGACTCCAACTAGATAGGTCGACAATCGACTCTACAACAAACGAGCTAGGTCAACCAGGTGACTTTACTCCAACAATATAGGTCGACAATTGACTCACAATACACGTCGACAATCGACTCAACTAGACTGGTCAACAATCGACTCAGCTAGACCACTATGAGCAGGCCGACAATCGGCTCGTCTATACAACTACATAAGTCCACAATCTCAGACTATACAACCCCCTGGTAAGACGACGACAATCGACTGTCCTAGTCCAAACCTGGCTAGACTCTCAGGGCATAGACAATCCACGTCCCCGATTCGACAAGTATCCCCGACTACGGATACCCCCAAGACTCGAACTAGCTAACAACGAGATATGCCCTAAGGCGGGCTAACAATCTAAAACCTGACCGTGAGGACCAAACCACTACGGTCAACCAGCTACACAATGCAGTCAGGTATATATATTTGTATATATATATAGATATATGTATATATATAGATATATGTAGATATATATATATATATATATATATATATATATATACATATATATATTATTTCTAAACATCCAATCAACACTTAGCCGGCTTCGGAAACTAATTTGAGGCGAGAGCCAGTTTCCCTTTCGGTTGCCCGGTCGGGGGTCTTTCTCCTAAAATCCATTTCCGAACCCAATATAAGTGCCGCCCAATTTCAGGGACTTCAAACAAGCATACAATTCATATAATATAACGTATCTTCTTTACGAAATTTATTACGTATATAAAATCACAAAGAATCGTAAATTAAATATGTAGTTTATTCGGAAAAGAGAAACAAGAAATAATTTAACATTTCATATTATATCCTCATATTTTCTGTATAAATTACCATGTGAGAAATTAATATAACAAGTCGTATTTTAATTATTCGGGAAACCGATTACTAATTAATCACTTAGACATGCTTCTTAAAATAAAACCGTAACAATTTACTAATTCGTAACATTTCAAACGTACGCGTATTATATTTAAACGTAAACAAGATAGCAAGCACGTACGTAAACTAATTAATTCAATCAGGCTAGCAAGCACGTACGTAAAATAATAATAAAATAATAATAATAATATTAGTATGTAGTATGTTGCACGTAATAAAAATAATAATTAAATAATAATAATAATAATAATTAATAATAATAATTAATAATATTACCATGTATGTAGCGTGGGCATTAGTATAGTAGTAGGAAGTAATATTAGACAATAGTAGCATTGACTTAGACGACCATACTAACCACAATAAATCACGCAACAACAGCGTAATAGAAGCAGAGAAGAAACATAACTATGGGCAGCGAAACACCAAGTACTTCCTACATTTTCTTCCCACAATTGAGGTACCCATTTCATCCAGTAGCCACTTAACTCCTTAGTTTCTGATATAGTGTTAAGTAGTAGGGCATATAGCTGCAACAGAACAACAATTGGACGCAGTAGTAACTCAAGCATCAGTTAAGTGACGACAATCAGTTAACCACGAACCATAGCAACATCGATAAATACCTCAACAAACAGCGGCAGTAACGGGCAGAATTACGATAACTATAAATGACACCGACAGTAACAGTGCAGCGACAATGATGGCAGATTCCGTAGCAAAACCGCGGCTCAATGATAGCACAAAACCGCAACATAATCGACACTAAACAACAGTGAATTAGAAGCAAAACAGCGGCCATAGTGACGACAATAAACTAGCAACATTACTACAATAAAACGGCAGCACTACGACAATGAACCAGCAGCATTACGACATATACAGTAGCGGTAGTGCAGCGGCAACAATTTCATAACAACAATGACTATAACATGAGTAACCACACAAAAAAACAACAGAGCAACAATAGACGGAGTGTTGAAAATCGAATTTCAGATTATTTACTCATATCTCATATGAGTTTTGTTTCTTTAAGTTTAGTCATAAAAACTTAATAAGATCTTATGCATGCACGATGATTAGATAAGATGTATGAATGTCCTTACATTGGTTTTAGAAGGTTTATACTCAATAATCACCTATTATGTGAGTCTTCAAAAACCGAAATACCCTTACCAACGGTTTATAGTGAAACCGTCTCCAAAAGCTCTTATCAAGGACCCGATCTCAAACCAAACAATTTTTGTTACTAGAAAAATTGAATTAGTAAACTAGAAATAGTAATAATATTACTCTTAATATTATTAGTATTAGAATGATTTTACTTTACTAGAAAACTATTTTCTAGAATAGATATAGAGAATGAGATGTTGAATGAGTGTTGTGTTAGAAAAATGAACAAGCATCAAATCATAAGCACTCAATGCATGTAGTGTGTAGTGTGTATTTATGGAGCAAACTTGAGCTTGCTTGCTCACTCATGGCCGGCCTACACAAGCCACCCATGGCCTATGCATGCTCTTCTTTCTCTTACACATAAGCAAGAGTTATTCCTTACATATGTTTTGTGTATGACACACACAATCATAATGCTCATTCATACACACAATCCACACACAAACATACATACTACACGGCTGAAAATGGGTCTTAATATAGACCCATTTTATCTTTATCAATTGTGTTAATTTGTAACATATTACACATGTTCCATAACACATGACCAAATTTGTTAATTATGCAATTTTAACTCTTTAAAATTCATAATTCGCAATTTTATAACATTTAAATAATCCCTCTAGTAATTCGAAATTACTATCTTATAAAAATGTAATATCATAATTTTAATTACAACTCTTTGTAATTTTATGATCAACCGTGTTCATTCTCAATTTAATCGTTTCTCAAACGAGTAAATAAAAACCGTGTAATAAAACAAATTTATTACTTTGACCGTTATTATTATAATCCCATTACAATAATATTCGTCACGCAAAATCATTTCCAAATTTCCAGTTATTAATTAATTCGTATCCAATACGATATTAATTAATTATTCCATTGAGGCCGAATTCCCTAATGATATGACCTTAAGGGATCAACTGATCACCACCATCATATGACGATAATGTCAATTATTTACGTAGCAATACGTGTAATTTATATAACATGAATTATATATTGAAACAAAATAAATAAATGAAAGGATGTTGTAACAACCCGACCCACCACGGTCGTAACACACCCCCAATAAGATGGGAGGTAAGCCTTTGGTCCCATTATTTGTCCTCACTTAGGCCCAAAAGCACAAGGCCTTGTTACTAAGTGGTGGGTGGAAGCTATTATAAATATATCACAAGCCTCACACTCTACCGATGTGGGACAACTTTCTCATACTCTTGGGGTGTTACAAACTCCCCCACTAAAGAACACAACGTCCTCGTTGTGCCTCAAACTTGACCACAACCAGGGCCAGAATCCTCCCCCGCTAGGTGTGTGACCCGGGTACTCCGGACCACAGGCTCACCACACGGTCGCAGGGTCGCCCTGATACCATTTGTAACAACCCGACCCACCACGGTCGTAACACACCCCCAATAAGATGGGAGGTAAGCCTTTGGTCCCATTATTTGTCCTCACTTAGGCCCAAAAGCACAAGGCCTTGTTACTAAGTTGTGGGTGGAAGCTATTATAAATATATCACAAGCCTCACATTCTACCGATGTGGGACAACTTTCTCATACTCTTAGGGTGTTACAGATGTAGACTTGATTAATATTAATATATCATCCTCTAATGATCTCCAACTAAATCAGCAGATATAATATCCACATAAAATGGTCAGGCGCGTAAGCTCTTTGTCAAACATAAAACTCAATAGACAATGGTGTCCTAACCTTATATTTAATTATACAGAAAAACAAAGAAAAAGAAACAAGTTTGGTAGAAAATAAAGATATTTTGATTCGAGTGGGTGGATGTTGAGATATTATCAATCAAGGCTAGGATGAAGATATGAATGGGTAGGGAGCAGGTTCTATATAGTAGCAATATATCAGGTCGAGCTAAAGGTCATGAAATGATGGAACAGTAACAACAAATAATTTGAAGCTTCTAAACGATTTTTTTGAATGTAGACATTCGTTCGTTTTTCCGACTAACAATCGGTACAACACACGGTAACATGAAAATGCAAAACTAAACCAAGAATCGTTTTAGTAACCTAGCAATTAAGTGATAAAAAACACTCTTTCAAGTTGAAGGTCGCAAATGTTCCAGACTAACCAAGCATAGTATACTCTCAAATTATATTAATGTTCTTGATTAAATAAATAATTATTGAAGGGTTAACACCATGTACATCAACAGTAAATTACAGCAATGAGGACATTCATATATACCTAAAATTAGTTGGTTGAAGAGTAATGTTGTAGCACACCACGCTTATGCAATCCCTGCACAACAGAAATGTGAACAGTCTCATATGTGCATACACAACATGATCACTTTAATAGTAAGAACATGCTTAAGCTTCTCAATGCAACTGTAACATCCCGCATTTTCGTAAATTATAATTTAAAGGTTTTAATTATTTTTACGGGATAAAATAATATTTTAATATTTAATGTTAATTTATTTTTATAAATAGTAAGATCCGTCTTAAGAACCTTACGTCCTTAAGACGAATACAAACTTGGCAACTTGGATCCTTAACTTAAAACCCGTTATCCAAACCCGTTTCCCCTTGAAACGGAAAGGACAATCATAAACCCTTAAACCCTCAAATGTGTCGACATATTGTCCTTCACAAATGCAAAACACAGTAACCTTCATTTCTCGAAAACTCTCCTAAATCTTCATCTTCTTTCTCTCTTTTCTTCACCATCCGTCCGCCGAATCGAGGTAACAATAACATTTTCGGAATCCTTGCGAGATTTCCAAGACATCCGTCTCTTTCAATTTCATTTTCGTTCAACTTGAAAAAGGGGTTGTTTTGTGTAATTTCCGTTTTTCAGCCCTACACCCGTTTTTCGTGCTTGTAGGTGAAGGATTGGAGAACCCAGACATTGATAGCTTCGTGGTAGAGGAGGATCTTTAAGCCGGAGTGCATTTAATGTGACGATAATGAGAAACTCGGCTTTATTGTGAATATTAGCAAGTTTTGATGTGTTCTTCTATTTGTTTCTGATTTTTGTTGATGTTTAATGTTCAATGGACTTAGTATCATGTTTAGGATTGTTCGTATGTGAAGAATTCATGCCTTGTGATGTTGTTACATGTTCATAAGCTTATTTTCGGTTTTCACAAAGTTAAGACGGATACATGGAATTAATCGTTTGAGGATTGTTATGAGTTTTGTTTGCTGTTAGGAAGTAGTATTAGATGATTGGAAATGTTGGGTAAACATCAATTGTAACGATTCTTGAGTTTTGGTGTCGAATTGTTGAATTTGGTAAAGGCTGGAAAATGCGATATAGGCGAACAGGCTCTCTGAGCCGGTCGACCGACCGGCCGCCGGTCGACCAGCTGGGAGCGCTTCTATTGTGTTTTTGCGAATTTTTGTAGAAACTGGCTTGGGACTGCCAGCCGTCCGACCGGCTGCCTGCCGACCGGCTGGTGGTCTCTTTGTGTTGTGTTTGTGTTTTTGCGAGAACATAAGGAAGAGGGGAGCCCAGCCGGCAGATCGGCCGCCTGCCAGCCGGCTAGGGTGCATTTGGGTGTGGGTTGCGTATTTTGAGAAGCTTAGGGAAATTGGGTTCCCAGCCGGCCGACCGGCTGCCTGCCGACCGGCTGGGAGTCCCTGTGCATTGTGTTTTTGTTAAAGGCGTAGGCTGAGAGAGGACCACCAGCCGGCCGACCGGCTGCCTGCCGACCGGCTGGGGGCCCCAGTAAGTCATTTTGAATTCGTAATTCATTCGTAACTTTTAAACGGTTAATCGGTTTTGACTGAAACTCGTTTTGTGTACCTTTGATATGTGTTTGAGGCCCCCGGAGGATGGGAAACACAATATTGGGTTCGGGAATGGAGAGAGGATAGAGACCCCCCGGTCGGGCAACCGAAAGGGAAACCGGCTCTCCCTCAACTTAGTTCCCGGGGTCAATTAAGTGTTGATTAGAAGTTGAAAAGTAGAACTATAGGTTAGTTCATAGAATTGGATGATATTGTATTGATGCGTATTAAGTTATGCCTTAAGCTGGCCTCTGAACTTAATACGTAGGTTGTTTGTTGTGTATGGGAACACGCGTTGAGTTTTCGCCTCTGAGTTACATACATGTTTGTTTGTCGTGTCTGGGACATGCGTTGAGTTTTCGCCTCTGAGTCCAGACATGTATGTGTGATCGCGTCAGGACATGCCTTAAGCTGGCCTCTGAGTCTGACGAGTAGAGCAACTGCACGACGGGGCAGTCAAGTTGTCATACCTTACCCGGAGTGCAGGTGTTTGGTGCTAGAACATGCGTTGAGTTTTCGCCTCTGAGTTTAGTACTTTGTGATGTAGTAGGGGAACATGCGTTGAGTTTTCGCCTCTGAGTTCCTTACTTGTGATAGTGAATTGAATGTTAGTCCATGCGTTGAGTTTTCGCCTCTGAGTCTAGTGTTCTGTGATAGCCGGTCCATGCGTTGAGTTTTCGCCTCTGAGTCCTTGCTTGATATTGTGAACTTGGTATCTAGGTTATGCGTTAAGATGTCGCCTCTGAACCTTTATACTTGCTGAATGTTTGGTAATTAGGTTATGTCTTAAGTTGACCGCTGAACCTCTTTACTTGATGTTATATCTGCTTGCCTAGAGTCTGGTATAGTGTCAGATATGCATGTTGAAGTTAATGAATATATTGCCTGAGTTATAATCTGTTCATCCAAGGCATTATGACTCTATGATCGGTTTCATAAATAGCTGGATTGAAAGACCCCCCGACTGGGCAACCAGTAGGGAAACCGGCTCTCCTTCCTAACGGTTTATGAAGTTGGTTGAGAGCCGTGCACTAGAGTTTGCATGATAGTATGAGAACAGTTGATGAGATGTTTATGCTTCACATGTTTATATATGTTGGAGTATTCTGTATTGTTTTATGTGTTTCGTGTTGTCACAAAAGGTGGCTAGGATAACTCTAGTCACTCCCCACTGATTGTGGCGTACATGTTTTCATGTATGTAGGTACATGCAGGTTGGAGTGGGTTTCACACGAGAGCTAGCGAGTGATGATCCTTTCATCATATGACATACCCGTTTATCAATTAGCTAGACTCTTAGTTTCTTTTGATACGGTTTTTGGTTGGTGCCTGTAGGGATGTTGCATCCCAGGCTGTTGTACATATTTGGTTTTGATACTTAGAACTGTTACTTATCTATTTCAGTTTCAGTTTCCGTTTCAGTTTAATTCTTCTCGCATGTTGTTTACTTTAAAAAGTTTTAATTCCGCTGCATTTTTGGTACTTTTGTATGTTTATATTTGCGCTTTCGCGAGGGGTTTTACAGCAACTGACATGTGTTCGCATTCCCGTCTTTTGTTACAGTAACAGCAAGACTTCCTATCATGTTCTAGAAAACAAACTGCACATAATCCACTTGTACTGACAACATTTTGCTCTTACCCCAAGGGACCAAATCCCAAGTCTCAGGAATTGGTCAAAAAGAGCTCTACAGACCGCAGGTCATTACTCTGCAGGTCATAACTGAAGCCATCTAAGTCCATAGTCTATACTACGTTTCCCTCCCTTCATCGCTCGTCTACCCCATATAGACACAAACGGAAGTATGTGGCAAAGAGCCACAAAGGGGTAGCAACTTCACGGAAACCTTGGATTCAGAATCCAAATCCTTAAATTGATATATAATTTAGGCAGTCAAAAAGGCATAACTACTCACAGGGAAAAGTGCATCTAAAGCATCCCAAGCTACATGGCGAACAATCCTGGTTGGATACATTGGACCTCCAGGTGATGTAAAGCTGTAAAAACAAGTCTTCAGCCGTGTACTAGTTGTCATTCTAAGCTCCAGACCTAGATAAAGTAAAATAAAAAAAGTTTTTGTTAATACGAAGTACTTTCGTAATGCCTCATAAACCAACCCAAATACTGTCTCGAGGAAGATACAAAAGCAATGAGGTAGTATAACTTGAAGAACCATAATTTGAGACAAATAATGCAGCAACACAGGTTCCACCTTTAATTTCTGAAGCTGAAAAATCAGAGAAATGGTAGTAAAACTTATTTTAGTATCTGGCAATTACCTTCATATCACTTATATTGTGATAGTCACATTTGACTTTGGTAGTCAACTTGGACTCCTATTTTCTCAATATTTAATAGGTATATGTTCTGAAAAAATAAAATTGGAGTACTTGTTTTGATAAATGGAACATGAAAATTTTGACATTGTAGCTGTACATATATTTGAAGAGATCAATTGCCCTAGTTGAACATCAAAGTGCAATGGGGACATTAGATACTGAAAGGAAGACGTGTCGAATAGAAACTTCATTGTGCATTTTGTCAGCCTTGTTTACCTGATCAGTGAGTTCAATCACAAATATATCAGCCGGACCACCAACTAAGAAGGAAGTTGGAAAAGCAGGAAAATGGTTCAGAAAACTATATAGTCCGTCAACTGTGAGCAAGGAGTATCAACAGCATCAACAACAAAATTCAAGAGTTCCACATGACAGAATATTCACAGTCAATGAAACTACCTGCATTGTAAAAGAAAATAAATCTACACAATAGAAGAAACAAATCTCACTGAGCCTGAAAATTGCACGAATAATATCCACATAAGCCAGCGTTTTAACCATCTCTGAAATCAAGTTAGTCAATAAAAGTTCGTGGAAAAAGCTTAATATGTGAGATCAAAGGCCATTATCCCACCTGTATAACAAGTTTTGTCGAGCGTTACTGGTCAAGTGCAACATCTTCAAGAAGATACTGGATGTGGCAAGAAAATAATAAATCTGTTAAGATGGATTAGTCTCGCAGAACATGAAAGCGCCGCAAGAATCAGTACAAGTGGGATGATGTGGCCTTTCAATTATGGTGTTTACGAAATCAATTTGTACTCAATAAACAATATGGGCCAAATTGAAAGGTGTTTACGAAAACAATTTCTACTAAATAAAAAGTAATTAAACATCAAGTATATATTACCTTGGTAAGGAGATGAGAAAAGGCGATCAGTGGTGTTGCCTTAGGGCGATACTGAAAGAGAACGTGGTGGTGATTTGTGAGGCGCGCTGGTGGTAGAGAGACGTAGTATAGTTGTAAGGAGAGGCGTTAATGGTGGATTGGTTGTTATGCTAGGTTATAATGAGTCTGTGTTTGCATAAGAGGGAAAGCGAGGAAGGAATACCTAGCGCGGAATTTTAATCATCACTATCAAAACAATAAGAAGACGGTTCTAGAAGAAACCGTCCTCTTTATTAATAAGAGGACGGTTTCATTGACCAACCTTCCTTGTTAATCTTACAACGAGGACGATTGTTTCTATTAACCGTCCTATTTATATAGTCACTAGTAGCGCCAAATTTATTGATAGATACAAGACGTTTCCATCTCCAACCGTACTCTAAAGGGCGTCCTCTTAGCCTAAAATTGTAGTAGTGTACACCAGAGCTCTATCAGCGGTCATTAGCCCGACAAATTTATCTCAACATGTCTATGGCTAGGTGATCGACTAGTCATCCCGTAGGACTCTATGGCAATTGAACTCGCCATCAATCGCATCACACATCTAGTTGAATTGAGACGTCACCTCACTTAAGCAACTAGGGGCGAGGTCATGATAATTCAATTCACTTTAATGGGGTTCATTATGGTCTTACCATCCCATTTGAATATTACATGACCTAGGGTGAGTTATTAATAACTCAAACGATTAGTGGATTACTCCATCCAAGTGGTCAACCTTTGATCACCATGTAATTTACAATTAGCTTAAGGGTCTCACGTTGACTTCCTCTAAAATTGTAATTATCTTCATATCGGGTTCAACAAGTTTACCACGATTCGAGTGAGCGTTCACTTTGCGGATCACATCCATACATGCTCTTTGATCTGAAAGAGACAAGTCATCTTATAACTAGCGAATAAGATTTTGTGCATTGTGTAATTCCCAGGTACAGTAATGCTTTTTACATAATTATTGTGAACTCATATATTTTGTAGAATCTTGTGATGACCATGTAGTTAAAATACAAGTCATTCAGATGCATAGTCAATGAATGTAAGCCAGAGATTTCATAAATCTTTGCTTGGTATCTTGGAATTTGAGTCGTTGTAAACCTTTTACGATATGACTAAGTTGTCATCCAAAATCTTGAATTTGTCTATCATCTCCATTGTAGAATACTTTGACAATTCATTATGGTTTAATCATTGATTTAACACCTGCTCAAACAGGTTATCCTGTAAACGACGTGCATCCAGCTTTACAAGATTATACTAATGGCGGAAACATTAGTAGTTCAAAACGTGTAAAAAAAAACAGTACTTTAAGGTTCGATAAATTTCCATGATCTTATCACGGTAATTCTATCTTCATCTTTATGAACAACCTTGACACTTTATAAACAAGATGTCTTTTACAATCTTAACCAAACATCCCATGTTTAATTAGATTTTAAATCATATCAATTTGTCATCTAGAATTGAAAACTCGTATACTTCTTATAAGTATCAATGCCTCAATCCAAAACAGCAATGAATTGTTTTAGATAACGTTTACTCCCACTAAACTCTTGTTCTTGCCTGAATCTGAAATACTCAATATGTTCAAATCCTGGTGCGAGAACTCCCACTGAACTTTACATTTAACCGTAAATCATAAAGCTCCCACTTAATTCAATGTTCCTTAACATTTAATGAATTGAAATGGTCGGGACAAAACCATATATGCTTATAGACATATCCTTTTCAAATACTCTTTTGAAAAACGGTTTTGAGTTTACTGAATTCATTCTCAATGAATCATTTCACTACTTTCAACAAAGTTACCCTTAACTTTGCAAACTGCAGACATCCACATGTCAACCTATGCTTCCCTCAATAAATCTCATTTATTAGCATGTATATCTTATAAATTTCATGGGCCTCAGAATTTGCATTGGCACATTTAGATCACCATCTAAATCCAATAACATCTTCTTGAGCTTTTGCAAAATCTTTTGAATAATTTTCTCCGAGTGTCCTCTCGTAGTTCATATAAGATTTTAAACTTATAATGCATTTTGTGTGTGGGAACTTTCAGTTCCCCACATTTATCTTATCTTATACTGTACGAGGACTTTATCATGGATCTTATCCATGTATAGAATTTTTCCTTATTAACTTTAAGAATTTATTCTTAAAGTATCCTCCAGGGCCGTGGCCGTTGGATCATAAGGCGTAGATTTTCTTAAATCGTATATCCCATCCACAACTTTATCTACCTTTTAAATCTTTCACACAACCAAAACACAACAAATCCTACTATTCATCAATAGAGCATATCTATTGTGCTTATCAAAATCATTTGCTATTTGTGGATTTTTTCAAATTTCTCCCACTCTATCTTTGTAATAATCGCATATTATTACTATAGATAGCCATTAAGCCACAAGCAATGACTTTGATGTTGGTTTGTGTATCTTTATGATTTATTACAGAAATATTCGATAAAAGTTTAGATAGTTTTGGATGGTTGATAACTTTTCCTCTTAATTGAGTTCTAAACTCAATAATTTCGTAAAAAGTATTCCATACTTATTCGATTTTCAATGATTATACTTTGAAGTATGATAATCAATACTATTCTAGATTTGAGATTTGCAAGTGTTGAACTAATTAAGAACATAAAATAAAACCGATAGTGACTTGGGTTGAAAACCAAGCCACTATATTATCCAAATTACAACCATTGTTTTAAGGATTACCTTTCCTTGTCCGACAAGGAAATCAAACAAAGTTTCAATTCTTCTTACAATACTTCAAATCTAAGCAAAATAAGTGAAAAACAAAGCTCCTTGATCATCCCGAGGGGAGCTACCCTTAGTTCCCATTGATCCATCAAGCTTGTTTATCCTTTCCATTATCTTTGCTTTCATGCCCTAATTCAAATAAGAAGAGCATCCATATCACAACTTGTATCATAATACTTTAGTTGAGATTAACATAAAATAGGGATAGTTATTATACCAACTGGAAGAATTCGCCCAGCTTTGAGATCGCTGAGGTATTTGGAACAATTCCTCTTCCAATGCCCTTTATCATTGCAATAAAAGCACTTAGCTCCTTGATGAGAGCTCTTTTTGGGATTTGAGGTGCTTGCCTCAGAAGACACTTTCTTTGAATTTTCGGAAGGTTGCTTCCTCACTGCCTTACCCTTCCTTTTGAACTTCCCCTTGCTTTTCACATTAATGTTGAGCACATCCTTAGGGACACTAACATTTAGGCCCATGTCCCTTTCTACTTGCACAATCATATTGTGCAATTCATCAAGGGAGGTGTCTTGGTTCCTCATGTTGAAATTCACCCGAAATTGTACATAAATTTTCACCCTAGACAAGGAGTGGAGGATCCTGTCGTTCCTGAGGAATGTCCACTTGATTCAACCTTAGGATTTCTACGCGCTCAATTATCTTGAGCACATGTGGGCTAACCTTTTGCCCCTCCTTAAGGTTGAGATCAAAGAAAGTCGATGCCGCCTCATATTGGACAATTCTCGAAGCCTTCGAGAACATTGTCACAAGCCTGGAGTAGATCTCATAGGCGGTGCCAATCTTTATGACACTCTTTTGAAGTTCTAGCTCCATCGAGAAGATCAAAACATTTTTGATCGCCGCAGACTCCTTATGGTAGGTCTCATAGGGTCGCCTAGCTGCGGCAGTGGCATTAGCCTCAGGTACGGCTGTTGATTCTTCGATGAGGTATTGAATTTTAGCATCACCTTCTGGTGCCAACCTAAGTTGGGCATCCCAATCGGTAAAGTTAGCACCACTCTTTTCTATCTTACAACGATCCATGAAAGATCGCAACCATGAAGTGTTTGGAGTAGTGGAAGTTGCCATAATTTATATTGATTTGAAGACTTAACTACAAAATTTAGACATTTGAAGATATTAAATGCTAATCGTTTTAATTTAACTTGTAAACATTTTTATCAAGTTAATGCATTTATAAAATGACCTCTATCCAATTTTATAAATGATTCCAAGACCGAAACCCATACCACCAAAATCGTGAACCACTAGAACTCCGACCCAATGATATGGTTTGGTGGGTTTAAAATAAACTGGTTCTACCATAGAACTCCTGGTTGATGATAAATCATTATTTATTCATCTTAGCCTGGAACACATTGACCACTGGTCCTCTACACTTTCGTTGAGTACAAACCAAATTTCAATGGCATCGAGATGCGATCCGCCCACTGGACTGAATCCACCTCATCGCCCCACCTATCCTACGTAATGGGAATCGCACTTCCCACTGGACTAGCACCACCCCACGAAATAGAAGCTCATGGGGTTCTACTATTTGGTAAGGCTAATCCTCAATTGTTTTGTTTAAAAAAGAGGTCTTGTCAATTTATTATCTATCTTCTTTAAGTGAATTAAATCGGTGAACTCGATAATTATAATTGACACGGTCGTTTTTAACGATTATACTAATATGCATGTTTATGGCGATTTGGCTATGCATGCAAACATATAAATAATGCAAAAATAAAAGCAATAAAGCAATAAAGTCCTAGTATGGCCTTCCTACTAATAGATAAACTATTAACTATTAAAAATTCGGAAACCAAGTCCATGGTCCCTTGAACTTCATAGGCACGCCATCCAAAGAAAACACCGTCTTGACGGAACTCCTTTCCGTATGGCACCTGTTGGAGCTGGTGTCCTCCACATGTAGTGTGATAACGTCATTGCACATACCCTTGTACGGACAAGTGGGAGATTGTTGGGGCTGGTGTCCTTGACAGTTAGTACAATGACTTATTAAATCTCTTAAAGGATCACAAGGCCATACTTTGGTATTACACTAGTAGAAAACACCCCTACAGTGGCGGTCATAAATGACCTTTTGTGGCGGTTTTGAGAGGTTTAGGGTGCGTCGTATATCGCGGCGTCGTATAAAATTTACAACCGTCGTATAAAGTTTCTACAACCGTCGCTATAGCTCTCTTATTGTGGCGGTTGTTATATAAAACTGTAACACCCCATTTATCTAAGAGCCTTTAGCAAGACATTCTCAAATAAATAGAGTTGTTACCATCTCGGAATATCCGAGGTAGTGAATAACAAAGTAAAACAACCCAAAGTACTTTATATAAAAACTGGTAAAATTTAAACTTGGTTATTACAGTTACTACATGGCGGAAAAGAAATACATATGTTGACTCCTCTAGATGTGATATAATTCTAAGTCGGTCCAAAGTATGCATCTCACATTCCTGCCCCTGCTCCTAGCTCATCTGTCTCTGACCTGTAGAAACTACTCCCCATTCCGGATCATCGTAGGTGTACACGAATATACTGTCAACCTCGCGGTTGAGTAGGGTAACACAATAATTATAATGCAACAGTTAAATGATATGCAAATGCCATGATATGCTCGAGCTCAATCTCAATCTCAATCTCAATCTCATCTCATACCCTTGCACCAAGCCATACCGAACCTCCCGGCAGACTATAATCGGTCGTCACCGAACACCAGCTCAATAGCTGATAAGACACCAGGCCTGGTCTGCAGAACCACCCTCGGCTTTATATCAGAACAATATCTGATCATAACTTTCTCAGTAACCAATGCATATGCTATGCTCATGAATGCAATGATATAATTATTCAATCATGCTATCAAATAATGCAATGCGCGTACCAATAATAATAAACAACACTGAATCCAACCAATACCATTCTCATATAAATCATGCTCAGCATTCATAACACACAATCCAACATTCATTCGTAACACATCATAAAGTATAGGGTCAGTGTATCCTACCTGGAGTAGCAAATCTGCAATAAGCAACCACCGTCAAGTAATGTTTCTCGGCGGATTCCGTTCCTATAATTATTACTTAATATCAATTTCAAACCATACAGCCACTCTACTAATATTTATTCGATCTTTTACATAACTATATACTTATCACACGTTATCCCCCACACATTTACAAACATGCTCATATACATATTAACTATCGTTAACCAAATAAAAACTTATTAATTATAAACTTGCTAATTATAGACTTACTAATTATGGCATACCATCAATTAACAAATTATTACTAATAATAATAAAATGACAACCCATAAAAATACAAATCATAAATAGTAGCGACGTTAGTAATATTAACATACCAAACACGATACTAAAACGTAATAGCAACAATATAATACCAACAACAATTTCAACAATAATAATATTAGTAATAATAATAATCATACAATCACTGAGTCGGTTATCGAAATAATGATAATAATATACAAACAACAATCTAATGACAAGGAGGCATAATTAATAATAATACTAAGATTAGCAATACTAACAATAACAACAACAATAATATAAATAATAGTACTAATATTAATAATAACATATAAGCATAATATAATACTATTAATAATAATAATAATAAACACCATAAAGTTGATAACAATAATAATAATACTAATACCCCAACAGCACGACAACAACAGCATACAATTACGACAACAAAACCGACGCCAAAACAAACACCACACATTAACATACACCCGCTTCTTACCACTTCCACCGCTAATCTGGCCACCCAAGACAACCACCATGGATACCTACCTCTAGCCTGAACTAGAGTTCATTCATAACACACCTTAGCCACCCCTGATAACCCACACAACCGCTTCAATTGGGCAACCTAAGACAGCCTGTACACACGCCCCTGTAACCTGCTTTACTGCGTCCCACAGCAGCCCTCTTTACTCACAAGTTTCTCTCACCACGATGCCCTACACCACCCGTGGACACCATCCTCGTCACCACCGACATATGGTGGTTCCAGGGATTGTCAGTCCCCTACCTCGTTTCCCCTATAACAGACGTACAAGTCCCACAAAAACTCCAGCCCCAACTCGTTTTCTGCATTTTTCTGATATTCGAGATAACAACCTTTGCAAAACCCGACTCCAGCCGCTATCACCACTACCCTAGCCACCACCTGACCCATCCTCGACTCCTCTCACACCCCACGACCCTATTGGTGGTAACCACCAGACCTCGACACCCCTACAACCACCTCAAATAACCGACACAAGAAGGCTTCACCACACAACCATGTACGCCCATGTTCTCTCTATTTATATCTGAATCTGTCGATATTAAACCACCAGATTCCTAGTGGTTCTAAGACCACCACACGCCACCCTACAGTAACCAAAACCATCTACACATAACCTATTTTGACTACCCAAGACTCGTACCCCAAACCCAGCCAACAACAGCTCGAAAAGTAAAAGAAAAACGAGCAGAGTAACATAATTCTATTGTCGACAAACAGATGCTTACATGATTTCACGGTGGTTGACGATGACGATGGCTGGTGTTTGACCTCAATCTGCCTCTCGCTCCTCCTAATTGCCTTGGTGGTGGTTGAAGAGGAATTAGGGTTTTGAGATATTACGAGGTGAGGGAGGCTGTTGTCGATGGATTAGGAGAAGGGTTTTATGTCGATGTATAGAGTATGTCGATGGGTTGCTATGTTGGTGGGGGTATGGTGATTTTCAGAATACGAGATTGTCGATTAGTAGATGAGGGTTAGGGTTTTGAATACCCGGTTCTCCTAACTTACTCGAGCCCAAGCCCATCGTGTTTTCGAAAGATTTAAACTCGACTCGTAACTTAAAATAACGAGTACGTAAAAATTATTTAAACTCGACTCGTAACCATTATTTATACTAATTAAATTACGTAATTAAAACTAGTAAATAGAATATGCAAAGATTATAGAATTTAAATAGAATTACGACTTAAATAAAAATAGAAATTAAGTACAGATGAGAACTAAATAGAGAATAGAAAATAGGTTAAATTATAAATGTATTATCAAAATCAAAGAAATACAATGAAATGTCATTTGATGAAATAACCATCAAATATAAAATAATTATGAAATACAAATAATCGTAAAAATATGGTTTATAAAATAATAACAGTTTACGTAAAATACTTTATAAACCTTCCATTTGAAATACTTGTATAAAACAGAGTTTGACTGCCGTTGACCGAGGCTAAAATACGGGGTATTACAGTCTTCCCTCCTTAAAATGAACTTCGTCCCGAAGTTCGCCACCCCGCAACGATAACAAAACACTCTCCAACACGAGGCAAACACAAGTAGTACATATTTAAACTCTAAAACGCGAAGTGTTACAGTCTATCCCCCTTAAGAAACTTTGTCCCCAAAGTTTAACATATAACCAAGTTAAAGTACACCTTATGAATCACAATATAATGCATAACAGAAGTGAACAGGTTTACGGAGTATATTCAAACAATCCCGACATATCAATTTCCATGTCATAACAACTAACCATATCATAAATCATTACGATTTTACAATCTTATCCTCCTTAAAACATGGTTACGTCCCTGTAACCCCCATTATAAAATTTTACATCCAATGCTCAAGAAAACCACCGAAACAACAGTCACAAATCATCAGATAAGTTAATTACCTTATACTAGGCAATTATCAACCGGCTTTTAAAGCAATCAAAACACAGTTGGCAATCTCACGTTACACACTAAAACATAATCAGGATAACTAACACTTATATACCCTTGAAATCTCTTTTAACGCAACATCAACTATTTACACCAATGTAGACAATCAGCTAATTCATAGTGTATAACTGACAAATTAAAACATTTCATGCTTATAATCATATTATAGCAGCAAAACATATTTTAGAAAAGATATAAGGCAAAATTTAACTAATGTAATTAACATGGAACATTGACATATTTCTCGAGGTATACACCAATCTTAGACTAGCAAAACAGCGTAGCATCTCTATGTACAAAGAAGTGAAACCAATTACTTAGTTCAATATATATGATCAAATATTAAAGATAGCGCTATGCAAATCACTTCATGGCATAACAATATATTTGAAGGAGTTATTAAGATTATCGCAGGGAATTAGACAAAGATATACCATTAATATATGAAGGAACATCAACAAGGTTCACAATGTTCAAAATACTCACAATTACTTATGACAGTTAGATTATTATATCATGCTAATAAGTTTACCAGTTAAATTCATCCTACCACGTGTCCAGGTTCTTCTCTGATAAACATGATTTTATCATTACATAGGAACACCACATAATTATTTTGAGGTCATATTAATAAAAGCAATAGTGTCTTTATAATTGAAACTATTTTATATAAAACTCAATGAAATAACATGGTTATATCATCATATAATAGCGTTCATGTTCATATCATATGTCTACTGTTCATGTTACTAATGACATGTCAGAGTATTACATGGTTACATCACAATATTCATATTTGATTCAACTTTTAATATAAAACTTTATCATTCCAACAATCATATATCACGCAGCAACTTCCAAAATTATAATTAAATAACCGCTTAGCTATTTTGCGAGCTATTGTAGTTTTTAGAAAATATAATGAAATAACTAATTATAGGAAAATAAATCAAAAGCATTAAAAGCTAAATCAAAAGGTTATCACACATTAAATTTTTACATTCATATAAAGCACACATTTTAAAATGGCGGCCCGTACAAACAAGGTAAATCAATAATCATGTATGTATAGACAATAACAATCACAACTTATTTAAGTTCATAAATATATCCTGGAGATCACTAAGGTGCTACCTTATCAGCAACTCACTACACATGTCTTTATACTATATATCTACCTAAGGGTTCAGGGATCATATAGCCGCATGCATATCATCATACATGGATTAATACAACATATAAATCTGATCATTCATATCCACATATCAGCCAATATGTTACCTAATTACGATAGTCATTTAATAACCCGATATCATATGACTAAATCATATAATCACATCACTCTATCTATGGCTCAATAAGTATAGATCCATACTCATCTACACATACTCATGTTCTCAATACTTGAAAATCATATATTTCAATCATCATTCAATATAAGTCTCATACAACACAGATCTCCAACCATATTTCAAATCATACTTACCTCACTCCTTTTCTGCGGAAACGTTAGTACAATAAATAAATTGGGACTTGTCTTTTATTCTATACTACCCACACTCTACATCTCACAAGGGTGACCAGGTTAGACTGAAAGGGCCAGTGTCTTGGTTTGAGGGGGCCCCTAACTCATCCCAATCCTGGGGCTCCTAACAGTTACTAACCTGGGGTTCATTTTATTAGGCCCTTCATATGTTCATTATTTTTCATTTGGTTTAGGCATGAGGATCGTTCGCTCTGATACCACTTTGGTAACACCCCAAGAGTATGATATGAGTTTGTGTGGAAATTTGTCCCACATCGGTAGATTGAGAGGCTTGTGATATGTTTATAATAGCTCCCACCCACCACTTAGTAACAAGGCCTTGTGCTTTTAGGCTTAAATGAGGACAAATAATGGGCCCAAAGGCTTTCCTCCCATCTTATTGGGTGTGTGTTACGACCGTGGTGGGTCGGGTTGTTACAAATGGTATCAGAGCGACCCTGCGACCGTGTGATGAGCCTGTGGTCGGGAGTACCCGGGTCACACCTAGCGGGGGAGGATTCTGGCCCTAGTTGTGGTCAAGTTTGAGGCACAACGAGGACGTTGTGTTCTTTAAGTGGGGGAGTTTGTAACACCCCAAGAGTATGATATGAGTTTGTGTGGAAATTTGTCCCACATCGGTAGATTGAGAGGCTTGTGATATGTTTATAATAGCTCCCACCCACCACTTAGTAACAAGGCCTTGTGCTTTTGGGCTTAAGTGAGGACAAATAATAGGCCCAAAGGCTTTCCTCCCATCTTATTGGGTGTGTGTTACGACCGTGGTGGGTCGGGTTGTTACAAAAACCGTCATTATAGACTTATATAACACGACGTTTGTTTGTTTTACAACCGTCATAAATCTTCTAAAAACCGCCACTATAGCTACAGAACCGTCGGGAAAGGTATTTATCATGTCGGTTTCCTTTACAAAAACCGTCAATAAAGATAATTAAAACGTCGATTCTTTGGTCTTAAACCGTCATTAAATGTTCTAAAAACCGTCGTTATAGGCGTTTGAAAGCTAATTTACTACCGAAACATGTTTCTGTTACGACAGTTGTAATTACTGAACCGCCGAGCAAGGTAGTTATAATGTAGGTTTCCTCCAAAAACCGCCATAAAATGTAATTACAACGTCGATTGTTTTATGAAAAACCGTCACTAAAAGCGAATTTATTTAACCTTATTACGTCGTTTTTAAAGAAAACGTCGTAACAATTGTATATATATATATTTTTTTTAAATGAAAATTTCTACAGAATTTTCAGTTGCACCTCCCTATAAATTTAATAATTCCAAAATGCTATATGAACAAAATTAAACCTATAAATAGATATATAACCACATAAACCGTATTCCAAACAATACAAGTCCAACAAACGTACACCAATCTTGCATCACATCCAACGTAAAATACATCCTAAGTGTTCGAATAACATACACGCTTTAATTGATAAACTAATCTACAAGTTCGCTAAACATTTGGTCGCCCACTCTTCTTTGATCTCATAGATATTGGCCGTTGACATGGTTGATTCCTCCAAAAGCTATAATTAACAAATTGGTCAATTAGTAAGAATATAACTCTACAACTAGATAAATAAAACATACCAAGAACGGAAAGAAGACAATGCAAGAATATAAAAGGTAGACATTTATTTTGGGCTCATCATCTCAAGTAAGCAATGCTATAAACCAAAAAGCAAATTCGAGAATCGGATAATGATAGTTCCACAAACATTCAGAAAGGTAACCAAAAGAAATCATTCCAAGCAGAAGTGGCAGAGAAAAAGAACAAGAATCAAGGAAGACTAAACTAAATCAGAAATTTCAACCAGTCTTACTGACATACAAGAGATGAGTAAAATATTTGGGCTACTTCATATCAAAGTGCTAAATTGCAACATGGCACTAAATATCACCCATAAATGTTAAAATATGTATTGTTAGGTCATTTACTTGCCTTGTGTGAGTACTTAGAACTGCACCGAAACTGTCTCCTTTAAGATCCGATGGGGGGGTAGGGTCCTGCAGGTGCAGACAAATATACTTACTTGCAATGGAAATTGTCACAAGATTGGATGTTTAGGTACTTGTGATAATGAAGTCAGTGAGATTGATGGCAATAAGATCAGTTGTAAACTGACAGGAAAAATGGTACTTTTCAAACTTTTTCCAATATACATCAGAGTTTGGGTAGTCTTCTCTGGTGCATGAGCAATAGTACTAGTACACTGTATAGTTCACTAAATAAGTCGCAGAAAAATAAAATATTTTCAGACTGTAGTAACCGAGAAGACCTGACTCAACTATCCAACGCGAGTCTAACCAGAATGTGATGCATCTGTGAGATCTAAACATAATGTACCTGTGTAACCCTTAGCTTATGTGCCAGTAGCAAGTCAACAATGTTACCACCACTGTATTTTCCGATGATTAAATCCGGCTTGGTCTGAAACTCCGTGAAACGTTCAGAGGCAGCATCCTAAAACACAACACCCCCAAGATGTTTGTTACTTTGTTTATCTTGAAAATATTACAGTTGAGTGCGTATGTCCTACTTAGTTTAACAATTGCAGGTTCTGTTACATTACCTCAGAGAAAGTCTCGAGGTAAGGCCACACTTGGAAACAGAATATCCATCTCCGCACAATTCCATTTTCGTTTCTGAAGAGAACTCATATAATATCAGAGTGCTTGGTGCCAATAACCCTCTCTAAGCGCTGCCCAAAGGTGGTTCCTACTGTATCAGGTAGCAGACGAGTGACCTGTTATGACAATCAGGCCAAATACAGGTTGGATCCAGTCAATCCGAGTCTAGTTACATTAGACTATAAGAAAAAAAACATACAATGAGGATCCGAGGGGAAATGTCAAGCCCTTGCTCGTTACTGCGCTGAAGTAATTGAACCTCTAAGGCCTGGACTTGATCCAAGATATACACCACCTGAAGAACAACATTCAAAAATTAGTACTACAAACTCGAAAAAAGGAAGAAACATTCCTTAGATTAAATTGAGAGATGAACTTGGCTACCAGTGTCAGGATTGAAAACCATTGTCCATAGCAAAGTAACCATGGGGTAACATGATCACAAAATTGAAAACCAATGGGATTCTACCAAAAAAATTCCCAAGATTTTCGGGATCCGGAGCATCAACAAGTTCTAGAAGCAGGCTGATCATAGCTGAAACTCGCTGCGCATTGTCACCCCATCCTCTTTCCAAACCTAATTGCTGGACAAATACACTTACTTGCAATGGAAACATCCAATCACACTAACTTTATTATCACAAAAATGGATAGAAACAACACTAACTTTATTACCAGTGTCTAAAATGGATAAAAACAACACAAACTCAAAACCGAGACTTACTTTTGCAAGCACAGTAGCCAATTCACAAATTATATGCATCCTTCCAAATATCAGCACCAGCTAGTCAGACTACCACATGAATTAAGTATTGAAAAAGAAAATAAAATATCTTCCAATACCTCTTTTGGGTGGTGTATCTCGAGACTGCGGACCAGAAGTACGTGGCATACACCTAGGTTTAGAGTGAAAACGAGTTCTGCAGTACAACAAGAGATTATTATAAGAGCAGCTCTGAGTTTTTCCTTTTCTCATGACTTGGTTGTAGATTTATGGTTATGAAACAGCCAAGTTAATAAAAAAAAGTCGTCACTGATTCAGGAGACATGGGGAACAAAAGGCTAAACAATTGGACTAGAGTCAAGTCGTTTCATAGGTACCATGTCACCATGTGTGTAGTGAATCTAAAATAAAGGGAAATAGAGGTGAGAGACACGAGGATTGTATAGACATCCGAAACAACTAGACAGCTTGACCATAATGTTTCGCTAAACTAGTACGGTAGTACCATATAAACGGTTGGTCTGGTCAAGGCCTCAAAGGGGGTGATTTGAAGAGGTCTAAGAAATCAAAGCCTACTTTTAACTCTTTAAAAGCAGAGAGACTCTTTCATTCATAAGATAAACGAGCTTTAATGGGCGAGGGGGGTAGAAAATAAATTGGACATCTCACAGTCTTTCATAAGATAAACAAGCTGCCAAAACATCCTAACTTGAGCATAAGAAGATTATAAACCTACTTATTTCAAATAAAAATATCTTATGTAAAGTCGATAAAGATCCTTCCCACAACAAGGAGCAGGTGATCCCTCGCATAACAACAAGAAGTTAAAAACGGAGTAGATTTCTCGGCTAAAACAAGGCCTCGCATAAGAAATCTTATACATAAGAAGACTTTAATCAAATGATATTGGTCATAATAAATGGCTTTATGCACACCAAGAACTGGAACAAAGATTAGTACTAAGAGCAAGATCAGAAATATGGATTAGAACATTAGCGCTGGCAGGGATTCGTCTCAGCAGTATGAGAAAGAGTCGCGCACCCTATCAAAAGCGGTTATCTACCTACCTCTCCTATAACAATCAGATCCTTCTATACGGGTCCATAGTAAACTGGAGTAAAAGTGGATCTCTATTTCAGAACTTAATGATACCTAGTGCTTTTACTATAGTTACGATGCATTTCCCCATTATTCATCGCAATAAATTCCCTCGTTGGTGCTCGAAGGTAGTAGCCCTTAAGAAGAAGAAAGAAAGAGAATATAATATGGAGACCTAAGATGAGGTAGTATCTGTCTTGTCTAATCGAGTCGTAAGTAAGTAGGGGCCTCTGCTAGAGAATACAGGTGCTCTAGGACAAAGACGGGGCCTTTCTTTACAGTAGGCCACTAAGATCAGTTTAAGTAGTTTAAGTAGAGGACCAAATATGCAGAACTCATGAACACATTGCAGCGCATTTACACCAACATCAAGTAAATGCATGATCCAAGTTATGATCAATCAGAGAAAGCAAATGGAATAGTGTACAAGCTCCAAAATTGTCCTTAGGACATCAGGTTGATATAAAGTACGGCTTTCTGGTGAGTATATTGAAAATTGATATCCAGGATTCAAATATAACATTCAATCACAAATTAACAAGCACCAATGCAACATTAGAAAGATGATAATCAAAACAAATAATTCAACAACAGTTCCCACAACCAATTTGTTGGAGTTTGTCATTGAACACCAAAACCAAAAAGAAGATATGAATACAAATAATTCAATAACAGTAATTCATATAATTCAATAACAGTAATTCAATAATAGATTAATTCAATAAAACAGTAAATTCAATCAATTTGATAAATTACCAGAAATTAAACTCGATTAACAACGGTTACTTGTATAATTGAATGAACAACTATAATTAGAATTATATAGGGGCAAATTAAAGTACCTGTTCGAAAAACCGTAGTTGTAGTGTTGTGTAGAAGGAGTTCGAAAAACGTAATAGAAGGTCCTTTGGATTGAGGCAGAGCATAGTCGGGACGGCGGTGATTAATAATTGAGGTTTTAGCGATGATTATTAACCGCTGCCTTGACGAAATCGCTCCCGCAGAGAAGGAGAGCAGAGGCGGTTCACGAGGAAGATAAAGGAACTGTTTGATGATTAAAGGGTTTTAGAAAATATATATTTTTTTAAGAAGAGAATGACAAGGTTAACTGACTTATTCTAGTTTTATTATGTCGGTTTTCAATAAAAACCGTCTTAAAAACATATGACGACGGTTTTTTATTAAAAGTATTTCAAATATTATTAATTTTTAGCGTCGTTATTCTTTGCGGTTGTATTTACAACCGCCATAATTGACTTATGGTGGCGTTTCTTATATGAAACCGCCATAAATAGTTACTACTATTACGTCGGTTCTTAATTTAAACCGTCGCAATAGACTTTCTAAAATATGAATAACTCACTCCCGCCAAATTTTTAGGCCTTTTACAGCGTTTCTAAAAGAACCGCCACGATTAAGGCGTCGTAATAGGGGGTTTTTCTACTAGTGTTATTATAAGTTGATCCACGTTTATCAATAACGGTTGGCTTGCTAGATAAGTTTGACATTATTGTCATATGGATGGCGGTGATCAACTGGTCCCTATACGTCACACCTATAGGACACGTTTGAGAAATGTGAAGGTATGAAAATACAGTCACATTTATGCCGGATATGACTAAACAGTTAGTCAGAGGTATTGACTATTAAATTAGTCAATGAGATGTTGAGATAATTATTTAATACGGATTAAATAATATTAGCTAATACGGATTACATGATTAATTCATAAATTAAATATAAACGGTTATATTTAATTAAATATTGAATTCGCGTATTAATATAAACAGTTATATTAATTTAGCTAATTATACAATATCGTATTTTTTATTAGACCATTATTAATGTATCGACTACATTAATATCTGATAACGTGTATGCGATTTATAATTAAATCCCGCGAACTATATTTTAGCATTAGGGTCAAATCACGCAAGAGAATAAGGTAAGAGTGGAAAGCCCACTGAAGAGTCTATTGACCTAGATATACTCAAGAAGGGGGGGTTGAATTGAGTATGCCAACTTTTTCGATTATTCTTCGATCTGAGTTGTTGTGACGAAGTAATAGCAAGTAATGAGTAAGGACGATAAAGTAAAGGAGACACGATCTTTTAAAGTGGTTCAGTTTCACAAATCGAAACCTACGTCCACTATTCTCGATTAATAAAATTAGTACCTTCTTCGGATTACAATTTTATCAACCCAACTCGTACAACTTTGATGTTAGTTGTAACTCAATCTAGATACCGTAAAATATCTAGTTACGACAAGTACCGTGAAATACTTGCTTACAATGAGTACCGCTAAATACTCAAATCTATCTTAAGTAAGTAAGATAAACTTTTAACAACTTCTTGTGTTTGATGATCTTGAATGTATGAAAATATTCTTCAATACTTGTAGTCTTGATTACGAGATTTGACAATGATTGGCACGGAAAACGAAACGTGTGAGAGACTACGTTCGTTTGATTTTCTCGACTTGCATGAGGCTGTTATTTCGTGAGGTTGTCAATTAGGCGTGTGATATTGAAAACATATATATATATACTAATTTAGATCTAGGTTAAACTCTAGATAGTTTAGGAATATTACTTTGTCTAGAATACTAATTCTAGGTAATATTTAAAACTTAATCTTATTTGGTTTAGGAAAGGATTCTATTAAGATAATATTAAATTAAGACATAAGATAATATTTCCATAATCCTATTAGACTTAGGAAATATCTTATACCATAAAATATACAATCCTATTTTGAATCAATTTCTAATCCTTGTCAATAATATAATAAATTATATTATTAATCAAATCCTAGTCAATCTTTAAGTAGATTAAATAAACAAGTTTATTAATTTAATTAACCATAAAGACAATATGAAACGTATTAGAAATCGTGTACGAAAACGTGAGACACGCTTCTCCACGCACGACTCCCAACGCACGTTATATAGATCACGTTCTTCGAGACATATTTCTCGAAGCACGTTTCCCTAGGAATTTGAATTTTGACAATAACTGTAATACCCCGTATTTTAGCCTCGGTCAATGGAAGTCAAACCATGTTTTATACAAATATTTCAAACGAAATGTTTATAAAGTATTTTACGTAAACTATTATTATTTTATAAATCGTATTTCTACGATTATTTCGTATTTCATAATCATTTTATATTTGATGATTATTTCATAAAATGACATTTCATTCGTACTTCTTTAATTTTAATAATATATTTATAAAATAACAATTTAATTGTAATAACCCGTACTTTCATATATCGTAAAAATAGAATATTAATATAATTATTTTGACTAGAGATGATTTACACTTAATAAGTGTGATATTTTATGTTATTAACTTATTATTATATATCATATTCATTATTTTTACAACTCTTATTCTTCTTATTATCATTACTATTATGATCACTCTTACTATTATTATTATTATTATTAATATTATTGTTTTATCGTTGTTGAACTCGTTTTATTTTTATTATTACTTATATTACTACTACTCTCATTATTGATATTATGACGGTTTATAAACTCGTAGTTTTGATATGGTACTAGCGTATTTATCGCGAAATAATATTATATTTATAATACGTGTTTAATATTACGATAATTACAATATTATATTAATACAATATTGATACTCCGTATTATTCATTATGAATAAAGTACTTTAAACCCTAAACTTTGGTTCTCCTCCTCCCTGCGTGAGTTCTTCTCATTTTCTGCCGCTATGTTCCTCTCTGCCCCTTCTCTTCATCTTGTGCATCTGAGACAAAGCTTTCGTTCGTTCATTCATTGTTAATTACGGTAAGATGATATTTAAATAGTTAATGTTTAATGGCGTTTAATTATCGTTAGATTGCGACCGTCTTACGTATACGTTATATGAGTCGTTTTAGACCGTGACTGACCCTAGGACTGACCTAGATGTTCTTGGCCATGTAAAAGCTACTGGGTCGTTGTCGTGGGTGGTGTTGGACCACCGTGGCTAGCGGTGGAAGGGCTGAAAGGAAGAAAGTCGATGTCGGGTTTTATCGTAATTGAGGGGTCGTATGGTGTTGTCGCGATTTATGGTAGGTAAGGATGGTTTGGTCGGCGGGGGTCAGTCATGGGATGGCATTGGTGGTGGTAGGGTGGTCCATGATAGTCGGGGGAACCTACTGTCGGCAGACTTTGGAGTTGTCAAAGAATTGTGCAGAAGCATGGGAGTCACGTGGTATGCAGCGTGTTTTAGAGTGGTTATTTCAGAGGGATGAGTGGAGTCGAATCCTGGTGGTTGGCACCAGGGGGTAGTGGGTCGCGAGAGGTGTCGTGGGAGGTGTTTGGTTGGGTTGATGATGGTGTTAACAGGTGGTCAAGGGGTTGTTTACAAAGGGTCGGTAAAACGATACCGCAAGTGAGGTTGTGGCAGGGAGTTTTGAGACTTGTTTCGAGGGCTGTTAGAGTGGTGTCAAGGGTCGTGGTTGGTGTCAATGGGTGCGTCATGGTGCATTGGTGGTGGCCACCGTGGTCTGGTGGTGGTTCAGGAGGTATTATGGGAGTTATGGGTTAGTTTAAGAAGGCTGTCAAGGAGGCTGTTGGTCGTGGTTTTAGGGGAGTTGCTGTTATACGAATTGTTGCTGCTGCGTATGTATTAGTGGACTACGTAGTATTAATTAATTATTAGAGTTGTTGTTGCTGTTGTGATTTTTATTATTATTATATTTTTATTATTATATTATCATCATTATTATATTATGATTTGTTAGTATATAATTTTTATTATTGTTATCATTATTATTGATATTATTAGTATTATTAGTATTGATATTATTATTATTATGGTTGTATTTATATGGTTAGTATTAGTATGGTTAATATTAGTAAATGTTACTCATGTTTTAATTATTAAGTTGTTAAACAATTTTATTATACAAGGATGTGACGGTTATCAATAGTTCGATGATATTTCTGTGTTCGATTATTTAATTGAAGTCATCATGTTTATACGGTCTCGTTATGCGTAATATATTATTAAAATAATTAATTTGAATACTAGATATGTTAAATTAGTTTGCATAATTGTATTAGTTAGTGATCACCAATATTATTTTGCTAGGTAACGATTTTCAAGTGGCATTATTCTGTTTACTCGCTGGCTTGCTATTGGATTATATTGCTATCCAGGTAGGATACACTGGTACCATATTCTATGATGTGCTATGAATGAATGTGTATATTGTATGTTATGGATGTAAGTGTGATTATTATGAGAATGATATATAGTGGTTGAACATTTTTATATTGCATTCATAAGCATGACATATGCATTGGATACGGATTTGAGATTATGAGATATTATTGGGCCCAGGCTAGTTCTGCAGGACTAGACCTGGTGACCTCAGCTGTTATGCTGGTGTTCGGCGACGGCCGATTATACTCTGCCGGGAGGTTCGGTATGGGTTGGTGCAAGGGTTTGAGAATGAGATTGAGATTGAGATTGAGCTCGAGCATATCATGGCATTTGCATATCATTAACTGTTGCATTATAATTTTTGTGTTATCCTACTCAACCGCGAGGTTGATAGAGTATTCATGTACACCTACGATGATCCGGAATGGGGAGTAGATTCTACAGGGCAGAGACAGATGGATTAGGAGCTTGGGCATGGAGAGAGACATGGCTTGGACCTACTTAGAATTAGATCACATACTTAGATGTTATCAGTTGTACTTTTATTCTTTGCGTAGTAGTTGTAATATCAAAAGTTTAAATTTAATCAGTTTTATATAAAGTACTTTGGTTTGTTTTACTTTGTTTATCACTACCTCGGACATTCCGAGATGGTAACAACGTTATTTATTTGAGTATGTCTTGCCAAAGGCTCTTAAATAAATGAGGGTGTTACAAAGTGGTATCAGAGCCAGGGTTGTCAGAGGTTTAGTCTGGTGGGTGTTGTGGGTGGTGCAAGGGTTGTTGCAGGGGTTCGATTGGGGTCTGTTTCCGGACTGTTTAGAACTCAGGCGAGAGTCAGGCTGGGTTTAAGGGTGCCGGTCAGAGTCGACAGGGGGTGTCGACTGGTGTGGTGGTGTTGTGGTGTCAGTTGGTGGTCGGTGGTGTTGGAGGCTAGTGCTGGTGGGTGGTCGAAATGGTGGTAGGCGGTGGAGAAGGGGGCTGAAGTCGGGTTTGGGGGCTGTCGGGTTTCTATTTCCTTTTTATGGTTTTATTATTATTATTATTATTATTATTATTATTATTTTAATAATTAGTATTATTGGTAGTATGAGTGAATTATTTTATTAATAATGTTTAAGTTGTGATTTTGCTATTAAGTTTTAAAAGCCGTCTTTCGTTCTTTTATTAATTCGTTATCACGTAGTTGAAGGTTACTAGTCGGAAATCTATAAGTTGGGAAGTTTCTATTTACGGAAACTTTCCTTTTATAAAGGGTTTCTATTTTTGGAAACTTTCCATTTATGGAAGGTTTCTATTTATAGAAAGTGTAAGTTGTTTTGGGGTTCGGGAAGGTTTTAATTCGTTACATATACTTGTTTAGGTAGCAAGTTTCGTGTGGAACACTTCTAACGAGCTTGGACATATCTACATTTCCTGCTATTTCAGATAGGGGAAAATACTGTATATGATAATGTCTAAACTGTGCTTTTCGGTATTAACCATGGTTGTTATATAATATCATGTGATCGTTATGTTGTGTTATTTATATCATGCTGTGATGTGTTACGAGGAGATGAGATAATGGGTCTTGTGATTGGTGCGGAGATAATGGGTCTTGTGATTGGTGCGGAGATAATGGGTCTTGTGATCGGTGCGGAGTTAATGGGTCTTGTGATTGGTGTGGAGAATAATGGGTCTTGTGATTCGGAGCGGAGATGATCAACTTTCTATTTATAGTAATGTGTTGTTTACAGTTTTTCTTTACTCAACCTCGTGGTTGACCCTGTGTATTCGTGATCACCTGTGATGAACCAATTGTTGGGGAGCAGATTGACAGGTGTTGAGACTATGGGAGCTAGGGGAAGAGAGAAGCTTGGATCCGGACCTGCCTAGAGTCTAGATCACCATAGTAGTTACTTATGAGTTGTACTTTCGTTTCTTCAAGACAAACTTTATATTTTCAGTTGTATGAACCTGTTCGTTGAGATAACTTATCAATTTAAAGTACTGTTTATCTTCCTTTGTATCTACTGCCTCGAGAAACCGAGATGGTAACATCCTTATTTATCTAGGGAGTCCTAGTACAGGCCCTTAAATAAATGGGGGTGTTACACATAATTCTCAAAATTAGGGTTTTGAGAGAGCATCCGTCTCCCAAAACTCAGATCTCACATCAAAACCTCACAAAACTCTCCCATATTGCAAGGCAATTGGAGAGCCTTTCTAGCACACGCGGCATCGTCTTAAACAAAGTCTTGGGTGCAAGTTATAGGAGGAAATTTTACTTTAATTCCTGTTCTTAGGCCTATTTGCGCAAGGACTCAAGGTTGTAATTCTTTTCATGTTTTTATTATCTTATGACCATAATTCACACTTGTAAATTTCGTTATAATCCTTCATGTTTAGGGCGAATACATGTTTTATTCCCCATAAGTGGTATCAGAGCCAAGGCCACAAAATTTTTACATTTGTTGTTGAACCATATATTCAAATATATATATAGTATATATGTTTATGTTTTGATAATGACAAGTCTAGCTATTTATATATTATATACTCGTATGAATAATCGTGTGCTAAGTGTACAGAATATTAGTAACAAGATCTAATCAATCAAGTATAAAAGATTCAAGCATATTAGTCAATGAATTGACTAAGTCGAAGATTGATAGAAGATCACAAGCGCGCATAATGAACTAAAGTTATATTCATCAACTATAGCTTTAGTACAAGATGGATTCAAGTTATAGCTCGTAGCTA
Organism: Silene conica; assembly: GCA_029255685.2. Lineage (NCBI taxonomy): Eukaryota > Viridiplantae > Streptophyta > Magnoliopsida > Caryophyllales > Caryophyllaceae > Silene > Silene conica. The sequence goes on along the minus strand of CM055314.2, from coordinate 27,349,509 downwards.
TAACTCTATATCATGAAGAAATGGTCGAGATTTATGTGTGTTTTAGTTGAAACAATTGTTTCCTAATTTGTGTCGTGTAGGTATTAGTGTTTAAATGGTATTCTATTTAAATATAGAATTGTTAATCTTAATAGGATTATATAAAATATCTTTTAGTTAAATAAGAAATAAATAATTGTCTTATGAGATAATTATTTATTACTAAAATAAACTAAAGATTTTTTATATGATCTTAATTGTCAAAATATATAATCTAAGATTTAGTTTGTTTCGATTTTGGTAATTGTGTGATATGTCACATTACCATAAATCGTGTAGGACTTACTTAAATAAATATTATGTATTTATTTAATGTCCTAAATAAACTAAGATTATATTATGGTAATATATTTTATTATCTTTGACATGATTTAGGAAGTTGATTTAATAAGGATACTAATTATTTATTATATAAAGATCTTTCCTAAATATGAATTAGGAAATTAATTCCTTATATAATACATATAGTATATTATTAAATCTTTCCTAAATATATTAAGATTAGATTTAAGGTAATATTACTAAAAGACTAGTATTCTAGTTTAAGTAATATTCCTAAATCATCTAGGGTTTGAATTACCTAGATACATATTCTATATAAATAGACTACCATGATACATTAATCTATACGAAATACACAACACACATACACGCAAATCAAGAGAGAGCCGTCGGTCATATTCTTCAATAATCGAGCTTATCATTGTCATATCCGATTCAAGATTCAAGTGCTCAAGCATTGATCTTATTCATTCAAGATTGTGACACCAAGAAAACATTGAAGACTTTATCTTATTTACGTAAGATAGATTGAGTATTTAGCGGTACTCGTTGTAAGACAAATATTTAACGGTATTTGTCGTAGCTAGATATTTAACGGTATCTAGATTGAGTTGTGACTAACATCAAAGTCGCACGAGTAGGGTTGATAAAATTGTAATCCAGAGTTGGTACTAATTTTATTAATCGAGAATAGTGGACGTAGGTCTCAGAGTGTGAGACTGAACCACTTCAAAAATATCGTGTCTCTACTTTATTATTGCTCTACTCAACGATCATCATACAACTACACACACATCGAAGAAGATTCCAAGAAGAAGGCATACTCAATTCAACCCCCCCCCCCCCCCCCTTCTTGAGTATATCATATCAATAGACTCTTCAATTGGTATCAGAGCCTCGTGCTCTTGATCGCCTAGCCGCGTGAGTTTTGATCCTTCTATTGATTCTATATTATATACTCTTTCTTCAATGGATTCCAAGCATCTCAAGTGCCCTATCTTCGATGGCAAAAACTATAGTTTATGGAAAAATATGATGACTCATTACATCAAGGGTTGTGATTGGGAATGTTGGAAGATCATCCAAACTGGACCAAAGAAGATCTTGGTCGCCGCCGCCAATGGAACAACCTATGAAAAAATGGAAAGCGATTATGTGGAAAGTGACTACAAAATTGCAGAGAAAAACTCTAAGGCTATGAGCCTCCTACAGAACGGTATGATAACCTCAGAATTCGATAGATTCTCATCCTGTAGTTCCGCTAAGGAAATATGGGATAGTCTCGAACTTGCCTATGAAGGAACATCCGCAGTCAGGAAACATCGTATAGACTTGCTCGTTCAAAGATATGAACTTTTCAATATGGAAAAGAATGAATCTATTGATAGCATGTCTGCACGATTTTCTTGTATTATTAATGAACTGCGGAACCTTGGCAAAAAGATCGATTCTGAGGATATCATTCGTAAGATTCTTAGGAGTCTCACCAAAAAGTGGCAACCTAAGGTCACGGCCATAGAGGAAGCACGTGATTTATCTAAAATCACTTACCAAGAACTGATTGGATCCTTAATGGCTCACGAGATCATACTAAATAAAAACGATGATGATCCCAAAGGAAAGGGAGTCGCTTTACAAGCTTCCACAAGCGAAGTAAGCGAAGAAGAACTTGAGGATGAAACATTTCTATTCGCTAGACGATTTAAGAAAGCAGTTTTTAAAGGTAGATACAAAAACTCCAACAACAAAACGTTCGACAAAAAGAAAACTGACTCCAAACAAACATTCTTCAAAAGAGGATGTTTCAAGTGTGGACAACAAGACCATATGATCAAGGATTGTCCAAGTTGGGACAAAATTAAAGACAAATCAAAAAGAGAAAAGACCAAAACAGAGTTTAAGAAAGTAATGCTTGCGTCATGCTGGGGAGAATTAGAATCTGAAGATGACGAGGACTCTGAAGAAGAAGAGGTAGCAAACCTGTGCCTAAGCAACGTCAGCCTAGATCTAATCTCAAACGACAATGATGAAGATGACGCATCTAATATGTGTCTCCTTGGAGAATCCGACTCAGACGACGACGACGAAGAGGTAAATTTTCTTCAACTCAAAAGTCAAGTTAAAAATTTATCTAAGGCTATGCTAATTAAATATTTTGAGAAAACCCTAGACCAATGTCATGAACAAAATCTTGAGTTAGATGACTTGAAAGAGCAGATCCTCGATATTGCTGAGGAAAATCAACTTCTGAAAGCCAAATCTAAGAAACTGAAATCCAAAATAAGCATTGAAGCAAATGCTAAGTTGGAAACAGTTATGTCTGAGAAAAAGGTTCTTGAGTCTAAAGTTATAGCTAATGAAGCTATAACCTCAAAACTAAAACTCAACATTAAAGAGCTTCAATCTAAAGTTATAGCTAATGAAGCTATAACTTCAGAATTAAGAAAGGTTAATGAACGGCTTAAGTCAGAATCTTCGACTATGGTCGAAGATGAGACTCATCAAGAAGAAATTGAGATTCTCGAAAGCAAAATCATGGATCTAGAATTCAGTATATCTAAAATCAAGAAAGAACATGCCAAAATTGTGTCTGACTTCCATAAAGACATTCAAAACCTAAAAGAGTCTAGCAACACTGACCATAGTGAATGTAAGAAAGAAATAGACTCCTTGAAAGACCTCCTTCTTCATGCTCGGAAAGTTCACGATAAGTGGGAAGGAAGCACTAACGTTCTAAACTTCCTAACTGAACAATCCGACAACAACATGAAGATGGGTTTAGGTCACGAATGTTATGGAAGAAGGGATCACTCAAAGTGTAAACAAAGTCCAACAGATAGAGACTTTAGAAGAAGAAAATATGCCGACCTTCCTGAGTATTTAATATGCACTTATTGTGGTCATACCGGACACCTCCGAGAAAACTGTGTGAAACACGCACAAGATTTTAAAACCGGAGTTAAGTTTGTTAAATCCTTAGGAATTCCAAGCGACACTAATTCTGTCTCTGATAGTAATGATGACAAAACTGAGGAAAGAAACATTGACCACAGATGGTTCTATGACATGACATTTGACTACGAAGAAAAGAAAAACAGAACCAAACAGACTCCTCAAACATCACACAAAAAATGGTCACCAAGAGTCCAAACTAAAACCTACACAAGAACATCAAAACCCAACCACTACCGATATAGAAAGACCTATGTAAGACAAGTCTGGGTTAAAAAGGAAGATGTATTTGTAATTACTAACAACAAAGGACCCAAGTATGCTTGGGTACCTAAATCCTGTCTTTAAAATTATTTGTGCAGTTTGTCGCCAAGGAAAATAACCTATGGTATCTCGACAGTGGATGCTCAAGACATATGACAGGCGACGTAAACCTATTCCAAACCCTAAAACCTTTTGACGGAGGTAAAGTCACATTCGGTGATAACAAAAAGGGAAAGATCATTGGAATCGGTAAGATAGGTATTTCATCCTCTCATGCTATAAATGATGTATACCTTGTAAATGGTCTCAAACATAATCTTATCAGTATATCTCAACTATGTGATAAAGGAAATAAAGTGGTCTTTCATTCAGATATATGTCGTATAATCTTAGAAGGCACCAGTAAAGTAATACTTGAAGGTCACAGGATGAAAAATGTTTATATGATTATTTAAATGTTGTACCTACTGATTCTCTATCATGCATGAAAGTTACGTTAGATGATCCATGTCTATGGCACAAGAGATTTGGTCATATTAGCTCACCTATTCTAAGTAAGCTGAAAAGATGGGACTTGGTCGAAGGCCTTCCAAAGATCAAATTTGACCAAGAAAAGATGTGTGACACATGTGCACGATGTAAACACGTCAGATCATCCTTTAAGCCTAAAAGAGTGGTAAGCACAGAACAAGCTCTTGAACTAGTACACATGGATCTATGTGGCCCTATGAAGGTAAGAAGCAGAGGTGGTTCCAGGTACGTTTTCGTTCTAGTTGATGATTACTCTAGATTTGTTTGGCCAATCTTTCTTCACTCTAAAGACGAAACTTTCGATGAATTTGTTAGTCTCATGAAACTTGTCCAAAACAAATATAAATCAAACCTAGTAACAATTCGTACTGATCATGGAACTGAGTTCGACAATCATGCTTTTATTGAGTTCTGTAAAACCAATGGTGTTGGTCATAACTTCTCGGCCCCTAGAACCCCACAACAAAATGGAGTCGTAGAACGAATGAACAGAACCCTAGAAGACATGGCTAGAACAATGCTTCTTTGTAGTGGTCTACCTAGAAACTTTTGGGCTGAGGCTATTAGTACAGCTTGCTATATTCATAACCGTGCTATGATTAGACCTATCCTTAAAAAGACTCCTTATGAACTTCTTCGTGGTCGCAAACCAAACATATCACATTTAAGATGCTTTGGTAGTAAATGCTTTGTTCACAACAATGGTAAAAACAAATTAAGCAAATTCGACCCTAGAAGTGATGAAGCAATCTTTATAGGATATTCAGATCATAGTAAAGCCTACAAAGTTTTTAACAAACGTACTTTATGCATAGAGGAAAGTATTCATGTTATCTTTGATGAGAATAATGTCTTCGATAAGCCATTACAGGATATAGAGGAAAACCTAGACGAACCTGATTTCAGGTTATCAAGGGAAGATCCTCCTGAAATGGAAATTGAAGAAGGAGAACCTCAAGGAATTCATGATGAACTCAACTTGGGAGAAAATGGTGCGAGAGATGAAACTACAGTTGATGATACTGTAGATAACTCTCAAACCAATGACTTGGAACCCAGAGTTACAGCTAATGAAGCTGTAACTTTGAATCAAAACCAAAGGGAAGAGGCCAGAGTTATACCTGACCCTACTATAAACCCAGGTTTGGATTCAGGGGGAACAAGTCAAGATCCCGAGTCAAGTTCAGGGAATGCAAATGATCAATCAAGGAATTGGAGATACAAAGGCTCTCATCCTTTGGACAATATCATAGGAAGCCTAACAGATGGAGTTCAAACTAGAAGGAGCTTAAATAACTTTTGCTCATTTTACTCCTTCCTCTCCACCATTGAACCTTCAAATATCAAGGAAGCTCTCGCAGAACCAGACTGGATAGTTGTCATGCAAGAAGAACTCCAGCAATTTGAAAGAAACAAAGTTTGGCATCTTGTTCCTCGACCTAAGGACAGAACTGTCATTGGAACTAGATGGGTATTTAGAAACAAATTGGATGACACTGGAGTCATTGTGCGAAATAAGGCCAGACTAGTGGTTCAAGGATACAACCAACAGGAAGGGATCGATTATGACGAAACCTTTGCTCCTGTTGCTCGTCTTGAGGCAATAAGACTACTCATTGCATTTGCAGCACACAAGGGAATGAAGCTTTTTCAGATGGACGTTAAGACTGCATTTCTTAATGGCTATCTCCAAGAGGAAGTATTTGTTGAACAACCTCCTGGATTTCCTGACAGCAAACTCAAGGATCATGTATTCAAATTGGACAAAGCTCTCTATGGCCTGAAACAAGCAGCTAGAGCATGGTACGACAGATTATCAAAGTTCCTATTGGAGAGTGGATTCAAGAGAGGATCTGTGGATAAAACCCTATTTCTTAAAAGCGAAAACTCAGATCTACTAGTCGTTCAGATCTACGTTGACGATATTATTTTTGGCTCAACTAATAAAAACTTGTGCAAGTACTTCTCTGAGTTGATGACTTCTGAGTTCGAGATGAGTATGATGGGAGAACTAAAGTTCTTCCTTGGACTTCAAATACAACAAACTGAAGAAGGAATCAAAGTTCATCAACAAAAATACGTCAAGGAGTTACTAAAGAAATTTGGAATGGAAACCTCTCATGCAATGCCTACTCCAATGGTCACAGATAAGAAGTTAACCAAAGACGAAGATGGTAAGTCTGTAGATGTAACAACTTACAGAGGTATGATTGGCTCACTTCTTTATCTTACAGCAAGTCGTCCAGATATAATGTTTAGTGTCTGTGTTTGTGCGAGATTCCAATCTGCACCAAAAGAATCACATATGATTGCAGTTAAAAGAATATTAAGATACCTAATCGGAACCTCAAAATTATATCTATGGTATCCTATGGACTGTAACTTTAACCTAGTAGGATATTCAGATGCGGATTATGCAGGGTGTTCTTTAGACAGAAAAAGTACCTCCGGACTTGCTACCTTTGTAGGTCCCTGTATTATATCTTGGGGATCCAAGAAACAAAATTCTGTCGCTCTCTCAACTGCTGAAGCAGAATATATTGCAGCCGCACTGGTATGTTCTCAACTTTTATGGTTAAAGCAACAGTTACATGATTATGGTGTTGATGTTGGATGCGTGCCTATCTTATGTGATAATACGAGTGCTATAATTATATCTAAAAACCCAGCCCAGCACTCGAGGACCAAACATATTGAAATTAGACACCACTTTCTAAGAGACCATGTTGAAAAGAAAAATATAAAATTGGAATTTTGTAGTACGGAAAAACAGTGGGCAGATATCTTCACTAAACCATTGGCTAGAGAACGCTTTGAGACTTTGCGATTGGAAATTGGTTTAATCGGTGGCACCTAATCAAATCTTAAAAGCAAAAATAACCCAATGATTGACTACGGTTTAGATGAGATTATATGACTGTGTCCGTATACTCCGCTGCATGTCTATGTGTGTATTCAATGATAAAATATGTGAACACAATTTTGTTATGTAATTCATATATGTGTGTGTGCACAACCGAATCTCACAATAATAATACGACACATATTATAATTTACCCTACAATATTTACCTATACATATTAATATTTACATATTATTAAAAAAAAAAAAAAAAAAGGAAAAAGAAAAACACTCTCACCTCACTCAAACCGTGTCCCAAGCTACCCCACACCCCCTGCCACGTGTCATCTCACCAACAAACTCAAATCCCCAAATAATTACCTCACCCTCACAAAACCTCCAAAATAAAATCACCAAACTCCATTAAAATCCGATCAAAACTTAAAACCTTCAAACCACCATGCTGCCATCACGCGCCACTCACCTCCACCGTCCGTAACACCCATCTCCGTGTCCATTCCGACGACCGACACCGGGAAACGTCGCAAACTTAAACGAGACTCCCCTATAGTCCCTGAGTATTCGCCGGAGTTCGTCTCAACCGAGAAAAGGTTCCCGTCCTCTGTTTCGAGAATGTTCCCTGGAAATCACTTATGGAAAGACGAGGCGGTCGGGATAAGTTGTCATGTTGTTTAATAAGATGGAGGAATGAAGGTGAATTTATCTTTCTTGATTTGTTGTACAATCGGTTGAAGGGACGAAGGTAATTTTAGCTTCGTTGATTTGTTTCAAGATTTGTTTCAAGATTCTAATATGTTGGTTAAAGAAAAGGGGAGCTCGACAATTGTGGGTGTCGGAGATTTTGTTCAAGAAAGGTGCTATTGACAAAGCGAGTTATGGTGTCATACCAAGAAAACGTATGTGTGACAAAATCATCAAACTCATGGGTGATAGCGGTAGATGTGGCAATTCAAGTCGTGAACCCGAGCTAAGGGCGTGGATGAATAATAAAAAAAAATAAAAAAATAATTGATAAGAGAGTTGAGAAGGTTGGTGTTCGCGTCCAGATTACGTCTATATGCCAAGAAGCCATGATTCTTGCTCTCGTCCGTAATCAGAATTGCGGTGCTCATACTCTGTTCTTGTTTCAATTCGTTTTCGGTATTTTCGGCTGTTGTGTTTAAGTCTGGAATGGACTTTCTCAAATCCTTACTCATATCCTAGCCCAACTCTGAAACTATCTTTAGCCCAACAAAATCCGAGGCCCACTAGTCCTTATATTGCCTAATCCCTTGGTATCTTTTGTTAAATTTGTGGCCCATCTAAAAACATTATCCAAGCCGGCCCAATTTTCTCATATTTGACCTATATTCGGCCCAGTGGCATAGTATATTCGGTTTGGTTGTGTATATTTCTCACACTCGTACTTGCAATTGTATGATATTATGTGTGTTTGTATATTACGTCTTTGATGCATGCTTATTCGTGTTTCGTAGTGTATTATTCTAGTCGTTTTATGTCTTTGTTCTCATCTTTTCGATGATGTCAAGAGGGGGAAAAATGCGACTTAGATTAGAATTTGCCTAAGCTTGCTCCTTGTCGTAATCCATTGTCTCTTAGGGTTCTTAAAGGATATGGGATAGATAGAAGATAGAAACCCTAAGTGAATCTTTGCTATGATTGACCCTTATTATATTGAGGGGGAACATACACTTAGACACAAAATCTAAGAGAGACTTGCCATCATCAAAAAGGGGGAATTTGTTGAACCATATATTCAAATATATATATAGTATATATGTTTATGTTTTGATAATGACAAGTCTAGCTATTTATATATTATATACTCGTATGAATAATCGTGTGCTAAGTGTACAGAATATTAGTAACAAGATCTAATCAATCAAGTATAAAAGATTCAAGCATATTAGTCAATGAATTGACTAAGTCGAAGATTGATAGAAGATCACAAGCGCGCATAATGAACTAAAGTTATATTCATCAACTATAGCTTTAGTACAAGATGGATTCAAGTTATAGCTCGTAGCTATAACTCTATATCATGAAGAAATGGTCGAGATTTATGTGTGTTTTAGTTGAAACAATTGTTTCCTAATTTGTGTCGTGTAGGTATTAGTGTTTAAATGGTATTCTATTTAAATATAGAATTGTTAATCTTAATAGGATTATATAAAATATCTTTTAGTTAAATAAGAAATAAATAATTGTCTTATGAGATAATTATTTATTACTAAAATAAACTAAAGATTTTTTATATGATCTTAATTGTCAAAATATATAATCTAAGATTTAGTTTGTTTCGATTTTGGTAATTGTGTGATATGTCACATTACCATAAATCGTGTAGGACTTACTTAAATAAATATTATGTATTTATTTAATGTCCTAAATAAACTAAGATTATATTATGGTAATATATTTTATTATCTTTGACATGATTTAGGAAGTTGATTTAATAAGGATACTAATTATTTATTATATAAAGATCTTTCCTAAATATGAATTAGGAAATTAATTCCTTATATAATACATATAGTATATTATTAAATCTTTCCTAAATATATTAAGATTAGATTTAAGGTAGTATTACTAAAAGACTAGTATTCTAGTTTAAGTAATATTCCTAAATCATCTAGGGTTTGAATTACCTAGATACATATTCTATATAAATAGACTACCATGATACATTAATCTATACGAAATACACAACACACATACACGCAAATCAAGAGAGAGCCGTCGATCATATTCTTCAATAATCGAGCTTATCATTGTCATATCCGATTCAAGATTCAAGTGCTCAAGCATTGATCTTATTCATTCAAGATTGTGACACCAAGAAAACATTGAAGACTTTATCTTATTTACGTAAGATAGATTGAGTATTTAGCGGTACTCGTTGTAAGACAAATATTTAACGGTATTTGTCGTAGCTAGATATTTAACGGTATCTAGATTGAGTTGTGACTAACATCAAAGTCGCACGAGTAGGGTTGATAAAATTGTAATCCAGAGTTGGTACTAATTTTATTAATCGAGAATAGTGGACGTAGGTCTCAGAGTGTGAGACTGAACCACTTCAAAAATATCGTGTCTCTACTTTATTATTGCTCTACTCAACGATCATCATACAACTACACACACATCGAAGAAGATTCCAAGAAGAAGGCATACTCAATTCAACCCCCCCCCCCCCCCTTCTTGAGTATATCATATCAATAGACTCTTCATTTGTGTTTTTCATAAGGTTTTTAAATCTGAAAATCGCGTCTTTCGCCATGTCGGTCGATCGACCCTCTGTTGCGGTCGGTCGACTGACCCTGCGTGTGTTTTCTGTTTCAGCAGTTTTCTTTTTGTGAGTAATCGATCTTGTTTTCGATTCTTATTTACATATTGTTAATTAATCGATATTTTTAGCAATATGTGAATCTTTGTTGTTGTTTAATTTTGATTTACACGTTTTAAATCAAAGGTAAAAACTTGTTTTGGTTTTAAAGTGCAGCGGTTTGCGTTTTCAGAAACTCGTTTTTCCGTCTGGTCAGTCGGTCGACCTGGTTAATAGGTCGGTCAACCTTGGTGCTGTTACAGGAAGTCTTTTTAGACTGGCAGATGGTCGGTCGACTCAGAGGTGAGGTCGGTCGACCTCTTCTCTGTAACAGGCGTTTTATTTTTCCATAAATAACTTGTTTTATTTTCCCTTGGCCTTTAGTAATATACTATATACGGAAATAGTATATTATTTATTTTTGTGAAACGGTTCACTCTCGTATGATACATATTATTTTAAAATGGTTTAAGATAATGGATTATAATTTATTAAAATTGAGGTGATTAAAACGGTATAATCACATAATTTTAATCTCGTAAGGTGGTTTGGTAAAATTTGTTAAACATAATAACGGTATTATGTCATGAATGAATTTTGTTTTAGTTGATGCATTTTATTTATCGTCTTGTTGAATGCCTTTGAATGCTTTCTATAACGTATTTAATTTTTGCAAACAGTTTAACTTAGTGTGGCCTTAGAAGATTGTGTTACCGTAATGATGGAACACGGTCTTGTTTGTAATTTTGAGATCTTGTATCTCCGTTTTGGTTTTTGCCATGTAATTACTTTTGTATTTAAATTAGAATGTAAATAGGATTATATTTGTAATTTGAATTAGTAATTTTGTGAAGACCAAAGACGGAGACCGGATGCTCACTCCCGCTGCAAAGACCAAGATGGAACATCAAGACAAGCTTCTAGGGTCCAACGGTGGATTCCAAGTTGTTTTATGTTTATTTTGGTAGGATAGGCCACACTAGGACTTTTTATTTACGTTTATTGCATTTATTTTTATGCTTTCATCGATAATAGCTTGCATCAGATTCCGCCTAAAACCAAACCACCTATAACATGCCTGAAAACTGACTCATGTAGAGGTTACGTGTTAGTTTTCTATGACAATACAGATGTCACATTCAATTGCAAAGCCATCACTTTATTTCATTCATTCACGCATATGCTAGATATTAGTTCACTTAAAATAGATAAATAAAAGTTGATGGGGTCTTCCTCGTATATATAACCAAAAATTGAGAATAGTCTTTATAAATCAGACTCCCATGAATCCCTTCTTCGTCGGTAGGCATAATATGACCCCTTCTACGTCGAGTAAGTGGGAACAGATGATTTATTTTATCTCAACATCATGGTCACTCGATACTATCTAGCGACTGAGATGGACTAATAGATAGGATTTACGGAAATCTATCGACCAAGAGTTCCAACGGTGGAATTAGCCAAACTGTGGGCTTATCAATATACGAAAATTGAGTCTTGGGATCGTTTATATAATTCTTGAGGGAGATCAATTATATAAATGCATGAGTCTACGAGTTTAAATGCAATTTAATATAGACTTAAATCACAACAATGAGTTGCTTATTTGGTTTTGTTTTATCTTCTTTTCAGTGTAGAACACGATCATTTAAACTAATGTATAACTAATGGCTGGTGAAGACCCAATGCCAAGTGCCAAGCTAGCACGTGAATCCTGGCTAAAAGCCTTCATGGACTCCATGAATCAGTCTACTAGACTGAGGAATGATGGGTCAAACTTCTCTGACTGGGAGGCAGCACTACGGAATGCTGTCATTGCTGACGGAAAGCTTAAGTACTTAACTGAGCCAATTCCGGCACACCCAGGAACTGGAGCTAGAGCTAACGAAGTTCGCGCTCATAGCGACTTCGTCATGGAAGCGGGTGCGATAGAGAACGTACTCATCTATGCAATGGAATCCAATTTGCAAAGACGCTTCATAACCCATGGTGCAAACAAGATTTTCACAACGCTCACTAACGAATTCTCAAAAGCTCCGAGAATCGTTTCTTATGAGCATACCTGTCGCTTCTTTGAGGCGAAACTCCAGAAGGGCCAAGCTGTTTGCCCACATATTCTCAACATGATTGAGAATATCGAGAAACTGGAGGCCCTAAACTGCAAGATCAGTGAGAACATAATCGTTGATCGAATGCTTCATTCGCTTCATGATGGGTTCGCCCTCTTTAGGGCCAACTATTACATGAACGACATGAAGAAGACTCCTCATGAGCTCCACTCCCTTATCGTACAGACCGAGAAGGATCTGAAATTAAGTGGGAGCGTGAAGCAGGATGTTCTCATGATCTCCAGTAAGGGTAAGGGTAAGGGAAAAGCTAAAGCTCAGGGCGACCTAGCGGTAGGTAAGCGCAAGTTCAAGAAGTCAGGATTCGCTAAGAGTGGGCCAGGTGAGTCGAGCAACTCACAGGGCAAGACAAAGAGTAAGGATACAAGCATGGAATGTCACCATTTCCACAAGCCTGGGCATTGGAGGCGTACATGCCCCGTGTATCGTGAGGACATTAAGGCAGGTCGCGTTATTCCTGTTGGTATGTCTTCTTCTTCTTTTATTCACATGATTGAGATTAACCATGCAAGTTACGGAACTTGGGTACTAGATATTGGTTGTGGTTCTCATCTATGTAATCATGTGCAGGGCCTCCGAAACCAAGAACCCCTCATCAAGGGTGAGGTTGACCTGCGTGTCGGGAATGGAGCACGAGTTGCTGCAGTCTCGAGGGGAACATATGTGATCCAGCTTCCAAGTGGATTCGAGTTATCTTTGTATAACTGTTATTATGTTCCTAGTTTATCCAAAAACATTATTTAAGTTTCTGCACTTGACAAACTTGGTTTTTCATTGTAATAGAGAATAATAACTGTATTTTCTCGTTACACAATATGATTTATGGCAAGGCAGTTTCCATGAATGGAATTTATGTTTTAGATCAAACCACCGAAATATTACATGTGAATAACAAGAGATTAAAGGTTGGTGACAAAGATCAAACTTACCTATGGCACTGCCGTATGGGACATATAAATGAGAAACGCGTAAAACAGCTGATGCCCGTCGTTGAGGGTACCAAAGATAAATTTATATTCCTAACTTAAACAATTAGATAGTGAAAGTCAGGGTCGAACCACAAGGAGGTGGGGAATGTTTATTGTCTTAATGTGAATGTTTAAAGTAACAATTTTGGGGGTTTGATTGGTTGATTACTATATCTAAGGTAAAGATTAAAATAAAACAAAAATTAAAAGATGAGAAAAAAAATATAATAAAAGGGATGCTAGGATGTTTGGGTAATAAAAAGCTAAGGTAAAATAAATTCTAAGGTCAACATGTATTGCAGTCGCGTAAGGGAGTGTAACATATCTTTTTAGGTCTATGCTACCTAATAGCTCCTTTCGGCCTATGCTATTAGTTCCTAGGTCTCACAATTATTGGGTGTCAACAATAAGGGTGATTCCTAAATCCCAGGTTACATACCTTTCAGCCTTTAGTAACCTATCCGTCTTAAGGTGTAAACCAATGCCCTTCCCGTATCTTTCAATCTTGGGTAGGTCATTACTAACATCCTACAAGTCTCCTATTGGTCTCATTGCAGGATATTATAATTTATAAGAAAAGACGAAATAAGAAAACAGACGCGAGTGGTCGACCGACCGGCTACTCCAGTCGGCCGACCACGGCCTCGGTCGACCGACCGACTATTCCAGTCGGCCGACCGGGGTCCTGCTACAGGTCGGGTTTTTCGGATTTTATCTACCTATGCATATTATTCCCTACATCCTAACATATGAAAATTAGTTACTCATAATTGTTAAGACGAATATAAAGTCGGGATTAAACATGGTAAACATAGTAAATAATCTAAACATGCAAGATTCAGTAAAGCTTGGGATTCTAACTTAACAATTGTAATAAAAAGAAGAACGATAATAAAACTAGATTAAAAGAGTAATTACCACAATTGGAATTAGGGCAGAAAGAAACTAACTTTATTGAATGCTTGGGAATTATTGAAAGATTACAAACTCTAATTCTTCTAAATAAAACTGGATGCTAAAACTTGATACTAAAAGATTTGATAGATAAAAGATCTAAAAAATCCAAGATGCCAAACCCTAATCACAAGATTGGCTTATATAGGGTGAAAACTAAGAGTTTCCTTAAAATTCTAATTCTACTTTATTTCCGAAAATAAATCGTATGGGCTTCGTTCTGGTCGGCCGACCCGTATAGCTGGTCGGTCGACCACTTCCTGCTGGGCTTCTTTTATTTCCGGCTTTTTTCGTGAAAATTGGACTTTATGAAAATCGGGCCTGGTCGGCCAACCCGTTTAGCTGGTCGGTCGACCGCTTCTGCACGGAAGTCTTCGGATTTCTTCTGTTTTGACTCTTGGTACTTGATTTTGACTCCAGTTGACTTTCCATTTATTCCTTAATTAAGCAAAAGACTTGAGGATACGAATTTGGTGCTAAATTGTCTCTTTTCCGCATAAATCTGTAAAAGTGCATAAAAATACGAAAGTACACAATTTGTGGGAAATAAAGGCTAAAACATAGTAAATGAGCGACCAAATACGTGTAAAAATAGATGTAAAACATCATAAAATAGACACGTATCAAATTCCCCAAACCAAACCCTTGCTTGCCCTCAAGCAAGAAATAGACTCGATCTTAACTAATGGAACGATTTCAATCTCAGAGCGAAATTTACATGTTAGCCTATACCAATGCCAAGAACAAAATGAGATAATATTCAAATCATGCAAACGAGTTATAGGGTTGTCAGACTTGCAAAAATAAAGACTATAGAGACTTTATACCATGGACTCTCGCGGTACGCTCGAGACACTCATGAAGCAAAGGGTGAGTATATGTAAAAGATAGAAAGAAGTAATTTTGTAGAGACACTCACCTAACTGCGACCCATGGAAACATGCCTGCAATCTAACATGAACAAGAATTCTACAACTTTGTACAACAACCTTATTAAGTGACCCAGATACATGCAATTGAGGTAATAAAAGATATGTGAGGTAAAAGGTAAAAGTGGTTAAGACGTTTTTGGATAAGTGGGGTTAGTAGCCAAGCTAGTAAAACTGATTTCCAACAACAAACTTCACGACTTTTTGATATTAAGAAAGTGCCCTTTCTTGTGGCACAACTCTCACATTGAAATAAGAAAGGACTCCCAAATATTTTGAATGAAGTACGGGAGTGATAACATATAAAAGAAAGGGATATTTTTTTTTTTTTTTTTTTAACGAAAATTTGAATCTGATTCTGCCAGGTGGTCGGTCGACCTGTATATGTGGTCGGTCGACCGACTTCCGTATTTTTCGGATTTTTTTTTTTTTTCGTTTTTTCTTTTCTTTCTGTCTTTGAATTTTCTGTTCTTTTTCTTTTCTTGCTTTCTTTCTTTCTTTTCTCTTTTTGCTTATGATAGCACACAAACCAAGATGCCTCAAAAAATAAACCAAAGACCACAGATACTAGCTTGGAAAGGTAGGCTAAGTATGGAATGTAGTTTTGGGGGAATAAAAAGGCGAATTTGGCTATGTGAAGCTTATGGGTAAATAAGAGAAAAGGGATTCCAAATGCACGTATCAAGACTCACAAAACGAGAAAGTAAAACAAGTATATAGCAATTCAAGCTCATGTTTATGCATATTGATGTAACATGTTCCAAGGGGAGTACTACTCACATCCTAGACAACTGGTTTAAGAATGAAACCAGGAAATAAGCTCTAAACCTTAGAATGTATAGTAGGCTGCCAAGGTATAAGTTAAGTCTCAAGATATGCAAGTTGACAAAAACTCGTAGATATGCGAAAGACTCTCATACTAAAACAAGTTGACAAGGCAAGATAAAGGCATAAACATGTAAGATAGCTAAATCATCCTTGAAATACTTTCGTTCCGACTCGACCTATATGCTAAAATAAACGTGCATTTTTTGGAATTTTAAATTTTTTAATTTTATTTTATTTTTATTTTTTTTTTTTGATTTTTGTATATATAAAGAAAATAAAGAAAAGGACGATGCAAGACAGAAATGCAATAAACGTGTGACAAAATGCAATGCATGTAACACGAAACCATTCCCCAAACCAACCCGCACAATGTCCCCATTGTGCATTAGCCTAAGTAAAGGTTTCATAAAATTAAAAGAAAGATGCAAGGAAAAATAAAAACCAAGGAAAAACTGGAAAGAACTCACAGGATTATGAAGCGCATGAGAAAAACCTCCCCAAACCAGCGTAAGCTGGGAGGTTTTGGTGGCCAGCAGTGCCACTCAAGTACCAAATTTGATTTCACGAGTTCCAAGGAAGAGAAACGAAAAGATTGCAGCGGACAGAAGGTCGACCGACCGGTGTTTCTGGTCGATCGACCTCCTGTGAATAGCGGAAAATTCTGCGAAACAGCGCGTCTGGTCGACCGACTGATGATTCTGGTCGGTCGACCAGCTGATTCCTGGAGGTCTTCTTTTCTTCGGAAATCCTGAAAAAGCAAGAAAATATGTGCGCCCAACAATGCGCGAGATGCCAAAACGATTCTAAAAGTCTTAACTACTAGCAAACCGAACTAAAAAGTTTCACACAACATAAAATAAAAAGTCTTAAAACTGAAATTTTAAAAACAACTATCTGCTGAAGATGTGGAAAATATCCGACCACGGCTTCTGACGGCACGCCGTAGTCTCCACAGTTTTTGCTTCAGTGGCAAAACACATCTTCTTTCCTCCATCGCAAAGCATATGCGACGGTCTCTCTGCTTGAGCCTGTCTCCTCTTCTTTTTCTCCTCTCGATCCACGACGTCTGGATCCTCATCTTCTCCATAGCTTAGGCATCCCATTCCTCCTCTCTGGATGATGACTTCCTTCTCCTTGGGTTTCCCCAAGCCAGTTCCTGTAATAGTCAAAATAGAAGTGTCCTCCCTATTGCTCCCAATCTGGGGCGGAGGTGTAAAAGCAGATACAGGAACAGGTAATAAAGGTGGAGAAGTAGTGATGACCTCATACTTCTTTTCAGAAGTGATAGCATTACATGTGATGGGGGTCATAGCATCCTTCTTCCTATAGGATAGGCCATAGATGATAGAATGTTTGCCTACTTTGAAGGTTAGAGTTCCAGTGCCTACATCTATAATGGCACCTGCAGTGTGAAGAAAGGGTCTTCCTAGAATGATGGGTATGTGGGCATCCTCTGGGATGTCCAAAACAACAAAGTCTACTGGGAAGAAAAACCTGTCAATACGCACAGGGATGTTTTCTAACACCCCTATAGGTTCCATTGATGTGCGATCAGCCATCTGGACTGTCATACTGGTCACTGCAAATTCGGTCATCCCTAGTTTTAAGGCAACACTTAGTGGCATGACACTTATACTAGCACCTAAGTCGCATAAAGCCTTTTTAACTGGGAAGGTTCCTATATTACAGGGGACATAAAAACTTCCAGGGTCTTCTAATTTATGAGGGGCAATGACATGAGTTAAAAAGCTAGATGACTCTTCAGTGAGAGCCACTGACTCAACCTTTTCTAGAGACCTCTTTCTTGACAAAAGCTGTCTCATGAATTTAAGATAAGAAGGAACTTGTTGAACTAATTCTAAAAATGGAACTTGAACATTTAATGAACGAATTACATCTTTAAATTTGTCAAAAGATACCTGTTCCTTTGAAGGCACGAGTCTCTCTGGAAAAGGAGCAGCTGAGGATTCCGTATTTGCAGCCCTTTTTAAAAATCTGCGGGTCTTGTCACTCCTGAAAAGAAAATCTCGTAAGTTATTCGGCAATTCTGGACGAAAGGGAACTTCAGATTCGGCTTCGGTGGTCGGTCGACCAGTATCCTCGGTCGGTCGACCAGTCTCCTGTTCAGCTGATATTTTCGGATCCTGCTCCGCGGTCGGTCGACCAGATTCCTCGGTCGGTCGACCGACTTTGCTGCTACTCGCTATTTTTTCTTTCCCCGCCCCTACTTTAGCTCCACTTTGCAGGGTTACGACGTTTAGAGTCTCCTTCTTCTGGTCTGGCTTGGTCGGAAGTTGACCTGGAGCCCTAGTGTCATTCTTGCTTGCGATCTGAGCAATCTGGGACTCCAACATCTTCATCCCTGCCTCTCTAGCCTGCGACTCCTTCTGAACCAACCCAATAAGATTTTGGATAAGAGCATCTGTGTTGGGTGGTGGATTGGAAGGTGTTTGAGGGTTGAAAGGTGGTCTTTGGAAATTTTGTTTATGTGGGGGTACATATGTGGAATTTTGCTGAGGTTGCATATGCTGTGGGTTTTGAACATTCTGGCTTGTCCACCTTAGGTTGGGATGGATATTATTATTATTTGGGTCATAGAAATTGTTCCCACGATAATGCTGAAAAGCGGCACATGTTTCATTAGATGAAGTACAGAACTTTGACACATGCCCTTCTCCACCGCACCTCTCACAAGCAAAGGGTCCGTCTTGAACGGCGTTCACCTGGTAAATTCCTCCCTTGCTTCCACTCCCTAGATCGAGCTTTCCTGCAGCTTCAAATTTTTCTAACTTGGCCGTCAAGGCCTCAATTGCTGACAGGTTGTACTCAGATTTTCTCTGATTTCCTCTGGAAGTACCATGCTCAGCGCGGTGCACAGCAACATCTTCTATTAACTTGAGACCTTTAGTCTCTCCTGAATTATCTTGGAATCTCCCATTAGCTGCAGCATCTAGGTAGGCCCTGTTGTCATCATAGAGGCCATTGTAGAACTGGTTGCAAAGAAACCATTGTTCGAATCCGTGATGTGGTATGGATCGAACAAGTCTCTTGAACCTGTCCCACGCCTCGCTAAAGTCTTCATTGGGACCTTGCTTGAAATTAGTGATCTGCGCTCTTAAAGCATTTGTCTTTGATGCAGAGTAATATTTCCTGTAGAATGCTAGGGCTAAGGTGTTCCAATCTGTAACTCCCGCAGCAGTGCGGTCAAGGTCTCTGTACCATTCTCTCGCAGAGTCCCTAAGGGAGAAGATAAACATGGTCTGTTTAATCTGGTCCTGCGTCACTCCTTCTGGGGGTGCTATAGAGCATATGTAATCTGTGAAGATTTCAATATGCTTAGCAGCATCCTCATTGGCCGAGCCTCCAAATTGGTTTCTTTCAACCATAGTTATATAAGCAGGCTTGGCCTCGAACGGCTTCCCAGTACCTGCAGGTAAAGTGAACCCTTTGTATAGGTCCTTTGCCTGAGGCATAGAGTGACTGGCAATAGTAGCTTCTTCTGTCATGTTATCTTCTTCTTTAGGAAAAACTGGAAAGCAGGTTAAAGATGGTGTTTTTGGTGAAGGTGGATTGATGGGTGAATTTGGTTGTGAAGGCGGTGTTTTTGGTGAAGATGGTGGTAACTTGAAAAGGTCTTCTTGAAATAAGGAAGATGGTGAACCTCCTTCCTGATTTGTTAGAAGTTGCTTTCTTCTTTCCCTAAGAGTCCTCTCAATTTCGAGATCAAGTGGTAGGAGTTCTCCTTGAACTGACCTGCGCATAAGAGGAAACTACAAGAAAAAGGTGAGAAGGTTTAAGGAACATAAAGTTCCTTAAACAAAGAGAAACAAAAACAAAAAACAATAAACACTGGCGTCACCTCCCCGGCAACGGCGCCAAAATTTGATGCCCGTCGTTGAGGTTACCAAAGATAAATTTATATTCCTAACTTAAACAATTAGATAGTGAAAGTCAGGGTCGAACCACAAGGAGGTGGGGAATGTTTATTGTCTTAATGTGAATGTTTAAAGTAACAATTTTGGGGGTTTGATTGGTTGATTACTATATCTAAGGTAAAGATTAAAATAAAACAAAAATTAAAAGATGAGAAAAAAAATATAATAAAAGGGATGCTAGGATGTTTGGGTAATAAAAAGCTAAGGTAAAATAAATTCTAAGGTCAACATGTATTGCAGTCGCGTAAGGGAGTGTAACATATCTTTTTAGGTCTATGCTACCTAATAGCTCCTTTCGGCCTATGCTATTAGTTCCTAGGTCTCACAATTATTGGGTGTCAACAATAAGGGTGATTCCTAAATCCCAGGTTACATACCTTTCAGCCTTTAGTAACCTATCCGTCTTAAGGTGTAAACCAATGCCCTTCCCGTATCTTTCAATCTTGGGTAGGTCATTACTAACATCCTACAAGTCTCCTATTGGTCTCATTGCAGGATATTATAATTTATAAGAAAAGACGAAATAAGAAAACAGACGCGAGTGGTCGACCGACCGGCTACTCCAGTCGGCCGACCACGGCCTCGGTCGACCGACCGACTATTCCAGTCGGCCGACCGGGGTCCTGCTACAGGTCGGGTTTTTCGGATTTTATCTACCTATGCATATTATTCCCTACATCCTAACATATGAAAATTAGTTACTCATAATTGTTAAGACGAATATAAAGTCGGGATTAAACATGGTAAACATAGTAAATAATCTAAACATGCAAGATTCAGTAAAGCTTGGGATTCTAACTTAACAATTGTAATAAAAAGAAGAACGATAATAAAACTAGATTAAAAGAGTAATTACCACAATTGGAATTAGGGCAGAAAGAAACTAACTTTATTGAATGCTTGGGAATTATTGAAAGATTACAAACTCTAATTCTTCTAAATAAAACTGGATGCTAAAACTTGATACTAAAAGATTTGATAGATAAAAGATCTAAAAAATCCAAGATGCCAAACCCTAATCACAAGATTGGCTTATATAGGGTGAAAACTAAGAGTTTCCTTAAAATTCTAATTCTACTTTATTTCCGAAAATAAATCGTATGGGCTTCGTTCTGGTCGGCCGACCCGTATAGCTGGTCGGTCGACCACTTCCTGCTGGGCTTCTTTTATTTCCGGCTTTTTTCGTGAAAATTGGACTTTATGAAAATCGGGCCTGGTCGGCCGACCCGTTTAGCTGGTCGGTCGACCGCTTCTGCACGGAAGTCTTCGGATTTCTTCTGTTTTGACTCTTGGTACTTGATTTTGACTCCAGTTGACTTTCCATTTATTCCTTAATTAAGCAAAAGACTTGAGGATACGAATTTGGTGCTAAATTGTCTCTTTTCCGCATAAATCTGTAAAAGTGCATAAAAATACGAAAGTACACAATTTGTGGGAAATAAAGGCTAAAACATAGTAAATGAGCGACCAAATACGTGTAAAAATAGATGTAAAACATCATAAAATAGACACGTATCAACAGCTCATACAGAATGGAGCTATCTCGGCCTTTGATTTCGAATCATATGGCACGTGTGAATCATGTCTCATCGGTAAGATGACTCGTATTTCCTTCAAAGGTGTTGGAATGCGCGCTGCCGACCTATTAGGACTCATACATACGGATGTATGTGGCCCTATGTCGATCAACGCACGAGAAGGCTATAGGTATTTCATCACTTTCACGGATGATTTGAGTATATATGGCTATGTCTACTTAATGAAAAATAAAAGTGAATCCTTTGACAAGTTCAAAGAATACCAGAATCGGGTACAGAACTAACTGGGCAGAAAGATTAAAGCACTACGATCTGATCGTGGTGGCGAGTATCTTTCTCACGAGTTTGATCAACACCTTAAAGACTGTGGCATCGTTCTACAGTTGACTCCACCTGGAACACCACAATTAAATGGTGTGTCCGAACGGAGAAATCGAACTCTACTTGATATGGTTCGATCCATGATGAGTCACACCGTTGTGCCTGATTCATTGTGGGGCTATGCTCTTTTGTCGGCCGCTCTAATACTTAACCGAAGTCCGTCTAAAGCTGTTGACAAGACTCCATATGAGTTATAGAAGGGAACGGTCCCTAACTTGTCCTTTATTCGGGTTTGGGGCTGCGAGGCTTATGTCAAGTGGAGACACGAGGATAAGCTCGGCCCCCGATCGGTCAAGACATACTTTATAGGCTATCCAAAAGGAACATTTTGGTCATTACTTCTACTCGCCAACCGAACAACGTGTTTTTGTCGCGGCTAGTGCGACGTTCTTAGAGAAAGAATTTCTCGAGAACAAGTCGAGTAATAGAACCTTCGATCTATCGGAGATTCAAGAACCAACTACCGAGCAACCATTGGAGGAAACAGTTCCTTCAACCGAGGCTGCGGTAGATATTCCTGAGGAACCTAGGAGGTCGGGAAGAGTCTCTATTCCTCCGGACAGATACATTGGTATGGTCGAGGAACATGACATAGATGACGTCTTACTCCTAGAGGGTAATGAACCCACAACCTATAAAGGTGCCATGACTAGTTCTGACTCAAAGCTATGGCTAGAAGCCATGCAATCCGAGATGGACTCCATGTATGAGAACAACGTGTGGGATCTTGTGGACCTACCTGCAAAGGTACGCCCCCTTCAATGCAAATGGCTTTACAAGATAAAGCATACCGTGGAAGGACAACAAGATATCCACAAGGCAAGACTAGTTGCTAAAGGTTTCACCCAAGTGCCAGGCTTGCACTACAATGAGATCTTTGCACCCGTAGTGATGCTACGTTCCATTCGGATTATCTTAGCGATCGCCGCATTTCATGACTATGAAATATGGTAGATGGACGTTAAAACCGCCTTCTCAAACGGTTATTTGGAGGAAGAGTTGTACATGGTACAGCCTGGGGGTTTTATTGATCTGGAACATCCTAAGAAGGTTTGCAAGCTTAAGCGTTCCATCTGTGGACTTAAGCAAGCATCACGGAGTTGGAATCATCGCTTCGACCAAGTGATAAAAGAGAATGGATTCATTCGATTAGTCGAGGAACCATGTCTCTATATTAAGTCGAGTGGGAGCAAGATTGTCTTCCTAGTACTGTATGTCGATGACATACTCTTGATTGGGAATGACATACCTCTCCTTTCTTCGGTTAAAGCATGGTTGAAAAACCATTTCCAGATGAAAGATCTGGGAGAGGCACAAAGAATTTTGGGCATCCGTATCTACAGAGATAGATCACGACGGATGTTGTCTCTCAGTCAGGAGTCTTACATAGATAAGATTCTAGAGAGATTCAGGATGACGAACTCCAAGAAAGGGTTCCTTCCTATGACTACTGGGCTTCACTTGAGCAAGTCTCAAGAAGCTAAGACATTGGAAGATAAAGAGCGCATGAGTCGGATTCCTTATGCTTCGGCTATAGGATCGATCATGTATGCCATGATATGCACACGTCCAGACGTTGCATATGCATTGAGTATGACAAGCCGATTCCAAGCTCATCCAGGTGAACAACACTGGATGGCCGTAAAAAACATTCTTAAGTACCTACAGAGGACTTAAGATTGGGGATTGACTTACGAAGGCGACTCGACGCTCTGCGCCACGGGTTACGCAGATGCTAGCTTCCAAACGGATCGAGACGACTCGAAATCTCAGTCTGGACTCGCTTTACTCTTAATGGCGTTGCTGTCAGCTGGAAAAGTTCTAAACAAAGTGTTACAGCAGATTCTACGACTGAGTCCGAGTACTATGCCGCTTCGGAAGCAGCTAAGGAAGCAATATGGATGCGTCAATTCTTACAAGGACTATCAGTAGTGCCTAGTTCGAATGACCCAATCACCGTTTATTGTGACAATAAAGGTGCCATCTTCCAAGCTAAGGAGCATAAGTCTAGCAACAAAGCTAGACATGTACAACGGAAAGCTCATCTAATCAGAGATTACGTGGAGCAAAAGGAGATATTTATTGATAAGATCGCTACGGATGACAACATAGCTGATCCTCTCACAAAAGCATTACCACGTGATAAGCATGAAGGGCACATTAATTCCATGGGAATTAGATGTGTTCCTAAGTTATAGTACTCTTTTATGAATTCATGTTATAACTCATTTTCTTGTGTACTCTATTACAACCTCATTGTTATGATATTTAATGTTTTGTTTTTCACGTGGAATTGTACGCCAATTTTGAACACCACAAAGTGAACTGATTAACATTACATCGTTTAGTCCTTGATTACCCACTTGAGCTGATAACTCAGGTAATCATTTTGTGACGTTGGTTGATGGTGGGTTCAACGAGCCATAAGTCAAACGGTTGACTGACCAATCACAAAGGCGAGTTATACGGATATCTCATAGGACACCCCGTGACAACGTTATGGAGTCCTAAATGTTTTATAACATTGGGTGCCATGTCGTGGATAGGACCTCCATAGTGTTCCTTAGAGTCGAGTCTTTTGACTTTCAACTGTCTCTTGAGATCAAGGCTGATTTTGGTAACTTTGGTTTCTTTCCCATGGTCTTCCGTAACAGGGGCCAAGAGGATTTTTTTCTGGGTTATTTCATGATGCGCTTACATCTGCAGGATTCGAGTTGAGGGAAATATCCAATCCTTTATCAGGATTTTATCATTTCTCAGGGCCACTCGAGGAGTAGTAACTGAAATGCATGACCATGCTCGAATACAGATTCGTTTTATCAGTTAAGTTACTCTCTAGTCGGGGAAACCACTCTTGATACAGATCGCTTGTGAGATACGACCTTTGCAAATACGGATTTGCAAATTGTCTTACATTGAGTGGGAGAAATTTTAAAAGGATATGAGAATCGGTTATCGCACCTACACTTGTACGGAAAAGTGAGAGTTTGTTGGAACTTGTGTCCTACACATGTAGTGCGATAACATCATTGCACATACACTTGTACGGACAAGTGGGAGATTGTTGGGGCTGGTGTCCTTCTGACAGTTAGTACAATGACTTGTTGGGGCTGGTGTCCACGTTTATCAATAACGGTTGGCTTGCTACATAAGTTTGACGTTATTGTCATACGGATGGCGGTGATCAACTGGTCCCTATACGTCACACCTATAGGACACGTTTGAGAGATGTGAAGGTATGAAAATACAGTCACATTTATGCCGGATACGACTAAACAGTTAGTCAGAGGTATTGACTATTAAATTAGTCAATAAGATATTGAGAATATTATTTAATACGGATTAAATAATTTTAGCTAATACGGATTACGTGATTAATTCGTAAATTAAATATAAACGGTTATATTTAATTAAATATTGAATTCGCGTATTAATATAAACAGTTATATTAATATGACTAATTATACAATATCGTAATTTTATCAGACCATTATTAATATATCGACTGTATTAATATCTGATAACATGTGTGCGATTTATAATAAATACCCGCGGATCATATTTTAGCAAAAAGGGGTCGTCACGAATTAGAATAAGGTAAGAGTGAGAAGCCCACTCTCACCCTACTCTAATATTTCGGCCGAGTGGTACATAAGGAGGAGAACTCTCCTTTTGTCTGACTACTGAAACTGGTAATTCATAATTCTCATAATTAGGGTTTTGAGAGAGCATCCTTCTCCCAAAACTCAGATCTCACATCAAAACCTCACAAAACTCTCCCCATATTGCAAGGCAATTGGAGAGCCTTTCTAGCACACGCGGCATCGTCTTAAACAAAGTCTTGGATGCAAGTTATAGGAGGGAATTTACTTTAATTCCTGTTCTTAGGCCTATTTGCGCAAGGACTCAAGGTTGTAATTCTTTTTATGTGTTTATTATCTTATGACCATAATTCACACTTGTAAATTTCGTTATAATCCTTCATGTTTAGGGCGAATACATGTTTTATTCCCCACACCATCTTCCAGGCTAAGAAGCCTAAGTCTAGCAACAAATCTAGACATGTACTGCAGAAAGCTCACCTCATTCGAGACTACGTGGAGCAAAAGGAGATAGTGATAGACAAGATTGCGACAGATGACAACATCGCAGATCCTCTCACTAAACCATTAAGACATGATAAACATGAAGGGCACGTTATTTCAATGGGAATTAAACGTGTTCCTGAGTTGTATTAGTACTTTTTGTGAATTGGATATTGTATCTATTTCATATACTATTTATAACACCATCGATTTTGTTTTATATATTGTTTTTCATGTGGATTGTACTGACAACATTGAACACCACAAAAGTTAACTGAATTACATTATATTTGTTTTAGTCCGTAATCGCCTACACGAGCTGATAACTCTGGCAATTGTTTTGTGACGTCGATTGATGGTGGGTTCAATAAACCATAAGTCAAACCGTTGACTGATCGATCACAGATACGAGATTATAACGATACCTCGTAGGACAATTTTCGTGACGACGCAATGGAGTCCTAAATGTTATTGAACATTCGGTGTCGGGTCGTGGATAGGACGTCCATCGTGTTCCTTGAGTCGATTCTTTTGACTGTCGACTGTTTCTTGAGATAAAGGGCAGTTTTGGGTGACTTTGATTTCTTTCTCACTAGCTGACCGTAACTGGGGCTAAGCAGATTTTTTTGGGTCATTTCATACTGTGCTTACATCTGCAAGATTCGAGTTGAAGGAAATATCCACCCCTCATCAGGTTTTAATATTTCTCAGGGCCACTCGAGGAGTAGTAACTGAAATGCTTGGCCAAGCTCGAATAATGATTCGTTATCAGTTGAGTTACTCTCTAGTTGGGAAAACCACTCTTGATACAGATCGCTTGTAAAATACGACCTTTGTGAATACAGATTTGCAAATTGTTTTACATTGAGTGGGAGAAATTTAATTGGATATGAGAATCGGTTATCGCACATACACTTGTACGGACAAGTGGGAGATTGTTGGAGCTAGTGTCCTCAACAGTTAGTGCGACAACACGTATAAATCTCTTGAAGGAACACAGGGTATACTTTGTATTTTAGCCAGTTGATTCACGTTTATCAATAACGGTTGGCTTGCTAGAAAGTTTGACGTTATTGTCATACAGATGGCGGTAATCAACTGGTCCCTAAGAGTCACACCTAAAGGATGGAATCTGAGAGATATGATTAGATGAAAATGTAATCATATTGATACCCTATACGACTAAACGGTTAGCCAAAGTAAATATGACATAATTATTTAATACTGATTAAATAATATTAGCTAAGACGAATTAAAATGTTAATTCGTAATTAAATATAAAATGTTATACTTAATTATGTGTAATGAAATTATTTAATAAAGATTAAATGATTTAATTAAATATAAAAGGTTATATTTAATTAGTGGATTATAATATAAGATATTTATAAAATAAAACATTACACAAGAGAGAGATATAACCGATTCTATAAAGATAGAATTTCGGTCTGAGCAATTATTAAGTTGTTCAGTTGTTATGAAGTGCTGTAGGTAGAACCAAATACTGATTTGGGGAATCCTAGTTGATGTCTAATAGCAAGGTTGTTTGCAGCTATAAATAGGACATTCACTCTGCACTTAAAGTACACGAGTTACACGACATACATACTCCCTCCCTTTCTCTCTCTAGCTTTCATCTTACACAAAATTAAAGGTAATTTTGCAGTTTCTAGCTCTAGAAGGGTATTTCTTGGAACATATTGGGTGCAACGATTAGGAGGATATCTGTTTTGATATCTGATCTTTTGGCCTTTGCAAGGACAGAAGGTTAATTCTTGATCCCAATCTTTGTATCTTGTACTTCGTTTATGACTATAAATCATATATTATAAATTAGTTATAATCCTGCAAATAAAGAATCGGGATTATATACAGATATTTTCCCACAACTTGTCGAGGACAAGTGGGAGATTGTTGGGAAATATGTCCTCAACAATAGTGCGATCACATAATTATATGTCATGACGAGAATGCGCAAGGGATGATACGAAATTATATTGCCAACTGACCAACATTAATCAGTAATGATTTGCTAGCTAGAGTTTAACATTACTGTCGTATGACGGTGGTGGTCAGTTGATCCCTTTAGGTCACACCTATAGGACAATTCCCTTAATTGATAAACTGATCAAATGTATATTGATACGAGTTGATCAGATTCCTTAAACTCGTATATCGAGAAGTCAGAGGTTAAATCTTGATATAAGATTTATGTTTGAAATTGAAACGTGTCAATTATCAAACATTAAACGATATTTATAAAATGTCGTAATTAGAATGAATCGGGTTGCATAATTACAAATGTTGTACATCGTATTGACGATTATTGAAAATGACCATTTTATATATTAGTAATTTCGAATTACTTGTCAAATTATTAAATATGATTTATTTAATTTATAAATGATATTTATTTGATAAATATGCATTTTAAACTAAGACAATTGTTTCTTATGAGTGTGACATTTTATGTCACACATATACAATTGTACAAATGACAAACTTAAAATGGATGTCCATTTTAACCCAAAAGTGACGGTTTGGGGTGGGTGGTTTACGGAGTGTTTAAGCATCTTAAAGACACTCTATAAACACCATCATTATGTTACTCTTGAAAATAGTACCTAGAGCCACTCTATTTGTTTTGGTAAGACAAAAAGCACCATTTTGGTGCTTCCCATGTGTGCTCACGGCAACACCACCAAAATCCATCAAAATGTGAAAATGTTTACACATGAATTCATTCTAACTTATCTTAGTTTTCTAGTGTGAGAAAACTATAATAAAACCTCTAATATTATTTCATAACATATTAATATAATAGGATTATATTAGCAATACTACAATTATTATAGTATTCTCATATTATTTATTCTAATAAGAGATTAGAATAAAGAGTTTAAGGAGAACCGATTATAACACCTAGCTAGTGTATGTTTCGGTTTAAGGGGTTGTTTTGGGTACATCACAAAGGAGGTAATCTACCTTGATTACTCGGTTTGGAGGATCATCCTTGCACCGGTTTCGTCGAATGTAAGCATTCGATTCTTATATTTTCCGCACATATATTAGCATGCATAAGATCTAAAAGTTTATAATTAATATGTTAATTATCTTTTAATTGGTATGACTAATATATTAGGTTATGAGACTCTTTAAACCTAACAAGAAGCACCTTTCAAAAAGGTCTTCTCTTTGGATGGTGTGGTCATGGAGGCCTTTTTGCCTTTTCTACCACTCTTCTTAAACTTCCCTTTGCTCCTTTTCTCAATGTTTAGCACATCCTTCGAGGAACTCTCATTAAGTCCCATATCCCTTTCCGCTTGGGTGAGTATCTTATGTAATTCATCCAAAAAGGTTTCTTGATTTCGCATGTTAAAGTTCACCCGGAACTGAGCATACGTTTTCATTTTGTTAAGGGAGTGAAGAACTCTATCTATTATGAGAGAGTCAGGAACTTCCACCCCTTGCACTTTCAAGGTTTAGGCTAGCTCAACCAATTTGAGCACATGAGCCGTGCTAAGCTTAATCATTCTCCTTTGGAGATCCGG
Source organism: Silene conica (assembly GCA_029255685.2). Lineage (NCBI taxonomy): Eukaryota > Viridiplantae > Streptophyta > Magnoliopsida > Caryophyllales > Caryophyllaceae > Silene > Silene conica. Next base: position 27,319,959 of record CM055314.2, on the reverse strand, counting down.
CTCCATGGAGAATATGAGCGCGTTCTTCAGAGCGTGCGACTCTTTCACATAGGCCTCATACGTCTCACGAGTTGCAATCGCGGAACGAGCGGAGGGATTGGGAGGAACGGCTTGGGTAAGGAAACGAGTATTATCGTCACCTTCCGCGGCCAAAACCAATTGAGCGTCCCAATCAATAAAATTGGCGCCATGCTTCTCAAACTTGCATCGATCCATAAAGGATCGAAGCCATGATACGTTCGTTAGAGGTGGAGCGTTATTAGCCATTTGATGATTGTTGAAAATGAACTACAAATGAAATGAAGGAATTAAAATACAATTATCGTTTATTTAAACTTGTAAATATTAAACAAGTTAAACATCTACTTAATGATCTCTTACCCAATTAAGTAAATGATCCCGAGACCCAAATTCATACTATCTCGGGCACGGTTTAGCCGATACATCCCTCATTAATATAATTCGGTGGATTAACCTTTAATCGATTCTGCTTTTAGAACTCTCGGTCGATAAAAATTACACTAATTCTTATCTTTAGCCCAAACTTATTACCACTACGGTGGCTCGAATAACTTCGTTGAGATCGACCAAATTTTGAGATTGTAATCATATTACCCCACTTCTCCAACATAACAAGTTTAGCACCCCGGTTTAGCCGAGCCTACTTACTTATGAAGAAGGTACTTCATGGGTTCTCTACTATTTGGTAAGGCTATGTCTCAATATTTGTTTACGTAAGAGATCTTTTCAATTTATTATCTATCTCCTTTAAGTGAACTAAGTCGATGAATTATTGATAATTTAATTGACACGGTCGATAAACTCGATGAATATGCATGATATAGAATGACGATTTGGCTATGCATGCAAACATATCAAGCATAAATAAATGCATAAAACTTAAAAGCATAAATAAATCCTAGTATGGTCTTCCTAAAATAGAAAATTTAATTGAAAATTACAAATTCGGAAACCAACTCCTTGGTCCCTTGAACTTCACACGAGGCACGCATCCCAAGGCAAACTCCGTCTTGGTCGGAACTCCTTTCCGAAAAGCACCGTTTTCTATCTATTTTATACATTATAAAATAAAATAAAGTGATAGGAGATCACATTAAATTACAACCGAATCGATAACCCCTTACATTACGGGAATTACAAATTTAAAAAACTAAGGCCATACTAAGCAAAAATACATAATTCCAAATTACGTAAATTAAATTATGACATTCATAAATAAATATGCAATGCTTATGAATATGCAACTAACATGTCAATCCTAAGCCAAATCGTTCTATTTAAACATAATTTAAATTTCGGTATCATAATAACACGGTTTTATGGAATAGCGTGATTTTAACATTTAAAATCACTTAACATTATGTGAATCAATATTCACGATTAAGTTAAACATCCTAACACATTTAGGTTTCAAAATTTAGTCTTACTCAAATTTTGAACATGACTTAACTTATTTATTATAATATTGTTCGATATATTATCGGTTTTATGGGAAAAATAATATAAAAATCAATTAAGTCAAAAAATATTTCGAAAAAAAAAAAAATCAAAATTCAAATTTTGAACATTCTGGAATTTTCATAGAATTCTAGAACCCAAAAATCATTAGTTTACACGAAATAACCAATTTATTTCGAAATAAGACGTAAAACGTGCATTTTAAGTCGAAAATTCAAAATTCACTTTTATAAAATGCAATAAAATACTAATAAAAACTAATGATGATATTTACACATTCTAAACTATTTAGAATCTGATAATGAACAGTAAAACACTGCCCAAGGTTTGAAAAAGTGAAATATGACTCTTAAAATGCAAATTATTAACTTTAACTTGTAAAATTTAAATTTAAATTTTCAGAAACTTTTGGCATCCAAGAAAATTATGTTGATGAACATATCTAATATGACATCTATGGGTGAATTTATTCGGCCATTTTAGCAACCTTACTATTTTTAACGAATTTTGTCATATAATATACCATTTTAACCATTAAAATCAATCCTCGTGCAATATTCGAAAGAAAAATCTCAAAAATTACATGCATGCTAGAAATTATATATATGACACTGTGTAAAATGTTTATGGCCAAATTCCAACTTAAACTATTTAAGTTGAATTATGTCACTATTATCTCGATTTTTACCATAAAAATCAATAATCATGCAATACTTGATAAAAATTTCTGAAAAATTTAATGAACATTTTAAATATTTCATGTGACATCTCCAAAACATTCCGTAGCTAAATTCATAAACTAACTATATAAACCCATTTGATACTCATTTTATAACAATTTAACCATTAAATTTCATAAACCATGCATAATACTTCAATAACTCGGAAAAATTTATATTCATAATATAGAAAATGTATGTGAGAACATATATAAAAATCTCGGTTAGAAAGTTTAATATGCTATTTTTCCCATAATTAAAACCATATAAACCGATTAAAAGGCTTAAATTAACCATTAATTTAGAATAATGAACAATATAATTCCATAAATCATTTAAAATGACCAAAAACACTTTTAGGACCAGAAAGTATACATGGATAAATATTTTCATGCATATCACATATGAACTTAATATCTTACGTTTTATTTGTTAATCATATTACTCGTAAAAACGAAAACGAGTTGCATGCAAGCAACCGTATGCTCTGATACCAATTGTAAGGTTTGTCGTATTACCCTACCAATAAATTAGTCATACTAATTTTAATTTACCAAATTAACTCTTTAATTTATGTCATAGATCTTATGCATGCAATAATAAAATGCGGAAATAAAATAATCGTACCCTTACATTCGGTCCAAATATGTGCTAGGACGATCCTCCACGGAGCAACCAATATAGCTTGCCTCCTTTACGATGCACCCAAGACTTACCTTTAATACCGAAATCTTTCACGGACTAGGTGAGCAAAATCGGTTTCCTTAAAACCGAGTTATAATCCTATTAGAACTATAACCGAAATACTATATCTATTATAGTAATTAATATAATCTAATTATATTATTAGAGAGAATAACATTTTCTTACTAGAGAATATTAGAGAGGTTTTATTAGAATTTTCTTACTCTAGAAAAATCACTAGTATATCAACTCACAATGATGTGAACTATTCACATATAAAGAGGGTGAGGTTGAGTGTGGTGAGTGTGTGTCGTGTAATCCTTGCTTGGCAAGGCTAAATGGGTTTCTTATCTTACACATGCACTTAGGTATGCATACCTACACCTTAGGTATCAAAACTACCCCATAATTATGTTTTTCTCCACTAATTTAAACAAATTAGTCCTTCTAGTACACACAATCACACGCCACTTTTATATGCAAAATGGACTTCCATTTTACAATTTGTAATTTGTACAATTGTGTAATCATGTGACATCCTATGTGACATAATACAATTGTATTAATTTAAAAATACATATTTATCAAATAAATATTATCTCTAAATTAATTAAATTATATTTATCAAATACTTAGTAATTCATAATTATTGTTTCAAAATATGGTTATTATTATAATCGTCAATACGATATACAACATTTGTAGTAACCACGAACCCTTCTTATTCTAATTTCGACATTTCATAAATTACGATTAATATTTGACAATTGACACGTTTCAATTTCAAATATAAATCTTACATTAAGATTTAACCTCTGATTTCTCGATATGATAGTTTTAAGGAACTTGATCAAATCGTATCGTATATATACAATTGATCAATATATCAATTAAGGGGATTATCCTATAGGTGTGACCTAAAGGGATCAACTGACCACCACCTTCATACGACAGTAATGTCAAACTCTAGTCAGCCAATCATTACCGATTAATGTAGGTCAGTTGACTATATAATATCAGATCATCCCTTGCATATTCTCTTTATGAGATTTAACAATGATATTAATCATTGTCGTGATCGCACTATTGTTGAGGACACTTACTCCAACAACTTGAACATATGAAACAAATATAAACAACTAAGGTTATAGTAACTTTAACATGTGAAACAAGTATATACACCCAAGCTTATAGTAACTTTAACTATAATATAAGTAATGGATTCGAGGTTATACAAACCTCGACTATAACTCCGACATATGACTTGAGGTTATAGTAACCTTATCCAAACCTTGACATAAACCTAAAGTTATACTAGCACCAACCATAACCTTGAGTCATCCCTCAGGTTTACGTTAGTCTCAGCTATTAATTTAACTCGTAATTCAAGTTATATTAACTTCAGTTATAACCTTGATTTATACGATCAAGGTTATACCTCCTTCAGCCATAAGTTTGAGTAATACTCAAGGTTGTACTAGTTTCAGCTATAACCTTGAATCATATTTTCAAGGTTACACATACTTCAACTATAACCCTGAGCAACACTCTTGGCCGTTAGCCTTAACGCTTCTAGGGTTTTCCTCGCGAACCGTAGTTGCGCACACGACACCCATAACAACTTATCAACACGTTATAATCCACAATTAAGATAATAAAACATACATAAATATATGAAACACAATTAAATCATGACAATAAATAATCAAACATGTACTAATCATACAAACGATCATTAAATCATATTAATTACATCAATTGGCGTAAACACAATTAAAAGAGAAACACCTAGTTACCTTTTTGGCAATAAAATTTATAGCTTGTCGTCAACAACGTAGACGTCTTCTCCAGGTGAAATCTCCATGTCTTTAATAATTATCACACATGCCAAAAGAGAGAACGAATCTAATAAATACACTAATTATATAAAACTATTAAATTAAATGTTTAAAACATGAGACTTACGACGAGAAATGATAGATCCAAAGAGTAAGATCGATCTAGGCTTGAAAAACGCGAAGAGAAACGGAAGAGAAGGTGGCGGCACGAAACCCTAGGCGGAGGGAAGTGGCGGCACAAGAGGAGAGGAAAAAGAAGGAAAGAATTAGGTTTAGGGTTTAGAGAGGTGTGGAAAAGAAAACAAGGGTTTGGTTTTCCTCTTATATAGAGAGAAAGCTCGTGGTTTTTAATCCAAATGTAGGCCACGTGGGTCAAGTGGGTCTTCTCCGAATTTCAAGCCCAACGAGCTAAAAAAGCAAGAAAATAATATTTTTCCCGAAATAAAATATGAAATATGGGAAAAGGAATTAAATAAATATATTACGAAAATTAGGGGTGTTACATGTTACCATGTTATTCGATGGTGATCTTGATGAAGATGAAGATGGTGTTTTTAGACAGAGGAATTAGATTGAGTTTTGAAAATTGGATGAGAGAGGAGATGATGTGTAACATCCCGTATTTTCGTAAATAATATTTTAATAATTTTAAATTATTTTACGGAATATAATAATATTTTAATAATAAATCGTAAACTTATATTAAGTCTTTCCGTTAAGATCCGTCTTAAGAATATCCTTAGTTCTTAAGATGCTCACTTGCCATATTTAATCCCGACTTAAATCCGTTTCACAAAACAAATAACCCGACTCAAGTTTGTGCAAGGACAATATAAACCCGGCTTAAAAACCCTATTCATCGACATCCAAAACCATTCCACTGTTACATTCATTTCCTTCATTGTTCTTCATTTTCAAAGCTTAAAATCGACATTTCAACCTCTTCCCGAACTCGAATCGCGGTAAGTCTTACATTTTCGAAATCCTTGCGAGCTTTGCAAGCTTTCTATCTCTTTCAATTTCAATTTCGTCAAACTCTAAAAAGATGTTGTTTTGGCTAAATTGTGTTTTAGGCTTCTAAATTCCGTTTCTTTTGTTGTAGGGGTTGGCTTAGAGGATCCTGAAGTTGATAGCTACGTCATTGAGGAGGATTTCGGAGCATAAACGCCTTTAAGGTGACAATTACGAGTAACTCGACCTTTTTGTTAAAATAGCACTTTTGTTGATGATTCTTGTTGTGGTTTCTGATTTTGTGAAGTGTGGGTGTTGTATAAGTTTAGTAATATGATAGGGAGTATGTTTACATGTTCTTCACATGATTTAATTGTAGTCTTATGAGGAATTCATATGCTTACTTGTTCATTTTCAGTTTTGAGAAATTAAGACGGATACTATGTTGGAGTAAATGTCCTCCACAGTGTGTGATTATTTGAGTAAATCTTTTACAGGATCACGCAGGGATACTTAGTATATTAATCAGTTGATTAACGTTTATCGGTAACGATTGGCTCACTAGAAGTTTGACGTTACTGTCATATGATGGCGATAATCAGCTGATCCCTAAAGGTCACACCTATAGGATAGTACTAAGAAATGTGATTATATATTGATATAATTACATAAATGCTAAACTTAGCTAAATGTAGTTAAGTAGATGATAAACATTTAATATGATTAAATAATAACTAGGAGAAATGAATTAAATGTTAATTCTAATAAATATATATAAAATTTCTATTTATTAATTATATTTTAATATATGATAGAATAATATAATTGGGATTAATTAATTATAAGATAATTAATTAATATTCTCCGGGAATTAAATTTTTACACCCAAAAGTATTAAAATATATATGATATTTTAAGGAAGTTCGGAATAAGGAAACTAACTCAAAATATTATATTATAATGAGGTTTCCTAATTAAAGTACAATACCAACACAAACAAAACCCTATATATAGAGGGCGGGTTTCGGCCGTGAGGTTGGAGACACAAGAAGAAAACTAAAATAATTAATAGTAATTTAGGAGGAACTTTGAGGGAATCTTTCTCAGTCATCTTGGGTGCAATCTAAGAAGAACTTCTACCTTGAAATTTGGGTGTATACTAGGTTGTTCTTAGTCCGATCTCATATAGAACCAAAGGTTATTTCTATGATCCTTGTCCTATTATTTTAGTTCTATTGTTTTAATATCAATTCGTTTTTGATATAATCCTTGGCAGTATTAATTAAGTTAATACTTTTATGAGTAATTTAAGAAATTATTTCCTACATACTAAGTTTGATGTTAATATGTGGTTGTTATTGGTTTTATACTTGTTTTTGTATCATATGATTGTTATACATTCTGGGTAATCTTTGCTTGTTGCGATTTTTAAGAATTGAATCGATTTGATTGAAGTTTTGAAACACAGTATGTTACGCGATTTTGGTTCAGAGGTTCTGAGTCGGTCGACCGGCTGGGAGGGCTTCTTGGTGTTTTTGCGTGTTTTAGAAAATCAAGCTGAGTGGGTGCTCAGCCGGTTGGCCGGCCGCCGGCGACCGGCTGAGACACCTTGTTGTTGTTCATCCGCGTAGAAAGAAGGAAGTAGGGAGTCGATCTCCCAGCCGGGTGGCCGGCGGCCGGTCGACCGGCTGGGGATCCTTCCTCATAGGCTTCGTTTTTAAAGGCTGTTTATGTGTGAGGGGCTGTCGGCCGGCTGACCGGCTGAGAACCCTTTTCACTTTAAAATCGTTTTATCTTTTGATAGGCTAGTCCGATTTGCTTGAGACTTGTTCCGTATACCTTGTATGTGTGTTTGAGGTCCCCAGAGGATGGGCGGCACTATGTTGGGTTCGAGAATAGAGAGAGGATAGAGACCCCCGGTCGGGTAACCGGAAGGGAAACCGGCTCTCCCTCAACTTAGTTCCTTGGGTCAATTAAGTGTTGATTAGAAGTCTAGAAAGATAGGACTAAGGACCTGGTTGTAGTATATACCGGAATATGTCTGAGTTGGGACCGCTAGAGTGCGATATATACCGATGTTTGATGCGTGTCAAGCTATGGTCTGAGTTGCGATCCTCTAGTTTGACATGTGAGTGCTTGTGGCGTGACGGCCTAGTCTGAGTTGCGACGTACGGTCCGTCTCGTGTATGGATGATGCGGTAGGGAAATCTCTGAGTTGCGACCTCTGCCCTATCGTGAGTTTGTTTGACCGTAGTGGGTTGGATCTGAGTTGGGATCCGATTTCATTACGAAGAGTAATGGTTCTGACTGAGTTGCGTTATGAACCATTATTAGCTGATTGGTATCCATCCGTGCCTGAGTTGCGGCTACGGTTGTATGCTTGCTAATTTGTGTACCAAGTCTAACCTGAGTTGGGGTGTGACTTGGACACTGCTGATTTGTGTCTAGTGCTTGCCTTAGTTGCGGTAGGTTCTAGATACTGCTGATTGTATCTGCTTGCCTGAGTTGGGGTACAGTGTCAGATGTTGCTGATTGATTGTGGTAGATAGAGTGAATTGATTTTAGAACTGTTCATCCAAGGCATTGGATGACTCTTCGGCTAGTTTTGTAAATGGTTTGGATTGAAAGACCCCCCGGTCGGGCAAACGGAAGGGAAACCGGCTCTCCCTCCAAATAGTTTCCGAAATTGGTTGAGACCCTTGCATAGTGTTTGCATGTTGATTTGAGTTGAGATATCGATATATATATATATATATATATATATATATATATATATATATATATATATATATATATATATAGAATTGGGATCCTATGAGAACCACCAATATAATGAGAACCATGAGAACTCTACCTTATGGACTTTTAAAAAAAAAATTAATGACATATTTGGATTTGGCATGAAATTTATGGCTAGAAAACATATTTCTTGGTCCAGAAAATATATTCTAGTGACGGAAATCGAGGTGAGATACGTATTATTAATTTTCATGCACCTACTACCGATTTTTACGTAACTATCATTTTTCATGCATCTATAACTCGTTTTCATGCACATAGAGCCTATTATTTCATGCACCTAGTAGTCATTTTCATGCATGTAAAAAATTTGATGCACATAGTGGTCGTTTTGGTGCATTTATAGCCGTTTTAGTGTACTTAATTGTATTTTAGTACACTAAGTATATATTTTGTTCATAAAATCAATAAATTTTGTTTAATGATATTAAAGTGTGTATTTAAATAAGTTAAAATAATGCTAAATGATCCATCGAAACTTTCTAAGCGAGATTTGGTGGAGTTTTAGTGAGGGTTCTCATGGTTCTCATTATAAGGGTGGTTCTCACCGGATCCCGACCCTATATATATATATATATATATATAGAAATTGAATCACGTGAGGCCGCTCTCTTAGCGTGAGGCTGCCGGACCATTCTAACCCGTTAGATTTTAGTAGCATGGGCGCACGAGATCTTGACACGTGTCCTATATAATATAAAAAAAAAAAACTGACAATTCATCTGTCATCCCATTTCCATTTGTAAACACCTTGCTCACCGGAGGTTCAAACGATGTCGCTTCATTTTCCTCTCACAAATCAACAAACCTTAACAAGCAACAATAATGGCGGCGGCCGCTTCAACATCGTCATTCTCCAAGCTCTCTGCTCCTCTCCGTCACCTTCTCCTCCGTCAATCCGCCGTCGCACTTTCTGGTAAACTCGCCGCTGATCGAGCTCTACCTGTCTTCGCTCAGTACCAGAAACCAGTCCTCGCCGATACCGGTATCGGCGCCGTTAATATGATGCTTTTCGGACGAGTTGAGTCGTCGGTGACTCGGACAGCGATCGAACTCGCGATGGAAAAGAAACGTGAAGACACTGATGATGATGATGATTTGCCGCTTCAACATCGTCATTCTCCAAGCTCTCTGCTCCTCTCCGTCACCTTCTCCTCCGTCAATCCGCCGTCGCACTTTCTGGTAAACTCGCCGCTGATCGAGCTCTACCTGTCTTCGCTCAGTACCAGAAACCAGTCCTCGCCGATACCGGTATTAGATAATTAGATACTCATTTCGTTTCAATCATTAAAATATCCGTTGTAAATAAAAACATGGGTACGAGATTTACCGTATCTCAGGTTACATTAGTTAAAAATGGTAGCTGGAAGGAGATTGTAGCTGCGAGGATCAATTTAAAAGGGATTATTATATTTGCTTTGTTTATTACGGCAATTTTAATAGCCTTCTTGGTATTTTTAGGACTTGTTAATAATCTTCATTCATTGGAGCTGTTCGGAGGTTCTTTCAAGGTTACTTGGTTAAAGGTAATTAACTTCTTTTTTTAAAAAATAGCGTTTTAAAATATAAAAATTGTGGTTTCAGTTTAGAATGAAGCTTGTTTACCGGTTTTTATAATTTAGTGTCGATGATACATATTAAATAATAATTAAAAATGGGTTTCGGCGAGATTATTCCGTGAAACTAGATGCTTAACTTGTGAAACTAGAAGCTTATTCTGTGAAACTAGAAGCTTAACTTGTGAAACTAGATGCTTAAGATGTGAAACTAGAAGCTTAACTTGTGAAACTAGATGCTTAAGATGTGAAACTGTAAGCAAATATTGTGAAACTGTGAAACTGTGAAACTAGAAGCTTAATTTGTGAAACTAGATGCTTAATATGTGAAACTGGAAGCACATATTGTGAAACTGTGAAACTGTGAAACTAGATGCTTAACTTGTGAAACTAGAAGCTTATTCTGTGAAACTAGAAGCTTAACTTGTGAAACTAGATGCTTAAGATGTGAAACTGTAAACAAATATTGTGAAACTGTGAAACTGTGAAACTAGAAGCTTAATTTGTGAAACTAGATGCTTAACTTGTGAAACTGGAAGCAAATATTGTGAAACTGTGAAACTGTGAAACTAGACGCTTAACTTGTGAAACTAGAAGCTTATTCTGTGAAACTAGAAGCTTAACTTGTGAAACTAGATGCTTAAGATATGAAACTGTAAGCAAATATTGTGAAACTGTGAAACTAGATGCTTAACTTGTGAAACTAGAAGCTTAACATGTGAAACTGGAAGCAAATATTGTGAAACTGTGAAACTAGAAGCTTGGGGATGCGTGAGGTCCGGCGGCCTCATCCTAAGAGGCGGCCTCACGTGATCCGGCCTCTATATATATATATATATATATATATATATATATATATATATATATATATATATATATACATATACGTGAGGCCGCCTATTACGGTGAGGCCGCCGAACCCTTACTATGTTTCACATGATTTTCAATGTTCATTGGACTAATTTCAATAGGATGGAAATTATGGGTCATTTCTAGCATTTTATTTGGCCCAAATATTTTCTCTATCTAAAAAAATTATCCATTTTGCTCTTTTTCTTATTTCGTAAAATTTGGAATTAAAATATTTGTTACTCACAAAATATAATTTTTTATTTCGTGAATCTTGAACTTTAATTTGTGAAACCGGGGCCTTATTTCGTGAAACTTGGACTTAAAATGTTTGTTTACTCACAAAATGTTTAATTTCTTATTTCGTGAATCTTGGACCTTAATTTGTGAAACCGTAACCTTATTTCGTGAAACTTGGAATTAAAATGTTTGTTCACTCACCAAATGTTTAATTTCTTATTTCGTGAATCTTGGACCTTAATTTGTGAAAGCGGAACCTTATTTCGTGAAACTTGAAATTAAAATGTTTGTTCACTCACCAAATGTTTAATTTCTTATTTCGTGAATCTTGGACCTTAATTTGTGAAACCGGAACCTTATTTCGTGAAACCTGGAATTAATAAAATGTTTGTTCACTCACGAAATGTTTAATTTCTTATGTCGTGAATCTTGGACCTTAATTTGTGAAACCGGAACCTTATTTCGTGAAACTTGGAATTAAAATGTTTGTTTTTTCACAAAATGTTTAATTTCTTATTTTGTGAATCTTGGACCTTAATTTGTGAAACCGGGACCTTATTTCGTGAAACTTGGACTTAAAATGTTGGTTTATTTACAAAATGTAAAATTTCTTATTTCGTGAATCTTGTACCTTAATCTGTGAAACCGGAACCTTATTTCGTGAAACTTGGACTTAAAATTTTTATTTACTCACAAAATGTTAAATTTCTTATTTCGTGAATCTTGGACCTTAATTTGTGAAACCGGGAGTTTATTTCGTGAAACTTATACTTAAAATGTTTGTTTATTCACGAAATGTTTAATTTCTTATTTCGTTAATCTTGGACCTTAATTTGTGAAACCGGGAGTTTATTTCGTGAAACTTAAACTTAAAATGTTTGTTTATTCACAAAATGTTTAATTTCTTATTTCGTGAATTTTGGACATTAATTTGTGAAACCGGGACCTTATTTCGTGAAACTTGGTCTTAAAATGTTTGTTTATTCATAAAATGTATAATTTTTATTTTGTGAATTTTGGACCTTGATTTGTGAAACCGGGACCTTATTTTACGAAACTTGGACATAAAACGTTTGGTTACTCACAAAATGTTTAATTTCTTATTTCGTGAAACTTGGAACTTCAAAATCATAAAACATTAGAAATCAACAATCAAATTTACCAACTACGTCTATGAATAGAAATCAATCAAAATTCAAACAATCCAAACCTTATACAAATTCCAACAAAATCAAATCAAATCACAATCACAATCATACACCCAAATCGAAATAAAACATTAGACTAACGAGGAGAAGAATGAGTAAAATGACGCGGTCCAGCATCGGTCGGACCGGCTAAAAGCCCAGCACCAGCAGCTTCTTCTTCATCAAGGTACATATCATTCGTCTTCCTAAACATGGAGGAAACAATCAAAACCGCAACCGAAACCGCAACCGAAATAATAATATTCATCGTAGCTCCAGTGAAGAACCAAAACAAAAGGGTAAAAAACGACAAAACCCCAAGAACAGCACGATCATCAATCTCACCACGAAAGAGGACAAGCGGTTCATCGCGAAGGAAGAACAATAAAACCCAAGCAACCATCATTATGAGAAATAAAATGGAGGCAAACGAGTAGTAAACGACCAAATGCTTTGAGAATGAGGGAAAGTTTTGTCAGTTGGGTTTATTTAGAAGGTTACGTGGCTTCATCTAATAAGTCTAGAATTTTAAAATCCGACGGCTGGAATGGGTACGACAGCCTTACCCTAAGAGGGGTGCCTCACGAGATTCAATTTATATATATATATATATATGTATATATATATGTATATATGTATATATATATGTATATATGTATATATATATGTATATATGTATATATATATATATATATATATATATATATATATATATATATATATATATATATATATATATATATATATATATATATATATATATATATATATATATATATATATATATATATATATATATATATATATATATATATATATATATATATATATATATGTATGTATATGCTTCACATGTTATAAATGCTGGAGTATGTTGGATGTTTATGTGTTACGTGTCGTTACAAAAGGTGGCTAGGAGAACTCTAGTCACTCCCCACTGATTGTGGCGTACATGTTTACATGTATGTAGGTACATGACAGGTTGGTAGTTGTTGGGTTGCATGGAGCAAGCGAGCGATGATCCTTCATCGATTGACCTTACACTTTTACGTTAGCTAGACTCTAGATTTACATTTCACTTTTTGGTTGCCTGTGGGATATGCTATCCCGGGATGTTTGTATTTATACTTTCAGTACTTAGACAGTTATACTTATCTATGTTTCTGTTTATATCAGTTTGTTCAGTTTTGTTTTAATTCACCTCGTTAATCATGCATGTTAAAGTTTAAATTCCGCGTAAATTTTGGCATGTTTGTATGTTTTATTTTTCCGCTGCGACGAGGGGTCTTACATGATGGTAATCACTAAGCAAAAGAGAGAAAACAATGAGGTTTAGTCCATCATTGGGAAAACTCCCATCTTTTATTTATTTATTTATTATGTATTGTTCGATCACATTAATGACACCCAAAACCCATTTACCCATTTACTTCCTAAATGATATCAAGTTGACTCGTCCCTCCCTTGTGATAGATACTTGTCGTCACAAGAGAGACTAATTGTTGAATTTAACAAGGTGGAAACTGAGAGTTAAATTTAATGAGGGTGTTATGTATAGAGTAAAGTCGAAAGAAATTAGAAATTAACCTTAAGGTTTGTAATTTTTGAGCGAACAAAGGGTAACATTATCAGTAAGTTTCACCAAAGTCTTAAGACTCTGCCACATCAGCTTTCTACTAACTTTTATTATTATTCTATTGTTCAGACCTACTTCAGATTCACCTCAGACTTTATACATTATCTCTCAAACTCACATTAGACTCTACTTTTCCACTACACTTTTCTTATCAAATTTTAGATAAAAAGGAAAATAATAATATTTTAACACATGATAGCCATGTATTGGTTGTCAAGACTTTTGTAGAGTCTTAAATTGAGTCTTGGATTTCCAAAACTCTACTTAAAACTCTGTCAAAACTTGAGTATATTATTAGGGGTCTTGAATGAGTTTTATCTCAAGATTCATGTCAGTCTTGTCTCAAGACTCACCCACCAATAATCTGAGTAAGGATCTTCTCCATTTCTCGAAAAGAAATGGAGGTCCATTACTTCTCAACGGTTCAGATTAAATTTGGGAACGATCGGATGGTTGTAGATTATTTGGAAATAAAAAGTAAATGAAAGGAATGGAATATATATAATATAGTAATGTTTGTGAGAGGAAATGGAGAGAAAAGAAATGGAGAGGATCCAGTTCCCAATAATCTTACCCTAATGTCTGAGCTAGTTGGTGTCACTTGACCCCCCATAACCTAAACTCAATAATTATTTGTATCTAGAGTTGTACAATGGGCTGGAGGTGGATTGGGTCAAGAAAAGTCGTCCCTGGCACGACCGGAAAACAACGTTGAGCTGGGTTGGGCCAAGAAAAGTCAGCCCTGGCCCAGCACCGTGGCTGTTAGTTGTGTTAGTGGATTGAATTTGTATTAGTTGTGTTAATGGGATAGGCTAGACCAGGCTGGATTACATTTCTGAAAGGGTTACTAATCGAATTGGGCTAACAAAATCCGACCTTGATCCGGATCCAGTTCTATTTGTATCATATTTGGGAAAATATGAGTATCATTATTAAATCGAAATACTTAATTTAGATTAATGAAGTGGAGTTAAAACAGGACTTGAAGTAGGAATGTTGGTGAGAACAAAGAGTACTGAGCATAGTTGCTCGCCAGCAAAGCAATAAGGAGTGTACCTAAATGATTAAAGTAAACTACTCCGTATATTATTATCTATTGTTCACCCTTTTATGCTTCTCGTGATACCCTCCTTTCACTTTCTCTCTCCCTCTCTTTCTCCCTTTTTCTTCTTCACTGATTTCCCTCACATGGCCCCTCCTCCTTCTCGTTCTCCACCCCGGAGAACTTTCCCCTAATTTCATCTTACTAATTTCAAACCAACATTCTTCTTCCTTCATTTCCTCCCACTCCCACTCTCACTCCCACTTTAATTATCTATTATCCTATCATGGCGCGTCATACCACCGCACATTACTTCCTCTGTACACTTTTCCTACTCGTGTCAACTCGGTGTGTGAACTCAGAGCCGACTCAAGACAAGCAAGCGCTACAGTCATTCTTATCCAAAGTCCCCCACGCGCCTCGCCTCCATTGGAATTCGTCCGATTCAGCCTGCAACTGGGTCGGAGTCTCGTGCGACTCAACTCGGTCTCACGTGCAGTCACTCCGTCTCCCTGCCGTTGGATTAGTAGGCCCCATCCCCGAGAATACAATCGGACGCCTCTCACACCTCCGTGTATTATCCATCCACTCTAATCGTCTCACCGGCTCACTCCCCTCCGACTTTTCTAACCTCACTTTTCTCCGCTCTCTCTACGTCGGCCACAACTCCCTCACCGGTGAATTTCCTCCTGGTCTGACCCAGCTTACTCGGCTAAGTCGGCTTGACTTGTCGTTCAATAACTTCACCGGTCCAATACCGTTCGACATCAACAATTTGGCTAACCTCAACGGATTATACCTACAGAACAACAACTTCGCCGGTCCAATACCCAGCATTAGCGCTGATTTAACCGACTTTAATGTCTCTAACAACAACTTAAACGGCTCAATTCCCAAGACGTTATCGAACTTTCCGGAATCATCCTTCGCCGGAAACTTAGAGCTATGTGGTGGGCCACTCGAGCGATGTAACAACTCATTTTTTCCATCCCCGCCGTCGGGGCAGCCGTCGATAGTTCCTTCCTCGCCGGCAGAGGTGAATGGGAAGAAGAAGAAAAAACTGTCAAAGGGAGGCATCATTGGAATCTCCGTCGCAGCAGCAGCACTGCTTCTTGCTGTTTTATTATGCTTACTTATGTGTTTGTTAAGAAGAAAGAAAGAAGGGTCGGCAAAGACACGGTCAGCTCCAAAGAGCGCGGCAGGTGTAGCTGCGGCGGGGGCAGTGGGAGGCGGGGCAGGGGAAGCGGGGACGTCATCTTCGAAAGACGAGTTGACGAGCGGAACAGGGCCGGAAGGAGGGGAGAGGAACAAGCTGGTGTTCGTGAACGGTGGTGGAGCGTACAGGTTTGATTTAGAAGACCTGCTGCGGGCGTCGGCGGAGGTGTTAGGCAAGGGAAGTGTAGGGACGAGTTACAAGGCGGTGTTGGAGGAAGGGACGACGGTGGTGGTTAAGCGTCTAAAGGATGTAGCCGCGGGTAAGAAGGAGTTTGAGGTACAAATGGAGTTATTAGGGAAATGTAAGCATGAAAATGTGGTTCCATTAAGAGCTTACTATTTCTCAAAGGATGAGAAGCTGTTGGTCTCTGATTACTTGCCTAATGGCAGCTTGTCTTCTGTCTTACACGGTACTACTCATCAACTCATCATTTATTCTCTACTTCTTCTCTTCCATTTAAACATTTTCACCTTTCTAAGCTCCTCCCTTCACTTTCAATTTTCATCTTTATCTATCTATTGCTAGAATGCTAGTTGCTACTTAAACTTACATTGCTATTTCTATCATCTCTAACATTTGTTCATTGCAAATTTTGGAAATTCAGTCATTTTCTCAGACTTTTTACTTGGATTAACCAAATCTCCAAATCCAACCACTAATATTCAACCAAATCTACTCTAGTAGACTAGTGTACCAATTACTCAATTAGTGATAATATAGAAACTTAATAATTTTAGTAAAACTTATATTCAATCATTATCTCTACATTTATTATTAAATTGGATTAACCTAGTAAAAGGAGCCTACAATGTAGCGTAGAAATTAGAATGTAGGAGTGTGTGTAATTTGGTTTTCCGGAATTAGTTGGGAAACTTACTTTAGTTGAGAAAATATTTAGATTAGGGTGATTTAATTAAAATGGTAATGGTATAGAAAATTGAGAAAGTAGGGAAGATGGGACCAAATTTGTGAAACACCCTTTCATGATTTTAGGCACCGACAAATGTGACATCTTGTTGTCCTTTTAATCATAACCCCACTCCACTCTGTTTTATCATGCCTTACGTTACACTCTACATTGCTTTCTTTACTCACCCATTCAAAATCAAAATTTACACCCTAAATGGGGGTTACCAAAGAAAAAGAGAAAAGGTTTAAAAAAGGAAAACCAATAAATAAAAGTAGGATTTTACTGTTTTGCACCAAGCAAGGGTCACCCTAACTAGGTCAATACATATTTTTACTCTTAATTACACTTAATTTATCTTGACCCATTTTTACTCTCCCAAGCAAAAGGTCACCACCTAGGTCATCAACCCAATTATTTTTCACTTTCCAACATTTTTAATTATTTTCCACATTTTTTAACCCACTAAAAAACTCATCTCTCTTACTTTATCCATTATTATTATTATATTTTAAGCTCTTCACATTTCTAAGCCAATGACCATTAAACAACTACTAGGTCAATAAGTGGGTCAATAGGTGGGTCAATACTAAGAAAAGAGGTCACCAATTGACCCTATTTTGTAATGGGTCATGCTAATTAACTTACTAATCCTTAATTAACTTGACCCAATTACTTATTGACCTCCTCATCCACCTTGCTTGGGGATGGTCTTATAGAGTATGTCGACAAACCTTGCTTAGTGACCTTCATATTAGGGTATCGATAGTTTAGTTACATTTGGGGCAACTACAACCCATGTGGGTGAATAAGACGAAACAGTTTAGTTCTCCCTAGATATTTTGATTTTGTTTTATATATCCCACGTGAGTATTACTTGACCCATTCGCAAGCTTATCTGTCACAAATAAGAATATGTGATTTGCGTTATGCTCAAGGCATTTTAGGTAAACTCGTTATGCTATTAAATCCGAGCGCCTGCATCAGTCGCAGTCAAATCATTTTGCAGTGATTATGATTAGCTTTGTCAGAATGGATTCTTAGTTTTTTTGTGATTTAAAATGTATACAATTGTGAGGCATGATGAAATGACATGGATGGTTGATGAAGAATGAGTCGGTAATAATATGGAATGAGCTGAACTAGATTCCAGTGTTGATTAATCATGAACTTAGAACTAATGATGAACTTAGAAGTAATAGCAATTACGTAGCTGTTAGGAGGCCACTTATGTAATATGGAGTTATGGAGTATTTCTTATGTGAATTAGATCTTACCTAACATTCTAAGGAGGCCATCATCATTTATGTGAATATGTGATGATATGAAGTGTTGTTGAGCTTAGTGTCTGTTTGCTACCTACTAGATGCCTATATCTACATCTAATTATGAGAGACAATGAAAGAAGTTATAGTCACACTGTGAATGTATAACTCTACCTAATCGTGAGTTGTTTTAAAAGATGCTCAATGCTTATCATCAAGCCTCCTAACAACATAATCAACCACTATCAACTTTACAGGAGTATGCTCATTATCATTAACATTATACTTGGCTGTTATGGATGACTCTGTAGCCTTCACCATTCACCTCTTTGCTACTCATCCCTTGTCTTGTCTCCTTCTTGGATATTCAATATACCTAGTTACTACTTACTAGTAGAGCTCAAATATGAGGGGGGGAGTCTTTGTATTTCAGTTTTCTCATTAGCTGTCCTCTTCAAACTTGCATCTCTGCTTCTCAAACAACTACATCTCCTTCAACTTACCCAACTGAAAGAACAAAGGATTGCACCATCTATTTCTTAGCTACTTTTAAACAATTACATTGCAAATTTTCCCATTTAATAGTACTACCCGTCTAGTCTACTTGTAGTGGTTCTCTCACAACTCACAACCAATCGCCAATCGTCAATCGCCAATCGCCAATCAGCACCATGGTTTCTTTTAACCAGAAAAGGGAAAAATAGAGCCCTTCACATTTTACTCCCATTATGATCCAGTAATAATGAAGTACACTGCCCAAAAAAGCTCCATTCAGTTTCTACTTCACTACTGTTCCCTTATTTTTTACTTGTTGTCCTAGCTTTTATGATTTTGTGTTTTATACTTGTCATCTTAGCCTTCCGTTGTTAGGGTTCTCTTATGTCAGCCAATAGAATACATAAAAGAAAAGGCAAGCAAATGGTAAGCAATGCATGCACTCTTTCACTTGGACACAAAGTAAATAAAGAAACAAAGATAAAGGTTAAAGGTAGAATGAATGCAAATCTTAATTTGTGGCATTCTGGTACAACCAACATTTAAAAAATAATGGAGGGAGTATCTAATGTTTATTTGCCAAGAAAATGCCAAATGTGTTCATCTTATTATGCTCAACTTATAATGGGATGTGAATTACAGGTAACCGAGGTGCAGGCCGAGCGTCATTAGACTGGGACAACCGTATGAAGATAGCTATTGGAACAGCTAGGGGACTTTCATACCTACACACATCCACCAACCTTATCCACGGCAATATAAAGTCTCCTAATGTTCTTCTTCGCTCCAATAATGAACCAGCCGTCTCCGACTTTGGCCTCTCCCCTCTCTTTTCCCTTAACTCTGCTTCCTCCACTAACCGCATTGCTGGTTACCGGGCCCCAGAAGTTGTGGAGACCCGCAAACCCACTCCTAAATCCGATGTCTACAGCTTCGGTGTCCTTCTTTTAGAGCTTCTTACCGGAAAATCCCCAAACCAAGCATCGTTAGGAGATGAGGGAATCGACCTTCCCAGGTGGGTCCAATCCGTTGTCCGGGAAGAATGGACAGCCGAGGTATTTGATGTGGATCTTATGAGGTACCATAATATTGAAGAAGAAATGGTTCAATTATTGCAAATTGCAATGGCTTGTGTTTCGACGGTGCCTGATCAACGGCCTTCAATGCCTGAGGCATTACGTATGATTGAAGATATGAATCGGAGCGAAAGTGCTACCGACGATGGTATCCGCCAATCTTCGGATGATCCATCCAAGGGGTCTGATGGACATACCCCACCAATGGAGTCCAGGACCCCTCCTTCCTCTGTCACTCCTTGACCCAAGGAATGTAACATTTCATATCTTTGATTGATTAATTTTACACAAATTCGTAAAAAAAAAAAATGCGCACAGGGCGTAATTAAGTGTATAAAATGCGCAGGTGATTGTGGAGAGAAAATTAGACTGGTGAAGGCAGAATATCTTGTATTTTTTTTGTCAAGTTAATGTTTGATTAATTATTTCTTTTCCTTTTTTAAGAGCTTGAGGTACAATTTCTTACATGGTGTGAAATGGTGTTCAAGGGAGAAGAAGATGGTGGCATTTTACAATTGTTTTGATTAAAAGGATGGATTTTCCCAGTGGACCAAATACAAGTTGTTGGATGCCTGGATGTACTCTACTTGGGATTTATATACCTATCTTTTTAACAGTTAAATTTTTCTTTGGTTCAGTTGTTCAAAAAATATTAGTGTTTTTAATAGTGTCTACTTCTACTTTTTGTTTTAAGATTAAAACAAGTGAAATAAACATTTTACATAAATAAGCCTAATAAATTACGAGTATTTGTAAATTCTCAAATTTCACATTGCATGTTTCTATTTTATACACTATTCACAAGTGAATATTAAATTTTAATTTTCTTTTAATAGATAAGAGAAAATATATTCATGTGAAATTTTGTTTGATTCGTTTATACGAATAAATTAAAAATATCTAATTTTTATAATTTTCGCAAATACGCAATTAAATATATTCATCACGTAAAATGTGCGTTAGCAAACTGAAAAAATAAATCTAAAATAAATCTATGGATTTAAATGGAGTGAGTATTTATTTTGGAGTATTTAGTTGGGAGATGGGCAAACCAGGCTGGCTGCTTGACTCTATTCCACTCACAAAATTTAAACAGCTTGTAGATTGCCAATCATCTTCGTAAGTCTAATATTTTTTTTGTCACTCTACTTTTCTGCAGCTATAGTACATTGACTCAGTGACTTATATGTCAGCCACTGATCTAGCCATCCATGGGCCCACGCCCACATTTGTCTCCTTCATTTTCGAACAAAGGCTGACCCGACCGTCAATTCCATCCGAATCGAATTTAGAGTCGACCCCAAAAAGCTACCCATTCACAATGTGTATTGGAAAATTATACTCGTATATTCTTAATTCATATCCAAAGTGCGTATATACTTATTACACAAATATTAAGAAAAATGTTTAAAAAACTATTAAAGTATAATTGAAAGTGTGTAAGATGTTTTTGATTAATTTAGATGTCTTATGGTAGATTAATGGTGGGTCATTGAGTGACATTTTTTTTGTAAATAAATGATTTTCATAAGGACACTTTTGTCATTTTATTGCTTTATTTAGAAAGTGGTAGATTAGATATGAATAGATTAATTGATAAGAATATTATGAACTA
This sequence comes from Silene conica, assembly GCA_029255685.2. Classification (NCBI taxonomy): domain Eukaryota; kingdom Viridiplantae; phylum Streptophyta; class Magnoliopsida; order Caryophyllales; family Caryophyllaceae; genus Silene; species Silene conica. The sequence goes on along the minus strand of CM055314.2, from coordinate 27,298,405 downwards.
TGAGTGTCATGCTCAAAATACTCCAAACTTTATTTTAACTACCAATATAACCAGCTAATGCTCTCATTCGTTTTTATTATAATATAAGACATGTTACGTGCTAAATAAGGGAAAATTTTTTTAACCTTTCTTTAACCCATCTTTCTCTTTTTACTTCTCTGTTAATGTATTGACCTAATCACACCACTAAAACATGCTACAATAAGTTAACAAAACAAAAAATTATATTCAAAGCAAATGAGGGTATTAGTTGGTTATATTGGTAGTTAAAATAAAGTTTAGAGTATTTAGAGTAGTTCGCTCATAGTTCGGAGTATTTCTATCCATTAATCCATAGATTAAAGAGGAAAATGTATAATTTGGATATAAATGGAGGAAGAACAACCATTTAAAATGTTTTTTTTTGGTTTGGTGCAAATAAGGGGCAAGCCTCATAACTATTGAGCTATTATACGAAAAAATTGTTACCTCAAGAATGTCTTCATATAAAATGGTACATAACTCCATTGGTGGGTAATCGATCTCAATAACATCGAGACTTGATGCTACCCCTCGCTTTACAAGCCAGTCTGTCGCTCTGTTGGCTTCCTTGTAGTTGTGGTCAATATTCACTATCCACGTATTATCGGATATGAGAGCTTTACATTTGTTAACCAAAGCTCAAATATTATTACTCACTAGCTAATTGATTTTTGGTAACTAGTCGAATAGAAGGTGAATTGTCCACACAAACTAGCAGTTTGTCATATATGGAATTCCTCTTTCTAGTCCTAACAACAACGCTAATAACCCTGCCCTCACAGAGGAGCAATATCAACACGAGAGAAAGTAGGTTTTAAGAAAAGTACTCGTCTCATCACCGGGTTACCTTTAGAGTTTCCGTCAGTATTCAAAAGAATCCAACCGTGAGGCAGTGGGTACCACCTAATAAAAAATTCCTTTTTCCTGCACATGGTTTTGTGATAAATAAGAAAAAACGATCAAATGCACTTTTGGACATTGCAATTTGTCGAAATAAGAATTCTGACACGTCTGTCGTGTAACACGGTCAAAGATAAATTTTAGCTAGTTACTACTAACAGAAGCTAGTGGTAGTAGGGTCAAATCCCACAGGGAGGCAGAGTCTTAACCAAGGTTCTGTTCATTGGTCACAAAACGAGGGTTTGTTGTTGTTGATTAACTACAAACTAAACAAGAATAAAAAGAACAAAGAAGGTAATATAAAATCGAATTTCAACAAATAAAAGGGGAATATGTCAGGAATTGTGTCACCGCGGTAATTCATGTCATACAAAAATACTAGGCCAGTCAAGTCGTTGATAAGGTGGGTAGTGATTGTCTCCTTTCGGTCTCAAATCACCCTAGACTCCCCAACCAATCTTTCGATCCAGGAAGGTTATATCAATTGTCCGAAGCAAGCCTAATCTACCAATCTTTCGATCCAGGTAAAGTTTTACTAGTTAAACCGGTCTCCTGCGTGCACTCAGTTAACGAGTTTTCCAATTATATTGCTTATAAACAAACCAGTTAACGACACTTCCTACCAAGCGCCTCGTATGGAGCCATCTGAATCGACGAGTGATAACTGTTTTTGTACGAGAACTCAACCAGCGGTAGACTCTATTCCCACGAATCCTGAAAATCAAGTGCACAAGCTCGCAATAGATCCTCCAAAGTCTGAATAGTCCTCTCTGACTGACCATCAGTAGCAGCATGGAATGCTGTACTCATCAAAAGTCGGCTACCCATGGCCTCCTGAAGAGCTCTCCAGAATCTGGAACAGAAACGCGGATCCCTGTCTGAAACAATCTCTCTCGGAACTCCATGGTATCGAACAATCTCTGCAATGTAGGTCTTAGCAAGGCGATCCATATCCCAAGTCTCACGAATCGGTATGAACCTAGCACTCTTAGTCAACCTGTCGACTACTACCCAAATAGCGTCCTTACCGCCAACGGTCTTAGGTAGAGCGGTAACGAAATCCATAGAAATGCACTCCCACTTCCACTGAGGAACATGGAGCGCCTGTAGCAGACCACCAGGTCTCTTATGCTCAATCTTCACTTGCGGACAAGTCAAACATCTACTCACATAGTCCAATATATCCTTCTTCATCCCGGGCCACCAAAACAAAAGCCTAAGGTCCTTATGCATCATCTCACTACCAGGATGAACATAATAAGGAGTCAAATGAGCCTCATCCAATACTCGCTTCCTCAAGCTAGGAGCATCAGGTACAAACATCCGACCATGGAAACGAAGAAAGCTGTCAGCATCAATCACAAAATCTCTAGCCTCGCCACTTGCAATCTTGGCCCCGAACTTCTTGAAAGTTGCATCTGTAGGCAAACTCTTGCGAATCTCCCAATACAATGTCGGCTCAGCAGTCATCGCTGCCAACCAGTCAAATCCACTACCCACCATCTCTAATCTCAACTTCCTGAACTCAGAACAAAGTTCCTCAGGCAACACTCGAATGACACTCAACGAATGAGAAGTCTTGCAACTAAGCGCATCAGCAACCACGTTAGCCTTGCCCTCATGATACATTAGCTCTATGTCATAGTCTTTGACCAATTCCAACCATCGACGTTGTCGCATATTAAGGTCCTTCTAGGTGAAAATGTGCTTCAAACTCTTGTGATCGGTGAAAATGCGGCAATGCGATCCAATAAGATAGTGACGCCACATCTTCAAAGCATGAACAACTGCGGCTAACTTAAGATCATGCATAGGATAGTTCACCTCATGAACACGCAACTGTCTAGAGGAATAAGCGATCACTTTCCCACTCTGCATCAACACACAACCAAGCCCGAGCATAGAAGCATTACAATAGACATCAAAATCAACCCCAATCTCTGGAAGAGTAAGCACTGGAGCGGTCGTCAATCTAGTCTTCAACTCCTGGAACGAACTCTCACACTTATCAGTCCATATAAATTTGGTTTCCTTCTTCAGCAACTGAGTCATCGGACGAGCAAGTCTAGAAAAGTCCTCTACAAACCGTCTGTAGTAACCAGCCAATCCAAGGAAACTACGAATCTCTCCCACATCTTTGAGACTCTCCCAATCAATCACAGCCTCAATCTTAGCGGGATCAACCATAACACCCTCACTAGAGATGACATGTCCTAAAAATGCAACCTGAGATAACCAAAACTCACACTTCGAAAACTTAGCGAACCACTTCTGTCGGCGCAGAATCGCAAGTATCAAACGAAGATGTTCGGCATGCTCAGCATCAGTCTTCGAATATATCAAAATGCCATCAATGAACACCACAACACAAGTGTCCAAGTACTCACTGAACGTCCTATTCATCTGATCCATGAATATCGCAGGAGCATTGGTCAACCCAAAAGGCATGATCACAAACTCAAAATGTCCATATCTGGTACGGAAAACAGTCTTCGCAATGTCAGCCTCACGAACTGGAATCTGGTGATACCCTGACCGTAGATCAATCTTGGAAAATCTGGAAGCACCTCTAAGTTGATCAAACAAGTCATCAATCCTGGGTAGAGGATAACGGTTCTTCACCGTAACCCTATTCAATTCCCTGTAATCAATACACAGTCTCATCGATCCATCTTTCTTCTTGACAAATAGCACTAGAGCACCCCAAGGAGAAGCACTCGGTCGAATAAATCCCTTCTCTATCATCTCTTTCAATTGCTGCTTCAGTTCCTTCAATTCAGGCGGAGCCATACGATATGGAGCCTTAGATATAGGTCCGGTACCTGGAACAAGCTCGATCGTAAAATCAACATCTCTCTTAGGAGGTATACCCGACAACTCCTCTGGAAAGACATCTGGAAACTCTCGAACAATGGCTACATCCTCAAGCTTTGGTAGTGAAGGCTTCGCAACTGAAACAACACACAGGAAGGCTTGGCTACCCTTTCTTAGAAGATAAGAAGCTTCCATCGACGAAATGACGCGAACACCCTTTTTGGGGCGGGTTCCCTTATAGGAAACACGAACTCCTGAAGAACTCCTCAAGCAGATTTTCTGGTCGCGACACTCGAAGCGAGCATGGTATCGCAATAACCAATCCATACCGAGGATAATGTCAAATTCCTCGAGAGGAAATCTCAGTAAGTCCGCTGGAAATATGGCACGACCAATAACAATAGGAACATCCTTATGGGAAGAAGAGCAGGAAAAGACATCTCCGGAAGGCAATGAGATATAAGTCTCCTTAACAATATAAAAGACAATGAAGCACCAGTATCAAATAAGATCAAGCACTCAGCACCGAGAACAGAAAATATACCGGCAATGATATCAGGATGAGCCTCAGCCTCTGCTCTAGTCATAACAAAGATCTTCCCCTTTGCCTTGCCTCCTCGAGTAGCTGCAGCAGCATTGGCAACCTTGCCAATAGCATTGTTCTTCTCTGGACACTCAAATGATCTATGCCCAAATCCATTACAAGTGTAGCACTTGTAGGCATTCTTGAAGTAATCAAAACCAGGGTGAAGAGGTTTACCACAACGGTTACAAGCACTCGAAGTAGTATCCGTGTGAAAAGTGGTCTTAGCGACCGGAGCGACAAACCTCTCCAAACTCTTCTTCTGAGAAGTAGCAGGTGCAGTAGATGGAACAAAAGGTCTCTTCCCCTGATAGATAGACATCTGGTGCGAAGAAGCACTAGCAGTAGCAGCATGAGTCTCAGCATCAATAGCCCTGATCGAACTCTCAGCCCAGATGGCGTCGTCGTACACCTCAACAAAGGAAGCAGAGTCTCGGCGGACCATACTCTCAATACGGGGTCCCAACTTCCCTCTGTAGAAGTAAACCCTCTCTGACTCATCTCTCACAAACCTAGAAGCAAAGTGAGCTAGCTGGTTGAACTCACTACAACATTACTCATCTTTAGTGGCGTTTAATTTTGATTCTAGCGGCATATATAAATGCCGCGTAAACATATAGCAGCGTATAGGTAAATGTCGCCTTATTCAGTGTCGTTAAAAGCTATAATGGCATTTGATGGATGTGCTGGTAAAGGCCAGGATAAACGCCATCTAAACCCTATCTTATGAATTAAGAGATCCATCATTTTTCTTTTTCCTTTAATATCAGATTTTTATTTTGTTGCCTAGATACACGTGATATTATTTGTTTTATTTAAACTATTAAATCTATTTGTTTTCCGTAAAATAAAAAATACCCGTAACTAATAAAAAAGACAAAAACATATAAAATGAAATATCATATATAATATTAAAATTAAAACGTGTCATTACAAGGCTTTAGTAAGACTAACGCAATTCATTACGACCTTATCAAAAGATAACCTCAAGCCTAACTTGATATCATCCAAAAATCAAAATGCTAGAGTTTATTAGCTTTATAGCTAATAGAACATTTACAAAATTTTCTTGTCATTACAATTGACAAAGCGTCGTCTATGTACCATGACTAAGGATATCTCTACCAAATAAAGCCATTTTTAGCAAGGCTAACTCCTCTTGCGTTTTCCTTTGCATTTCGATATTGTCCTCTTGTATCTTGACACATTTATCATTCACCTTCTTGAGCTCGTACTCCAAAAACTGGATTTTTTCATTACATAAAATGTGATCATCACCGTCAAATCCCTCTTGGTTAGCGTTGCAACTTGTAGATGGCAGAGATGATGGACCTTTACCAAGGCCACGGACTCGACCTTTTCTCTCCGGACCTATAATTTCATTCATCACTTGAGAGTATATATCTCCATCCCAAGCAACAGCTCCATTTGTAACTTCTTTATTGTTTGGCATATCATTTAGTTTGTCATTGATCATTTCCTACAAGCACAACAAAAATTACCATCTGTTGGAGTATGTTCAGCCTAATTGTAAGAACAAAATATTCTGACTATCACACCAAAATTCTCATCTGTTCAAACATACTTAGTCAAACTTACTATTAATTAATTTAAGAGTTTAACATGGTTCTTACCACCGCTTGCTTTGATTTTTCATCCATTGGAGCAGGTCCAGTTTTGCGGTCCTTGTGAGTCTCCAAGAACACATGAGCTCGGGATGGAGGCACTCCATCAACAGTCTGCTTAAATAAAATTCATGTGACATATCACCTTTATTATGAAGGTATAACCTCTATGTAAATTAATGGCGTTATTAGTCCGACTTTCTGCATTTGAAGTTGAGAAAAAGCGGTCCATTTAGCTTTTTGATTTCTTTGCTTTTAAGACTTAGCTTGAGGACCCATAACATAATAAGTCATTCCTTCTTTCACAGCTCTTTTAATAAGGGTAAATCAAGCCCAATACTCTAGCTACAAGCCATAAACAAACCTACTGACATTGGGCAAAGCTCTTCTATCTCCCATGCTGAAGTGAAAGATCTGCAACTACTGTTTATGACTCTGACTAAAGAGACTCAGTCGCTAATATATTATAACCGTAGGAGACAAGCACAAACCTGTTCTTCAATAATGCACGCAAAACTTTTCGATCCAGCAGTGTGTGCCATAACCTGACACTCACGACTCTGTCTATTTTTAACACTCCGCTCCTGTCCATTTTAATCATGTAAAGAGTTATTTCAGACCCTTTTACCATGATTCAAGCCTTACTACAAACCTCCCCCAACAGTGGAGCAAGAGAAGTCCATTTATACCCAAGTCCAACAATAATTATTCAGAAAACATCAAATACAGTTAAGAAGATCACAATTATTATAACCATCTAAAAGATGAGTCAACACTCAACAACACGTTTTCAAGCAATGTTTTTCACACTACTCAAATCATTTTCACATTCTTGTCTGTAAGAAATAAAATTGAACATTACAACAACACAAAAGTTCCAGCATCTGATTTTAAACTAGCAAAAGTTCCAGCATTTGCTTACCCTTGAAAGTTTCAGCATCTGCTTACCCCTTCGCTACTTCGTATACATAGTCAGAACCAAAAGAGACAAAAAAACGGTTGTACTGTCTTACCCCTGAAAGTATAAATGTTCCTATAGACCCTTTCTTTGAGGACCTTTATTACTTTCTTAAAAAAAATAACAAAGTTAGAGATTCATATCATACCTTTCCTTTTGGTGAACTCCAATATGTAACTAATGAAATCCATTGGTCACGTGGTACATTATCAGGCTTAGCATTCAACACATTGCTTACATTTCCATGATTGGGTTCGTAGAAGTCGTTTTTAAGTTCGGCCTTGAAATTACTCCACTTTCTTCCCATTGATTGCAGCACATACTTTTCGGCTTGAGGATTTGGAATAATAAACTTTGACTGTACAATTTGAAACAATCAAACCAATGCAATTGTAAGGCAAATATATTTCATACAAATAATAAGCATTTTTACTTCTTATCCATACAAGTCACCTTCACTATTCGAAGTAGTTCATTCTTTTGAACTTGTGGAACTAGTCTCCAATCCGATGGATAACTCAAAGAGCATAAGGCGGGATTCCGCGCCATTGTACCAATGAAATGAGCAAGCTGAGATCGTTCACCCCCCACTGGCTGCCAATAAGTATTCCAGTCAACTGTTACCCTTTTGTTCTTCGGTAAATTCCAGATATGGCACATCATAGTTGGTCCCCTACGCTTAGTGACGACAGATTGCGAATGATCTATAAAGATAAAGAGAGAAATCAATTGAAGGAAAAAGATATAATAACATTGGCACTCACTTGAAAATTAAGTAACTTGTTCTGATCTGAAGTTGAACAACAAACAAAGAGACTGTTGCCTGATAGAATGTTAATTTCAATAAGTCTAACAGAATGCTAATTTCAATTAGAGAAAACTAACTTGACAGAAAACTAACTTTCAAATTAGCCAGTTGCACTAACACAAATTTTCGACATACAAGCCTGAGCAGTACTTGCAGACGAGCCCAGGTGTAGTTCTGACTTACCATTATGGCTTGGGAGCTGATAAACGAGCCCAGGTGTAGTTCTGACTTATTTGGCAGAACCTTCCAGGTTCGTTAATTCTACCTCTATTTGTTTTTCTATACCTGCTCATCACACTTCTAAATATATGTTACTTCTCTTATATGGATTATGCGACTAATAATTATAGTTATGGAATTTATGAGTTACAATAAGTCATTAATCTAACCTTAATCGTTCAAATGTAGAAAACCACAGCAAGAAAGGCAGGTGGGTCAATTGGTGCATCAGTACATTATATATTGGCCACCACCACCTTCAATGTATTCATTGCCATCAACCCTAACATATATCAATTTAAAGTTATACTCCTGATATTCCAACCCCGAATAAAATCAGAATCAACCCTAACAGATTTCACTACAAACAACCAGATCCCTGCTATCGATTTTATTACAGTCCACGCACTCCGAACCAGATCAATGGTAAATTCTTGACATTTTCTCAAACATGACAATATGATAGGTCAGTCACTCCAAGTAGAGTTGTTTATGAGACAGACCCCCATAGTTAGCTTTCTGATGTGTATGAGAATAACTTTCAAAAGAAAGGGTCATCTTACCTCCATCATTTACACCTTCAAGAGTCGTGTCTACAAAAATCCCTTCATCGTTATAATTGACCCGAGGCTCGGACGCTTCGTTTTCAGAACCTTGAAGAGAGTCAGGTGGTGGTCGTGGAGTCTGAACAGATGTAATGTCATCACAACCAAATTGGACATTCACGGTACGAGGTCGTTTTCTCACCATTGACCTGAAACAAGTAAGATAGCGACATACTAAAAAACGTCAGCTTATATATATGCAAGATAAATACACTGTTCAATATCATCAGGAGGTGGAAACCACTAGACACATTTGATATGAAACAGATGAAATCATCAGTAGTACTCACCATGACAATACCAAACATCATAATCTACCATCATTGGACACATTCTCATTATCATCGCTAGTGTTAGAGTTTATTTGAGAAACTTTGCTGGACAATGATTCACCATGACAACTTCACTGAGTAATAATTTCTCAGAAACCCTCATATTTCACAGGAACCTCAGATATTAAATCAGAGCTAAAAATAATACGAGAAAGGGAAAGTAGATAGCATGAGACTGAAATTTACAGCAAATTTTCTGAAGTTATCGTGAACATATAACATTCTTAAGTGTCAAAAATAGAGAAATCTAATAAAAGCATAGACTCAGTATCTCAATTGGGTCCTAAAAATTGGAGATAAGGGGTCGGATACAAACAGCGCGTTATTCCCAGTTTAGCAGCAAAGATGCTGGAAGTTCCATAATGTAAGATATCTCAACGATAGAACAATAAGTAGCATGCAATATAATAGTTCTAAGATTCAATTTTAGAACTAACGGAATCAAGGAAACTAGAGGGGGGAATAGATTGAATTCTAAAATAGGCCATACCAATTTAAAATGAATGCATTTTCCAAGTTTATAACTCAATTTCAACAAGAAATAACTGGTAGTCAGTTTGGAGTTTGGACAAAACCATACTGATAGAGTGATACATAAGTGATACTCGGAGACTAAAATGAGAAGAGAGGAACATGCTCTGAAGTTTACCCAATAAATGAAATAAGTTTACTGTACTAAACATAGTCACTACTCAGCCTATCACTAATGTAATCTCCCCAAACTGCATTCTCAGAGGTTAAGATTAATTATGGGTGTCGCAAAAAAAAAGCTGAATGTAATAATACATGTAGGGGTTACAACCTCAATTAAGAACTTCATACAGAGTCTAGCATAGTATAGGTTTTGCGGAGAATTTCATGATTGTTTGCAGAGAACTTAGCATTAAGCCATTAACTAAGGATTATAATTGACATGCCCTAGAATATAGGAATACACATAGTCATATACAAATATACAATTATAGAGTGCATACCTATTATACAACATTATTTTTGGAGATCAAAATCAATTGCATCTAATTTTACCAAACATATTTCTTAATTATTTCATTATCAAGCAAATTACCAAACTCTATCAAATATAATAAACCAAAAACACATCGTATATGCTTAATCACCCAAATTTAGCAAATAAAATCCGAGTTTGTTCGAATAAGTAGCAGAAAATTGAAACAAGCGTTCGATTACAATTCGATATTGGCAAAAAAGAAGAAAATAATTCAATTCAAATAGAAACATAGATGACATATGATCAATGATTAAAAAGGAGGAAGAAGAGTAGATCAAACCTGGAAGATGAAAGCCAGAAATCGAGCTAGGGTTTTGATATTTAGTAATTGTAAAGTAATTTAGGAGGTTTTGATATTTAGGAAGGAGTGATTAGAAAATTGTGTTGAAAATAGCGGTAAACGAAAAGTATATACGCGCCAACGAAAAAATTAGGCTAAGGCGACACTTATTTTATTTGTCAAAGTAAATGTCACCATAGGTCTAATTAAGGTGGCATTTGGTTTTTATGCTGTTAGATAAATGCCACAAAAGGTATGCAATGTTGTAGTGACTTGTCTGTGAACTCTTGCACCGTCATCTTCCCTTGCTTAAGATCCATAAATTCCTTCAATCTTTGCAAACGAAGCTCCTTAGGATAGAAGCGAGTCTCAATCTTCTCCTTGAACATCTCCCAATTGAACAGTGGGTCAAGTAGAAAAGTCGGACCAGTAAGAGTCCACCACCTATCAGCCTCCAGTCATAAAGTGAGTGGCTAGACGCACCCTATCCTCCCTGACTACTGCATACATGGCAAAACTCTTCTCCATCTCTCGAAACCACTCTGAAAGAGCAACTTGGTCAACTTCACCGCCGTAGGTCTTTGCGTGACTCTTGGACATCTGAGAGGCAATCCAGGAAAAGCCACCAGGTCTATTATAAAGAGTCTATTGACCTAGATATACTCAATAGGGGGGTTGAATTGAGTATGTCAACTTTTTCGATTCTTCTTCGATGTTGGTTGTTGAGACGAAGTAATAGCAAGTAACGAGTAAGAGCGATAAAGTAAAGGAGACACGATCTTTTGAAGTGCTTCAGTTTCACAAATCGAAACCTACGTCCACTATTCTCAATTAATAAAATTAGTACCTTCTCCGGATTACAATTTTATCAACCCAACACGTACAACTTTGATGTTAGTTGTAACTCAATCTAGATACCGTAAAATATCTAGCTACGACAAGTACTGTTAAATACTTGCTTACAATGAGTACCACTAAATACTCGAATCTTATTTTAAGTAAATAAGATAAAGTTTTCAACAATTTCTTATATTCAATGATCTTTGAACGTGTGAGAATTTTCTTCAAAGCTTGTAGTCTTGATTACGAGATTTGACAATGATTGGCACGGAAAACGAGACGCATGAGAGATTACGTTCGTTACTTCTTGATTTGCGTGAGGCGTGTGTTATTCGTTTTCTCAGGCGTGTGATACTGAATGCATATATATACTAATTTAGATCTAGGTTTAATCCTAGATAGTTTAGAAATATTACTTTATCTAGAGTACTTATTCTAGGTAATATTTTAAACTTAATCTTATTTGATTTAGGAAAGGATTCTAATAAGATATTATTAATTTAAGACATAAGATAATATTTCCAAAAACCTATTTGATTTAGGAAACATCTTATACCATAAAATATAGTATCCTACTTTAAATCCATTCCTAATTCTTGTCAAGATATAATATATTATATCCTTAATCAAATCCTAGTTAATCTTTAAGTAGATTAAATAAACAAGCTTATTTATTTAATTAACCATAAAGATAATATGAAACATGTTAGTAGTCGTGTAGGAAACGTAAGGCATACTTCCTTGACACACTTCCCCACGCAAGTCCCAACGCACGCTTCATAGACCACGTTCTTCGAGACATACTTCTCGAAGCACGTTTCCCTAGGAATTTAGATTTTGACAATAACGGTTAAAATAAAATTCTTAGTATATTAGAATTAATATTTACCTCATAAGATAAATATTTTAATTCTTGTTAACTAAAGAATATTTCTATTTTAAAAATCGTTTTAAGATCACTAAATTAATATATAATAATATATTAATAGCACGCATAAATCTTTACGCTTTGATTTATTTCACACAAATCTCATTTCTTCGATAGTTATAGGTACGACCTATAACTTAAGAACTCTTGATATCGTAATAAAACTTTTGTCTTGTAAATCTTCAAAAAGACTTGACATTTGACATGGACTTGATCTTTCTTCAATCTTGATTTAATCTATGCTTTACTAAACTACGATCTTCGCTCTATAATTAACTGTACACTTAAACGCACGATTACACGCATATGTATATAAAACGTAATTATCTAGACTTGTCATTATTAAAACATAAAACAATATATTACTCATATAGAATATATTACTCAACAAATTCCCCCTTTTTAATGATGGCAAGTCTTTTACCTAGAATCGTGTCTAAGTGTAACGTAGTAACGTTCCCCCTCAACATAATATTGGTCCTTCATAATATAGATCAACTAGGGTTTCTATTTTTAAACCAATTACTTAAAGAACTATGAGAGACAATACGTTACGACAAGGAGCAATCTTAGGCAAATTCGTAATCTAGGTCGCATTCTTTTCCCCCTCTTGACATCATTGAAAAGACGGAAACAAAGACATAAAACGACTAGAATGATATAATACGAAACAAACCTAAGCATGCAATTCTAAATTAAACACACAAACGTAATTAAAATCAAGCAAACATGAAATACGAACGAAAATACGACACACAACCAAGTACTAAGAAGCCTATGGGCCGAATATACAAGATAAAGCCTAATGGGCCGAATTAAGAGTATAATCCACTTGGGCCGAAAGTAGTAGGGCAAAGTTGAGAGTTTAGTACAAGCCAAATTGGGTCGAATTGAGGATAAGGGAAAATGGGCCAGAAACACAAAAGATAAAAGGCTTAAATTGTTCTTTAAGGAAAGGGGATTGGATTAAGGATGAGAACGGAAGGGACGAAGAATTGGGCCATACACCATCAACCTTCATCAGAGCCCAAAACCAACATCCGTATCACTGCCAAAAGACGAGACCTGCAAAACATAGTAATTAGAGCACACACGACCTTACGCTACTCTGGGTGACGAATAAGATGAGGGTTAACAAACTCTGGACGGGTACGATACTCCAATGTATCTAGACGATGGAGGCAACTCGCAACATTGCGTCCTTGGGCATCAACGGCACGCTCGAAATTAAGAACCTTAAGGCTAAGAGCCTTCACCGCCTCCAAACACTTAGCCCCGTCCTCTCGTAACCCGCGACTATCTTGAACCAATGCACCCCCTTGAGTCGTCAGAAAATGATGACGGTCGCTCACTCCAATGATTTCTTCCTTCACAAATTTTAACTCTCGGGTAAGATTTACGAGACTCCCATTGATCTTGTCCATCCATTCTCGTAAGTCCACATTGATACCCGACCCGGTAGCTTTTTCAGACTTCGGTTCTTTTAACCCAGAAACAATAGAAACAAGTTTATCAACTTTGTTTTCCAAGCCATCCAACCCACTCTATTTCCCATCTCCACTACTTCTTCCAAATTGCAATTCATGCTCATCACTCAAGATACCCATTAATTTCATCAGTTTATCACCCATGCGATCCCGGGGTTCGACACCATAACTACTGACATCCACAACTCCAGCCTTAAACAACAACTCAGAAATCCACATACCATACGGAATATCTATAGTCGTACAAAATCGTTCTTTAACCAACATATTGGAGACATGCACGTATTGCACGACCTTAGCACAAAATAAAGAAGCAAGATTCACCTTTGAACCGGTTAACCAATTAAAAAGAACCACGGCCTCACAACAACTCAATTTATCACGACCCCCACGCCGAGGTAAAACCGAGTTCCACAAGAAATTTACCAGAAACTTTAACTTGGGACTGAATGAATTTGTGAGTAAAGGACTTGTTTCCGACGCTTCCTCATCAAAGTATCGCTTGATTTCCATTTTCTCATCACGCGACACAACCGACCATTCCTTGCTAGGATCAAGTTTTAACCCTTCATTTTTTAGCTTAAAGACTCGACAAATGTCCGAAACAGAGATAACCTGTAACACCCCCATTTATTTAAGGGCCTGTACTAGGACTCCCCAGATAAATAAAGGTGTTACCATCTCGGTTTCCCGAGGCAGTAGATACAAAGGAAGTCAACAGTACTTTAAATTAAATTTAAACTCAAAACATGTTCTTACATATCCGAAAATAAAACTGTTCTGATAAAAGTAAAAGTACAACTCATAGACTACTATCACGTGGTCTAGACTCTAAACAGGTCCGGGTCCATGCTTCTCCCTTCCCTGAGCTCCCATAGTCTTTATACCTGTCAGTCTGCTCCCCAATAATTGGTTCATCACAGGTGATCACGAATACACAGGGTCAACCACGAGGTTGAGTAGAGTAAAACTGAAAACAACCACATTACTAAAAATAGAAAATCGATCATCTCCACTCCGAATCACAAGACCCATTATCTCCGCACCGATCACAAGACCCATTATCTCCACACCAATCACAAGACCCATTATCTCCGCACCAATCACAAGACCCATTATCTCCGCGCCAATCACAAGACCCATCATCTCATCGCCTCATCGATATCACAGTATAATATAAATGCACAATATAAAGATCACATGATAATATATAACAAACATGCTTAATATCAATTATGAACGGTTTACACATCATCATATAACAGTAGTTTCCCCCTACCTGAAATAGCAGGAATGTAGATATGTCCAAGCTCGTTAGAAGTGTTCCACACGAAACTTGCTACCTAAACAAGTATATGTAACGAATTAAAACCTTCCCGAACCCCAAAACAACTTACTCTTTCTATAAATAGAAACCTCAAAGTGGTATCAAAACCAGGTTCCTCAGGCCTAACCTAATGAACCCAATGAATATAGGAGAGTCTAAATAAAATGAACCCCGAGATAGGACTGTTAGGAGCACACTAAAGGCAAAGTATGAGTCTGGGGCCCCCTCACACCGAACCATAGGCCCTATCAGTTTTACCCGGGAACCCAGAGTGCATATAAGAGAGAAAAGGGTAGAATAGGAGGTGGTGAAAGTGATAGCATACTGTGATAAGTATGTTATGAGAATTCTGAGTATAAGTGACTTTTGGAAAAGCCGGAAGGGGCATGAGCATGAATGAATCTTTAATTGTTGGAAAAGGTGTATATTGATGTGATATGTTAAGTGATTTGAAGCATGTTAGAAATCCTTCTTCATCATGTCTAGTGATATGCGGTTATGTGATCCCTGAGCCATGTTATAAAAGAAAACTACTCTATATGATAAGTGTTTATAGATTTTGATGCTTAGGGAACGTAGCCCTAAACCAAATGGGTACCCATGTATATCGGGACTCATTTCTTTTCTTGTTTTATAGTATGCCTCCGCGAAGAGATAATGCTGTTAACATCACGCAAGAGGAGTTAGACCGATTACTAGCTGAGAATGCGGCTCTAAAGGCTAAACGTATGGACTCCGCTAAGATGAGCACGATAATCGCGAGGCACCACCCCACTCAATTCACCGGGGAGGGGGAGCCTCATTTGCTGGGGGCCTGGTGCAGGGAATTCAGTAACTTATTCGAACTGGTGGATTGCCACGAGGAACTGAGGGTTGACCAGGCAGCCCACTATCTGAGGGGACTGGCTGGAGACTGGTGGACCGGGAACAAGGGAGAGATCCGGGAAGCAGCTAAAGAGGATGGGACCGAGTTTGTTCCATGGGACGCATTCAAGGGGGTCTTGAACGAGGTGTTTCTACCAGAATTCCAAAAGAGCAAGCTGAGGGAGGAGTTCGACTCATTCAAGATGTCGGAGGACATGACTGTAGAGGCTTACTACAGGAAATTCATCCAGTTGGTGCACTACGTGGGAGACATGGGATTCGACGATGCCATGCTAGCAATGAAATTTGAGAGGGGGTAATCAATCGCCATCAAGAAGAGACTGATTGCAGCTCCGCCCACCACAGTCCGTGACATTTATTTAAGGGCTGGGGCAGCGGAGAGGCTTTCGGATATGATCAAAGAGGACAAGAAGTCCAAGTCAGAAAAGAGGAAGGCTGAACTAGTAACCGAGGGTTCAGGATCGAAAAAACAAAGTAATAACAAGTTCAGTGGGTATTTCGGGAGTAGTGCCTCTGGTGGTGGGAAGAATCAGAGTGGGGGCAACTTCAGGAGTGGAGGTTCCGGCAGTGGTTCTGTAGGAATAGTTTGCTTCGGTTGTGGAAAGACGGGACACAAGCAAGCGGTGTGTCGTTCATCTGGAGGAAACCAGTCCGGGGGCTATCGTACACCTACATCCGAATACCAGGGACCTCGCACTCAGTCCTATGGCAGCAGTGGCTATCGCACACCCATGACAAATTATGGTGGGGGTGCGAAGTCGGGAGGCAGCAGCAACTATCAGAGGAACTACAACAACAACAATCAGAACCGTTCATATCAGAATCAGTACAATGGAAGTGGGAACAACAGCAAGACGGGGACGGCAGGAAATCAGCAGGTTGGGACATCTTCTGCCAGCCAGAGTGGAGTCAAGTCCAGTGGCAAACTCTTTGCCATGGGAAAGCAGGCCGCTTAGGAGGATGCTCATGTGGTTACTGGTACTTTTCTTGTAAACTCTAAACCTACTTTCGTACTTTTCGATTCCGGTGCCACCCATTCGTTTGTGTCTAGAGATCATGTCAAGACTTTAGGACTTGAGAGATTCGACTGGGTCGCGGACTAAGTGACCATACCCTCGGGAGAGTCAATCACCTGTAGTAGGGTTTATCGAAGTGTACCCATCAAAATCGGGGAAGCAATTTTCTATTGTGACCTCACAGAGTTTCCACTGGGGGGGTTTTGAGGTGATCCTAGGGATGGACTGGTTGGGGAAATATAGGGCTTTTATCGACTGTCATCAGAAAAAGATTTCCTTGAGGGGACCCAAGGGAGTGAGGGTGTCCTACAAGGGATACCGAGTCAAGCCAAAAATCAAATTCATATCCGTCAATACCTTGAAGTCTAGCTTGAGGAAAGGAGAAAGCCTAATCTTGTGCCAAATGTGGGATTGTGAGGCTGAGACCCCCAAGACTAGTGAGATACCTGTAGTACGGGAGTTTGAGGGAGTTTTCCGGGACGACGTGCCAGGGTTACCGCCGAGGAGGGAAGTGGAATTTTCCATTGACCTAAAGCCAGGAGCGGGACCCATATCTAAATCACCGTACCGTATGGGACCGAAAGAAATGGAGGAGTTGAAGAAGCAATTGGATGAACTAGCTGAGAAAGGGTTCATCTGACCCAGTGTGTCGCCCTGGGGAGCACCTGTTTTATTTGTGAAGAAGAAGGATGGGAGCTTGAGGTTGTGTGTTGACTATCGAGAGCTGAACAATGTGACCATCAAGAACCGATATCCTTTGCCGAGAATTGACGACTTGTTCGATCAGTTAAGTGGAGCTGGGGTTTTCTCCAAGATTGATTTGAGATCCGGGTATCATCAGTTGAGAATAAAGGATGAAGATATTCCGAAGACCGCTTTCCGAACGAGGTATGGCCACTATGAATTTGTGGTTATGCCCTTTGGATTGACTAATGCTCCAGCTGTGTTCATGGACTTGATGAATCGAGTCTTCAGCCCGTATCTCGACAAGTTCGTGGTGGTATTCATAGATGATATCCTGGTATATTCTAAGAATGCAGAAGAGCACGAGGATCATTTGAGGAAGGTACTGCAGACTTTGGAGGAGCATAAGCTCAACGCTAAGTTGAGTAAGTGCGAGTTTTGGTTAGAGAAAGTGGCGTTTCTGGGGCATGTCATTTCCAAAGAGGGAGTGGTTGTTGACCCTAGTAAGATCGAGGCAGTGACTAAGTGGCAAAGTCCGAAGAATGTAAGTGAGATTCGAAGCTTTCTGGGTTTAGCTGGTTATTATCGGAGATTTGTCAAAGATTTTTCAAAGATAGCGAAGCCGTTGACGTCGTTAATGAGGAAGGAGAACCGTTTTGTCTGGGATGAGAGTTGTGAGAAGGCATTTCTGACTCTTAAGGAACGCCTGACAACAGCTCCTATCCTGGCCTTGCCAGTTGGGAGTGATAATTTCGAAGTATATACCGACGCTTCGAAGCATGGGTTGGGTTGTGTGTTAATGCAGAATGGGAGAGTAATAGCATATGCGTCTCGCCAATTGAAGACCTATGAATAAAATTATCCGACTCATGATTTGGAATTGGGCGCTGTGGTATTCGCACTGAAATTGTGGCGTCATTACCTTTATGGAGCCACTTTTAAGGTGTTTTCTGATCATAAGAGCCTGAAATATATCTACCCCCAGAAGGAGTTGAACATGAGGCAGAGGAGGTGGATAGAGTTGATCGGAGACTATGATATGCAGATTGTCTACCACGAGGGCAAGGCGAATGTGGTAGCTGATGCCCTAAGTAGGAAGTCAGTGCATGCTTTGAATTGTGCCAGATCGAGGGTGAGGTTGCATGGCGAACTAAGAGAGATGGGAATTTTCATGACCCGGAAAGGGGATGCCCTTGGTGACTTGACAATGGAGCCCGAGTTGTATGGGGAGATTCGGGAGTTACAGTAGAACGATGAGAGAATCCAGAAGTGGCGTTTGATGGTGGAAAATGGGAATGGTGATGATGCATCCAAGTTCAGTATTAATACCGACGGTAGTTTGAGGTTTAGTGGGCGATGGTGTGTACAGAATGTTGAGGAGCTAAAGAAGAAGATCCTGACTGAAGCTCATGCTACTCCTTATTCAGTTCACCCAGGGGGTGATAAGCTGTATAAGGACCTTAAGAAGACGTTTTGGTGGCCGAATATGAAGAAGGAGGTCGCAGAGTTTGTCTCGAGGTGTTTGATGTGTCAACGCGTGAAAGGGGAACATAAGAGACCTCAAGGGAAGGTTCAGCCACTAGATGTGCCAGAGTGGAAGTGGGAGAAAATTTCGATGGACTTTATTGTGGGGTTGCCTCGGACTCAGAGGGGCAACAACATGATTTGGGTGATCGTGGATCGTTTAACTAAGTCAGCTCACTTTATTCCCATGAAAGATACCTGGAGTAAAGCTGAATTGGCTAAGTCGTATGTTCAGAATGTGGTCAAACTACATGGCGTACCCAAGGACATTGTTTCAGATCGAGACTCGAGGTTTATATTCAGATTTTGGCAGGAGTTGCAGACTGCTTTGGGTACCCAATTGAAGATGAGTACAGCTTTTCATCCGGCTACTGATGGTCAGACTGAGCGGACGATTCAGACTCTTGAGGATATGTTGAGAGCTTGTGTACTGGAGTTCGGAGGGTCTTGGGAGGATCGACTGGGGTTGATCGAGTTTTCTTATAATAACAGCTACCATGCAAGCATAGGCATGGCCCCTTTCGAGGCTCTATACGGGAGGAAGTGTCGGAGCCCTGTGTGTTGGGATGATCGAGCTGATGTTGTGACCTTAGGGCCAGATATGATTCAGGAGATGGTGGAGCAGGTTCAGGTTATTCGACAGAGGATGAGGGCCGCTCAGGATAGACAGAAGAGCTATGCCGATCTGAAGAGGAGCGATATTTCATTTGAGGCCGGAGAGAAAGTACTACTGAAAGTATCTCCGATGAAGGGTGTGATGAGGTTTGGGAAGCGTGGCAAACTGAGTCAGAAATTTATTGGACCATTTGAGATCTTGGACAGAGTTGGGGAGGTGGCATATCGCTTAGCTTTGCCTCCAACCCTATCCAAGGTCCATAATGTGTTCCATGTGTCTCAGTTGAGGAAATACGTGAGTGATCCATCACATGTGCTTCAGCATGAGGTGATCGAGGTAGATGAGCAGTTGGCATACATTGAGACTCCGAAGGAAATTCTGGACAGAAAGGTACGAAAGACTCGCAATGGGGAGACGTCCTTGGTGAAGGTCCTGTGGACCAATCATAACCGGGAGGAGGCTATGTGGGAACCTGAGACGTCCATGAGGGAGCGTTACCCACATTTGTTTGATTGAGGTAAGTTACGCGGACGTAACTCTTCTTTAAGGGGGGTGGAATGTAACATTCTGTGATTTAAGTAAACTTTTTGTGATGTTTTAGTTTCCAAGTTCGTTGA
Source organism: Silene conica (assembly GCA_029255685.2). Taxonomy (NCBI): domain Eukaryota; kingdom Viridiplantae; phylum Streptophyta; class Magnoliopsida; order Caryophyllales; family Caryophyllaceae; genus Silene; species Silene conica. The sequence continues at coordinate 27,278,327 of CM055314.2, read as the reverse complement.
GTTGGTTTGTTTTGTCACCTAAGTGGGGATGAACTTCGGGACGAAGTTCAATTTAAGGAGGGAAGACTGTAATACCTCGAATTTTAGGCACGATTGTATCTTATTTGTTTATATGTATATGGGTGTGTATCGTGCTAGTTAGGGGATTCGATCTAGGGATCTCTGATATATGGGTCATGCTTGTGGTAGGATTCGAACTTGGGGTCGTTAGGTGAAGGTCTTGGGCCTCGTTTTCCGTGTCAACACAAGCAGCCCAAGTCTCACGTTTATGAAACCCTCACACACACCTCACTCAGCCGCCTTATAAGAAGTGCTTCGACACACTTTTTCTGACCTATCTACAACAACCACCCCTACCCTAATTGCTCAGCCGCCACAACACCCCAAGAAGGAGGAGACTCTCACGGTTGTTTGACCTGGTCTAGCCCCTCGATTTGAGTCAGAAAACGGGTAAGCCGCAACCTGTGTCTTTTTATTTGCAATTCTTTTATACTGCTGGTGTTTGTTGCTCTTTCGAGAGGGGTTGTGGTGTCGTGTTTGTTATGGTTTTTGTTTTATTGTTCTTCTGGTGGTTAAGAGGTGGTCAGGGGTGAGTCGTGGTAGGTGTTGGATATCACGAGTGGTGTAAAAAGGAGGGTTCGTTGTGTCAGTTGGTTGGTTTAGTTCTCGGGTCTGTTTTGGGTTGTCACAGGGGGTGTAAAGGGAGTGGTACCACTGTTGACTCGGGGGAGGTCGACACAGTGGCACCACCGTGGTGTCTAGTGCGGGTGTCAGGGTGTGTCAGCGTGGTGGTTCCAGGGGTTATCGGCACTGGTGGTGGTGTCGATTTAGGTCTGTTTTGGTTGGGTTAAAGGGGCTGGTTGCAGGTGTTTAGAGCAGGGGGGTGAAGGGTCGATGTTTGTCACGGGTTTTGGTTGCTCGCCAGAGGTCAGTGGTATGGTGGTGATGTCGCTGATGCGTGTCTATTTTATGATGTTTTTCATCTATTTTTACACGCATTTGGTCGCTCATTTACAATGTTTTAGCCTTTATTTCCCAACAATCGTGTACTTTCGTATTTTTATGCACTTTTGCAGATTTATGCGGAAAAGAGACGATTTAGCACCAAATCCATATCCTCAAGTCTTTTGCATAATTAAGGAACAAATAGAAAATCAATTGGAGTCAAAGTCAAGTGCCAAAAGTCAAAACAAGAAGAAATCCGAAGATTTCCGTACGGAGGCGGTCGACCGACCAGCTAAACGGGTCGGCCGACCAGGCCTGAACTTTAATAAAGCCCAGAATCTCAAGGAAGGCCAAAAAAATAAAAGAAGCCCATACGAAGCGGTCGACCGACCCACAAAGTAAGTCGGCCGACCGCAGCAGAAGCCCAGACGATTCTTTTCGGAAATAAATTAGAATTAGAGTCTTTAGGAAACTCTTACTTTTTCTACCTATATAAACTAATCTTGTGATGAGGGTTAGATATCATATCTTATGTTGGAACTATCAAGTTTTATCATCAAGTATCAATTAGCATCTAGTTTATTTAGAAGAATTTTAGTTTTGTAATCTTTCAACAATTCCCAAGCATTCAATAAAGTTTGTTTCTTTCTGCCCTAATTCCAATTGTGGTATTACTCTTTTTAATCTAGCCTTTTATTATCGTTCTTATTTTTATTACAGTTGTTTAAGTCAGAATCTCAAGCTTTGTTAGTTCTTGCATGTTTAGATTGTTTACCATGTTTACCATGTTTATTCCAAATTTTATAATCATCTTAAGTATTATGAGTAGCTAAATTTCATATGTTAGGATGTAGGGGATGAATATACATAGGTAAATAAGATTCGAAAGACCGACTTGTAGCAGGACCACGGTCGGCCGACTGGAATAACTGGTCGGTCGACCGAGGTCGTGGTCGGCCGACTAGAGTAGCTGGTCGGTCGACCACCCGCGTATGTATTCTTATTTCGTCTTTTCTTGTCAATTATAATATCCTGCAATGAGACTATAAGGAGACTTGTAGGATGTTAGTAATGACCTACCCAAGATTGAAAGATACGGGAAGGGCATTGGTTTACACCTTAAGACGGATAGGTTACTCAAGGCTGAAAGGTATGTGACCTGGGATTTAGGAATCACCTTTATTGTTGACACCCAATAATTGTGAGACCTAGGAACTAATAGCATAGGCCGAAAGGAGCTATTAGGTAGCATAGACTTAAAAAGATATGTTACACCCCCCTTACGCGACTGCAATACATGTTGACCTCAGGATTTATATTACCTTAGCTATTTATTACCCAAACATCCTAGCATCCCTTTTTATATATTTTAATCTCATCTTTATTTTCTTGTTTTATTTTTGTCTTTGCTTTAGACTTAGAAATCAACAATCAAACCCCCAATTTGTTACCTTAAAACATTGACACCAAACAATAAACATTCCCCACCTCCTTGTGGTTCGACCCTGACTTTCACTATCTATTGTTAAAGTTAGGAATTATAAATTTTATCTTTGGTACCCTCAACGACGGGCATCAAATTTTGGCGCCGTTGCCGGGGAGGTGACGCCAGTGTTTACTGTTTTTTGTTTTTGTTTCTCTTTGTTTAAGGAACTTTTTGTTCCTTAAACCTTCTCACTTTTTTCTTGTAGTTTCCATCTTATGCGCAGGTCAGTTCAAGGAGAACTCCTACCACTTGACCTCGAAATTGAGAGGACTCTTAGAGAAAGAAGAAAGCAACTTCTGGCAAATCAGGAAGGAGGTTCACCATCTTCCTTATTTCAAGAAGACTTATTCGAACAACCATCATTACCATCTTCACCAAAAAACACCACCTTCACAACCAAATTCACCCATCAAATCCACTTTCACCAAAAACACCACCTTTTACCTACTTTCCAGTTTTTCCTAAAGAAGAAGAGGATATGGCAGAAGAAGCTACTATTGCCAGTCACTCCATGCCTCAGGCAAAGGACCTATACAAAGGGTTCACTTTACCTGCAGGTACTGGGAAGCCATTCGAGGCCAAGCCCGCCTACATAACTATGGTTGAAAGAAACCAATTTGGAGGCTCGGCCAATGAGGATGCTGCTAAGCATATTGAAATCTTCACAGATTACATATGCTCTATAGCACCCCCAGAAGGAGTGACGCATGACCAGATTAAACAGACCATGTTCATCTTCTCTCTTAGGGATGCTGCGAGAGAGTGGTACAGAGATTTAGACCGCACTGCTGCGGGAGTCACAGATTGGAACACCTTAGCCTTAGCATTCTACAGGAAATACTATTCTGCATCAAAGACTAATGCTTTGAGGGCGCAGATTACTAATTTCAAGCAAGGTCCCAATGAAGACTTTAGCGAGGTGTGGGACCGGTTCAAGAGACTTGTTCGATCCATACCACATCACGGATTTGAACAATGGTTTCTTTGCAACCAGTTCTACAATAATGGCCTCTACGATGACAACAGGGCCTATCTAGATGCTGCAGCTAATGGGAGATTCCAAGATAATTCAGGAGAGACTAAGGGTCTCAAGTTGATAGAAGATGTTGCTGTGCACCGCGCTGAGCATGGTACTTCTAGAGGAAATCAGAGGAAATCTGAATACAACCTATCAGCAATTGAGGCCTTGACAGCTAAGTTGGAAAAATTTGAGGCTGCAGGAAAGCTCGATCTAGGGAGTGGAAGCAAGGGAGGAATATACCAAGTAAACGCCGTTCAGGACGGACCCTTTGCTTGTGAGAGGTGTGGTGGAGAAGGGCATGTGTCAAAATTCTGTACTTCATCTAATGAAACATGTGCCGCTTTTCAGCACTATCGTGGGAACAATTTCTATGACCCGAATAATAATAATGTCCATCCCAACTTAAGGTGGACAAGCCAGAATGTTCAAAACCCACAACACATGCAACCTCAGCAAAATTCCACATATATACCCCCACATAAACAAACTTTTCAAAGACCACCTTTCAACCCTCAACCACCTTCTAATCCACCACCCAACACATATGCTCTTATCCAAAATCTTATCGGGTTGGTTCAGAAGGAGTCACAGGCTAGAGAGGCAGGGATGAAGATGTTAGAGTCCCAGATTGCTCAAATTGCAAGCAAGAATGATACTAGGGCTCCGGGTCAGCTTCCAACCAAACCGGACCAGAAAAAAGAGACTCTAAACATCATCTCCCTGCGGAGTGGAGCTAAAGTGGGGAGCAAGGAAGAAAAACAGGCGAGTAGCAGCGAAGGCAGTCGATCGACCGAAGATTCTGGTCGACCGACCACAGATCAGGACCCGAAAATTTTACCTGAACAGGAAACTGGTCGACCGACCGAAGAAACTGGTCGACCGACCACTAAAGCAGAGCCCGAAGTTCCCTTTCGTCCAGATTTGCCGAATAACTTACGGGATTTTCTTTTCCGGGGTGACAAGACCCCCAGGTTTTTAAAAAGGGCTGCAAATACTGAATCCTCAGCTGCTCCTTTCCCGGAAAGACTTGTGCCTTCAAAGGATCAGGTATCTTTTGACAAATTCAAGGATGTGATTCGTTCATTAAATGTTCAAGTCCCGTTTTTAGAATTAGTTCAACAAGTTCCTTCCTATCTTAAATTTATGAGACAGCTTTTGTCAAGAAAGAGGTCTCTAGAAAAGGTTGAGTCGATGGCCCTCACTGAAGAGTCATCTAGCTTTCTATCACATGTCATAGCCCCTCATAAATTGGAAGACCCTGGTAGTTTTTCTGTCCCCTGTAATATAGGAACCTTCCCATTTAAGAAGGCTTTATGCGACTTAGGTGCTAGTATAAGTGTCATGCCCCTAAGCGTTGCCTTAAAACTAGGAATGACCGAATTTGCAGTGACCAGTATGACAGTCCAGATGGCAGATCGCACATCTATGGAACCTATAGGAGTGTTGGAAAACATCCCTGTCCGTATTGACAGGTTCTTCTTCACAGTTGACTTTGTAGTTTTGGACATCCCAGAGGATGCCCATATACCTATAATTTTAGGAAGACCTTTCCTTCACACTGCAGGTGCCATTATAGATGTAGGCACTGGGACTCTAACCTTCAAAGTAGGCAAGCATTCTATTATCTATGGCCTATCTTATAGAAAAAAGGATGCTATGACCCCCATCACATGTAATGCTATCACTTCTGAGAAGAAGTATGAGGTCATCACTACTTCTCCCACTTTATTACCTGTTCCTGTATCTGTTTTTACACCTCCGCCCCAGATTGGGAGCAGTAGGGAGGACACTTCTATTATGACTATTGCAGGAACTGGTTTGGGGAAACCCAAGGTGAAGGAAGTCATCATCCAGAGAGGAGGAATGGGATGCCTAAGCTATGAAGAAGATGAGGATCCAGACGTCGTGGATCGGGAGGAGAAGAAGAAGAGGAGGCAAGCTCAAGAGGAGAGACCGTCGCATATGCTTTGCGACGGCGGAAAGAAGATGTGTTTTGCTACAAAAGCAAAAACCGTGGAAACTACGGCATGTCGTCAGAAGCCGTGGTCGGATATCTTTCGCATCTTTAGCGGATAGTTGTTTTAGGTTACAGTTTTTAAAACAATTTATTTTTGTTGTGTGAAACTTTTTATTTTGGCTTGCTCGTAGTTTTAGATCCTTTCCTTTATGTTTGAGTAGTTAAGACTTTAGAATCGTTTTTGGCATCTCGCGCATTGTTGGGCGCACATACTTTCTTGCTTTTTCAGATTTTACGAAGAAACGAAGACCTCCAGGACGCAGAGGGTCGACCGACCAAAAACATCAGTCGGTCGACCAGAGTCGCTGTATCGCTAATTCTTCTGTGGTTCACAGGAGATCGACCGACCAGAAACATCGGTCGGTCGACCTACTGTCCGCTGCGGTCTTTCGTTTCTCTTCCTTGGAAATCATGAAATTGACTTGGTTACTTGGGTGGCACTGCTGGCCACCAAAACCTCCCAGCTTACGCTGGTTTGGGGAGGTTTTTTTCTCATGCGCTTCATAATCCTGTGAGTTCTTTCCAGTTTTTCCTTGGTTTTATTTTCCTTGCATCTTTCTTTTAATTTTATGAAACCTTTACTTAGGCTAATGCACAATGGGGACATTGTGCGGGTTGGTTTGGGGAATGGTTTCGTGTTACATGCATTGCATTTTGTCACACGTTTACTGCATTTCTGTCTTGCATCGTTCTTTTCTTTATTTTCCTTATATATACAAAAATCCAAAAAAATTTAAAAAAAAAAAAAAAAATTAAATTTCCAAAAAATGCACGTTTATTTTAGCATATAGGTCGAGTCGGAACGAAAGTATTTCAAGGATGATTTAGCTATCTTACATGTTTATCCCTTTACCTTGCCTTGCCAACTTGTTTTAGTATGAGAGTCTTTTGCATTTCTACGAGTTTTTGTCAACTTGCATATCTTGAGACTTGACTTATACCTTGGCAACCTACTATACATTCTAAGGTTTAGAGCTTATTTCCTGGTTTCATTGTTAAACCAGTTGTCTAGGATGCGAGTAGTACTCCCCTTGGAACATGTTACATCAATATGCATAAACATGAACTTGAATTGCTATATACTTGTTTTACTATCTCGTTTTGTGAATCTTGATACGTGCATTTGGGATCCCTTTTCTCATATTTACCCATAAGCTTCACATAGCCAAAATTGCCTTTTTATTCCCCCAAAACTACATCCCATACTTAGCCTACCCTTCCAAGCTAGTATTTGTAGTCATTGGTTTATTTTGAGGTATCTTGGTTTGTATGCTATCTTGAACAAAAAGAGAAAAGAAAGAAAGCAAGAAAGGAAAAAAGAACAGGAAAATTCAGAAAAAGAAAGAAAGAAAATAAAAACGGAAAAAAAAATCAAAACGTACAGAAATGAAGTCGACCGACCACCTTCTTGGGTCGGCCGACCACCTGACAGCATCAGGATGAAAAAAAAAATCGTTCCAAAATCCCTTTCTTTTATATGTTATCACTCCCGTGCTTCATTCAAAAATATTCGGGAGTCCTTTCTTATATTCAATATGAGAGTTGTGCCACAAAAAGAGCACTTTCTTAATTTCAAGAGTTGTGAAATATGTTGATGGAAACCGGTTCTACTAGCTTGGCTACTAACCCCACAATTCCAAAAACATCTTAACCACTTCTACCTTTTACCTCACATATCTTTCATTACCCCAATTGCATGTATCTAGGCCACTTAAATGAGATTGTTATACATAGTTGTGGAATTCTTGTTCATGTTAGATTGCAGGCATGTTTCCATGGGTCACAGTTAGGTGAGTGTCATTACAATATACTTCTTTCTATCTTTTACATATACTCACCCTTTGCTTCATGAGTGTCTCGAGCGTACCGCGAGAGTCCATGGTATAAAGTCTCTATAGTTTCTATTTTTGCAAGTTTGACAACACCATAACTCGTTTGCATGATTTATATACTTTCTCATTTTGTACTTGGCATTGGTCTAGGCTAACATGTAAATTTCGCTCTGAGATTGAAATCGTTCCATTAGTTAGGATCGAGTCTATTTCTTGCTTGAGGGCAAGCAAGGGTTTGGTTTGGGGAATTTGATGCGTGTCTATTTTATGATGTTTTTCATCTATTTTTACACGCATTTGGTCGCTCATTTACTATGTTTTAGCCTTTATTTCCCAACAATCGTGTACTTTCGTATTTTTATGCACTTTTGCAGATTTATGCGGAAAAGAGACGATTTAGCACCAAATCCATATCCTCAAGTCTTTTGCATAATTAAGGAACAAATAGAAAGTCAATTGGAGTCAAAGTCAAGTGCCAAAAGTCAAAACAAGAAGAAATCCGAAGATTTCCGTACGGAGGCGGTCGACCGACCAGCTAAACGGGTCGGCCGACCAGGCCTGAACTTTAATAAAGCCCAGAATCTCAAGGAAGGCCAAAAAAATAAAAGAAGCCCATACGAAGCGGTCGACCGACCCACAAAGTAAGTCGGCCGACCGCAGCAGAAGCCCAGACGATTCTTTTCGGAAATAAATTAGAATTAGAGTCTTTAGGAAACTCTTACTTTTTCTACCTATATAAACTAATCTTGTGATTAGGGTTAGATATCATATCTTATGTTGGAACTATCAAGTTTTATCATCAAGTATCAATTAGCATCTAGTTTATTTAGAAGAATTTTAGTTTTGTAATCTTTCAACAATTTCCAAGCATTCAATAAAGTTTGTTTCTTTCTGCCCTAATTCTAATTGTGGTATTACTCTTTTTAATCTAGCCTTTTATTATCGTTCTTATTTTTATTACAGTTGTTTAAGTCAGAATCTCAAGCTTTGTTAGTTCTTGCATGTTTAGATTGTTTACCATGTTTACCATGTTTATTCCAAATTTTCATCTTAAGTATTATGAGTAGCTAAATTTCATATGTTAGGATGTAGGGGATGAATATACATAGGTAAATAAGATTCGAAAGACCGACTTGTAGCAGGACCACGGTCGGCCGACTGGAATAACTGGTCGGTCGACCGAGGTCGTGGTCGGCCGACTGGAGTAGCTGGTCGGTCGACCACCCGCGTATGTATTCTTATTTCGTCTTTTCTTGTCAATTATAATCTCCTGCAATGAGACTATAAGGAGACTTGTAGGATGTTAGTAATGACCTACCCAAGATTGAAAGATACGGGAGGGGCATTGGTTTACACCTTAAGACGGATAGGTTACTCAAGGCTGAAAGGTATGTGACCTGGGATTTAGGAATCACCTTTATTGTTGACACCCAATAATTGTGAGACCTAGGAACTAATAGCATAGGCCGAAAGGAGCTATTAGGTAGCATAGACTTAAAAAGATATGTTACACCCCCCTTACGCGACTGCAATACATGTTGACCTCAGGATTTATATTACCTTAGCTATTTATTACCCAAACATCCTAGCATCCCTTTTTATATATTTTAATCTCATCTTTATTTTCTTGTTTTATTTTTGTCTTTGCTTTAGACTTAGAAATCAACAATCAAACCCCAATTTGTTACCTTAAAACATTGACACCAAACAATAAACATTCCCCACCTCCTTGTGGTTCGACCCTGACTTTCACTATCTATTGTTAAAGTTAGGAATTATAAATTTTATCTTTGGTACCCTCAACGACGGGCATCAGTCGCGGTGGTAGAAGGTGGTTAGAAGTGTTAGGGGGATGCGTGTGTCGGTGGCCGAAGGGCCTGTTCACGGTTGTTGGGGGCTGTTCGAAGGTGAGGTGTCGGTAGGGCTGTTTTGGGTCGTGGGTTTCTTTTGGGTCTTATTATTATTATTATTATTATTATTATTATTATTATTTTAATAATTAGTATTTTGGGTGGTATGAGTGAATTATGTTATTAATGTTTAAGTGGTGATTTTGCTTCTAAGTTTTAAAAGTCGTCTTTCGTTCTTTTATTAATTCGTTAGCGCATAGTTGAAGGTTACTAGTCGGGAATCTATAAGTTGGGAAGTTTCTATTTAAGGAAAGTTTCCTTTTATAAGGGTTTCTATTTTTGGGAACTTCCCAAAAATAGAAACCCTTATAAAAGGAAACTTTCCTTAAATAGAAACTTCCCAACTTATAGATTCCCGACTAGTAACCTTCAACTATGCGCTAACGAATTAATAAAAGAACGAAAGACGACTTTTAAAACTTAGAAGCAAAATCACCACTTAAACATTAATAACATAATTCACTCATACCACCCAAAATACTAATTATTAAAATAATAATAATAATAATAATAATAATAATAATAATAATAATAAGACCCAAAAGAAACCCACGACCCAAAACAGCCCTACCGACACCTCACCTTCGAACAGCCCCCAACAACCGTGAACAGGCCCTTCGGCCACCGACACACGCATCCCCCTAACACTCCTAACCACCTTCTACCACCGCGACATCACCACCATACCACTGACCTCCGGCGAGCAACCAAAACCCGTGACAAACATCGACCCTTCACCCCCCTGCTCTAAACACCTGCAACCAGCCCCTTTAACCCAACCAAAACAGACCCAAATCGACACCACCACCAGTGCCGACAACCCCTGGAACCACCACGCTGACACACCCTGACACCCGCACTAGACACCACGGTGGTGCCACTGTGTTGACCTCCCCCGAGTCAACAGTGGTACCACCCCCTTTACACCCCCCGTGACAACCCAAAACAGACCCGAGAACTAAACCAACCAACTGACACAACGAACCCTCCTTTTTACACCACCCGTGATATCCAACACCCACCACGACTCACCCCTGACCACCTCTTAACCACCAGAAGAACAATAAAACAAAAACCATAACAAACACGACACCACAACCCCTCTCGAAAGAGCAACAAACACCAGCAGTATAAAAGAATTGCAAATAAAAAGACACAGGTTGCGGCTTACCCGTTTTCTGACTCAAATCGAGGGGCTAGACCAGGTCAAACAACCGTGAGAGTCTCCTCCTTCTTGGGGTGTGGTGGCGGCTGAGCAATTAGGGTAGGGGTGGTTGTTGTAGATAGGTCAGAAAAAGTGTGTCGAAGCACTTCTTATAAGGCGGCTGAGTGAGGTGTGTGTGAGGGTTTCATAAACGTGAGACTTGGGCTGCTTGTGTTGACACGGAAAACGAGGCCCAAGACCTTCACCTAACGACCCCAAGTTCGAATCCTACCACAAGCATGACCCATATATAAGAGATCCCTAGATCGAATCCCCTAACTAGCACGATACACACCCATATACATATAAACAAATAAGATACAATCGTGCCTAAAATTCGAGGTATTACAGTCTTCCCTCCTTAAATTGAACTTCGTCCCGAAGTTCATCCCCACTTAGGTGACAAAACAAACCAACTCAACGAACTTGGAAACTAAAACATCACAAAAAGTTTACTTAAATCACAGAATGTTGCATAACCACATCACGCCCATTTACCACTGCCTTCATCCCATTTTCAATACTCTTAACAGACGCGAAAAATTGCACAATTTCAATTGGGAATACTAAACCAGAGAAATTACTTATGTATACCCAATTTTGGAAAATCAGAAAATCTTTAAAGAACTGTAAAGACCTAGACCCGTCTACCCAAGAAGTTGGATAGAACGGGCCTGCATGTATGGAATAAGGAAGTAATCTTTCGATCATCATACCTTCGCTTTTCGTCATGCGCACTTTCTCCAACCCCTCCTTAGTAGCTTCCACAGAAATATCACGAAATATAGGACGAGGCATCTGATCATATCCAGAAAATTCCTCCTCCATGACCGACTTCCCTTTGTCGACTTTTCTTCTTTTACTGCCCTCGGTTTTCGGCAGAGTGACGGAAATAGGCTCAGGCGACGGTGGAGGTGAGGGTGTAGACGTTGGTGTTTTTGGAGAATGAGGCTTGTTACGGGTTAATGTCTAGCAGAGATGGGTGGCATGATGTTTGTATGGGGTAAATGATTTTAGTTATTAGATTTGAGCTTTGGTTTTAATGGTGATTGGAATAGGGATTTTTGTTGTTGTTGGGTTTCTTGTTTGTGAGGGAGACGGTTATAGAGTGGTAATAATGGTGAGGTGAAAGGTGAGGTTAGTGTAAGTGAGTATGTGACGGTTATAGGGTTATAGATGGGGTGTGTAAGTGGAAAAGGTAGGGTAGTCACGTGGGGTAGGTGGGTTAGTCATTAATTTAGTTGTTACGTATTTTTGTGTTGTTACGATTTTCTTGTTACGTAAATTTGGTAATCTTTGCACGGTTTTATTATAAGTTACGTATTTGAGATATGTAACTATACTGATATATATATATATATATATATATATATATATATATATATATATATATATATATATATATATATATATAGAATTGGGATCCTATGAGAACCACCAATATAATGAGAACCGTGAGAACTCTACCTTACGGACTTTTTAAAAAGAAATTAATGACATATTTGAATTCGGCATGGAATTTGAAGGCTAGAGAACATATTTCTTGGTCTAGAAAATATATACTAGTGATGGAAATGGAGGTGAGATACGTTTTATTAATTTTCATGCACCTACTACTGATTTTTACGCATCTATCATTTTTCATGCACCTAGAACTCGTTTTAATGCACGTACAACCTCTTATTTCATGCACCTAGTAATCATTTTCATGCATGTAAAAAATTTCATGCACGTAGTGGTTGTTTTCGTGCATTTATAGCCATTTTAGTACACCTAATTGTATTTTCGTACACTAAGTATATATTTTGTTAATTAAATCAATTTTTTTTGTTTAGTGATACTAAAGTGTGTATTTGAATAAGTTAAACTAATGGTAAATGATCCAACGAAACATTCGAAGCGAGATATGATGGAGATTTAGTGAGGGTTCTCATGGTTCTCATTATAAGGGTGGTTCTCACCGGATCCCGACCCTATATATATATATATATATATATACATATTATTAATATAATAATATTGTGGGCATAAATTATTAATATGTGAATATTATTATTTTGACCTGAGAAATTGGTTGTGTACGTTCGTATAACACGTAGCAAGATATAATCAATATTCGAGCATTCAATAAGAAATAACACACATAGGCATGCAACGGAATATACGGACACAGTCATATAATTCTGTCTTTTTAATAGTCAGTCATTGGGTTATTTTCAGCTCTTAAGATCGATTAGGTGCCACCGATTAAACCAATTTCCAATCGCAAAGTCTCAAATCGTTCTCTAGCCAAAGGTTTAGTAAAAATATCCGCCCATTGTTTTTCCGTACTACAAAATTCCAACTTAATGTTTTTCTTTTCTACATGGTCACGTAAGAAGTGATGTCTAATCTCTATGTGTTTTGTTCTCGAGTGCTGAGCTGGGTTCTTAGATATTATAATAGCACTCGTATTATCACATAATGTAGGTACACATCCCACGTCAATACCAGAATCAAGTAATTGCTGTTTTAATCATAAGAGTTGAGAACATACCAGTGCGGCTGCAATATATTCTGCTTCTGCGGTTGACAAGGCGACAGAATTTTGTTTCTTGGATGCCCATGATATAATGCATGGTCCAACGAAGGTCGCTAGTCCAGAAGTACTTTTTCTATCTAAAGAACAACCTGCATAATCCGTATCTGAATATCCTAATAGGTTAAAATTACAGTCCATAGGATACCATAGATATAATTTTGATGTTCCGATTAGGTATCTTAGAATTCTCTTAACCGCAATCATATGCGATTCTTTTGGTGCAGATTGGAACCGAGCACAGACGCAGACACTAAATATTATATCTGGACGACTTGCAGTAAGATAAAGAAGTGAGCCGATCATACCTCTATAAGTAGTTTCATCTACTGACTTACCGTCCTCGTCTTTGGCGAGCTTCTTATCTGTTACCATTGGAGTAGGCATAGGATGAGAGAATTCCATTCCAAATTTCTTTATTAACTCTTTGACGTATTTTTGTTGATGGACTTTGATACCCTCGTTCGTTTGTTGAATTTGTAGACCAAGGAAGAATTTTAATTCTCCCATCATGCTCATCTCGAACTCGGATGTCATCAACTCTGAGAAGTACTGGCACAACTTTTTGTTGGTTGAGCCAAATATAATATCGTCAACGTACATCTGGACTACTAGAAGGTCGGAATTCTCGCTTTTTAGAAAGAGTGTCTTATCTACTGATCATCTCTTGAATCCGCTTTCCAACAGAAACTTTGATAGTCTGTCGTACCATGCTCGAGGGGTCTGTTTCAGCCCGTAGAGAGCTTTGTCCAATCTGTACACATGGTCTTTTAGTTTGCTGTCAGGAAATCCAGGAGGTTGTTCGACATAGACTTTGATGCGTGTCTATTTTATGATGTTTTACATCTATTTTTACACGCATTTTGTCGCTCATTTACTATGTTTTAGCCTTTATTTCCCAACAATTGTCTACTTTCGTATTTTTATGCTCCTTTCCAGAATTATGCGAAAAAGAGACGATTTTATACCAAATTTATGCCCTCGGGATTTTTCATAGCCAAGGAACGATGGAAAGTCAACTCAAAGCGCGACCCAAGTACCACAAAGTCAAACCAAGGCGAAATCAAGATTGACCTACAGGAAAGTAGGTCTACCGACCTCCTACCCTGGTCTACCAACCTGAGGACTGCTATCTTAAAAGTCATAAGTCCACCAAGCCCGACAGGAGGTCTACCGACCACATACCTAGGTCTACCGACCTCAGCGCAGTTTCAGAATTTCCGCAAAAAAGCCCGTGAACGCATTAGGTCAAAGGGGAATCACTTCTAATTCTCTTATTTAAGCTTAAGTCATGTTTAGGGTTATTCATTCAGTTCTTAATCAGGTTCTAATCCAGAAAGTTTATTATTCAGTACCATCTAGTTTTTTAGTTTTAATCTTTCAATTATCATCACAATACTTGTTCTTTAGTTTTATTCATTGTAATCATCAATCTTTCTACGGGATTCAATAAAGTTTGATCTTTTCTGCCTTAATCCTTATTTCCGGTAATTCTCTTCTTAATTTCAGTTTCATTATTGTTATTTTGTTAGAATTGCTTACATCCGGTTTAAGTTAGAATCCCAAAGCCTTTATTGTTATCGCATGCTTAGAATAATGATTGCCATGAATTCCGTTTTTATTAATGTTGTTATTGTTATTTCAATTTCCATGAGTAGCTAAATTACATATGTTAGGATGTTGGGAATAAATAACGTAGATGGTGCGAATTCCGAGACCGACTGTAACAGTGCCTTGGTCGGCCGACCTCCACTATAGGTCGGTCGACTGGGGTGTTGGTCGGCCGACTGGACTAGCTGGTCGGTCGACCAACGCGCGTATGTTTTCAGACCGTTTTAATTCGTCGACTATAATAACCTACAACGAGACTGAAATGAGACTTGTAGTATGTTAGTAATGACCTACCCAAGATCGAGAGATACGGGAAGGGCATTGGTTTACACTTTAAGACGGCTAGGTTACTTAAGACTAAAAGGTATGTGACCTAGAATTTAGGAATCACCCTTATTGTTGACACCCAATAATTGTGAGACCTAGAAACTAATAGCATAGGCCGAAAGGAGCTATTAGGTACCATAGATCGAAAGGATATGTTACACCCCTTACGCGACTACAATACATGTTGACTTAGGATTTACACCATCGTAGCTATTTACTACCCGAACATCCTAGCATCCCTTTTACTATAGTTTTACTTCATTCTTATTTACTTGTTTTATTTTTATCTTTTATTCTAGACCTAGTGACAACCAATCCAAAACCCCCAATTTGTTACCTTAAAACATTGACCTTAAACAATAAACACTCCCCACCTCTCTGTGGTTCGACCCTGACTTTCACTATCTATAGTCAAAGCTAGGAAATTATAAATCTTATCTTTGGTGCCCTCAACGACGGGCATCAAATTTTGGCGCCGTTTCCGGGGAGGTGACGCCAGTGTTTATTGTTTTTTGTTTATGTTTTGCCTTTTTCTTTTGCTGTCATGACCATCGCCCCTTCCCGCAACCCGATCATGAACCATTACATATCTATTGTGGTAGATTAACCTCTTTCCTTTCTCAGTCTGACTATGCTGTTAGTATTGGGGAGGTTTGTCGTATCTTTTATGATGGAGTTACTGGTAAGACCCTAATCGAGATTGATAGGAAGTGTGGATGGGAATTTTTAGATTTACCCTACGAGAAGCAATGAGAGCTTCTCAAACACCTTATCTGTAACACCCCGATAAATTCCAAGTTATCTTATATTATTAAAATCCTATTTTAATAATAATTATGATCCTATAAATAATATTCCAATCTATATTTTATCGTTTTTGACAACGATATTTAAAAATGCCCGTCTTAAACCTATACTCCTTAAACTACGAACAACTACTCTGTCGTTGTTACTAATTTTGAGGTATTTTAAAGTCATATTTAGCTCTTGCTTATAAAATAAAAGTTTTAGATCTTTTTCTTAGCTTTCCAACGCCACCAAAAACACGTTAATCAAGGTTATGTGGAGGAAATTATGCCAAAAATACGAAAGGCTGTCACGAACCATCCACTAACGAGACCCGCGCTCGTTGCTATCTCTTCCTCTTGGCCTAAAATATTTCGACACATGGGCTTTAGCACATATTACACTTGGCCTAAGAGCTTAGACACATGTGATCCCTTATTCCACATGGCCTAAGGTTCTTGACACATGGCATTTTGCTCTCGACACATGGCCTAATGCCCTCGACAAATGGCGTAAGTCTCAACACTTGGCATTACTTTGTCAACACTTGACTTATGCATGCAAAGTATGTTACATGCTGCCCAAGGTCTACAATGGCATGCATACTAGTTTTCTTTACGTAATATACTCCTTCCCTTTCTCTATTTTCAGCTGGAATACACAAAACAAACACCATTGTTAGGTGTTGTGCGCCTTCGCCTTCAAACGATCGTAGAATCTTCGTTACTTATCCGTTTTCGACGATTCTCGCGCCATTCTTCTCCTCTCGTCGTTCCCCTCATTTCTAAATAAGAAGTTTTCCTCTCCTGCTCTTCCTTACTAATTTCGAAATCCAAAGCTTTGACCCAAGCTAGTTACTTCCGTTTTTAACATCTCCTTTTGTTTGTAAGATTCGAGTCAAGTGGTCCGGAGGGCGATACATACGAGATTGACGAGATTTTAGACTAAAAGGTAACGGTGATGGGTTACTCGACTTATCGTCTTTGTTTGCATGACCATATGCTTGTAATGTTTAGTATACCAGAATTGTGTTTGATTAAATAGTGGCATGATTAGGTTCATAAATCATATGTTTGGATGAATTTCATCATGCATGCTTGTGTTGGATGAGATTTTAATTGTGGAAATTCATTAAGGATTGTATGGTTAAATGAGTTTATGATCATTGAGGATGATTAGTTTGATAGTCTTTCAAGTTCATAGTGTTTTGCTTACAATGGTTAATTCATGATGTTTCAGCACCTTGACAAATCTGTCCATTGTCTTGTACAATTTATTTCGACATCTTAGAGTATCCGCCTTTGAAAATGTTGAAAAGAGACCACTGTTTATTTTAAGTGTAGAATCTACCTCTAAAATATCGTAATTTCTAGCATGTCGTTTGTTCACAATAAATTATTTACGAACGTTGCGCGGAAATACTCGCAGAATGGACAGTAGCTCAAAGATAGTTTCGAAAATCATTTTTATACTTTGAAACCATTCTGGTCCTTTTCAATAATTAAACTTTGAAGAGTTTAGATGATGTTAGGATTTTACTTTGCCCCAAAATGATTTGTTAAACCCGTTTTATGAAGCAATACATTTTGTGTGACGGTTTCTGACACACTGTAAAGATCAGTCAATAACCCCCTGCTAAGTTCGTCTTTTGGAAATGTTTATTTGACAAATATTGTATATAAAAGTCTTATTAAACCGAACCAATTGGCCTTGTATCATTTCGATTTTGTTTGAATTAATTATGAATTTTACGGCAGAGGACAGCTGTAATGTGAAATGCGTTTAGAACTTTTGTTTCATTATTCAATCCCGTGTGTTCTCTTTCCGCATGAAATGGATATAAGTGTTGTCTTATTTATTAATGGTTAGCTCAAGCGTTGTTAATGAGTTGGTTAACGGTTACGTTATCCTAAGTTGGTGTAGGTGATGGTTATGTCATCCTAAGTTGTGTTGGTGACGGTTATGTTACCTTGTTTGTGAATAGATAGCGGTGGTAAGATTTGTGTACCATTGTAATGAACAAATGACACCCATGGAATGGGATTTTAGCTATGTTCGGGATTGGTCGGAGATCGTGCTATATGCGCTCCGGTCCCCGTGTGTCGTTCGGTGTAGGTTATTACATCGAGAGGTCTGGCCAGGTCTTAGGCATATAGGCAGTGGTTATACG
Organism: Silene conica; assembly: GCA_029255685.2. Taxonomy (NCBI): domain Eukaryota; kingdom Viridiplantae; phylum Streptophyta; class Magnoliopsida; order Caryophyllales; family Caryophyllaceae; genus Silene; species Silene conica. Next base: position 27,260,440 of record CM055314.2, on the reverse strand, counting down.
CTATACATAGTTACGGAGGTCGTGCCTAAGCGCTCCCGTCGTAGGAGGTCGTGCCTAAGCGCTCCGGTAGTTGGAGGTCGTGCCTAAGCGCTCCCGTTGTTGGAGGTCGTGCCTAAGCGCTCCATTAGTCAGAGGTCGTGCATATGCGCTCTGATGGCGTTCATTCTATTCTTGGTTGTTGTTGTTTGTGTGATTGGACATGTCATCAAGTGTTGGTCTCTGAGTCGATCACCTGGTTTTTACCTGATTTTGAGTACCATGCTTTGATATTTCTCATATTCACATGTGCTACTCCATATACAATATGTTCTTATTGATATCTATTTGTATTTTGACGTAAAGTGGCTTGGAGAACCCTGAGTTACTCCCCACTGACTGTGGCGTTCATGTTCCATGAATGTAGGTTGGTGCTATTTGGGGAAGACGTGTGGCTAGCGAGCACTTACCCTTGGACTTTAGTTTCACTTCGTATCGCTAGACTACCTTACGTTATGTTTTTATTCGTGGGATTTATTTTCCCCGTACACTCTTTACCATGTTTGTATAACTAGTATGGTTTCTTTTATTTCCGCACTTTTATTTTAGTTTGAACCTTCGCATGTTAGTTATTTAATTCTGCAAGAAAAGTTTTAAAAACCTCGTATTTTTCGTATCCTTTTGTGTTTATTTTTCCGCTAAATCGCGGGGGTTCACAGTTGGTATCAGAGCCTAAGTTGCTCCCGACGCACACACGTGTTTTCCCCAACTATAACTTGACCAAAACTTGTATAATAAGTGAGAGATTGGGTAGACACTAAGGACCTAAGCTTGTAGTCTTTATGTGATTGTTAATTGCTATGGTAACCCGTTTGCTCTTGCATTGTAGAAGGATGGTGAGGCCGACAAACTCCGATAATGCTATCATGCAAGCTCTTTTGCAAGTCCTTCAGAATCAACAAAACCACCAAGAGCAACTCAATTGTCATAAGGCTACTCCTCCTAGGAATGATGCTAACCGTCAAGGTGGCTTTGCTTGGGTCGCAAGCCAATTATCGAGGAACAACACCAAAGCTTATGGTGGAGAAGTCGACCCCGTGGCTCTTACCGAGTGGTTTCGTGAGATGGATAAGGGTTTCTCGATGTATGATGTGCCGAACCATGAAAAAGTCAAGCTTGCCTCTCACTTCTTAGTCCGTGAGGCCGATAGATGGTGGACAATGACTAGTCCGACAGTGACCCTTGACCCGACTTTCGATTGGAACTGTTTCAAGGCAATGGTGGAGACTAGGTTCTACCCTAATGAGCTGAAGCAACAAAGGATGAAGGAATTCATGGACTTCCGGCAAGCAAAGCTATCGGTGCAAGCCTTCACCGACAAATTCAATGAACTTGCTCATTTTGCAACCAAGTTTGTCAAGGAGGAAGATGACAAGGTGTACTTCTACAAAAGCAAGCTTTCTCCGAAGATAGCAAGTATGGTGCGCCGCGACTCTACCTCTTTTGTGGCGGTCTACGATGATGCTATTTGGGCGGAGACTTCCATCAAGTCGATTGAAGATGAGATCAAGTCTTTCTCTACTCATACTTCTTCCCGTCCATGTTACCAAGGAAAAAAGCCCTATGTGCCTCCTTCTTCTACTTCCCATTTCAACAAGCGGAGGTTTGTGCCTAACAACCAAGCCTCTCGTCCTCAATCCAGCAAGGTTACTCATTCTCAGAGCCGTGTTTGTTTCCGATGCAATGCTCCATGGCATCCGGATAAGGATTGTTATGACAAGCCCCTTGTTTGCTACCAATGCAACAAGCCGGGCCACCTTTCCAGAAAGTGTCCCGAGAAGACAGATTCTAGCTCTTTCAAGCCTAAGCCTAAGGGTACTATATTTGTCATGAGCCGAGCAGAGGCTGAGGCTCACCCTGATATAATTGCCGGTATGTTCTCCGTACATAATCTTGCTTGCCTTATTTTATTCGATACCGGTGCGTCTCTGTCATTTATATCAACCAAGTGTTCGGATAGACTCAACCTTAAGTCTACACCTTGTGAGGAGACTTCTATTTCCTTACCATCTGGAGAAATCATCTCTTGTTCATCTTCATACATGGATGTTCCTATCATGATCGCTAATGTGGCTTTTCCCTCAAACCTTCTCCGTTTCCCACTCGAAGAGTTTGACATCATACTTGGCATGGATTGGCTTTCCCGCTATCATGCTAGGTTCGAATGTCGAGATCAAAAGTTGTGTCTAAAAAGTCCTCTTGGAATCCGTGTCTCATATAAGGGAACTCGTCCCCGTGAAGGAATCCGCCTTATCTCTTCTATGAAATCTTCCAATCTAATAAGGAAAGGTTGTCAAACCTTCTTGTGTGTTGTTTCTTCTACCGATGCTGCTCTGCCAAAGCTTGATGCAGTGCCCGTTGTTCGCGACTTCGCCGATGTGTTCCCCGATGAGTTGCCCGGGATTTCTCCTGAGAGAGATGTAGAGTTCTCTATTGAGCTGGTGCCCGGAACCGCACCGATCGCAAAAGCTTCTTACCGCATGGCTCCTCCTGAACTTAAGGAATTGAAGAAGCAACTTGAGGAGATGATTGAGAAAGGGTTCATTCGTCCTAGTGCCTCACCTTGGGGTGCTCCGGTTTTGTTCGTGAAAAAGAAAGATGGTTCCATGAGACTTTGCATTGACTACCGAGAGTTGAATCGTGTTACCATAAAGAATAAGTACCCGTTGCCGAGGATTGAAGACTTGTTTGATCAGCTTCGTGGTGCTTCTTGCTTCTCCAAGATTGATTTGAGATCGGGTTATCACCAGATCCCCGTTCGAGAGACCGATATAGCCAAGACTGCTTTTAGTACTCGTTATGGACATTACGAGTTTAAAGTGATGCCATTTGGTCTAACCAATGCCCCTGCCATCTTCATGGACCAGATGAACCGTACCTTTCATGATTACCTTGACAAGTGTGTGGTAGTGTTTATTGATGATATCTTGATATACTCTAAGACCGAAGAGGACCATGCCGAACATCTTCGCATTGTCCTAGGGATTCTTCGTAGCCAGAAGTGGTATGCCAAGTTTTCTAAGTGTGAGTTTTGGTTGCCTAAAGTGTCTTTCCTTGGTCATGTAATTTCGAGTGAGGGTGTGATGGTGGACCCATCGAAGATTGAGGCTGTCGTGGATTGGAAGAGTCCGAAAGATTGAAGAGTTAAGAACGAATAAACACCTAAGAGGGGGAGGGGGTGAATTAGGTGTGACCTTTTTAAAATTTTAACGACAACTACACTTGAGAGACTTAATGACGAGTAAGTTCACAAGATGAGCAAAGTGTTCTATGCAACAGTATGATTGACTGTTACACAGAAACTTGGAATCGTTCAAGTTAGCGAGAATAAAGCGAAGAGTATGTAAGTAAATAAACAAACAACCAAAGTTAAAAAATTGGTTCAGTCTCTACTCCGAGACCTACGTCCAACCGTTATTTTATTGATTGTTTAGAAATTTACTCCAACAACTAAACGAATACAAGTAAAATAACTCGCCAACCTACTCCGGTTGCATTTGCTCAAAGCTACTCCGCTTCAAGACTTGACTCAAACTTAAAGCTACTCCGCTTCAAGAGTTTTAGGACGTTCTATCTCTGGTTTACAGGATCAGAATCTTAGATGTTCACTTAAGAACGTGGAGATTTACATTTAAGATTTAAACACGAGAATCATGGAACAAACTCATTATGTCACAGTGTAGCTTACTGATGCTTGGATATTTTCAGACCGAGTTTGAGAAAAACGTTTGGAGACTTTTAAACTTAAAATGATTTTGCAAAACTTAAAGAAAGAACTTTGAAGGTTTAAGAGTTTTGCAGAATACTTCAATAAATGTTGTAAAAGCCTTAGCATTGAATGAGGCTAAGGGGTTTCTTTTATAGTACTTCAAATGTGGGTATTACCCAATGTGTACTTCCTTTGTACTTTTATCCATTGGATAATAGCTAGCCCACTTGACAAGCAAAAGTTGTTGTTTAGTTTTCATTGGCTCTTGATAAAGCAAATCAGATTTTGTTTGTAAAATATCTTCTAATAAGATGCTTACTACTATTTACATTTCAAATGTAAACAATTCATAAGTTCTTATTATTTTACGAAATGTGGTGCACTACGAATAAGACGGGTTTTAACGCTTCAATTCGTGCGTGCCAAAAGAGAAGACGATTTTACAAGAAAATAGATTTTGACAATTATTTTCAGAAAACTAAAGTGACTGTTTTGCACATTACTTGAAAACATTTTTCTCGTACTAAAAAAAACTCCATGCGGTACAGACGCAACAGTCTGATGGACTGTTGTATGACAAAGCTAACACTTGATTTTAACGAGGATGTTCCACTTACTCTTACATTTGTGACTTAGGTTACAAGGGGATGTTCTTGACTTGTGTTATTCTTCTTGATCATGTTTGAAACATAATGGATGATCTCTTTGTTGCCTTTGTTCTTCAATCCATTTGCTTAGCCTTGAATACTCAATTCATTCTACTTAAGAACAAACAATTAATATTAACAAGGACTTGTCATCATCAACTTAAAATGTTCCAACAAATTCTCCCTTTGATGATGACAAGCCTAAAACATGTGATTTTTTCCCCCTAAACCCAAGGTCGGTCTAAACACCTAACATGATTGTTCACATATGATCAAGAGGTTAAAAACTAATATGCCTTAGTCTAAGTAGTTCGTTCCAACACTAGTACATAAATGACTTTAGGCATGGACAAATGGCAACGGTCGTTAAAAATAACCGTTGCCAATTAGAAAAGGCAACGGTTGTTAACAACAACCGTTGCCATAGATAGAGAAAAAACTCATACGGCAACGGTCCACTCAGGTACCGTTGCCATATTTGTTGTTTATACACACTTAAGGCAACGGTTTTGTAATGACCGTTGCCATTTCTTGAGCTAAAATTTGGCGCAAAACTGAAAATTTGCGAGCCATATACAATATTACCTAAAATTATAAATTATATTATTCATATTCCAAAAAGTTATACTAAAAATATTAATTAAATAAATTAAAACTACTCCTACTCCTAAATAACAACACTCTCCTAAAATAATACTCCTAAATTGACGTACTGTACTCCATCCTCAATATCAAAAATACTCCTAAATATCAATTCCCTCGTTAATATCGTTTTCGTTCGTCAGTTTTATTAATTTCGTTCATCTATTTCATCAAGTTCATCAATTTCATTCATCAAGTTCGTCAATTTCGTTCATCAATTTCGCTCTCTTTTACAGCAATTTCAATTTCGCTCTCTTTTCGTTCATCAAGTTCATCAAGTTCATCAATTTCATTCATCAGGTATTTTTTTTGCTTAATTTGGTATATTATTGAATTCTTTGCTTAATTTGATTTAGGGTAAGTTTAATTCGGCTTATTTGTAATTGATTATTAATGTAATTGATGGGTATTTCTGGTTATGTTGATGTATATTTATTTGTAATTGATTGTTAATTTGGTATATGTATTGAATTCTTTGCTTATTGTAATTCTGCATCTGTTATACCCGGCCTTTAGAATTTGTTTAAGCTGGTATACATCTCGCTCTCTCAGGACCGAGTTTGTTCTTCGAAATAGGTGCAATTCGCTCTTCATAACTTGCGTTCTTTCCATTAGAAAGGGGAGTTACTCATTAGAATTTGTTATGCCCTTTAGAATTTGTTTAAGCTGGTTGCACTCTAGATTTATCTTATAATATTCATTTTTCCTTTAATTCTAGATTTATCTTATGGTATTCAACCGAGAGCTATATCTCATGTTTGTGGGATTTTGGTATTTTCATGTTAGAATGGAATTTGAAACTCTTGATCAAATAAATGTATCATGGCTGATTTACGGTTCTTTGCTCAGTTGCTTGGCTCTGGTATTGTAGAAGTTGGGGACAGTAGTATGCTCACTGTAAATAAGTCGATCCCCTTACCTGGAACACAGCCATAATAGGTAGAATAAGTGATGCGTGCACTATTATGAAAAGGTAGTGAATAGAATCTAATAAGTTGTCAAAACCAGCAAGTTCTTTCAAAGCAGAATTTTTGGCAACTGTAATTCCAAGTGCAGTTAACCATGAATGAGTCTTGGTCTAAGAAGAGATACCAAACCATTAACTTTGTGTCTCTATTACACATTCTAGCCTTTCTAGGTGATAGAAAAGAAATGCAAACACTAACCACCATCAATTGTTTATTATCATGTATCCATAACTAATATTTTACTCTCAGGACTCCGACTCATTCAGTAGACGAAATTAGCTTTTTGTCTAACCATTAACCTCTGAGTTATTTTTTACATTTAGTACTTGTTCACCCAAAAACGTATATGAGACGGTTCCGTATGTACTTCATTGAATTCAATAATAATTTGTTTACCCTGGTATTCTGGTAAAATTCGGGTTCCTCAAGCATGGTCATGCTGACTTTGCCTGTTGCAAACACATTCTTGACTTTTTCTGTTGCAAACACATGCTGACTTTGCCTGTTGCGGCCAGAGACAAAGGTGTATCAAGTCATACTCCCGTCGAAGATATTCCATTCGAAGGAGGATAAAAGTTTGTTTGTCACCGAAGAAGATATTATGCAACTTTTTCGAATGACATTTTTAAACATGCCATGTATTCAAGTGTGGATGCTGTGAGTTATCTGCAATTTTTGTATATGATATACTTTGTTACACGTGTTGGTATTTAAATATCTAATAAGTTGTTTTCGTGTGCAAGGTTTTTACAAAAGCTTTGTAAAGAGCTTAATCCTGAAGAAGGAGGGCTGTCCGGTGTGGGATTTTTGTGTCCAACTATCATGTCTCAAATATCTCAAATTGGAACAAATAAAAAAGTAAATGATGAAGTGATGAATTATGTGGAGTGCAGCTTGCTTAGGATGGGTGGTGTTCGTATCGTATTCGCTCCAATTTGCCAAGGGTAAGTCGTCTCATCTTTAATAATCTTGGCAGCAAGGTTTGTTACGTGTGCCTTAAATAATCCCCTGTAATAAATATCCATTTCTGACTATTGAATGTGTAATGATCAATAAAATCTTGTAGAGCAAAGCTGATTCTCAATATCATGAACATAAACCCTATATACTTATTGAATGTTTACAGATCGATGAGTGATTCTCAAAAATCATGAGCCTCAATTTGTTAAAATCATGTAGAGCAAAGCTGATTCTCAAAAGTCATGTTGTACCTGAATATCCATTTCCTTTTCCTTTTAATTAATTATGTTGTCCGTTTTTTGTATTTATTGGACAGAGATCATTGGTTTCTTGCAATTATTTGTCCGTTGACTCATGAGGCATATTTTTGTGATCCAAAGACAACGTCAAAGCGAGACATCTCTTTTAAGCATTTAATACAAATGTGAGTTTTTCATATTATATATCTTAGTGAAAAACAACTGCACTTTGATTATCTCAAGTGATACTATATACTTATTTTAATATCTTGTTCTTTCGAGACGCAGAGCATTTCGATCTTTTAGGGCTCAGGCTGGTTCCACATTAAAATTTGGCTTGTCAATGAAATGGAGTAACATTGTTGTAAGACACTTTAATTTCATTGAAATATTAGTAGCGCGCGTTTTTCGTAATTTTCTTATATTAGGTCGACTTCACATATACACTGATTTTACTTACTAATGCATGGTTTTGTTTAATTTTTGTATATGTGTGTAGTGTCATCAACAGGAAACTGGAAGCACAGATTGTGGCTCCTACGTGATGAGGTACATGTTAGATGTAGTGAGAGACTATCAGAACATTAAAGATCGTAAGAAGGTATTTTTCATTATATTCTATCATTTTGCTTTTATAAACGAGCTAGAAGCGCGTTGTAGATTCGGGATAGGGATATAGATATGCCAGGTATTATATAGATAGCCTGATGAGTTAGGATTGAAAGCCCTGACTATATATAATAGCTTCTAGAAATCAGGCTTCTAAAATTGTTGGGTACATGTTTTACTGCTGCTGTTTGATTATTGTATGCCAGTTTTACTGCTGAAATTTTTATCATAATTGGATTACCAGCCACATAGCTATTATTGTGACTTGATGGCCGGAATAGAAAAATCAGTTTGTTTAATGTATATACTTTGATTTCTTTTGTAGTGGTTTGGATCGAAAGATGCATATACAATTGAAGAGATCGACGAGGTTCGAGACTTATGGGCTACTTACTTTATGGACAATCTTCTTTAAATTAGTAATTAGTTTGCTAGATTTTGGTATAAAAATCATTATTGGTTTTGTTATGAAATCGGGATCGTAGTGGATATAATAATGAAACAAGTTATTAGTTCTTGAAGTGTATGGTAATATTGAAGTTGTAGCAGATGATAATATGTAGCAACATCATGATAATATAATATATCATTGCTTTTCAGTTCTGACTTATGGCTACTTTCCTGGCAAATTTTATATACGGTTACTGTTGTTATAATACACCGGGTGTATTTAAAAAAAAAATACTATTACTTATAGCAACGGTTACTAATATAAACCGTTGCCTTTAATATACATATGGCAACGGTTGTTATTAGCGACCGTTGCCTTTGGTGCACATATGGCAACGGTGGTTGTTAATAACCGTTGCCAAATGTCACTTTTGGCAACGGTTGTTATTAGCAACCGTTGCCAAAAATAACATTTGGCAACGGTTATTAACCGTTGCCGTAGGTAATTGTTTAAGGCAACGCCCCGATTTACAACGGTCGAAGAACCGTTGCCAAAAGTACTATTTGACCGTTGCCAAATGCACTTTCTGTACTAGTGCAAGCATCAAGCTAAGACATATTCAAGGTGAACGTTAGCCTAAGAGTTACGAGACAAACAAACAACACATGTTAACCACATACTTCCCCCTCTTGACATCATCAAGGGGGGACTTAAGCACCTGCAAAAGAGTTCATAACACAGTTCATACAAGCATAGTACGTAGAGTTCATAAAACAAAAACAATGACAAAATAAACAGTGTACTTAGAACAAGTTTTTTGAAAAGCCACGGGAAGGGGGATTAATGATTAGTGGGGATGGTTGATTGTTTAGGATGCAAAGCGCTCAAGAAGCTCTTCATTCATGGTTTTGAGCTCAGCCATTGCTCCTTTCAAGTAGCTCACGTCCTTGACCAGCTGCCCCATAGTTTCAGCCAACTGATTCAACCGAGCAAGGACCTTACGCTGATCAACATTCTGTCCCACTGTTGCTTGAGTTTTCTTCACCAAAACTCCATTAACCACGGCCATGCTCATCCTTGACAACAACCCCGTTGAAATCTCATCACTCAACTTCTCCACAGCTGGGCTACCCTTTTTCACCACCCTCTCAGCAGAAAACACCAATGACAGCCACATACCATATGGCACCACGAAAGTAGTGTCAAAAACACCATTTTGGAAACCGGTGGCCGCTTCATGGATGCGGGAAAATATAAGGTGCGGAAGGTTGATGGGTTTGTGTTTAACAATATGGTGAATGAGGAGCATGTCAAGAAGAGAGCATCTCCCTCGGCTATTGTTGCTAGGTACTAGGTTGCGAAATACGAGGTTAAAGACAAAGCGAATTGGGGCGGGAAGTTCAATGGCATATATATTGGTTGGGCCCTCGGTAGCACTAGGACGAAGTACCTTGAGTACTTGGGCACTTGTGACCTCCTCAACTTCCCCCCAGTCACGTTTTGGAAACGTTGTCAACCCCACATCAGAGATCTCAAGCAACCCAGCAAGTCTCTCAATGGTAAGAACAAATGGTTTACGGTTTATCACAGCAGAAAGGGTACCCGAAGCAACATCAACTCTGACTGTTGCATAGAATTGGATGACTTCGGACAAGTACATGGGACTATACTTGTCGTGAAGGTTCACCCAACCCTGTGCGTACATAGCCTCCTTAAAATATTTAAAAGCGGGTGATGAATCATACCAAGACTTGCGATAGCGTCTTCCACTGTGAAAGCAACAGTTGAGGATACCGTGACATGTCTTCAATGTGTCCTCCGGCAAGTCAAGAGAGTTGAGATGATTAGCCACATCATTTTTGAAGGCATCTGAGTAAGAGGACACGGCAAGAGCACGACAAGTGTTTGTAGGTGTCTTGTCCTCTAGGATTTCCTCATCTTCTTCTTCTTCAAGAGAGGACAAGAGCTTTGATGTTTTGGCCCTCTTAGCCGTGCGGGTTTTTGACCCGAACCCCTTTCTTTTTGTGGTTTTGGTTGCTTTGGTGGGTGGATTTTCATAGGGGATCTCATCATCCTCTTCTTCTACAGATATTGCAGGCATCTTTCCCTTGGAACGGGTCTTGGATGAGGGTTCGGAAAACAGTGGGTCAAGCGTTTCCTCGAACACCTCATCTTCATTCTGAGTTCCCTCTTTTTCAACAGTGGTGTTCACTGTTTCATCCTCTTCCATAGCCTCCGTGTTTCTCTCCTTTGTTCCCACACTTTCTTCATTCATTTCTGATTTTTCTTTGTCTTTGCCAGCACTCATCTCATTGAGTGTCTCAACCACTTCATTTTCTTCTTCCTCCACAACTTCTCTAGACTTTTTCTTTACTACCTTCTCCTTTTTCTTTTCCTTTTCTTTTGATTTTCTCATTTCCTCTTCCTTTTTCTTACTGAGATCCTTCATGATCTCATCAATCTCATCACTTTCGGATTCCACATCTTCTTCGACATTCAAATCAGGGATGTCAGATCTTGTTTCTTTTTCTTTTTCTCTGACAGTGTCATCCTCATTATGACCCTCCTCTTCATCGGTGTCAAAATCAACCGATGGGTCGAGTTGAAGAGAAATGGGTTCCCTTCGTCCCTTGCCACGCATCTTTCTACTCGCCTTTCCTCCTCTGACAGCTATTTTCTTACGGGATTGAACAGTGTTGGTGGTTTCAGAGGCGGTGGTAACGTTGGATTCGGGTTGGGTGGACATATTTTTTCTTTTTGCTACAAACTTTGGGTTGAAGGAATTTCTAAGATTTTGTAGTTCTCTTGCAAGGTTTTTGGGAGGCATTTTATTGAAGAAGGAGGGTGAAGGTTGTACGGTTTTGGACGGGTGAGGAAGGAGAGAGGTTGGCAGTTTTCTTTTGCTTTTGGATTTGTACAATGAGAGTACAATTTGCATGGGAAATGAAGGGATAAGAGTAGGTAGTTAATTTTAAAGTGTAGGAGGTTGTACTTTTGAGAAGGATGGTTGGTTTGATTTGACAAGTCATTTATGTTTGAGTGGCTCAACATGTTTAAAGTACACTATTCTTTTTATTGTAATTTTTATTTCACATAAACTTGTACTACACATAATATTAAACATAGTAATGAGTACTTATTTTAGCATGCATTAAGTTATCTCCTCTAGTCAATCATGTAGGAGAAGTACGTGATTTTTCAATTTCGTTACATTTTGTCACGCAAACCAATTTCCGACCGAAGTCTTTCGAATTGTTCTCTTTCCAACGGTTTTGTGAAAATATCCGCAAGTTGATCTTCGGTTCTACAAAAACTTAAGCATATATGGCCTTTTTCCACTTGATCACGTAGAAAATGATGTCGGATGTCTATGTGTTTGGTACGTGAGTGTTGTATTGGATTTTTTGAAATGTTAATAGCACTAGTGTTATCACAAAAAATAGGGGTAGTTTCGAAGATTAGACCGTAGTCATGTAATTGTTGTCTTACCCATAGAATTTGTGCACAACAAAGAGCGGCACTTACATACTCATTTTCGGCCGTGGACAATGCAACGGTGTTTTGTTTCTTTGAAGCCCATGAAATTATGCACGGTCCAAGGAACGTTGCAATTCCCGACGTGCTTTTTCTTTCCACGAGATCACCGGCATAGTCCGCATCCGAAAAACCTACAAGATCAAGTTCAAAATGAGTTGGATACCAAAGATGTACTCCTTGTGTTCCAACCAAATACCTAAAAATCCGTTTTACGGCTTTGAAGTGTGATTCTTTAGGATTTGCTTGGAAACGAGCACATACACAAACACTATATTGTATATCCGGACGACTTGCGGTTAAGTAGAGAAGTGAGCCAATCATACCTCGATAAATCCTCTCACTTACACTCTTACCTTCTTCATCTTTGTCAATTTTGACTTTGGACATCATGGGGGTAGGCATTGGTTTGGAGTCGAACAACCCGAACTTATTTAACATCTCTTTTAAGTACTTTTGTTGATGAATCATTGTTTCTTGTTCATTTTGTTTGATTTTAAGACCAAGGAAAAATCCTAGTTCTCCCATCATACTCATTTCAAATTCGGATGTCATCAAATCAGAAAAATACTTATAGAGAACGTTATTTGTTGCACCAAAAATAATATCATCGACATAAACTTGTGCAAGCAACAGTTCAGTTCCTTGTGACTTAATAAACAACGTTTTATCAACCGAGCCTCGTGAGAAGCCGTTTTCAAGTAAAAACTTAGACAATCTGTCGTACCAAGCTCGAGGAGCTTGCTTTAAACCGTAGAGTGCTTTGTCAAGTTTGAAAGCATGGTTAGGAAATTCATTATTTATAAATCCGGGAGGTTGTTCAACAAAAACCTCCTCTTCAAGGTATCCATTTAGAAACGCGGTTTTCACGTCCATTTGAAAGAGTTTGATACCTTGAAAGGATGCAAAAGCTATGAGCATACGTATGGCCTCAAGTCTAGCTACCGGTGCAAAGGTTTCATCATAATCAATCCCTTCTTGTTGATTATACCCTTGCACCACTAGTCTAGCCTTGTTACGTACGATTTCTCCAACATCATCAAGCTTATTGCGAAAGACCCACCTCGTACCAATGACAGTGCCTTGGGCAGGCCTAGGAACCAGATGCCATACCTTGTTACGTTCAAATTGCTCTAATTCTTCTTGCATTGCTGTGGTCCAGTATTCATCAGTCAAGGCCACTGTGACATTGGTTGGTTCAATTTTTGAGATGAAAGAATGGAATGCACAGTAATTTTGGAGGGAGGATCTGGTTTTTACTCCTCAATTGAGATCACTGGTTAGGTTTGATAGAGGATGTGAGCTTTGATGTTTCCAATTTTTGAGGACAAGTGGTTCGGGGGAGTTATTTGTTTCTGGTGCAACAATAGAAGCTACTGTTGAATTTTGGGAATTTGTTGAAAGAGGACTTGGTTCTTCCTCTGTTTGTGTGGTCAGTTGCTGTTCCCTTTCCAAATTTCCCCCTGAGGTGCTGGCTTCTTCTGTTGGCGAGGGAGTGTTAGTTCCCCCTGGATTTTGGCCGTTTTCCTCATGCAACAGTTGATCAGACTGTTGCACGTCCTCTTCTAGCACTTGATCCATATCGCTACGGATCATGCCAATCTCAGTCATCATCATATTCATCTTCTTCATCTTGATCATCAGAAATAAACAAACTTGATTCATCAAATATTACATGTACGCTTTCCTCCATTTTCATGGTACGTTTGTTATATATTTTATAAGCCTTACTATGATCCGAATATCCAACAAATACTCCTTCATCACTTCGAGCGTCAAACTTTCCAAGATTGTCTTTTCCATTATTGTGAACAAAACACTTACTACCAAAACATTTTAAGTGTGAAATGTTAGGTTTTCTACCTCGAAGCAATTCATAAGGAGTTTTGTTTGACATTTTTCGAATCATAACACGGTTATAAATATAACAAGAAGTATTGACCGCTTCTGCCCAAAAATTTCTAGGAACCTTAGAGCTAATGAGTAAAGTCCTAGCCATATTTTCCAAAGTTCGATTCATTCTCTCCACTACCCCGTTTTGTTGTGGGGTTCTAGCGGCAGAAAAGTTATGGCTAACACCGTACTCATTACAATAGTCTTTGAAAGATGAATTCTCAAATTCGGATCCATGATCGGATCTTAATGAAGTGAGTTTGTATCCAAATTTATTTTGAGCCTTCTTGACGCAAATAAGGAATTCATCAAAGGTTTGATCCTTAGAAATTGGAAACAAAAGCCAAACGTACCGTGAGAAGTCATCAACAATTACACAAATGTACCTACTACCACCTTTGCTAGGTATACGCATTGGTCCACATAGATCTATGTGGATGAGTTCTAATGGTAGAGAATTACTAATGACATTTTTGGATTTAAAGGAGTTCTTTACTTGTTTCCCTTTTACACAGTCATCACAAAGAGATTTGAATTCAAATTTTATGTTAGGAATGCCATCTACTAGGTCAAGTTTTCTTATGGTATTTAGTGTTTTGGCATTCACATGACCAAGTCGTTTATGCCAAAGCCAAGGGTTACTCTTTTGAACACTCATGCAAGACAAGGTTTGTCCCGACAAAGAGTGAAGATTGGTCATGTAAACATCCTTAACACGATTACCACTAAGAATGAGATTCCTAGTCTTTTCATCTATTATTCTACATTCATTTGCACGGAATTCAACAATATTACCACGATCACATAATTGAGAAATACTAAGAAGATTGTGCTTCAAACCTTTGACAAGCAACACTTTGTCGACGCATAGTGACTTTGACTTACCAACTTTTCAAATACCAACTATTTCACCTCGTTTGTTGTCACCAAAAGTCACCATACCGCCATCATAGGCCTTTAGTGAGAGAAATTGGTTTTTATCTCCCGTCATATGACGTGAGCATCCACTGTCCAAATACCAATTGCTGCTGCCTCCCACTATAGCCTGCACATAATCAATTCGTTAGTTTAGGAACCCAGACTAGCTTGGGTTCCTTCTTAACATTCTTCTTTTTAAACACTTCCTTTTTGACCCATGATTGTTTAGCTCTTGAAGTACTTCTTTCTAGGTCAAGTTTTCTCTTTTCACATCCATTGAACTCATGACCGGTGTTACCACAATAGTTACAGATTATGTATTCAGCAAGACCAGCGTATTTTCTTCTTCTGAAGTCAGTTTGACTCGGGTCTTGGTTTCTAATGCAACAGTGTGTGTTACTGTTGCGTGAAAAACCAAGTCCAGTCATTTTCTCTCGACATTCATATTCTTGTGATTGCTTTAGAAGAAATTCTAGGACTCTCTGACTACCTTCCCATTTGAGATAGAAGGTTTTGGCCTCATCTAACTTTTTATTCAAGGTCTTGATTTCACTTAGATGTTCATGGTTTAGTCTTTGTGATTTGTCGAGAGCATGTTTAATGTGACTCACTTCATCAGTCAACATTGATCCAACTTGTTGTAGTTGTTTGTTATCTTGCTTATAGAAAGTGAGTTCAAACAGCAAAGAGTCACGTTCCTTGGTGATTGTGGAGACACGTTTGTTAAGACTGTTCAATTCTTTGTCAAGATCTGATGCAACAGTGCAAGAGTCTGTGACATGAATTTGTTCCAGTTTTTTGGTAAGAGTAGGGTTCTGTTTTTGCAAACTCTTGATTTCATTTTCGACAATGGTTGAGGAGCTGGTTATGTCATTTTCATTTAGACTTTCTTTTAGACAAATGTTTTCTTCAGCAATGTTCTCGATTTCTTCTTGCAATGCTTCAAGTTTATTATTTTGAACACGACACTTGTCTATGAATTGATCTAATAAAATGCACACTTTATCTTTTGAGAATGACCGAGCCTTTTTCTTAAGTGAGTTTACCTCATTGTCGGAGTCAGAGTTGGAATCATTTGAGTGGGCCATAAGACATACGACCTTTTCTTTAGAAGATTTTGAGACACTTTTTGAAGAGTTTGACGAGACACATAACTAGGCATCTAATTCGTCCTCAAGGATTTCCTCCTCTTCGGAATCAGATAAACCCCAAATAGCCGTCATGACTTTTGCTTTATAATCTTGTTTTGCAACGTCACGTTTCTCCTTTGATTTAAATAGATCCCACTTTGGACATTCTTTGATTTGGTGACCCTTATCACCACATTTAAAACATCCAATAGTGGAAGTCGATTTTCTCTTAGGAAACTGTCGTTTACTAGCATTAGTCTTAAACCTTTGAGAACCCCTACCATTTATCATACTTGCAATGTTTTTGGTGAACAAAGCAAACTCATCATCTCCATCCTCCTCATCACTTGAGAGAGCATTGAGAGCGAGCCCTTTCCCTTTGGAACTTTCCTCAGAACGCTTCACGAGGGTTAATTCGTGAGCGATGAGTGAGCCCATTAGTTCATTAGGGGGTAGAATAGATAGATCCTTTGCTTCCTCAATAGCGGTAACCTTTGGTTGCCATTTTTCGGTTAGGCTATGAAGAATTTTGCGAACTAGATCCTCGGGTTCAAAAACCTTCCCTAGATTCTTGAGTTCATTGACAATGCTAGAAAAACGAGATGAGAGACTATTTATGGATTCATCCTTAGTCATGTTAAACATCTCGTACTGTTGCATAAGAAGATCTATTCGATACTTCTTTACTTGAGACGTTCCCTCATATGCAAGGCATAGGGTGTCCCAAATTTCTTTGGCCGACGTGCAACCAGATATTCTATTGATCTCTTGTTCACCGATGCCATATTGAAGGATGGACATGGCTTTAGAGTTCTTTTCGACCTTTTTGTAATCTGACTCAACGTACTTGTCCTCGCTTTTTGGTGTACTAGTGCCATCGGCATTAGTGACAGAGATAGCGAGGGGGCCATTTTTTATTATTAACCAACACTCATAATCAGTACCCTTAACGTAGTGCTCCATGCGATGTTTCCACCAGACATAGTTATCTCCCTTGAAGATGGGATACTTAGTGTGTTTATTTTCGTCCATAACTATAGGATCAACTCTTTTGGGGCTTAGCCAATATCAAGAGCACGAGGCTCTGATACCAATTGAAGAGTTAAGAACGAATAAACACCTAAGAGGGGGAGGGGGGTGAATTAGGTGTGACCTTTTTAAAATTTTAACGACAACTACACTTGAGAGACTTAATGACGAGTAAGTTCACAAGATGAGCAAAGTGTTCTATGCAACAGTATGATTGACTGTTACACAGAAACTTGGAATCGCTCAAGTTAGCGAGAATAAAGCGAAGAGTATGTAAGTAAATAAACAAACCACCAAAGTTAAAAAATTGGTTCAGTCTCTACTCCGAGACCTACGTCCAACCGTTATTTTATTGATTGTTTACAAATTTACTCCAACAACTAAACGAATACAAGTAAAATAACTCGCCAACCTACTCCGGTTGCATTTGCTCAAAGCTACTCCGCTTCAAGACTTGACTCAAACTTAAAGCTACTCCGCTTCAAGAGTTTTAGGACGTTCTATCTCTGGTTTACAGGATCAGAATCTCAGATGTTCACTTAAGAACGTGGAGATTTACATTTAAGATCTAAACACGAGAATCATGGAACAAACTCATTATGTCACAGTGTAGCTTACTGATGCATGGATATTTTCAGACCGAGTTTGAGAAAAACGTTTGAAGACTTTTAAACTTAAAATGATTTTGCAAAACTTAAAGAAAGAACTTTGAAGGCTTAAGAGTTTTGCAGAATACTTCAATAAATGTTGTAAAAGCCTTAGCATTGAATGAGGCTAAGGGGTTTCTTTTATAGTACTTCAAATGTGGGTATTACCCAATGTGTACTTCCTTTGTACTTTTATCCATTGGATAATAGCTAGCCCACTTGACAAGCAAAAGTTGTTGTTTAGTTTTCATTGGCTCTTGATAAAGCAAATCAGATTTTGTTTGTAAAATATCTTCTAATAAGATGCGTAGTACTATTTACATTTCAAATGTAAACAATTCATAAGTTCTTATTATTTTACGAAATGCGGTACACTACGAATAAGACGGGTTTTTACGCTTCAATTCGTGCGTGCCAAAAGAGAAGACGATTTTACAAGAAAATAGATTTTGACAATTATTTTCAGAAAACTAAAGTGACTGTTTTGCACATTACTTGAAAACGTTTTTCTCGTACTAAAAAAAACTCCATGCGGTACAGACGCAACATTCTGATGGACTGTTGTATGACAAAGCTAACACTTGATTTTAACGAGGATGTTCCACTTACTCTTACATTTGTGACTTAGGTTACAAGGGGATGTTCTTGACTTGTATTGTTCTTCTTGATCATGTTTGAAACATAATGGATGATCTCTTTGTTGCCTTTGTTCTTCAATCCATTTGCTTAGCCTTGAATACTCAATTCATGCTACTTAAGAACAAACAATTAATATTAACAAGGACTTGTCATCATCAACTTAAAATGTTCCAACAAAGATGTCGGTGAAATTCGTAGCTTTTTGGGTTTAGCTGGTTACTATCGTCGATTTGTTAAGGATTTCTCCAAGTTGGCTAGGCCTATGACTCAGCTTTTAAAGAAGGAAACCAAGTTTCTATGGTCCAAGAGTTGTGAGGAAGCATTCCAAGAATTGAAGACTAGGTTGACTACCGCGCCCGTATTAACCTTGCCCGAGGAAGGTGTTGACTTTGATGTTTTCTGCGATGCTTCAAAGATGGGTTTAGGTTGTGTATTGATGCAAAACCGGAAAGTGGTGGCTTATGCCTCGAGACAGCTGAGAGTTCACGAAGTGAACTATCCGACCGATGATCTTGAGCTAGCTGCTGTTGTGCATGCCTTGAAGATATGGAGACACTATCTTATTGGATCTCATTGTCGAATCTACACTGACCATAAGAGTTTGAGGTATATCTTTACTCAAAAGGACCTTAATATGAGACAGCGTCGTTGGTTAGAGTTGGTTAAGGATTACGACGTGGAGATGCTTTATCACGAAGGTAAGGCTAATGTTGTGGCCGATGCCCTTAGTAGGAAGACGACTCATTCCTTGAGCGTCGTTCGTGTTCTGCCCGATGAACTTTGTGTTGAGTTCCGGAAGTTAAACCTGGAGTTCGTTGAGAGAGGGTTCGACTTTTTGGGTGCTATGTCTGCTGAGCCTGCGCTTTACCGCGAGATTCGAGATAATTTGCACGAGGATGCGACCTTTAAGAAGTTCCAAGCTAAGATAGCTAGTGGTGAAGCGAAAGATTTCGAGGTGGATGCTAGCGATTACCTCAGATTCCGTGGCCGTTTGTATGTCCCTGATGTTTTCTCATTGAGAAAGAAGGTTCTAGACGAAGCTCATTTGTCCCTGTATTCTATTCATCCGGGAGGTGACAAGATGCATAATGACTTGAAGCTCCAGTTTTGGTGGCCTAGAATGAAGAGCGATGTTGTAGAGTACGTGGGAAAGTGTTTGACTTGTCAAAGGGTCAAGATTGAGCACAATAGACCTGGTGGATTGTTGCAACCTTTGGAAATTCCGTTATGGAAATGGGAATCAATATCTATAGACTTTGTAATGGCGTTACCGAAGACCGTTGGAGGCAAGGATGCCGTTTGGGTGATAGTTGATCGTTTGACTAAGTGTGCTAGATTCATCCCGATTAAAGAAACATGGAACTTGGACAAGCTTGCAAAGGCTTACGCCGACGAGATTGTGAGATACCATGGTGTCCCCAAGGACATCGTTTCGGACCGTGATCCCCGTTTCTGTTCGGGGTTCTGGAAGGCCCTTCAGGAGGCTATGGGTAGTCGTTTGTTGATGAGTACAGCGTTTCACGCCGCGACCGATGGTCAGACTGAGAGGACGATTCAGACCCTTGAGGATTTACTCCGTGCATGTGCTTTAGATCTTCAAGCTAATTGGGAGAAATGCTTACCTTTGGTTGAGTTTTCGTACAACAATAGTTACCATGCTTCGATCAAGATGGCTCCCTATGAAGCTCTTTACGGTAGAAAGTGTCGTAGCCCGATTTGTTGGGATCAATCGAGTGATGTTTGTAGTTTAGGGCCCGAGCAGTTAACCGATACCGTTGATCATGTCCAGTTAATTCGTGGAAGGATGAAAGCCGCCCAAGATCGTCAGAAATCCTATGCCGACATCCGTCGTCGACCGTTGGAGTTTGATGTGGGTGATCGTGTTTTCCTTAAGGTTTCACCAATGAAAGGAATAAAGCGATTTGGGGTCAAAGGAAAATTAAGCCCTAAGTAAATTGGACCATACGAAATAATGAAAAGAATTGGTGACGTCGCTTACCGCTTGGACTTACCACCTAATTTGGGCAAGGTTCATAATGTTTTTCATGTTTATAAACTTCGAAAGTATGTGAGCAATCCGAGCCATATTCTTCATCACGAGATTCCCGATCTAGAGCCGAATCTCGCCTTTGAAGAGCGGCCTTTGAGAATTTTGGATCGTAAGGATAAAAAGTTAAGAAGCAAGGTAGTGCCTTTGGTGAAAGTGCTTTGGAGATGAGGTGAAGTGGAGGAAGAGACGTGGGAGACAGAAGCTTCCATGCAAGTCAAGTATCCGTATTTGTTCATCTAGGTAATAACCCTTTCTTCTTCAAGTTTCGAGGACGAAACTTTTTAGTAGGAGGGAAGATTGTAACACCCCAATAAATTCCAAGTTATCTTATATTATTAAAATCCTATTTTAATAATAAGTATGATCCTATAAATAATATTCCAATCTATATTTTATCGTTTTTGACAACGATATTTAAAAATGCCCGTCTTAAACCTATACTCCTTAAACTACGAACAACTACTCTGTCGTTGTTACTAATTTTGAGGTATTTTAAAGGCATATTTAGCTCTTTCTTATAAAATAAAAGTTTTATATCTTTTTCTTAGCTTTCCAACGCCACCAAAAACACGTTAAGCGGAGTTCTGTGGAGGACATTATGCCGAAAATACGAAAGGCTGTCACGAACCATCCACTAACGAAACCCGCGCTCGTTGCTATCTCTTCCTCTTGGCCTAAAATATTTCGACACATGGGCTTTAGAACATCTTCCACTTGGCCTAAGAGCTTAGACACATGTGCTCCCTTCTTCTACATGGCCTAAGGTTCTTGACACATGGCATTTTGCTCTCGACACATGGCCTAAGGCCCTCGACAAATGGCGTAAGTCTCAACACTTGGCATTACTTTGTCAACACTTGACTTATGCATGCAAAGTAAGTTACATGCTGCCCAAGGTCTACAATGGCATGCATACTAGTTTTCTTTATGTAATATACTCCTTCCCTTTCTCTATTTTCAGCTGGAATACACAAAACAAACACCATTGTTAGGTGTTGTGCGCCTTCGCCTTCAAACGATCGTAAAATCTTCGTTTCTTATCCGTTTTCGACGATTCTCGCGCCATTCTTCTCCTCTCGTCGTTCCCCTACTTTATAAATAAGAAGTTTTCCTCTCCTCCTCTGTGGGGAATTAAGCATGTATTCGCCCTAAACTTGCAGGATTATAATGAAAATTACAGTTGTGATTATTGTCATAAGATTAAAAGACATGAAAAAGAGTACAACCTTTTGTCCTTGCGCAAAAGGCCTAAGAACAGGAATTAACGCAAATTCCCTCTTATAACTTGCACCCAAGAATTAGATTGAGACGTTGCCGCGTGTGCTAGAAATCCTCTCCAACTGCCTTGCAATATCGGGAGAGCCTTTTGAGTTTTAGATGTGAGATCTGGGTTATGGGAGAAGAATGCTCTCAAACCCTAATTTTTCTTTGAGATTGGTTTAATCAGTACAACAAGAGTAACCTGACATAAGGATAAGTCTTCTCTTTATGTAGTATACTCGGCCGAAATAAACGAGTAGGGTAAGAGTGGGCTTTCCACTCTTACCTTATTTTGATTCGTGATTCGACCCATTTAGCTATAAGTTATTTGCGGGATTTTAATTATAAATCGTACACTTGTTATCAGATATTAACGCAGTCGATGTATTAATAATGGTCTGATAAAATACGATATTGTATAATTACCCAAATTAATATAACTGTTTATATTAATACGCGAATACAATATTTAATTAAATATAACCGTTTATATTTAATTTACGAATTAATCATGTAATCCGTATTAGCTAAAATTATTTAATCCGTATTAAATAATAATCTCAACATCTTATTGACTAATTTAATAGTCAATACCTCTGACTAACTGTTTAGTCGTATTCGGCATAAATGTGACTGTATTTTCATACCTTCACATCTCTCAAACGTGTCCTATAGGTGTGACGTATAGGGACCAGTTGATCACCGCCATCCGTATGACAATAACGTCAAACTTATCTAGCAGGCCAACCGCTATTGATAAACGTGGATCAACTGGTAATAATACTGAAGTATGCCCTTGTGATCCTTAAAGAGATTTAATAAGTCATTGTACTTAATTGTCAAGGACACCAGCCCCAATAATCTCCCACTTGTCCGTACAAGGGTATGTGCAATGACGTTATCACACTACATGTGGAGGACACAAGCTCCAACAAACTCCCACTTGTCCGTACAAGTGTAGGTGCGATAACCGATTCTCATATCCTTTTAAAATTTCTCCCACTCAATGTAAGACAATTTGCAAATCTGCATTCGCAAAGGTCATATCTCACAAGCGATCTGTATCAAGAGTGGTTTCCTCGACTAGAGAGTAACTTAACTGATAAAACGAATCTGTATTCGAGCATGGCCATGCATTTCAGTTACTACTCCTCGAGTGGCCCTGAGAAATGATAAAATCCTGATAAGGGTTTGGATATTTCCCTCAACTCGAATCCTGCCGATATCGCGCAACATGAAATAACCCAGAAAAACTCCTCTTGGCCCCTGTTACGATGACCGTGGGAAAGAAACCAAAGTTACCCAAAATCTGCCTTAATCTCAAGAGACAGTTGAAAGTCAAAAGACTCGACTCTAAGGAACACTATGGAGGTCCTATCCACGACCTGGCACCCAATGTTATAAAACATTTAGGACTCCATAACATTGTCACGGGGTGTCCTATGAGATATCTGTATAACTCGCCTTTGTGATTGGTCAGTCATCCGCGTGACTTATGGCTCGTTGAACCCACCATCAACCAACGTCACAAAATGATTACCTGAGTTATCAGCTCAAGTGGATAATCAAGGACTAAAACGATGTAATGTTATTCAGTTCACTTTGTGGTGTTCAAAATTGGCGTACAATTCCACATGAAAAACAAAACATTATATATCATAACGATGAGGTTGAATAAAGTACATGAGAAAATGAATTATTACATGAATTCATAAAAGAGTACTACAACTTAGGAACACATCTAATTCCCATGGAATGAATGTGCCCTTCATGCTTATCACGTGGTAATGCTTTAGTGAGAGGATCAGCTATGTTGTCATCCGTAGCGATCTTATCAATGAAAATCTCCTTTTGCTCCACGTAATCTCTGATTAGATGAGCTTTCCGTTGTACATGCCTAGCCTTTTTTGCTAGACTTATGCTCCTTAGCTTGGAAGATGGCACCTTTATTATCACAATAAACGGTGATTGGGTCATTCGAACTAGGCACTACTGATAGTCTTTGTAAGAATTGACGCATCCATATTGCTTCCTTAGCTGCTTCTGAGGCGGCATAGTACTCGGACTCAGTCGTAGAATCTACTGTAACACTCTGTTTAGAACTTTTCCAGCTGACAGCAGCGCCATTAAGAGTAAAAACGAATCCAGACTGAGATTTCGAGTCATCTCGATCCGTTTGGAAGCTAGCATCTGCGTAACCCGTGGCGCAGAGCGTTGAGTCGCCTCCATAAGTCAATCCCCAATATTTAGTCCTCCGTAGGTACTTAAGAATGTTTTTCACGGCCATCCAGTGTTGTTCACCTGGATGAGCTTGGAATCGACTGGTCATACTCAATGCATATGCAACGTCTTGACGTGTGCATGTCATGGCATACATGATCGATCCTATTGCCGAAGCATAAGGAATCCGACTCATGCGCTCTTTCTCTTCCAATGTCTTAGCTTCTTGAGACTTGCTCAAGTGAAGCCCAGTAGTCATAGGAATGAACCCTTTCTTGGAGTTCGTCATGCTGAATCTCTCTAGAATCTTATCTATGTAAGACTCATGACTGAGAGACAACATCCGTCGTGATCTATCCCTGTAGATACGGATGCCCAAAATTCTTTGTGCCTCTCCCAGATCTTTCATCTGGAAATGGTTTTTCAACCATGCTTTAACCGAAGAAAGGAGAGGTATGTCATTCCCAATCAAGAGTATGTCGTCGACATACAGTACTAGGAATACAATCTTGCTCCCACTCGACTTGATATAGAGACATGGTTCCTCGACTGATCGAACGAATCCATTCTCTTTTATCACTTGGTCGAAGCGATGATTCCAACTCCGCGATGCTTGCTTAAGTCCATAGATGGAACGCTTAAGCTTGCAAACTTTCTTAGGATGTTCTGGATCAATAAAACCCTCGGGTTGTACCATGTACAACTCTTCCTCCAAATAACCGTTTAAGAAGGCGGTTTTAACGTCCATTTGCCATATTTCATAGTCATGAAATGCGGCTATTGCTAAGATAATCCGAATGGAACGTAGCATGACTACGGGTGCAAAGATCTCATCGTAGTGCAAGCCTGACACTTGAGTGAAACCTTTAGCAACTAGTCTTGCCTTATGGATATCTTTTTTACCTTCCACGACATGCTTTATTTTGTAAAGCCATTTGCATTGAAGGGGGCGTGCCTTTGCAGGTAGGTCCACAAGATCCCACACGTTGTTCTCATACATGGAGTCCATCTCTGATTGCATGGCTTCTAGCCATAGCTTTGAGTCAGAACTGGTCATGGCACCATTATAGGTTGAGGGTTCATTACCCTCTAGGAGTAAGACGTCATCCATATCATGTTCCTCGACCATACCAATGTATCTGTCTGGAGGAATGAAGACTCTTCCCGACCTCCTAGGTTCCTCAGGAATATCTACCGCAGCCTCGGTTGAAGGAACTGTTTCCTCCAATGGTTGCTCGGTAGTTGGTTCTTGAACTTCCGATAAATCGAAGGTTCTATTACTCGACTTGTTCTTGAGAAATTCTTTCTCTAAGAACGTCGCACTAGCCGCAACAAAAAGACGTTGTTCAGTTGGCGAGTAGAAGTAATGACCAAAAGTTCCCTTTGGATATCCTATAAAGTATGTCTTCACCGATCGCGGGCCGAGCTTATCCTCGTGTCTCCACTTGACATAAGCCTCGCAGCCCCAAACCCGAATAAAGGACAAGTTAGGGACCGTTCCCTTCCATAATTCGTATGGAGACTTGTCAACAGCTTTAGACGGACTTCGGTTAAGTATTAGAGCGGCCGACAAAAAAGCATAGCCCTACAATGAATCAGGCATAACGGTGTGACTCATCATGGATCGAACCATATCAAGTAAAGTCCGATTTTTCCGTTCGGACACACCATTTAATTGTGGTGGTCCAGGTGGAGTCAACTGTAGCACGATGCCACAGTCTTTAAGGTGTTGATCAAACTCGTGTGAAAGATACTCACCACCACGATCAGAACGTAGTGCTTTAATCTTTCTTCCCAGCTGGTTCTGTACCCGATTCTGGTATTCTTTGAACTTGTCAAAGGATTCACTTTTATGATTCATTAAGTAGACATAGCCATATCTACTCAAATCATCCGTGAAAGTGATGAAATACCTATAGCCTTCTCGTGCGTTGATCGACATAGGGCCACATACGTCCGTATGTATGAGTCCTAATAGGTCAGCAGCGCGCATTCCAACACCTTTGAAGGAAATACGAGTCATCTTACCGATGAGACATGATTCACACGTGCCATATGATTCGAAATCAAAGGGCGAGATAGATCCATTCTGTATGAGCTGTTTCACGCGTTTCTCATTTATGTGTCCCATACGACAATGCCATAGGTAAGTTTGATCTTTGTCACCTACCTTTAATCTCTTGTTATTCACATGTAATATCTCTGTGGTTTGATCTAAAACATAAATTCCATTCATGGAAACTGCCTTGCCATAAATCATATTGTGTAAGGAGAAAATACAGCTATTATTCTCTATTACAAATGAAAAACCGAGTTTGTCAAGCGCAGAAACTGAAATAATGTTTTTGGACAAACAAGGAACATAATAACAGTTATATAAAGATAACTCGAATCCACTTGGAAGCTGGATCACGTATGTTCCCCTAGAGATTGCAGCAACACGTGCTCCATTCCCGACACGCAGGTCAACCTCACCCTTGATTAGGGGTTCTTGGTTTCGGAGGCCTTGCACATGATTACATAGACGAGAACCACAACCAGTATCTAGTACCCAAGTTCCGTAACTTGCATGGTTAATCTCAATCATGTGAATAAAAGAAGAAGAAGACATACTAATAGGAGTAACGCGGCCTGCCTTAATGTCCTCACGATACACGGGGCATGAGCGCCTCCAATGCCCAGTCCTGTGGCAATGGTGACATTCCATGCTAGTATCCTTGCTCTTTGTTTTGCCCTGTGAGTTGCTTGACTCACCTGGCCCACTCTTAGTAAATCCTGACTTCTTAAACTTGGGCTTGCCTACTGTTAGGTCGCCCTGAGCTTTAGCTTAACCCTTACCCTTACCCTTACTGGAAATCATGAGAACATCTTGCTTCACGCTCCCACTTAATTTCAGATCCTTCTCGGTCTGTACGAGAAGGGAGTGGAGCTCATGAGGAGACTTCTTCATGTCGTTCATGTAATAGTTGGCCCTAAAGAGGGCGAACCCATCATGAAGCGAATGAAGCATTCGATCAACGAATATGTTCTCACTGATCTTGCAGTTTAGGGCCTCCAGTTTCTCGATATTCTCAATCATGTGAAGAATATGTGGGCTAACTGCTTGGCCCTTCTGGAGTTTCGCCTCAAAGAAGCGACAGGTATGCTCATAAGAAACGATCCTCGGAGCTTTTGAGAATTCGTTAGTGAGCGTGGTGAAAATCTTGTTTGCACCATGGGCTATGAAGCATCTTTGCAAATTGGATTCCATTGCATAGATGAGTACGTTCTTTATCGCACCCGCTTCCATGACGAAGTCGCTATGAGCGCGAACTTCGTTAGCTCTAGCTCCAGTTCCTGGTTGTGCCGGAATGGGTTCAGTTAAGTACTTGAGCTTTCCGTCAGCAATGGCAGCATTCCGTAGTGCTGCCTCCCAGTCAGAGAAGTTTGACCCATCATTCCTCAGTCTAGTAGACTGATTCATGGAGTCCATGAAGGCTTTTAGCCAGGATTCACGTGCTAGCTTGGCACTTGGCATTGGGTCTTCACCAGCCATTAGTTATACAACAGTTTAATTGAACGTGTTCTACACTGAAAAGAAGATAAAACAGAACCATATAAGCAACTCATTGTTGTGATTTAAGTCTATATTAAAATTGTATTTATACTCGTAGACTCATGCATTTATATAATTGATCTCCCTCAAGAATTATATAAACGATCCCAAGACTCAATTTCCGTATATTGATAAGCCCACGGTTTGGCTAATTCCACCGTTGGAACTCTTGGTCGATAGATTTCCGTAAATCCTATCTATTAGTCCATCTCAGTCGCTAGATAGTATCGAGTGACCATGATGTTGAGATAAAATAAATCATCTGTTCCCACTTACCCGACGTAGAAGGGGTCATATTATGCCTACCGACAAAGAAGGGATTCATGGGAGTCTGATTTATAAAGACTATTCTCAATTTTAGGTTATACGAGGAAGACCCCATCAACTTATATTTATCCATTTTAACTGAACTAATATCTAGCATATGCGTGAATGAATGAAATAAAGTGATGGTTTTGCAATTGACATGTGACATCTGTATTGTCACAGAAAAATAACGCATAACCTCTACATGAGTCAGTTTTCAGGCATGTTATAGGTGGTTTGGTTTTAGGCGGAATATGATGCAAGCTATTATCGATGAAAGCATAAAATAAATGCAATAAACGTAAATAAAAGGTCCTAGTGTGGCCTATCCTACCAAAATAAACATAAAACAACTTGGAATCCACCGTTGACCCTAGAAGCTTGTCTTGATGTTCCATCTTGGTCCTTGCAGCAGGAGTGAGCATTCGGTCTCCGTCTTTGGTCTTCACAAAATTACTAATTTAAATTACAAATATAATCCTATTTACATTCTAATTTAAATACAAAAGTAATTACATGGCAAAAACCCAAAACGGAGATTCAAGATCTCAAAATTACAAGCAAGACTGTGTCCCATCATTACGGTGACACAATCTTCTAAGGCCACACTAAGTTACAACCGTTTGCAAAAATTAAATACGTTATTGAAAGCATTCAAGGCATTCAACAAGACGATAAATAAAATGCATCAACTAAATAAAATTCATACATGACATAATACTGTTATTATGATTAACAAATTTTACCAAACCACCTTACGGGATTAAAATTATGTGATTATACCGTTTTAATCACCCAATTTTAATAAATTTATAATCCATTATCTTATACCGCTTTAAAATAATATGTATCAAACGAGTGTGAATCGTGTCACAAAATTAATAATATACTATTTCCGTATATAGTATATTACTAAAGGCCATGGGAAAATAAAACAGGTTATTTTCGAAAAGGGAAAAAACGACGCCTGTTACAGGAGGGAGGTCGACCGACCACAACAAGGGGTCGACCGACCTCCAGACGAGAAACAGGAATTTTCTGCAACAGCATAAGCGGTCGACCGACCTATCAATCAGGTCGACCGACCACCAGATAGTAAAAACGAATTTCAAAAAACGCAAAACTTCTGCAACTTTTGAAATTAAAACAAGTTTTTACCTTTTAAACTTTGATTAAAACGAGTAAATCAAAATTAACATCAACAAGGGTTCACATATTGTCAAGAATATCCATTAATTAACAATATGTAAACAGGAATCGAAAACAAGATCGATTACACACAAAATAAAGACTGTCGAAACAGAAAAATACGCAGGAGGCGATCGACCGACCGCAACAGGGGGTCGATCGACCGACTTAGCGGCAGAACACCATTTTTCAGTTTTTAAAACTTTATGAAAAACACAAAAGTAAAATTTCATGGCCTGGCTCTGATACCACTTGTGGGGAATTAAGCATGTATTCGCCCTAAACTTGCAGGATTATAATGAAAATTACAGTTGTGATTATTGTCATAAGATTAAAAGACATGAAAAAGAGTACAACCTTTTGTCCATGCGCGAAAGGCCTAAGAACAGGAATTAACGCAAATTCCCTCCTATAACTTGCACCCAAGACTTAGATTGAGACGTTGCCGCGTGTGCTAGAAATCCTCTCCAACTGCCTTGCAATATCGGGAGAGCCTTTTGAGTTTTAGATGTGAGATCTGGGTTATGGGAGAAGAATGCTCTCAAACCCTAATTTTTCCTTGAGATTGGTTTAATCAGTACAACAAGAGTAACCTGACATAAGGAGAAGTCTTCTCCTTATGTAGTATACTCGGCCGAAATAAACGAGTAGGGTAAGAGTGGGCTTTCCACTCTTACCTTATTCTTATTCGTGATTCGACCCATTTAGCTATAAGTTATTTGCGGGATTTTAATTATAAATCGTACACTTGTTATTAGATATTAACGCAGTCGATGTATTAATAATGGTCTGATAAAATACGATATTGTATAATTACCCAAATTAATATAACTGTTTATATTAATACGCGAATACAATATTTAATTAAATATAACCGTTTATATTTAATTTACGAATTAATCATGTAATCCGTATTAGCTAAAATTATTTAATCCGTATTAAATAATAATCTCAACATCTTATTGACTAATTTAATAGTCAATACCTCTGACTAACTGTTTAGTCGTATTCGGCATAAATGTGACTGTATTTTCATACCTTCACATCTCTCAAACGTGTCCTATAGGTGTGACGTATAGGGACCAGTTGATCACCGCCATCCGTATGACAATAACGTCAAACTTATCTAGCAAGCCAACCGTTATTGATAAACGTAGATCAACTGGTAATAATACTGAAGTATGCCCTTGTGATCCTTAAAGAGATTTAATAAGTCATTGTACTTAATTGTCAAGGACACCAGCCCCAACAATCTCCCACTTGTCCGTACAAGGGTATGTGCAATGAGTTATCACACTACATGTGGAGGACACAAGCTCCAACATCCTCTTCCTTACTAATTTCGAAATCCAAAGCTTTGACCCAAGCTAGTTACTTCCGTTTTTAACATCTCCTTTTGTTTGTAGGATTCGAGTCAAGTGGTCCGGAGGGCGATACATATGAGATTGACGAGAGTTTAGACTAAAAGGTAACGGTGATGGGTTATCGACTTATCGTCTTTGTTTGCATGACCATATGCTTGTAATGTTTAGTATACCAGAATTGTGTTTGATTAAATAGTGGCATGATTAGGTTCATAAATCATATGTTTGGATGAATTTCATCATGCATGCTTGTGTTGGATGAGATTTTAATTGTGGAAATTCATTAAGGATTGTATGGTTAAATGAGTTTATGATCATTGAGGATGATTAGTTTGATAGTCTTTCAAGTTCATAGTGTTTTGCTTACAATGGTTAGTTCATGATGTTTCAGCACCTTGACAAATCTTAGAGTATCCGCCTTTGAAAATGTTGAAAGGAGACCCCTGTTTATTTTAAGTGTAGAATCTACCTCTAAAATATCGTAATTTTCTTGCATGTCGTTTCTTCACAATAAATTATTTACGAACGTTGCGCGGAAATACTCGCAGAATGGACAGTAGCTCAAAGATAGTTTCGAAAATCATTTTTATACTTTTAAACCATTCTGGTCCTTTTCAATAATTAAACTTTGAATAGTTTAGATGATGTTAGGATTTTACTTTGCCCCAAAATGATTTGTTAAACCCGTTTTATGAAGCAATACATTTTGTGTGATGGTTTCTGACACACTGTAAAGATCAGTCAATAACCCCCTGTTAAGTTCGTCTTTTGGAAATGTTTATTGGACAAATATTGTAGATAAAAGTCTTATTAACCCGACCCAATTGGCCTTGTATCATTTCGATTGTATTTGAATTAATTATGAATTTTACGGCAGAGGACAGCTGTAATGTGAAATGCGTTTAGAACTTTTGTTTCATTATTCAATCCCGTGTGTTCTCTTTCCGCATGAAATGGATATAAGTGTTGTCTTATTTATTAATGGTTAGCTCAAGCGTTGTTAATGAGTTGGTTAACGGTTACGTTGTCCTAAGTTGGTGTAGGTGATGGTTATGTCATCCTAAGTTGTGTTGGTGACGGTTATGTTACCTTGTTTGTGAATAGATAGCGGTGGTACGATTTGTGTACCATTGTAATGAACAAATGCCACCCATGGAATGGGATTTTAGCTATGTTCGGGATTGGTCGGAGGTCGTGCTATATGCGCTCCGGTCCCCGTGTGTCGTTCGGTGTAGGTTATTACATCAAGAGGTCTGGCCAGGTCTTAGGCATATAGGCAGTGGTTATACGCTATACATAGTTACGGAGGTCGTGCCTAAGCGCTCCCGTCGTAGGAGGTCGTGCCTAAGCGCTCCGGTAGTTGGAGGTCGTGCCTAAGCGCTCCCGTTGTTGGAGATCGTGCCTAAGCGCTCCATTAGTCAGAGGTCGTGCATATGCGCTCTGATGGCGTTCATTCTATTCTTGGTTGTTGTTGTTTGTGTGATTGGACATGTCATCAAGTGTTGGTCTCTGAGTCGATCACCTGGTTTTTACCTGATTTTGAGTATCATGCTTTGATATTTCTCATATTCACATGTGCTACTCCATATACAATATGTTCTTATTGATATCTATTTGTATTTTGACGTAAAGTGGCTGGGAGAACCCTGAGTTACTCCCCACTGATTGTGGCGTTCATGTTCCATGAATGTAGGTTGGTGCTGTTTGGGGAAGACGTGTGGCTAGCGAGCACTTACCCTTGGACTTTAGTTTCACTTCGTATCGCTAGACTACCTTACGTTATGTTTTTATTCGTGGGATTTATTTTCCCCGTACACTCTTTACGATGTTTGTATAACTAGTATGGTTTCTTTTATTTCCGCACTTTTATTTTAGTTTGAACCTTCGCATGTTCGTTATTTAATTTTGCAAGAAAAGTTTTAAAAACCTCGTATTTTTCGTATCCTTTTGTGTTTATTTTTCCTCTATATCGCAGGGGTTCACATTATCCAAGCCAGTGAAGATACGGAGAGGTATGAGGACGTCAATATTAGTAGCCCGGATATTCCTGTCGAGTGTGATCCTATCACACCCGTTACTAAAGAGTCTCTCATTCTTAAGGATGAGTATGATAGGTTACTTGATTCCCTTTCCCTCCCCGTTGACGATACTGACTTGGATTTGGATACAGCTAATGAGTTAGGCCTTCACCCCTTGACTGACCAACCTATTTTTATAGGTGTTAGTAATGAACATGTCCCTGACACGTTTGAACCCTCGGTTGATGAACCTTGCTTTTTGCAGGATTCATTTATTGACAGTTCTGATGTTTTTAATAATATTAATGAATGTTCTATGCAAGGATCCTTTACAAAGGATCCTTCGGAGGCTTTGATTTGTTTTGAGACATGTGCAGGTGAATCTCTCGCTTAGGAGGCTAATTTGGATGCTCCAGAAATTGCGACACTAGTGACAAAGTCTATAGGCGGTAGGAAGAGAGATGTTCTCGATCGAGTAGTACCACTTACTCTATCAAATGATGTAGAGAATGAGGTCACTCAAGCAAGTGATCATTTGGCTGAAGAGAAGAGCCCAAGGAAGAAGAGACCGAGGAAGGTATCGGTCCATGACTTGGGAGCTGACGACCCCGGAAGATGGGAGGATAGGGCTAAGGATGATGACCCATTTATCTACGTGGTGGAGAGAAACTCATCTACCCAAATCACAATAGCTGAAGAGGGGTAGCCTGCAGTCAGAGCCCTTGGTCAAAGAAATCCTGCATCCTTCGCGGATAACTTCTTCTTATTGCTCGTTTCTGTTTTTTAAGACAATTTTCTGTTTTGTTAAGACTTTTCAGTTTGTTTTTCTTTAAGTTTTTAGGACAATTTTGCTTTTGTTGCATAGTTAAGACATTTAGACTTGGTTTTGAATTTTTGCGCATATTTTGGGCGCATGTATAATGACTTTCAGGTTTGGGGAAGTTAACTTGGTTAATACAAGTTAATCTCGCGAAGAAAAAGACTACTGTGCAGGAAACCAGGTCGACCGACCACCACTACCAGTCGGTCGACCAGACCCCTGCATTCCAGAAGCACTGTCAGACTGGCAACTGGTCGGTCGACCAGAGGTATGGGTCTATCGACCATCTCACCTGTACAGACCGATCATAACTTGCTTGGGAAGCGTGCAAATATCATAAGGGAGTTCCTTTCCCTTTTTCTTTCGTTTATGCTTCTCCTTCTTCTTCTATTTCAAACCTGCAAATTCATTATTTATCACCCAAAACATGTTTAATCCCCGAAAAAGGTCTTTTTTGTTTGACTTTTTCAGGTACTTGGAGTGGCACTGCTGGCCACCAAAACCTCCTAGCTCGCGCTGGTTTGGGGAGGTTTCTCATGCGCTCAAAAATCCAGTGAGTTCTTTCCATTTTCCTTGGTTTTTTTTCCTTGCATCTTTCCTTTAATTTCATAAAACCTTTACTTAGTCTAATGCACAATGGGGACATTGTGCGGGTTGGTTTGGGGAATGGTTTCGTGTCACATGCATTGTTCCATTGCATTTTGTCACACGTTTATTACATTTATGTATTGCATTGTTTTTCTTTATTTCCCTTGCATATACAAAATTAAAAAAAAAAATAGAAAAATTCAAAAATTTCAAAAAATGTACGTTTATTTTAGCATATAGGTCGAGTCGGAACGAGAGTATTTCAAGGATGATCTTTGCTATCTTACATGTTTATGCCTTTGCCTTGCCTTGTCAACTTGTTTTAGTATGAGAGTCTTTTGCATATCTACGAGTTTTTGTCAATTTGTAAATCTCGAGACTTGACTTATACCTTGGCAACCTACTATACATTCTGAGTTTTTAAAGCATATTCCCTGGTTTCATTCTTAAACCAGTTGTCTAGGATGTGAGTAGTACTCCCCTTGGAACATGTTACATCAATATGCATAAACATGAACTTGAATTGTTATATACTTGTTTACTATCTCGTTTTTGTGAGTCTTGATACGTGCATTTGGGATCCCTTTTCTCTTATTTACCCATAAGCCTTACATAGCCAAAATTGCCTTTTTATTCCCCCAAAACTACATCCCATACTTAGCCTACCCTTCCAAGCTAGTATTTGTGGTCTTTGGTTTATTTTTTGACGCATCTTCGTTTGTATGTTATCTTGAGCAAAAAGAGAAAAGAAAGAAAGAAAGAAAGAAAAGAAAAAGAACAGAAAAATTCAGAAAAAGAAAGAAAGAAAAGAAAAACGAAAAAAATCAAACGTACAGTAGAGTCAGTCGACCGACCGCACCCTCAGGTCGGTCGACCAACTGACAGGGTCAGAATTCAAAATTCATTCTGAAATCCCTTTATTTTATATGTTGTCACTCCCGTACTTCATTCAAAATTCGTTCTGAAATCTTTGGTGCCCTCAACGACGGGCATCAGACTTCCTCCTGAAGATATCCGTTAAGGAATGCAGTTTTAACATCCATTTGGAATAATTTCATTCCTTTATGTGCAGCAAATGCTATGAGCAAGCAAATCGCTTGAAGGCGAGCAACAGGAGCAAAGATTTCTGTAAAAACCCCTCGTCGCAGCGGAAAAATAAAACATACAACATGCCAAAATTTACGCGGAATTTAAAACTTTTTAACATAACTAACATGCGAGGTGAATTAAAACTGAAAATGAAAGTAAAATATAAATACAAACAGCCTGGGATGGCACATCCCTACAGGCACTCAAAACTAAAATGTAAACTAAAGTCTAGCTAACGTAAACGTGTAAGTCAATCGATGAATAGGATCATCGCTCGCTAGCTCCATGCAACCCTCTGCCAACCACCTGTCATGTACCTACATACATGTAAACATGTACGCCACAATCAGTGGGGAGTGACTAGAGTTCTCCTAGCCACCTTTTGTAACGACACGTAACACATAAACATACAATATACTCCAACATATATATAACATGTGAAACATACAAATCTCGATAACTGAATCTCATATCATCATGCAATTACTTATGCAAGGCTCTCAACCAACTTCGGAAACTCTTTGGAAGGAGAGCCGGTTTCCCTTCCGGTTGCCCGGCCGGGGGGGTCTTTCAGTCCAAACCATTTACGAAACTAATTAAAGAGTCATCCAATGCCTTGGATGAACAAACTATACCCAAGGTAATATAATCATCAATATCATCATTCATATCTAACACTGTACCAATCTCAAGGCAAGCAGATATAAAACAACAAGTAAATAGGTTCAGAGGCGACATCTTAACGCATAACCTAGATACTAAATCAATCAACAAATATAAAGGTTCAGAGGCGACATCTTAACGCATAACCCGGATACCAAGTTCACAATCTCAAGCAAGGACTCAGAGGCGAAAACTCAACGCATGGACCGGCTATCAATAAGACACTAGACTCAGAAGCGAAAACTCAACGCATGGACTAGCACCCAATTCACAATCAAAAGTAAGGAACTCAGAGGCGAAAACTCAACGCATGTTCTCCTACTACATCACAAGACACTAGACTCGGAGGCGAAAACTCAACGCATGGACTAGCATCCAACACCTGCACTCCGGGTAAGGTATGACAACCTGACTGCCCCGTTGTGCAGTTGCTCTACTCGTCAGACTCAGAGGCCAGCTTAAGGCATGTCCTGACGCGATCACTCAAACATGTCTGGGCTCAGAGGCGACATCTCAACGCATACCCCAGACACGACAACCAAACATGTATGGAGCTCAGAGGCGACATCTCAACGTATACCTCCATACACGACAAACAAACACATATAGGGCTCAGAGGCGACATCTCAACGCATATCCCTATATATGACAACCAATCTACGTATTAAGTTCAGAGGCGACATCTTAACGCATAACTTAATACGTATCACTATAAGCATTCAACTCAATAACTAAACCTTAGTTCTTATCTCTTATATTTCTAAACAACACTTAATTGACCCTGGGAACTAAGTTGAGGGAGAGCCGGTTTCCCTTTCGGTTACCCGACCGGGGGGTCTCTATTCTCTCTCCATTCCCGAACCCAATATAGTGTAGCCCATCCTCCAGGGACCTCAAACACACATGAGCAAGTGATAACCAAGTTCAACAATAATTATGACCAATCTAAGATTTTTCTTCCACAAGTCTAAGGGTCATTAAACATCTAACTAGGTCCACTAGGTCTCATTAACAACCTAGGATAAGATTGACTTAGGAAGAGCAACAACATTCTAAACCTCGTTTACAAACTACCCATTACCAATATGTGCATACAAACTTTAGCTAATAAACAACATCCTAAAACGTTGCTTGCTAACTACCCAATAACCATGACCTTAAACATCAAAACCTATGATACTTAAGCATACTAGACAACTTAAGAAGGAACTTTACAATAAACGATTGAAAAGGATTAACATGAGGCAATTAGCTAATCGCTTGGTCAAACTTTACTTAGCTCAAACATACATTTAAAACCAAGTAAATATATTCATAAACATAACTTAAACATCACTTGAACAATTGGGAAACAAGTTCCTAAAACAATCACGAAAACAATTGAACAATTGAAAGCTACAGCGGTTTTTGCGCAGCCTGCGCAGCTGCGCCTGAATTGCGCAGCCTGCGCAGGGAGGTGCGCAGCCTGCGCATGAACACGCACCAGGACTGTTCAGAAAATTCCTGCAATTCGCCATTTCAATCCAACTTTCGACAAATGATTTTACACTATGATTTCAAGCCATAAATCTATCCTACCAGCACATATAATCCCATAACAATCCCAAGTATATATCAAACATGATTTTTGAACAATCGAAACACAAATGAAGAACAAACTTTGTATTCGTCTTAAGCCATAAATTTCTGAAATTCAACATCAAAGCATATAAAACATAATCAAAGCATGTGAAAGTCTTTCTTATGTAATCCTAGCATGATACTAAGTCCCAACAACAATCACAACATGAAAAATCAGAAACTAAAAGCATCTAAACCAAGAAAAGTGCTAATAGCACAAATAAGGCCGAGTTTCTCTTAATTGTCACCTTTACTTAGCGAAACCTTCGAGATCTTGTTCAATAATCACCAAGTCCTCTTACGGCTAACACAAACACCGCCTAAAAAGACAAAACATCAAAACTAGTCACGAATTTCGAAACTACAAGAGCAGGCCGAAATTTTGACGGAATGATTATGAGATAAAACTTACCTAGAAAGAAGGAGGGCGAGAAGAGGAATCCGTGGCCGCGAATCGTCTCAATCGGATAAGAAACGAAGATTCTATGAGCATTTTAAGATTGAAGGAGAAATTTATAAGAATGGTGTTTGTTGTTGTTTGCAAATCTAAAATTTGAAATGAAGGAGTGAGGTAGAGGATGAAGGGGTTAGGGTTTTGTGAGGAAAAAGAGGGAAAATGGGTCCATTAGGCCCATAAGACAAGTTTTAAGACAGTTTAAGCTAAAAACACCGACTTATGGTAACTATAAACTTAAGACGATATAAATATTTCCGGACTATGAAATTAAATTGCTAAGACGTAAATTACGCAATTAAATGAAATCTTATTTAAATCCTTTAAAATATTCTCACATAAATTAATCAGTTATCTAAATCAATTTCCACAAATTACGAAATATAAATTATTTCTCGAACTTGAACTTAAAATCTTTAAACTTCCAAGTCTCCAAATATTGGGATGTTACAGTTTTGTCATAATCGATCCCTTCCTGTTGATTGTATCCTTGAACGACCAATCTTGCTTTATTACGTACGATGACTCCTGAGTCATCTAATTTATTTCTGAATACCCATCTTGTTTCAATTACTGATCTATCTTTTGGACGAGGAACGAGATGCCATACTTTATTCCTCTCGAATTGTTGTAGTTCTTCTTGCATGGCGACTATCCAGTCAGGTTCTGCAAGAGTTTCTTTTATATTTGTAGGTTCAATTATGGAGAGAAAGGAATAGAACGAACAAAAGTTGTTTAAGCTTCTTCGAGTTTGAACTCCTTGTGTAAG
This sequence comes from Silene conica, assembly GCA_029255685.2. Taxonomy (NCBI): domain Eukaryota; kingdom Viridiplantae; phylum Streptophyta; class Magnoliopsida; order Caryophyllales; family Caryophyllaceae; genus Silene; species Silene conica. Next base: position 27,222,445 of record CM055314.2, on the reverse strand, counting down.
GCTTCCTATGATATTATCCAGAGGGTGAGAGCCATTATATCTCCAGTTTCTTGATTGATTGTTTTCATTGCTACTGCTTGACTCAGGATTTTGACTTGTTCCCCCTGAATCCAAACCAGGATTTGTAGGAGAGTCTGGTATAACTATGACCTCTTCCCTTGGTTTTGATTCAAAGTTGTAGCTTCATTAGCTACAACTCTGGGTTCTGAGTCATTGGTTTGAGAGTTATCTACAGTATTATCATCTGTAGTTTCATCTCTCGCACCATTGTCTCCCAAGTCAAGTTCATCGTTGATTCCTTGAATTTCGCCTTCATCATTGTTTTCTTTTTCTGGAGGATCTTCCCTTGACAAACCAAAGTCTGGTTTCTTTGTCCTGTAAGGGCTTGTCGAAGCCATTATGTAATAACCCGTTTTATTACACAAATTATATAATTGTGACGGGTTATTCGTATATAAGTATCTATAGTTTGTGAACTTTTAATGGAGTTGTTATGTTTTAATCACATAGTAATAACCATGTTGGCATAGGGGTTCGAACTCATGACCAAGGGTTAGTATGGGCCTCTTAAAATGTGCTCATAACAGCCCATAATTCACGTTGCTTTCATACCTCACGTTGTTTCTCAAACCTATATCAACACTCAGCCTACCGTCACTTCTACAAACTAAAAACCCTAAACCTAGCTATCCTATCTCTCATACAAACACACCAACATTCCGCCGTCATCACAGAGAGCCCGTAGGAGGTCCTCACGGTAGCCATAGATCGGTCTAAGGGTGATCGAATCTTATTCGAAGTAGGTATGTCAACACGTTTTTCCTGCTTTATAACGTGTTCCTGTTTTCGATAGGTAATTCTGTTGTGTTTATCATACGTATGATTCTAATCTTCGCATAACATCGACATATGAAGTTAGTAGAGTCGTTTAGACGTTTTCACCCTCGACCACCACGGACCACCAGTCGTGGGTGGTTTGTGACCGTCGTTGTCAGAACAGTCATTATTTTCGAAACAGTTTTATACCCGTGTTGTTTTACAAACGTCTGTGAGTCGTTTTCTGCTTTTGTGTGTTCTGGGTAATGGTGTTATCGGTCCGTTGGGGGTTTGGGGGTGTCGGGGTGGTTGTGTTTGTGGCAGTCGCTGGTGGGTCAGAGTCATAAGGGGAGTCTCGTCGCCTAGTGTCTCGGTTCCTACTGGTTTTACGGTTTTCGAAAGCGGTTTGGGGTGGTAACACCGTAGACTCGGGGGAGGTCGACGCGGTATTACCACAGTGGTCGATGGGTCAGTCGTCAGTGATGGTTTTGGTGGTGGTCTTAGGGGTTGTCGGTGGTGGTGGAAGTGTCGAGGGGTTTGCGTTTGTGTAATGGGTCAGAAGTTAAGCGATGAACCAGGCCTGGTTTTGGCCCTGGTTCATCGTGTTTCGAGGGTGTCGATGGGGTCGTTGGTGGTCAGAATAATAGCAAGTGGCGCGGGGTGCGTGGCTTGGTGGTTGTTGGTGGTGGAGATGGCGTGAACAGTAGGAACGAAGGGTTGTTTGGTCGCGGGAGTAAGGTCGGGAAAGGGCTGTTAGTTTAGTTGTTTATGGGTAAACGTGTTATTATTATTATTATTATTATTATTATTATTATTACTTTCATTCTTAGTGTTATTATTAGTATATGGCTAGTAGTTAACAATAGTATTTTTGTTTATCTATTGTTGTTGGATATCTTAATTAATTAAGATAGTTGGTACATATATATATGAGTTACTATTTTGGGTAAGGTCTTTTAAAGGAAACTTTCCTTTTTAGGAAAGTGTGATAAAGGAATGTATATTTATGATACGGGGTCTAGGGAAGTTTATTAATTATACAATATATATGTTTAGGTGGCAGTTTTCGCGTGGAGCATTTTTAGTAGCGGTTGCTCACTTGCCATTATCTTCTGCAGTTTGAGGTAGGGGATATTATATTGTGGTTGTGTTATGACATGTGGTCATTCAATATTTATTGATTTGTGATTATGTATATATTGTGGTTAATTGATCATTATTGATAATCGTGGAGAACGGGGCATGTGATATGGGTCTTGTGATACGGGTCTTGTGATAAGGGACTTGTGATATGGCCATGGAAGGTGTGGTGTGATGGAGGTGTGGTGTTGGAGATGAGGTGGAGTAATGATGGAGGAGGAGACGGGAAATTTATATCGTATTATTAATACATGTTTTGCATATATATTACCTACTCAACCTCGTGTTGACCCTGTTTGTTTGTTGTATGTGTCTGTGTTGATCCATTTTATTGGGCAGCAGTATGACAGGTCTTAGATTCTTGGGAGCCGGATGGGAGGAGAGACTACAAGCCAGACCTAGCTAGTGCTATCTCACGATGTCTAGTCTTTCACCTAGAATAGGCTGTTGTTTGTTTTATAAGACCTCGCAGTTGTATTTCTTTGAGACTTTCAGTGTAAACAATAAACTACTTAATAAAGTACTGTGTTTCTTCGATTTGTTATCTACTACCTCGGTCATCCGAGATGGTAACACCCTTGATTATTTGGGGAGTCCTAGATCAAGCCTCTAAATAAATGGGGGTGTTACAATTATTCTCATCAAAGATAACATGTATGCTCTCTTCTATGCATAAGGTACGTTTATTAAAAACTTTATAGGCTTTACTATGATCAGAATATCCTATGAAGATTGCCTCATCACTTCTAGGGTCAAATTTGCTTAAGCGATTTTTACCATTGTTATGAACAAAACATTTACTCCCAAAACATCTTAGATGAGATATATTAGGTTTACGACCACGTAAAAGTTCATTAGGTGTCTTTTTAAGGATAGGTCTAATCATAGCACGATTATGAATATAGCAAGCGGTACTAATAGCCTGAGCCCAAAAGTTTCTAGGTAGACCACTAATAAAGAAGCATTGTTCTAGCCATGTCCTCTAGGGTTCTGTTCATGCGTTCTACTACTCCGTTTTGTTGTGGTGTTCTAGGTGCAGAGAAGTTATGTCGAACACCGTTGGATTTACAGAATTCAATAAAAGCATGGTTGTCAAACTCAGTTCCATGGTCAGTTCGAATAGTTACTAGATTAGTTTTTAATTTGTTTTGAACAAGTTTCATAAGACTAACAAATTCATCAAATGTTTCATCTTTAGAATGAAGAAAGATTGGCCAAACAAATCCAGAATAATCATCAACTAGAACGAAAACATACCTGGAACCGCCTCTGCTTCTTACCTTCATAGGGCCACAGAGATCCATATATTCTAGTTCAAGAGCTTGGTTAGTACTTACTATTCTTTTTGGTTTGAAGGATGATCTGACGTGTTTACATCGTGCACATGTGTCGCACATCTTTTCTTGATCAAATTTGATCTTGGGAAGACCTTCGACCAAGTCCCATCTCTGCAATTTGCTAAGAATAGGAGAACTAATATGCCCAAATCTCTTATGCTAGAGACATGGATCATCTAACGTAACTTTCATACATGAGAGAGAATCAATAGGCACAACGTTTAAATCAATCATGTAAACATTTTTCTTTCTATGACCTTCAAGAATAACTTTACTTGTACCTTCCATAATTATACGACAAACATCTGTATGAAAGACAAGTTTGTTTCCTTTGTCGCATAACTGGGATATACTAATTAAGTTATGTTTAAGACCACTTACCAAATATACATCGCTGATAGAGTGAGAAGATGAGATGCCTATCTTACCGACACCTATTACCTTTCCCTTTTTGTTGTCACCGAAGGTGACCTTTCCTCCGTCGAATGGTTCCAAGGTGGTGAATAGGTTGGCGTCGCCTGTCATGTGTCGAGAGCATCCACTGTCGAGGTACTATAGGTTATTCTCTTTAGCGATTATCTGCACAATGTAATTTAAAGACAGGTCTTAGGTACCCAAGCAAACTTGGGTCCTTTAGCGTTAGTGACAATAAAGACATCTTCCTTTTTAACCAAGACTTGTCTTACTAGAGGTCTCTTGGATCTGTGGTAGTTAGGTTTTGTCGATCTAGTGTAAGTCTTTGGGTTTTGTTTCTTGTAGGTTGTAGGTTTAGGAGTTTGAGTGGTTCTATTTTTCTTTTCTGCGTAATTAAAAGACATATCATAGAACCATCTATGGTCATTATTTCTTTCCTCAACCTTTTCATTGCTTTCCTCACTGTCAATGATAGATATGGAGTCATTTGGTATACCTAGAGATTTAACAAATTTGACTCCAGTTTTGAAGTCGAGTGCGTGTTTTACACAGTTTCCTCGTAGGTGTCCATTATGACCACAGTAAGTACAAATTAAATATTCAGGCAAGTCTACATACTTTCTTTTTCTAAAGTCACGTTCATCAGGTTTTTGTTGACATTTAGAATGGTCTCTCCTACCATAGCACTCATGTCCTAGACCCATCTTCATGTTGTTATCAGATTGTTCAGTTAGGAAGTTTAGTACGTTAGTACTTCCTTCCAATTTTTCGTGAACTTTACGAGCATGAAGAAGAAGGTCTTTTAAGGTATCTATTTCTTTTATGCAGGAGGAGTGGTCAACATTGTTATGTTCTTTTAAGTCTTGAATATCCTTATTCAAATTGAACACGATTTTTGCATGTTCCTTTTTAATTTTGGTTATGTTGAATTCCAGATCCATGATCTTTTGCTCGAGGATTTCAACTTCTTCTTGATGAGTTTCATCTACAATCACTGGTGTGGGTTTACTCTTTAGAAGTTCATTAGACCTTTTTAGATCTGAGGTTATACCTTCATTGGCTATAATCTTAGATTCAAGCTCTTTAACGTTGAGTTTCAATTTTGAGATTACATCTTCATTGGCTGTAACTTTAGACTCAAGAATTTTCTTCTCAGACATTACTGTTTCCAATTTAACATTTGTATCAATGTTAATTCTGGATTTCGGTTTCTTAGCTTTGGCCTTTAAGAGTTGATTTTCCTCTGCAATGTCAAGGATCTGTTCTTTCAACTCGTCTAATTCAAGACTTTGTTCGTGACATTGGTCTAGGGTTTTTTCGAAATAATTAATTAATGCAGACTTAGATAAATTTTTGACTTGACTCTTAAGCTGTAAGAAATTTACCTCTCGGTCTTCATCTTCAGAATCAGATTCTCCGTAGAGGCAGAATTGTGATGAGTCATGATCATCGGAGATTAGATCCAAGCTTACATTGTTTAGGCACAGGTTAGCAACTTCCTCTTCCTCAGAGTCTTCGTCATCTTCGTCATCTAATTCTCCCCAGCAAGATGCGAGCATAACCTTTTAGAATTCAGTTTTGGTCTTATCTCGTTTGGATTTGTGTTTAAATTTGTCCCAGCTTGGACAGTCTTTGATCATATGACCTTGATCGCCACATTTGAAGCACCCTCGCTTGAAGAAGGTTTGCTTAGAGTCATTCTTTTTCTTGTCGTTTGCTTTATTATTGGATTTGGTAAATTTTCCTTTGAAGACTGCCTTTTTAAAGCGTCTTGCGAAGAGAACTGTTTCATCTTCCAGTTCAGGTTCGCATTCTTCGCTTGTAGAGGCTTGTAGTGCAACGTTTATGCTTTTAGGATGATCATCATCATCTCTATTTTGCATGATCTCATGAGCCATTAGAGATCCAATAAGTTGTTGATAAGTCATGGTCGAGAGATCACGACCTTCTTCAATTGCAGTGACTTTAGGTTGCCACTTTTTGGTAAGGCTTCTAAGGACCTTTCTGACTATGTCCTCAGAATCATACTTCCTACCAAGGTTCCGCAGTTCATTAAGTATGCAAGAGAATCGTGCAGACATGCTATCAATCGATTCATACTTTTCCATAATGAAAAGTTCATATCGTTGAATAAACAAGTCTATACGATGTTTCCTGACTCCGGAGGTACCTTCGTAGGCAAGTTCTAGGCCATCCCATATTTCTTTAGCTGAATTATAAGAAGAAAAGCGATCAAATTCAGCGGTAATCATACCGTTTTGAAGTAGACTCATGACTTTTGAATTTTTCTCAGCAATCTTGTAATCAGCATCCACATAATCACTTTCTGATTTCTCATATCTGGTTCCATTTGTAGAAGCATCCAAGATCTTCTTTGGTCCAGTTTGAATTATCTTCCAGCATTCCCAGTCGCATCCTATGACGTAATGGGTCATAAGCTGTAGTTCTTTCTGTTGGGGCTGGTGTCCTTGACAATTAAGTACAATGACTTATTAAATCTCTTTAAGGATCACAAGGGCATACTTCTGTATTATTACCAGTTGATCCACGTTTATCAATAACGGTTGGCTTGCTAGATAAGTTTGACGTTATTGTCATACGGATGGCGGTGGTCAACTGGTCCCTATACGTCACACCTATAGGACACGTTTGAGAGATGTGAAGGTATGAAAATACAATCACATTTTGCCGGATATGACTAAACGGTTAGTCAGAGATATTGACTATTAAATTAGTCAATAAGATGTTGAGAATTATTATTTAATACGGATTAAATATTTTTAGCTAATACGGATTACAAGTTTAATTCGTAAATTAAATATAAACGGTTATATTTAATTAAATATTGTATTCGCGTATTAATATAAACAGTTATATTAATTTGGGTAATTATACAATATCGTATTTTATCAGACCATTATTAATATATCGACTGTATTAATAACTGATAACATGTTACGATTTGTAAATTAAACCCGCGAACAACTTAAAGCTAATTGGGTCGAATCACGCATTGGGACAAGGTAAGAGTGGAAAGCCCACTCCTACCCAAACCCTGTTTCGGCCGAAATCAAGAGCTACATAAGGAGAGTCCTTCTCCTTATGTAGACGACTCTTGGCACACTGTTAAATTATTCTCAAAAGAAAATTAGGGTTTTGAGAGCACTCTTCTCCCAAAACCTCAGATCTCACATCTAAAACCTCAAGGGCTCTCCCTATATTGCAAGGCAATTGGAGAGGATTTCTAGCACACGCGGCCACGTCTCAAACTAAGTCTTGGGTGCAAGTTATAGGAGGGAATTTGCATTAATTCCTGTTCTTAGGCCTTTTGCGCGAGGACTAAAGGTTGTAATTCTTTTCTCATGTTTTTAATCTTATGACGATATTCACAATTGCATATTTCATTATAATCCTGCAAATTTAGGGTGAATACGCGTTTTATTCCCCACAAGTGGTATCAGAGCCTTAGGCCATGAAAATTTTACAATTGTGTCTCTCATAAGTTTTAAAATTTTGAAAACCGTACCTTCTGTCGAAGGCACTCGATCGAGTCCCTGTGTCACTCGATCGAGTGCCATCGTACCAGGCTGCCGTGCGTGAGTTTTTAGTGAGAAATCGATCTTGTTTTCGATTATAATTTGCATATTGTTAATTAATCGATATTTTTAGCAATGTGTGATTCTTTTGTTGTTGTTTATATATGATTTACAAGTTTTAAATCCAAGTTATAAACTCGTTTTGATTTAAAAGTGCAGCGATTTGCAATTTTACGAGCCACTCGATCGAGCCCTGCTGCACTCGATCGAGTGACCCTGACACTCGATCGAGTGCCCCAGTTACTCGATCGAGTGCTCTCGTTTCGGGGTGTTTATTTTCGAAAATAACTTGTTTCTTATTTTCACATGGCTTAAAATAATATACTATATACGGAAATAGTATATTATTTAGTGAAACGGTTCACCCTCGTTTGATACATATTGTTTTAAAACAGTTTAAAATAATGGATTATATGTTTATTAAAATTGGTGATTAAAGCGGTATAATCACATAATTTTAATCTTAAAAGGTGGTTTGGTATAAATTTATTAATCATAATAACGGTATTATGTCATGTATAAATTTTATTTAGTTGATGCATTTTATTTATCGTCTTGTGAATGCCTTGAATGCTTTCAATAACGTATTTAATTTTTGCAAACGGTTGTAACTTAGTGTGGCCTTAGAAGATTGTGTTACCGTAATGACGGGACACGATCTTGCTTGTAATTATGAGATCTTGAATCTCCGTTTTGAGTTTTTGCCATGTAATTACTTTTGTATTTAAATTAGAATGTATCTAGGTTTACTCTTGTAATTTAAATTAGTAATTTTGTGAAGACCAAAGACAAGACGGAGACCGGATGCTCACTCCCGCTGCAAGGACCAAGATGGAACATCAAGACAAGCTTCTAGGGTCCAACGGTGGATTCCAAGTTGTTTTATGTTCATTTTGGTAGGATAGGCCACACTAGGACTTTTATTTACGTTTATTGCATTTATCTTTATGCTTTCATCGATAATAGCTTGCATCATATTCCGCCTAAAAACCAAACCACCTATATCATGCCTGAAAACTGACTCATATAGAGGTCACGCGTTAGTTTTCTGTGACAATACAGATGTCACATGTCAATTTAAAAGCCATCACTTTATTCAATTCATTCACGCACATGCTAGATATTAGTTCACTTAATATGAATAAATAAAAGTTGATGGGGTCTTCCTCGTATAACCAAAAATTGAGACTAGTCTTTATAAATCAGCCTCCCATGAATCCCTTCTTCGTCGGTAGGCATAATATGACCCCTTCTACGTCGGGTAAGTGGGAAAAGATGATTTATTTTATCTCAACATCATGGTCACTCGATAATATTCCAGTGACTGAGATGGACTAATAGATAGGATTTACGGAAATCTATCGACCAAGAGTTCCAACGATTGGAATTAGCCAAACTGTGGGCTTATCAATATACGGAAATTGAGTCTTGGGATCGTTTATATAATTCTTGAGGGAGATCAGTTATATAAATGCATGAGTCTACGAGTTTAAATTTAATTTAATATAGACTTAAATCACAACAATAAGTTGCTTATATGGTTTTGTTTTATCTTCTTTTTCAGTGTAGAACACGTTCATTAAAACTGCTGTAAATCTAAAATGGCTGGTGAAGACCCAATGCCAAGTGCCAAGCTAGCACGTGAATCCTGGCTAAAGGCCTTCATGGACTCCATGAATCAGTCAACTAGACTGAGGAATGATGGGTCAAACTTCTCTGACTGGGAGGCAGCACTACGGAATGCTGCCATTGCTGACGGAAAGCTCAAGTTCTTAACTGAGCCCATTCCGCCACACCCAGGAACTGGAGCTAGAGCCAACGAAATTCGCGCTCATAGCGATTTCGTTATGGAAGCGGGTGCGATAAAGAACGTACTCATCTATGCAATGGAATCAAATTTGCAAAGACGCTTCATAACCCATGGTGCAAACAAGATTTTCACCACGCTCACTAACGAATTCTCCAAGGCTCCGAGAATCGTTTCTTATGAGCATACCTGTCGCTTCTTTGAGGCGAAACTCCAGAAGGGCCAAGCTGTTAGCCCACATATTCTCAACATGATTGAGAATATCGAGAAACTGGAGTCCCTAAACTGCAAGATCAGTGAGAACATCATCGTTGATCGCATGCTTCATTCGCTTCATGATGGGTTCGCCCTCTTTAGGGCCAACTACTACATGAACGACATGAAGAAGACTCCTCATGAGCTCCACTCCCTTCTCGTACAGACTGAGAAGGATCTAAAGTTGAGTGGGAGTCTAAAGCAGGATGTTCTCATGATCTCAAGTAAGGGAAAAGGTAAAGGGAAGGCTAAAGCTCAGGGCGACCTAGCGGTAGGTAGGCCCAGGTTCAAGAAACCAGGATTTGCTAAGAGTGGGCCTGGTGAGTCGAGTAACTCACAAGGCAAGACAAAGAGCAAGGATACAAGCATGGAATGTCACCATTGCCACAAGACTGGGCATTGGAGGCGCTCCTGCCCCGTGTATCGCGAGGACATTAAAGCAGGCCGTGTTACTCCTGTTGGTATGTCTTCTTCTTCTTTTATTCACATGATTGAGATTAACCATGCAAGTTGCGGAACATGGGTACTTGATACTGGTTGTGGTTCTCATCTATGTAATCATGTGCAGGGCCTCCGAAACCAAGAACCCCTAATCAAGGGTGAGGTGGACCTGCGTGTCGGGAATGGAGCACGTGTGGCTGCAGTCTCGAAGGGAACATACGTAATCCAGCTTCCAAGTGGATTCGAGTTATTTTTATATAACTGTTATTATGTTCCTAGTTTGTCCAAAAACATTATTTCAGTTTCTGCACTTGACAAACTTGGTTTTTCATTTGTAATAGAGAATAATAGCTATATTTTCTCCTTACACAATATGATTTATGGCAAGGCAGTTTCCATGAATGGAATTTATGTTTTAGATCAAACTACCGAGATATTACATGTGAATAATAAAAGAATAAAGGTAGGTGACAAAGATCAAACTTACCTATGGCATTGTCGTATGGGACACATAAATGAGAAACGCGTAAAACAGCTCATACAGAATGGAGCTATATCGCCCTTTGATTTCGAATCATATGGCACGTGTGAATCATGTCTCATCGGCAAAATGACTCGTATTTCCTTCAAAGGTGTTGGAATGCGCGCTGCCGACCTATTAGGACTCATACATACGGACGTATGTGGCCCTATGTCGATCAACGCACGAGAAGGCTATAGGTATTTCATCACTTTCACGGATGATTTGAGTAGATATGGCTATGTCTACTTGATGAAACATAAAAGTGAAGCCTTTGACAAGTTCAAAGAATACCAGAATCGGGTACAGAACCAGCTGGGTAGAAAGATTAAAGCACTACGCTCGGATCGTGGTGGTGAGTATCTTTCACGCGAGTTTGATCAACACCTAAAAGACTGTGGGATCGTGCTACAGTTGACTCCACCTGGAACACCACAATTAAATGGTGTGTCCGAACGGAGAAATCGAACTTTACTTGATATGGTTCGATCCATGATGAGTCACACCGTTGTGCCTGATTCATTGTGGGGCTATGCTCTTTTGTCGGCCGCTCTAATACTTAACCGAAGTCCGTCTAAAGCTGTTGACAAGACTCCATTCGAGTTATGGAAGGGAACGGTCCCTAACTTGTCCTTTATTCGGGTTTGGGGCTGCGAGGCTTATGTCAAGTGGAGACACGAGGATAAGCTCGGCCCGCGATCGGTCAAGACATACTTTATAGGCTATCCAAAGGGAACGTTTGGTCATTACTTCTACTCGCCTACCGAACAACGTGTTTTTGTTGCGGCTAGTGCAACGTTCTTAGAGAAAGAATTTCTCGAGAACAAGTCGAGTAATAGAACCTTCGAGTTATCGGAGGTTCAAGAACCAACTACCGAGCAATCATTGGAGGAAACAGTTCCTTCACCCGAGGCTGCGGTAGATATCCCTGAGGAACCTAGGAGGTCGGGAAGAGTCTCTATTCCACCGGACAGATACATTGGTATGGTCGAGGAACACGATACAGATGACATCTTACTCCTAGAGGGTAATGAACCCACAACCTATAAAGGTGCCATGACCAGTTCTGACTCAAAGCTATGGCTAGAAGCCATGCAATCCGAGATGGACTCCATGTATGAGAACAACGTGTGGGATCTTGTGGACCTACCTGCAAAGGTACGTCCCCTTCAATGCAAATGGCTTTACAAGATAAAGCATGCCGTGGAAGGACAACAAGATATCCACAAGGCTAGACTAGTTACTAAAGGTTTCACTCAAGTGCCAGGCTTGCACTATGATGAGATCTTTGCACCCGTGGTCATGCTACGTTCCATTCGGATTATCTTAGCGATCGCCGCATTTCATGACTATGAAATATGGCAAATGGACGTTAAAACCGCCTTCTTAAACGGTTATTTGGAGGAAGAGTTGTACATGGTACAACCCGAGGGTTTTATCGATCCAGCATATCCTAAGAAAGTTTGCAAGCTTAAGCGTTCCATCTATGGACTTAAGCAAGCATCGCGGAGTTGGAATCATCGCTTCGACCAAGTGATAAAAGAGAATGGGTTCATTCGATCAGTCGAGGAACCATGTCTCTATATCAAGTCGAGTGGGAGTAAGATTGTATTCCTAGTACTGTATGTCGATGACATACTCTTGATTGGGAATGACATACCTCTCTTATCTTCGGTTAAAGCATGGTTGAAAAACCATTTCCAGATGAAAGATCTGGGAGAGGCACAAAGAATTTTGGGCATCCGTATCTACAGGGATAGATCACGACGGATGTTGTCTCTCAGTCAGGAATCTTATATAGAGAAGATTCTGGAGAGATTCAGCATGACGAACTCCAAGAAGGGGTTCCTTCCTATGACTCCTGGGCTTCACTTGAGCAAGACTCAAGAAGCTAAGTCAGTGGAAGAGAAAGAGCGCATGAGTCGGATTCCTTATGCTTCGGCAATAGGATCGATCATGTATGCCATGATATGCACACGTCCTGACGTTGCATATGCATTGAGTATGACAAGTCGATTCCAAGCTCATCCAGGTGAACAACACTGGATGGCCGTGAAAAACATTCTTAAGTACCTACGGAGGACTAAAGATTGGGGATTGACTTTTGGAGGCGACTCAACGCTCTGCGCCACGGGTTACGCAGATGCTAGCTTCCAAACAGATCGAGATGACTCGAAATCTCAGTCTGGATTTGTCTTTACTCTTAATGGCGCTGCTGTCAGCTGGAAAAGTTCTAAACAGAGTGTTACAGCAGATTCTACGACTGAGTCCGAGTACTATGCCGCCTCAGAAGCAGCTAAGGAAGCAATATGGATGCGTCAATTCTTACAAGGACTATCAGTAGTGCCTAGTTCGAATGACCCAATCACCGTCTATTGTGACAATAGCGGTGCCATCTTCCAAGCTAAGGAGCATAAGTCTAGCAGCAAGGCTAGGCATGTACAACGGAAAGCTCATCTAATCAGAGATTACGTGGAGCAAAAGGAGATTTTTAGTGAAAAGATCGCTACGGATGACAACATAGCCGATCCTCTCACAAAAGCATTACCACGTGATAAGCATGAAGGGCACATTCATTCCATGGGAATTGGATGTGTTCCTAAGTTGTAGTACTCTTTTATGAATTCATGTAATAATTCATTTTCTCGTGTACTCTATTCAACCTTATTGTTATGATATAAAATGTTTTGTTTCTCATGTGGAATTGTACGCCAATTTTGAACACCACAAAGTGAACTGATTAACATTACATCGTTTTGGTCCTTGATTACCCACTTGAGCTGATAACTCAGGTAATCATTTTGTGACGTTGGTTGATGGTGGGTTCAACGAGCCATAAGTCACGAGGATGACTGACCAATCACAAAGGCGAGTTATACGGATATCTCGTAGGACACCCCGTGACAACGTTATGGAGTCCTAAATGTTTTATAACATTGGGTGCCAGGTCGTGGATAGGACCTCCATAGTGTTCCTTAGAGTCGAGTCTTTTGACTTTCAACTGTTTCTTGAGATTAAGACAGATTTTGGGTAACTTTGGTTTCTTTCCCACGGTCACCGTAACAGGGGCCAAGAGGATTTTTTCTGGGTTATTTCATGCTGGGCGATATCGGCAGGATTCGAGTTGAGGGAAATATCCAAACCCTTATCAGGATTTTATCATTTCTCAGGGCCACTCGAGGAGTAGTAACTGAAATGCATGGCCATGCTCGAATACAGATTCGTTTTATCAGTTAAGTTACTCTCTAGTCGGGGAAACCACTCTTGATACAGATCGCTTGTGAGATACGACCTTTGCGAATGCGGATTTGCAAATTGTCTTACATTGAGTGGGAGAAATTTTAAAAGGATATGAGATTCGGTTATCGCACCTACACTTGTACGGACAAGTGGGAGTTTGTTGGAGATTGTGTCCTCCACATGTAGTGTGATAACGTCATTGAACATACCCTTGTACGGACAAGTGGAAGATTGTTGGGGCTGGTGTCCTTGACAATTAAGTACAATGACTTATTAAATCTCTTTAAGGATCACAAGGGCATACTTCTGTATTATTACCAGTTGATCCACGTTTATCAATAACGGTTGGCTTGCTTGATAAGTTTGACGTTATTGTCATACGGATGGCGGTGGTCAACTGGTCCCTATACGTCACACCTATAGGACACGTTTGAGAGATGTGAAGGTATGAAAATACAATCACATTTTGCCGGATATGACTAAACGGTTAGTCAGAGATATTGACTATTAAATTAGTCAATAAGATGTTGAGAATTATTATTTAATACGGATTAAATATTTTTAGCTAATACGGATTACAAGTTTAATTCGTAAATTAAATATAAACGGTTATATTTAATTAAATATTGTATTCGCGTATTAATATAAACTGTTATATTAATTTGGGTAATTATACAATATCGTATTTTATCAGACCATTATTAATATATCGACTGTATTAATAACTGATAACATGTTACGATTTATAAATTAAACCCGCGAACAACTTAAAGCAAATTGGGTCGAATCACGCATTGGGACAAGGTAAGAGTGGAAAGCCCACTCCTACCCAAACCCTGTTTCGGCCGAAATCAAGAGCTACATAAGGAGAGTCCTTCTCCTTATGTAGACGACTCTTGGCACACTGTTAAATTATTCTCAAAAGAAAATTAGGGTTTTGAGAGCACTCTTCTCCCAAAACCTCAGATCTCACATCTAAAACCTCAAGGGCTCTCCCTATATTGCAAGGCAATTGGAGAGTATTTCTAGCACACGCGGCCACGTCTCAAACTAAGTCTTGGGTGCAAGTTATAGGAGGGAATTTGCATTAATTCCTGTTCTTAGGCCTTTTGCGCGAGGACTAAAGGTTGTACTTCTTTTCTCATGTTTTTAATCTTATGACGATATTCACAATTGCATATTTCATTATAATCCTGCAAATTTAGGGTGAATACGCGTTTTATTCCCCACACTTTCCATCGAAGATAGGAGACTTAAGGTGTTTAGAATCCATTAAGAATCAATAGAAGGATCAATCTCAAGCTGTAAGGCTTTCAAGAGCACGAGGCTCTGATACCAATTGAAGAGTCTATTGACCTAGATATACTCAAGAAGGGGGGGGTTGAATTGAGTATGTCAACTTTTTCGATTCTTCTTCGATGTTGGTTGTTGAGACGAAGTAATAGCAAGTAACGAGTAAGAACGATAAAGTAAAGGAGACACGATCTTTTGAAGTGGTTCAGTTTCACATATCGAAACCTAGGTCCACTATTCTCGATTAATAAAATTAGTACCTTCTCCGGATTACAATTTTATCAACCCAACTCGTACAACTTTGATGTTAGTTGTAACTCAATCTAGATACCGTAAAATATCTAGCTACGACAAGTACTGTTAAATACTTGCTTACAATGAGTACCGCTAAATACTCGAATCTTATTTTAAGTAAATAAGATAAAGTCTTCAACAATTTCTTGTATTCAATGATCTTTGAACGTGTGAGAATTTTTTTCAAAGCTTGTAGTCTTGATTACGAGATTTGACAATGATTGGCACGGAAAACGAGACGTATGATAGATTACGTTCGTTACTTCTTGATTTGCGTGAGGCGTGTGTTATTCGTTTTCTCAGGCGTGTGATACTGAATGCATATATATACTAATTTAGATCTAGGTTTAATCCTAGATAGTTTAGAAATATTACTTTATCTAGAGTACTTATTCTAGGTAATATTTTAAACTTAATCTTATTTGATTTAGGAAAGGATTCTAATAAGATATTATTAATTTAAGACATAAGATAATATTTCCTAAAACCTATTTGATTTAGGAAACATCTTATACCATAAAATATAGTATCCTACTTTAAATCCATTCCTAATTCTTGTCAAGATATAATATATTATATCCTTAATCAAATCCTAGTTAATCTTTAAGTAGATTAAATAAACAAGCTTATTTATTTAATTAACCATAAAGATAATATGAAACATGTTAGTAGTCATGTAGAAAACGTAAGGCATACTTCCTTGACACGCTTCCCCACGCAAGTCCCAACGCACGCTTCATAGACCACGTTCTTCGAGACATACTTCTCGAAGCACGTTTCCCTAGGAATTTATATTTTGATCATAACGGTTAAAATAAAATCCTTAGTATATTAGAATTAATATATACCTCATAAGATAAATATTTTAATTCTTGTTAACTAAAGAATATTTCTATTTTAAAAACCGTTTTAAGATCACTAAATTAATATATAATAATATATTAATAGAACGCATAAATCTTTACGCTTTGATTTATTTCACGCAAATCTCATTTCTTCGATAGTTATAGGTACGACCTATAACTTAAGAACTCTTGATATCGTAATAAAACTTTTGTCTAGTAAATCTTCAAAAAGACTTGACATTTGACATGGGCTTGATCTTTCTTCAATCTTGATTGAATCTATGCTTTACTAAACTACGATCTTCGCTCTATAATTAACTATACACTTAAACGCACGATTACACGCATATGTATATATAACGTAATTATCTAGACTTGTCATTATTAAAACATAAAACAATATATTACTCATATAGAATATATTACTCAACATGTTAGTGTAATACCTCGTATTTTATTTAATGTTTAATTATTATACCGACGTTTTGAAGGTTATTCGAGGATTCAAACTCGATAATCAAGTGATTTAGTAATGTTTTTATACCTTATATGATGTTAGTAAAATGTCGCGTATGAGCCTTATTTATCGAATCCGTGATTTGAAGTTGTGTTGGGCCTCGTTATGTGTGCCCAAGGGCTGTCTTCGATGGGCCTCACTTATACCACAAAAATAAAATAATAATAGACTCCACCAAAACCCTACTTCCCCATCTAAAGTCTGCCTCCATCGACACAAGAGTTGCCTCCAACGACTCTCACCAAACACCATCCTTCATCCCTTCTACATCTCGCTTATCCCTCTTGCACCACAATTCAAACAATGGCCTTGAGATTAGGAAGAACGAAAGAGAGATATCAGGTCAGTCGTGGTCCCAGCCTTATCATTCCTGTGATACGCAGCATGCTTTGGTACGTAATTTTCGTGCTCTTTATTAATTTCGAAACTGAATTTTAAGCTTGGGGGTAGTCCTTGAAGTACGTATATGGTATAACTCGTGTTTATTTCACAATCTTACCACGGAAACAATAATAACGAATGCCATAGATGTCGACCACTGAAACGTCTTAGTACTCTGTTTCTGTATTTCAGATTGCTTCATTCTTTGTTGCTTCGTTCTGCACTCGTTCGGTTGTGGTGTTGATGTTGTTTTATGGTATGAATTCTGGGTTGTGGTAGTAGGTTGTTAGTAGGTTAGTTTGGGGGGTTTTTGGGTGGCTCGTGGTGGTCAGAGCACCACCAGGGACTGGGTGTCTAGGGGGCGGCAGAGGAAGGAAAGTAATAAGCGAAAACAGGGGCTGTTGTACACGGGTAATGAGGGGTCTGTTTCGTGGGGTTGTGATAGTGTCGAGGCCTGGTGGTCACCACCAGGGTGTTGAGGGTGGTCTAGAGTGTCTGTAGTAGTGTTTGGTTGGTGATGGTGGTGGCAGTGGTGGTGCTAGCAAGCGGCTAAGGGTCTGGTTACGGCAGGTGTAAGTCGCGGTGTTAGTATAGGTGTTTGTGACCAGGGGGTTTGATGGTGGTTTCGAGGGCTGGTGGGGACAGGTCTGGAAGCGTGGTTAGCGTCAATAGGTACACCGTGGTCCAAGGTTGGTGGTCATGGTGGTGAGGTGGTGAGTAAGGTGGCAGGAGAGTGTCGAGGAGGGCTGGAAGTAGGCTGGTCGGGGCTGCGGTTACGGGTTTGGGCTGTTGTGTATGGTGCGTGGTTTTTGTATGAGCGATGGTGTTAATGAGTATTTTATCTTTATTATTATTATTATTATTTCTTATTATTACTATTATTATTCTTATGGTTATTATTATTAATACTTATTATCTTTATTAGTTTTACTTATTATTGTTACCATTTTAGTGTCTATGTTGTTACAACCATGATTATTGTGTAGTATTCGTCAGTAATGCGTGTCACCATCACTTTTGGTTACGATTTTATGTTAATCGAAGTATGAGTCGGGAAGACTATCGAGTCATAATAGTTTCTACTTTGGGAAAGTTTCCATTTTTGGAAACTTTCCATTTATAGGAAGTTCTGTTTATAGTAAGTGCGGGTTGTTTGTGGGGGTTCGGGAAGTTTATTAATTCATTACGTATGCGTGTTTAGGTAGCGGGCTTCGCGTGGAACATTTCTAGCGAGCTTTGGATTTATCTGCATTCCTGCTATTTGAGGTAGGGGAATACTGTATACATGATGACGAGTGATCTGTGATTATTATGTTAATTATTTATATATCTCATTGGATAATTGGTATTATATTGTGTTTAATTGCCTTATATATTTCTGTGATATAATACGATGTGAAAATATTGGGTCTTGTGATACGGTGCGGAGTTTATATGGCGTTGGATCGGTGCGGAGTTTATATGGTGTTGGATCGGTGCGGAGTTTATATGGTGTTGGATCGGTGCGGAGTTTATATGGTGTTGGATCGGCGCGGAGTTTATATGGTGTTGGATCGGTGCGGAGTTTATTTGGCGATGGATCGGTGCGGAGTATATTATATTGTTGTCTTATTTATCTTTCTACTCAACCTCGTGGTTGACCCTGTGTATTCGTGTGACACCTACGATGATCCGGAATGGGGAGTAGATCTTACAGGAAGGAGACAAACGAGTCTGTAGCTGGGACGGGAACGTGAGATGCGGACTTGGGACCGACTTAGATCTACATCACATATAGAGTAGTCGCCAGTTGTACTTTTATTTCTTTTTATCCCTGTAACATCAAAGTTTAAATTCTATCGGTTTTATATAAAGTACTTTGTATTGCTTTACTTTGTTATTCACTACCTCGGACTTTCCGAGAGGGTAACAGCTCTACTTATTCGAGAATGTCTTGCCAAAGGCTCTTGAATAAATTAGGGTGTTACAAAGTGGTATCAGAGCCAACGATCCTCAGGCCTAAACTTAATGAATAATAATGAATGTAGGAAGAGTCTATTAAAATGAACCCCGAGATGAAACTGATAGGAGCCCCAAAAAGGAACGGGATGAGTTAGGGGCCCCCTCACACCAGACCTGGGCCCTTTCTGTTCTGCCTCGGGAACCCAATGAGAGTAATTAAAGAGTGGGGTAGATTATATAGTGACCTAGTCATCGGGTACTAACGTTCTTGCAGGAGAAGGAATGAGGTAAGTTATGATGTGAAATATGGTTGGTAATATATACTGCAAATCATGAGATTGATGTTGAATGTTGACTGAGATATACTATTTCTGGTATTGAGAACAGGAGTTTTGAATATGAGTTTGAAATATAAGCTTGACTGCATGCTGATGTACATTAGAAGAATATGACAGATATTGAAATGCTGATTGATCTGAATGATTGCATTGAAATTTTAGAGAATGGATGTATATATATATTAAACAATGATTGGAGTGATATTATCATATGATTGTGGTGTTTAGGAATTTTCGTATGATATCTGGTCATCAAATGACTATCGTAACTATGTAATATATCATCTTGAATTTTAATGTGAATGATCAGATTTAAATGTTATAGTAATCCATGTCTAGTGATATGCGGAATGTGTTGCCCCAAGCCATGAATGTCATATAGCTAGGTGTTACATTTGTATATACATGTATAAATGTTGATTTAATTAGTTGATACTATCTTTCAGTTTCGCAATCTTTACAGCCTTCTAGATGGCAAGTACAATTGGAATGATGAATAAATATTAATATGATGCAATGTCATTTCTATGCCTCAATATATGCGCCAACATGTCTTTGAGAATAGTTGTGTTTTAATATGACGACGTAAAGTAATAATGTGAAATATGAAAGTAACTAACGTTGTAATAAGTTTCCAGAATGTTACCTATTTGTACGGACTGTCGTTAAAAATGTGTTCTCTATATGAATGTGTAAATTTTAGGTATGATGACCTTATAAGTTAACTTTCTAATGATTTTGACTTCATGTTAAAACGACTTATATTTTGAAGGAAATAAATATTTTGGTTAACAGTGGTCAGATTGCTACTGCACAGCTCTGTTTTGACTCACGGTGTTGAAAAAGAAATCATTTACAACGTGACTACTGTTTATGCATAGTCTTAATGAGTCGTTATTTAATGGTGATTTTTGCAAGTTGGCCAAATTTCGATCTAAGTGTTGTAAAGTTTTCGTTCAGACCAACTAAGTTGTAAAATTTGTTATAAATAATTTCCTTAAGCTTGCAATTGATTCTTTTTACCACGATCAGTTAATTCCTTATATTTTTCTAAAAACCATAATAACTCGCAATTAGCTAAACGGTTATTTAATTATAATTTTTATAAGTTGTGGCATAATGTTTAATTGGTTAAGTGGTGAATTATGTAAATTTATATAAAAGTTTAATCAAATGTGAATTATGTGATGTGACCACGTGATATCCTATTATGGCTTTAGTAACATGAATGTTAAGCATACAGTATGAATATGAACCTTAATATATGATAACGTAACCTCGCTATCTCGTCAAGTTGAATAAAATAGTTTCACGTATACGGATATTCTTATTTCCTAGTGATATTACCTCAGAATAACGATGCGATATTCGTATGGTGATGTTAACTTTATATTTATCGGATGAGAGTCTTGCCAAGTGGCAGAATAAAATTTAACTGGTAAGCTTATTAGCATGATATAGTAATCTAATGGTTATATGTAATTGTGATTATTTGAACAATGAGAATCTTGTTGATGTTCTTTTGTATATTGATGATTTATCTCTGTCTAGTTCCTTGTGATTATAATCTTTATAACTTTTCAAATATATTGCTATACCATACAGTGAATTGCATATTGTTACATTAGGACCTAATCACGATGTGTTGAGTTATCAATTGTTGACATATGATTTATGGAAGTACTAGTCTGGTGAATTCGTTTACTTTTATCGTTAATTTTGTTCTCATAATTCATGAACCACAAGAACAATGTCCTAGCAAAGAAGACTCAGAATGTCTCCGTGTAGTCTTGTTTTGATCTGTAGCTTGTGAAATTGCCTTTTGATTCGTACTTATAAATTGTCACAAATTACCGCTTCAATGTGTCTAACGCTTCAAAATGTTTTCAAAGTGATATATACCAGGATAAAACTTGATGTTTGATAATTATGATGATTGATGCAATATGATAATTTTGTAGCTATGCGTCGATGAAGTCCTGTTTGAAAGTTTAATTGCTGCACAGTGTATAAAACTCTTATTGTGCAAGTCGGATATAGTACTAGTTTCATGATAAACGATGTAATGCGAGTGGACAGGAAATGTACCTAAGTGATTTTGTTAACTTATTGATATCTGGGAATGTTAAACGGTCATGTAAGTCTATGATTTGTGAATGCCTTGTGAAATATGTCAATGTTCCATGTTTCATTACGTTAATTAATTTTGCTCTATGTCTTTTCTAAAATATGATTCTACTTCTATAGGGTGACTAAGAGCATGAAACATTCCAATTTGTCGAGTATGAACTATGAACTTCTTGATTGTTACATTGTTGTAAATATATTAAATTTGTGGTAAAATTTCAAAGGTACGTGAGTGTTAGCTACCCTGATTCTACTTTACTGCGTAACACGGTTCTACCGATCCTAGTACTCATGTTATCGCTCGAGGTAATATATGTTTGCATGACAATTGCTATAGATTTCTTATGGGCACTTCTTTGAGTTGAAATTTGTAATTGTCCCTTTATTTTGATAATTAATTTCTCCTATTGATAAAATAATCCTTTTGTTTGTAAGACGGGTTGAGTTGTGAGATGGGTAAACTGGTGGTAATTGATTAGTTGTTTATGTATAATGATTTTGTATTAGGTTGGTTGGTATAGCGTCCAGATCCTTATTTTATGAACTGTGGAATTGTAAGTATACCTACAAGTATGTCAATGAACTTGGAAGTAAGTGCTATTGAGATTGAATGGATGAGATTGAGTTACTCGTGAGTTTGGAACAAAGGCCATGGTTGGTTTTGTTTTGAGTTTGAGTTTGCAGTTCCGTATGTTATCAAGTTGTCGTATTCTCTGACCTTGGCTCGTGGATGAGTAGCTTAGAGTTTTACGCTCTAAGTGTTGAGCAGTTCCTTAATGGAATATGTGATAACATTGATATTGAATTGGGAGGAGATTTGGTTACTGGCATTGAGTTATGCGTTGTTAGGCCGTTGTGCCATACTGTGTTTACGGTCCCGTGTGACCTGGGTT
Source organism: Silene conica (assembly GCA_029255685.2). Classification (NCBI taxonomy): domain Eukaryota; kingdom Viridiplantae; phylum Streptophyta; class Magnoliopsida; order Caryophyllales; family Caryophyllaceae; genus Silene; species Silene conica. Next base: position 27,200,250 of record CM055314.2, on the reverse strand, counting down.
ATTGAGTCATATTTCGGGTTGGAATCGATATTGAAATGGAAGTATTGATTGCGTTTTATTCCGTCGGTTCACTCACCCTTGTCTTTGGTCTTAGGATCGACTATTAGAATACGATACTTGGTTATTTGGAGTAAGATTTTATGAGATAGGGTAGTGGGAAAGACGGAGTAATGAACTGAAAATTTTATAATGAGGTTACGGGGACGTAACCATGTTTTAAGGAGGATAGGATTGTAAAATCTTAATGATTTTAGGATATGACTAGTTGTTTTGACGTGGCTAATTGGTATTTGACGATTGTTTTACATGTCTCAATAATCTTGCTTACTTCTGTTATGCACGTTAACTTTGGGGACAAAGTTTCTTAAGGAGGGTAGAACGTGACAACTCGTGTTTTGAAGTAGTTTTGAAATACCTTTTATTAGTATTCGATGTTCTGTGGAGACCAGTTTGTTGACTGTGGAATGGTGAACTTCGGGACGAAGTTCATTTTAAGGGGGAAAGACTGTAATACCTCGTATTTTATTTAATGTTTAATTATTATACCGACGTTTTGAAGGTTATTCGAGGATTCAAACTCGATAATTAAGTGATTTAGTAATGTTTTTATACCTTATATGATGTTAGTAAAATGTCGCGTATGAGCCTTATTTATCGAATCCGTGATTTGAAGTTGTGTTGGGCCTCGTTATGTGTGCCCAAGGGCTGTCTTCGATGGGCCTCACTTATACCACAAAAATAAAATAATAATAGACTCCACCAAAACCCTACTTCCCCATCTAAAGTCTGCCTCCATCGACACAAGAGTTGCCTCCAACGACTCTCACCAAACACCATCCTTCATCCCTTCTACATCTCGCTTATCCCTCTTGCACCACAATTCAAACAATGGCCTTGAGATTAGGAAGAACGAAAGAGAGATATCAGGTCAGTCGTGGTCCCAGCCTTATCATTCCTGTGATACGCAGCATGCTTTGGTACGTAATTTTCGTGCTCTTTATTAATTTCGAAACTGAATTTTAAGCTTGGGGGTAGTCCTTGAAGTACGTATATGGTATAACTCGTGTTTATTTCACAATCTTACCACGGAAACAATAATAACGAATGCCATAGATGTCGACCACTGAAACGTCTTAGTACTCTGTTTCTGTATTTCAGATTGCTTCATTCTTTGTTGCTTCGTTCTGCACTCGTTCGGTTGTGGTGTTGATGTTGTTTTATGGTATGAATTCTGGGTTGTGGTAGTAGGTTGTTAGTAGGTTAGTTTGGGGGTTTTTGGGTGGCTCGTGGTGGTCAGAGCACCACCAGGGACTGGGTGTCTAGGGGGCGGCAGAGGAAGGAAAGTAATAAGCGAAAACAGGGGCTGTTGTACACGGGTAATGAGGGGTTTGTTTCGTGGGGTTGTGATAGTGTCGAGGCCTGGTGGTCACCACCAGGGTGTTGAGGGTGGTCTAGAGTGTCTGTAGTAGTGTTTGGTTGGTGATGGTGGTGGCAGTGGTGGTGCTAGCAAGCGGCTAAGGGTCTGGTTACGGCAGGTGTAAGTCGCGGTGTTAGTATATGTGTTTGTGACCAGGGGGTTTGATGGTGGTTTCGAGGGCTGGTGGGGACAGGTCTGGAAGCGTGGTTAGCGTCAATAGGTACACCGTGGTCCAAGGTTGGTGGTCATGGTGGTGAGGTGGTGAGTAAGGTGGCAGGAGAGTGTCGAGGAGGGCTGGAAGTAGGCTGGTCGGGGCTGCGGTTACGGGTTTGGGCTGTTGTGTATGGTGCGTGATTTTTGTATGAGCGATGGTGTTAATGAGTATTTTATCTTTATTATTATTATTATTATTTCTTATTATTACTATTATTATTCTTATGGTTATTATTATTTATACTTATTATCTTTATTAGTTTTACTTATTATTGTTACCATTTTAGTGTCTATGTTGTTACAACCATGATTATTGTGTAGTATTCGTCAGTAATGCGTGTCACCATCACTTTTGGTTACGATTTTATGTTAATCGAAGTATGAGTCGGGAAGACTATCGAGTCATAATAATTTCTACTTTGGGAAAGTTTCCATTTTTGGAAACTTTCCATTTATAGGAAGTTCTGTTTATAGTAAGTGCGGGTTGTTTGTGGGGGTTCGGGAAGTTTATTAATTCATTACGTATGCGTGTTTAGGTAGCGGGCTTCGCGTGGAACATTTCTAGCGAGCTTTGGATTTATCTGCATTCCTGCTATTTGAGGTAGGGGAATACTGTATACATGATGACGAGTGATCTGTGATTATTATGTTAATTATTTATATATCTCATTGGATAATTGGTATTATATTGTGTTTAATTGCCTTATATATTTCTGTGATATAATACGATGTGAAAATATTGGGTCTTGTGATACGGTGCGGAGTTTATATGGCGTTGGATCGGTGCGGAGTTTATATGGTGTTGGATCGGTGCGGAGTTTATATGGTGTTGGATCGGTGCGGAGTTTATATGGTGTTGGATCGGCGTGGAGTTTATATGGTGTTGGATCGGTGCGGAGTTTATTTGGCGATGGATCGGTGCGGAGTATATTATATTGTTGTCTTATTTATCTTTCTACTCAACCTCGTGGTTGACCCTGTGTATTCGTGTGACACCTACGATGATCCGGAATGGGGAGTAGATCTTACAGGAAGGAGACAAACGAGTCTGTAGCTGGGACGGGAACGTGAGATGCGGACTTGGGACCGACTTAGATCTACATCACATATAGAGTAGTCGCCAGTTGTACTTTTATTTCTTTTTATCCCTGTAACATCAAAGTTTAAATTCTATCGGTTTTATATAAAGTACTTTGTATTGCTTTACTTTGTTATTCACTACCTCGGACTTTCCGAGAGGGTAACAGCTCTACTTATTCGAGAATGTCTTGCCAAAGGCTCTTGAATAAATGGGGGTGTTACAGTTAGCTTCATTACCAGGCGGAGGAGGAGGAGGGACAACCTCAGATTGAGTCCTTTGGTTCTCAAGAACCTGAAGGAGCGCTTGCATTATGCTATTCTCTGCAGCAGAAGTCCTCACCATCCTTCAAAAGAGAAATTGTGTTAACTTAGCAAATAGCAGGCACAAACAGACTACAATATAAGTCTTTAAATCTACCCCATCTCTCATTCATTATTCAATTGTATGGTCAAGTTAAGGTTGGGGTCACATGAGTGCGTCGGGAGCGATAACGCTCTGATACCAACTGTAAAACCCCTCGTCGCAGCGGAAAAATAAAACATACAAACATGCCAAAATTTACGCGGAATTTAAACTTTAACATTCAAGATAAAACGAGGTGAATTAAAACAAACTATACAAACTTAAATAATTCAAAACATAGATAAGTATATGTATCTAAGTACGAAAAGTATAAGTACAAAAACAGCCTGGGATGGCACATCCCTACAGGCACTCAAGTTTATATCAAAAACTAGGTCTAGCTACACGATAAACGGTAAGTCAATGATGATAGGATCATCGCTCGCTAGCCTCCTGTAACCCACCAGCAACCTGTCATGTACCTACATACATGAAAACATGTACGCCACAATCAGTGGGGAGTGACTAGAGTTCTCCTAGCCACCTATTGTTAACGACACGTAACACATAAAGCATCCAACATACTCCAACATTTATAACATGCGAAGTATATATATCAATATCTCAACTTTCACATCAACATGCAATACTATGCAAAGGCTCTTAACTAACTTCGGAAACTATTTGAAATGAGAGCCGGTCTCCCTTCCGGTTGCCTGGCCGGGGGGTCTTTCAATCCAAACCATTTACGAAACCAGACTAAGAGTCGTCCAATGCCTTGGACGAACAGTTCTAAGATAAACAACACTCTATATAAACACAATCAATCAGCAACATCTGACACTGTACCCCAACTCAGGCAAGCAGATGCAATCAGCAGTATCTAGAACCTACCCCAACTCAGGCAAGAACTAAACACAATCAGCAGTGTCCAAGTCACACCCCAACTCAGGTAAACTTGGTACACAAGTCAGCAAGTATACACTCGTGAACCCCTGCTCAGGCACGAGTGGATACCAATCAACTAATAAGTGTTCATTGACCCTGCTCAGTCGTGACCATTACCCTTCGTAGTGAAATCGGGATTCCTACTCAGACCCAACTGTTGGAGTAAATGTCCTCCACAGTGTGTGATTATTTGAGTAAATCTTTTACAAGATCACGCATGGATACTTAGTATATTAATCAGTTGATTAACGTTTATCGGTAACGATTGGCTCACTAGAAGTTTAACGTTACTGTCATATGATGGCGATAATCAGCTGATCCCTAAAGGTCACACCTATAGGATAGTACTGAGAAATGTGATTATATATTAATATAATTACATAAATGCTAAACTTAGCTAAATGTAGTTAAGTAGACGATAAACATTTAATATGATTAAATAATAATTAGGAGAAATGAATTAAATGTTAATTCTAATAAATATATATTAAAAGTTATATTTATTAATTATATTTTATTATATGATAGAATAATATAATTGGGATTAATTAATTATAAGATAATTAATTAATATTCTCCGGGAATTAAATTTGTACAACGAAAAGTATTAAAATATACTTCCTCCGTTTTTATATAATGTTCCCATTTGTTGAATATATGAGTGTAGTATTTTAATAAAATGGGTACATTATATAAAAATGGAGGAAGTATATGATATTTTAAGGAAGTTCGGAATAAGGAAACTGACTCAAAATATTATATTATAATGAGGTTTCCTAATTGAAGTACAATACCAACACAAACCAAAACCCTACATATAGAGGTTTTCGGCCGTGAGGTTGGAGACACAAGAAGAAAATGTTTTTCCTCTCTTATTCTTTTTGATTAGTTTATCATCTTAATCCCAAAATAAATCCTCTAAAATAATTAGTAGTAATTTAGGAGGAGCGTTGAGGGAATCTTTCTCTGTCGTCTTGGGTGCAATCTAAGGAGAACTTCTGCCTTGAAGTTTGGGTTTATACAAGGTTGTTCTTAGGCCGATCTCATATAGGACCAAAGGTTATTTCTATGATCCTTGTCCTATTATTTCAGTTCTATTGTTTTAATATCAATTCGTTTTTGATATAATCCTTTGCAGTATTAATTAAGTTAATACTTTTATGAGTAATTTAAGAAATTATTTCCTACACCAACCCACTACGGTCATAGAAACTCACGGTAGAACAGAGATCCCTGCTCAGACATAATCCTACCGCATCAACCATACACGTGACGGTCCAGCGGTCCCTGCTCAGACATGTCCATCACGGCACAAACACTCACATGTCAAGCTAGATGATCCCTGCTCAGATCATACCTTGACATGCATCCAAACATCAGCACATATAGTACTCTAGCGGTCCCTGCTCAGACATATTCCGATATGTACTACAACCAAATCATTAGTCCTAATCTTCTAGACCTCTAATCAACACTTAATTGACCCCATGAACTAAGTTGAGGGAGAGCCGGTTTCCCTTTCGGTTACCCGACCGGGGGGTCTCTATCCTCTCTCCATTGCCGAACGCAATATAGTGCCGCCCGAACCTCGGGGACTTCAAACACACATACACATATAAGAGAAGACCAAATTTGATAACAACCACTAGCAACCTAAGACTCTCCTCTACAAGTCTAAGGGTTACCTATTCAACTAACTAGGTTCACTAAGTCTCATAAGCAACCTAAGAAATTGATTAGCTTAAGATAAGAAATAAACATGCTAAAACAATGTTTACTACATTACCCATTACCATTAAGAATTAACCAACCTTAGACAAGTAACTAGCCACTTTACCAAATCTTACCTAGCTCAAATATACATTTAAAACTAAGTATATATATCACCAAAAATCACTTAAACATCCTAAAAACAATTGGGAAACAAGCCCCCAAAACAGCTCGAAAAACAATTAAACGAGTAGAAAGTTACAGCGGTGTTTGCGCAGGCTGTGCAAGGGGATGCGCAACTGCGACTGGGTTGCGCAGCCTGCGCATGGTGAGGCGCAGCCTGCACCCAAGCATGTGCACGACCAGAGAGGACGTCATGCATTGAGTGGGAGATAGTAATAGGGCATGAGAATTGGTGACACACACTTGTCTCGGACAAGTGGGAGATTGTTGGAGGAAGTGTCCTCGACAATAGTGTGTTGACATAATTAAAACTCATTTGAATGAAACACAACTGGGAGTGTTACTCTTTTAAAGTCGACTGATCAACATTTACCGATAATGATTGGCTGTCTAGAGTTTGACATTATCGTCATATGATGGTGGTGATCAATTGATCCCTTAAGGTCATATCTTTAGGGAATTCCGTCTCAATGGAATAATTAATTAATATTGTATTGGATAACGAATTAATTAATAACTAGAAATTTGGAGATAATTTTTACATGACGAATATTTTATAATGGGATTATAATAATAATAGTCAAAGTAATAAAATTGTTTTATTACTCGGTTTTTATTTATTCGTTTAGGAAACGATTAAATTGAGAATTAACACGGTTGATCATAAAATTACAAAGAGTTGTAATTAAAAATATGATATTACATTTTTAACGGGTAGTAATTTCGAATTATTAGTAGTATTATTTAAATGTTATAAAATTGTGAATTATGAATTTTAAAGAGTTAAAATTGCATAATTAACAAATTGGTTCATGTGTTATGGGACATCTGTGACATGTTACAAATTAACACAATTGACAAAGATAAAATGGGTCTATAATAAGACCCATTTGAACCGTGTAAATGATGTGCATATGGGTGATGATTGTGTGTGTTAGTATGCAAAGAGGTTGAGTGTATGATACAAAGAAAATATTGTAAGGAATATTGCTCACTTTTTGTAAGAGTATGAGAGGCATGCATTGGCCATATTTGGCTCATGATAGCCGGCTAAGAGTGAGCAAGCAAGCTCACTTTTGCTCCTTAAATACACTCTACACACCCCTTGCTTACACAACAAATGTTGCAATTTGAAAGTTGTTCATCTCATGCAAAATCCCACCACAACATCATTCTCTCTAAATTTCTAGCAAAATAGTTTTTCTAAGAAAATTAATTATTTCCAATACTAATAATATTAAGGGTAATATTATTAATATTTCTAGTTTACTAATACAATTTTTCTAGTAACAAAAATTGTGTTGGTTTGAGATCGGGTCCTTGATACGCATCTTTTGGAGACGATTTTGTGTTAGATGGTTATAAGGGTATTTCGATTTTTGAAGACTCATATAATAGGTGATTATTGAGTATAAACCTTCTAAAACCAATGTAAGGGCATTCACACATCTTATGTAATCATCATGCATGCATAAGATCTTATTAAGTTTTTAAACCTAAACTTAAAGAAACAAAACTCACATTAGATATGAGTATAAAATCTGGAATTAGATTTTCAACAAGTGGTATCAGAGCATGACGGTTGTTGCATGCATGATCGGATTCATGTTTTATGTTAAACAGATTAACATACATATTTCGAAATTATTGTGTTTATTATGATAAATCACAAAATAATTTGGCATGTTAAAGTTTCTGTTTCTAAAATGATTTTAGGACATAAAAATAATTTTATGGATTTTTATTGTTCATTTTTATATTTATTTGTATATTATTGAAGTTTAAATCGGTTTAAACAAACAATTAATGGAAAAATAGTTAAACATAGTTTCTGGCCGATATTTTTTGATATGTTCTCACATGCATATTTTATATATTGTATATAAATTTTCGTAACAAATGAAGTTATTATGCATGGATCATGAATTTTATGAGATAAATAGTCATAATATGAGTTAAAATGGGTATAGGAGGTTATATTTCGAATCTGACCTTGAAAATTTTATGAGAAGTCACATGCAATATATACAGTAGCTATATAAATTGTCGGACTTATTGGACTAATTTTGCATGATTAATGATTTTTATAGTAAAAATCACATTAATAGTGACTCAAATTCGACTTTAATAGTTAGAGTTGGAATTTTGCCATACAAATTTTACACAATGTCACATGCAATATTTACAGAATGTATAAAAATTTTGAGAATTTGTTCTCAAATAATGCATGATTTATGATTTTAATGGTTAAAATCGGCTATATAATGACTTATTGTGTTAAAAATAGTTAATCTTAAGATTATGGCATAAACTTTTACCCATATATGTCTTATATAATAGGAACATCAGATCTAAAAGTTGGATATCAAAAAGTTTCTGTTTTTATGATTATTAATTTTTTATGAGTTAAATAGTTAATAATCGTAATTCTTGAGTCATAAAATAAAATTCCGAGTATGGTCTGTAATTTCTGGTCATTTCCAGATTCAAAAATGTATTTAAGAATGACTAAAAATTTATACCAATTTATTGCAAGTTTTTATAATTTAAATCGGATTTTTAACCATAAAAACGTCTTTTATATAATTTATTTAAGAAATAAACTATATATTTTTGCATAATACCATTTTATTAACTTCTGAAAATTTTAGAAATTTCCTGAAAGTTTAAAATCTTTAAATTTTAAATTTCGAATTTTATTGACTCATTTGGCCATGTTTCGTTTATTGTCCCGTAAATACAAGTAATTTATGAACAATAATGCAAAATCAAGTTGAATCATGATCAAACATTAGTAGAGACTAAAAATTGATTCCTAAAGTATATTAGGATGATTAACTTGGACATAAATAAGGTTTATGTAATTTTGTTAATTTTAATAGTTAAAGTCACGCATATCTGTAAAAACCGTAAACAAATATGAGATATTTGCTCCCATAAGGCGATTTGGCATTAAAAATTGAGCATGTGGATACATATTTTATTATTGCATTTATTTAATATGAATGTCATATTTGAATGTTTTTATATAATTTGGAATTATGTAATTTTCTTAGTATGGCCTTAGTTTTAATCAATATTACCCGTAATGAAAGGGAATATTGATTCGGTTGTAATTTATGTGATCTCGTATCACGGGTTTGTAATTTAATTTAAATTTCAGTTTTACAATAGAGTAGTTGTATTATTTTATTGTAATTTCGGAGATCCAAAAGACGGTGCCATACGGAAAGGAGTTCCGACAAGAAGGTGTTTTCTTGGATGGCGTGCCTATAAAGTTGAAGGGACCATGAAGTTGGTTTCCGAATTTTTAATAATTAATTAGTTTTTACTATTACTAGGAAGGCCATACTAGGATTTTATTGCTTTATTGCTTTTATTTTTGCATTATTTATATGTTTGCATGCATAGCCAAATCGCCATAAACATGCATATTAGTTTAGATTGTTAAAAACGACCGTGTCAATTATAATTATCGAGTTCACCGATTTAATTCGCTTAAAGGAGATAGATAATAAATTGACAAGACCTCTATATTAAACAAAACAATTGAGAATTAGCCTTACCAAATAGTAGAACCTTTGAGCTTCTATTTCGTGGGGTGGTGCTAGTCCAGTGGGCAGTACGAACCCCATTACGTAGGATAAGTGGGGCGATGAGGTGGATTCAGTCCAGTGGGCGGATCACATCTCGATGCTGTAACACCCCGATTTATTAAGGAGCCTTTGGCAAGACATCCTCAGTAAATTGAGCTGTTACCATCTCGGAATACCCGAGGTAGTGAATAACAAAGTAAATCAAACCAAAGTACTTGTAACACCCCCATTTATTTAAGAGCCTTTAGCAAGACATTCTCAAATAAATAGGACTGTTACCATCCCGGAATATCCGGGGTAGTGAATAACAAGGTAAACAAACCATAGTACTTAATATAATACTGATTAAATTTAAACTTGGTATTACAACAACTACGAGGTCCGAACTTGATAAAATGAAAGTACAACTGACGATATCTAAATGTGATCTAACTCTAAGTAGGTCCATGCCATGTCTCTCTCCATGCCCAAGCTCTTAATCCATCTGTCTCTTTCCTGTAGAATCTACTCCCCATTCCGGATCATCGTAGGTGTCACACGAATACACAGGGTCAACCGCGAGGTTGAGTAGGTAAAACAACTAAAACATAATAAACAAACACTGTCATAAATATATTGGAATCAATCATCCCTTCTCCGCACCGATCCAACACCAAATAAACTCCGCACCGATCACAAGACCCAGAATACTCCACACCAATCACAAGACCCAGTATACTCCGCACCAATCACAAGACCCATTATACTCCGCACCAATCACAAGACCCATTATACTCCACACCAATCACAAGACCCATTATACTCCGCACCAAACACAGACCCTTTATCTCCGTCACCTCGAATCGTATCACAGAATATGAAGTCAAATAAAGCAATATATCATTCATTCAATAATAATATAAACATTGTTAACAACGGTCAAATAACTCATCATCAGGCATACGGTATTCCCCTACCTCAACTGCAGAAGGCGACGTCAAAAGAACAGCTGCTATTAGAAGTGTTCAACGCGAAAACCACCACCTAAACATATATATATATATGTAATGAATTAAAATGCTTTCCAAGTCCTTCTATTTCTCTTACACATGCTAAGAATAGTAGCTTCTAAAAGCGGAAAGTTTCCCAAAATGGAAACTTTCCCAAGAAGGAAATTTCTTAAAAGGAAGCCCAAATAAATTCACGACTCAACATTGTACTAGCACAAAATATAAAACTAACCATAACAATAAAGGACTAACAAAAATAGTAATACTAATACAATAACAATAATAATACAACAATAATAACCATCATAATAATAATAATAATAATAATAATAATAATAATAATAATAATAATAATAATAATAATAATAATAACAATAGCTATTAACGTACTAAAAAAAACAACAAACAAGGCCGTGGCAACAACCCTTCACCGAGACCACAAACACAACAAAATGTGATAACAACCCATTACCGAGACCACAAACACCACGACAACGCAACCCCAAACACCACCGAGAACCCCTGGCCTCCATACCGGCACCACCAGACTCGCCACTGAGCCACGGTGGTTCTAGGGAGGAGGTCAGTGACCGGCGAGAACCACCCACAACTCCGAGCAACTGAACCGAAAACGCTTACACCACTACAGCTACTCTATTTCACGGTCTGCACCACCAATCGACACCTATTTAATTACACCCACAGCCACCACGAACCACCGCGAAAGCCACCAACACAAACCCCATATAACCCTCTAACAATCTACCCAAACACCCATCTCAAAAGTATAAGACACTGCATACGAAAACTCATACGAAAGTTCCTGCCCAGATTTGTTATTTCTGAAAACAACATTTAACATCTTTCGTCCCCCAAAACGAACCCTATAAACACCCCCACGACGCACCCCCAGCCACGGTGACAACCACCACTCTGGCCCCGTGACAACCAACAACCAAACAATGCTAAAACACAAACCAAACATTAACTTAAAACAGAAACGAAATCCAATACCTACATACATGTTTATCACTCTGTTTTAAAATATTAAAACGAACAGTTGGCCCTCAGATTAAATGACTACAGTCCGGTGACCCTCGGTGGTCAGAGCCGACTTGTCAAAGGTGAAAACACGACTACCCATAACATAGAGTTCTACCGTACCCAAAATAGATCTCAAAACACAATAAACATGCTTGATTTATACATACAAAAGAGGAAGGACAAAACTGCAAAACCGCGTTATGGTGAACGTACCAGACTTATGGCCAAAAAGAACCACCCTAGGCTAGTCTATAACCACCGTGGACGACCCCTTCTTCTTCCCTGATGTGGCGGCTAGGTTTTTCGTGTTTTGAGATTTGTGTTTTGAGTAGGGTTTAGGGTAGAACAGTGGCCTCCAAAAGGGCGGCAGGGAAACAATGGTCTGTTTTGTTTACTCAATCCGTACGTGGGCTGTAACCTTGCACGCAAAACGAGGCCCATGGCCATGCTACCACAGGTCCTAGGTTCGAGCCACGCTAACAACACACTACTATTATTATCATTTGGTGGCTAGGTTCCCATATCGAAACCCACCGAAGTCCAAAACGCTTAACATTAAACAAGTACACATTAGCTTATGAAACGCACAATTATAAGTTATACCGTCTACCCATAAAATTATATAAAGGTTAATAATAATACGGGTTATTACAGTACTTTATATAAAAAGTGGTAAAATTTAAACATTTGTTGTTACAGAAGTTACATAGAGAAATAAAAATACAACTGATGACTACTATAAGTGTGATGTAGATCTAAGTCGGTCTCAAGTCCGCATCTCACATTCCCGTCCCAGCTCCTGACTCATCTGTCTGTTTCCTGTAGAATCTACTCCCCATTCCGGTGTTGGGGCTGGTGTCCTTGACAATTAAGTACAATGACTTATTAAATCTCTTTAAGGATCACAAGGGCATACTTCTGTATTATTACCAGTTGATCCACGTTTATCAATAACGGTTGGCTTGCTAGATAAGTTTGACGTTATTGTCATACGGATGGCGGTGGTCAACTGGTCCCTATACGTCACACCTATAGGACACGTTTGAGAGATGTGAAGGTATGAAAATACAATCACATTTTGCCGAATATGACTAAACGGTTAGTCAGAGGTATTGACTATTAAATTAGTCAATAAGATGTTGAGAATTATTATTTAATACGGATTAAATAATTTTAGCTAATACGGATTACAAGATTAATTCGTAAATTAAATATAAACGGTTATATTTAATTAAATATTATATTCGCGTATTAATATAAACAGTTATATTAATTTGGGTAATTATACAATATCGTATTTTGTCAGACTATTATTAATATATCGACTGTATTAATATCTGATAACATGTTACGATTTATAAACATAAACCCGCGAAATATATTAAAGCTAATTGGGTCGAATCACGAATTAGAATAAGGTAAGAGTGGAAAGCCCACTCCTACCTAAACTCTAATTTCGGCCGAAATAACTATATAAGGAGGAGGACTCTCCTTATATCAGTTACTCTTGTTGCACTGTAACATAATTCTCAAGTAAAATTAGGGTTTTGAGAGCATTCTTCTCCCAAAACCTCAGATCTCACATCTAAAACCTCAAGGGCTCTCCCTATATTGCAAGGCAATTGGAGAGGATTTCTAGCACACGCGGCCTCGTCTCAGACTAAGTCTTGGGTGCAAGTTATAGGAGGGAATTTGCATTAATTCCTGTTCTTAGGCCTTTTTGCGCGAGGACTAAAGGTTGTACTTCTTTTCTCATGTTTTTAATCTTATGACGATATTCACAGTTGTATATTTCATTATAATCCTGTTATTTTGGGGTGAATACGCGTTTTATTCCCCACAAGTGGTATCAGAGCCTTAGGCCATGAAAATTTTACAATTGTGTCTTTCATAAGCTTTAAAAATTTTGAAAACCGTACCTTCTGTCGAAGGCACTCGATCGAGTCCCTGTGACACTCGATCGAGTGCCATCGTACCAGGCTGCCGTGCGTGAGTTTTAGTGAGAAATCGATCTTGTTTTTCGATTATAATTTGCATATTGTTAATTAATCGATATTTTTAGCAATATGTAAATCTTTTGTTGTTGTTTATATATGATTTACAAGTTTTAAATCCAAGTTATAAACTCGTTTTAATGTAAAAGTGCAGCGATTTGCAAATTTAATAAGCCACTCGATCGAGCCCTGCTGCACTCGATCGAGTGACCCTGACACTCGATCGAGTGCCCCTGTTACTCGATCGAGTGCACTCGTTTCGGGGTATTTATTTTCGAAAATAACTCGTTTTCTTATTTTCACATGGCTTAAAATAATATACTGTATACGGAAATAGTATATTATTTAGTGAAACGGTTCACACTCGATTGATACATATTGTTTTAAAACGGTTTAAAATAATGGATTATATGTTAATTAAAATTGGTGATTAAAACGGTATAGTCACTTAATTTTAATCCTAAAAGGTGGTTTGGTATAAATTTATCATAATAACAGTATTATGTCATGTATAAATTTTATTTAGTTGATGCATTTTATTTATCGTCTTGTGAATGCTTTGAATGCTTTCAATAACGTATTTAATTTTTGCAAACGGTTGTAACTTAGTGTGGCCTTAGTAGATTGTGTTACCGTAATGATGGGACACGATCTTGCTTGTAATTTTGAGATCTTGAATCTCCGTTTTGGGTTTTTGCCATGTAATTACTTTTGTATTTAAATTAGAATGTATCTAGGTCTACTCATGTAATTTAAATTAGTAATTTTGCGAAGACCAAAGACAAGACGGAGACCGGATGCTCACTCCCGCTGCAAGGACCAAGATGGAACATCAAGACAAGCTTCTAGGGTCCAACGGTGGATTCCAAGTTGTTTTATGTTTATTTTGGTAGGATAGGCCACACTAGGACTTTTATTTACGTTTATTGCATTTATCTTTACGCTTTCATCGATAATAGCTTGCATCATATTCCGCCTAAAAACCAAACCACCTATATCATGCCTGAAAACTGACTCATGTAGAGGTCACGCGTTAGTTTTCTGTGACAATACAGATTTCATATGTCATAATAAAGCCATCACTTTATTTAATTCATTCACGAATATGCTAGTATTAGTTCACTTAATATGGATAAATAAAAGTTGATGGGGTCTTCCTCGTATAACCAAAAATTGAGATTAGTCTTTATAAATCAGCCTCCCATGAATCCCTTCTTCGTCGGTAGGCATAATATGACCCCTTCTACGTCGGGTAAGTGGGAACAGATGATTTATTTTATCTCAACATCATGGTCACTCGATAATATTCCAGTGACTGAGATGGACTAATAGATAGGATTTACGGAAATCTATCGACCAAGAGTTCCAACGATTGGAATTAGCCAAACTGTGGGCTTATCAATATACGGAAATTGAGTCTTGGGATCGTTTATATAATTCTTGAGGGAGATCAATTATATAAATGCATGAGTCTACGAGTTTAAATTCACATTTAATATAGACTTAAATCACAACAATAAGTTGCTTATATGGTTTTGTTTTATCTTCTTTTCAGTGTAGAACACGTTCATTAAAACTGCTGTAAATCTAAAATGGCTGGTGAAGACCCAATGCCAAGTGCCAAGCTAGCACGTGAATCCTGGCTAAAAGCCTTCATGGACTCCATGAATCAGTCAACTAGACTGAAAAATGATGGGTCAAACTTCTCTGACTGGGAGGCAGCACTACGGAATGCTGCCATTGCTGACGGAAAGCTCAAGTTCTTAACTGAGCCCATTCCGCCAAACCCAGGAACTGGAGCTAGAGCCAACGAAATTCGCGCTCATAGCGATTTCGTTATGGAAGCGGGTGCGATAAAGAACGTACTCATCTATGCAATGGAATCCAATTTGCAAAGACGCTTCATAACCCATGGTGCAAACAAGATTTTCACCACGCTCACTAACGAATTCTCCAAGGCTCCGAGAATCGTTTCTTATGAGCATACCTGTCGCTTCTTTGAGGCGAAACTCCAGAAGGGCCAAGCTGTTAGCCCACATATTCTCAACATGATTGAGAATGTCGAGAAACTGGAGTCCCTAAACTGCAAGATCAGTGAGAACATCATCGTTGATCGCATGCTTCATTCGCTTCATGACGGGTTCGCCCTCTTTAGGGCCAACTACTACATGAACGACATGAAGAAGACTCCCCATGAGCTCCACTCCCTTCTCGTACAGACTGAGAAGGATCTTAAGTTGAGTGGGAGTCTTAAGCAGGATGTTCTCATGATCTCCAGTAAGGGGAAAGGTAAAGGGAAGGCTAAAGCTCAGGGCGACCTAGCAGTAGGTAAGCCCAGGTTCAAGAAACCAGGATTTACAAAGAGTGGGCCTGGTGAGTCGAGTAACTCACAAGGCAAGACAAAGAGCAAGGATACAAGCATGGAATGTCACCATTGCCACAAGACTGGGCATTGGAGGCGCTCCTGCCCCGTGTATCGCGAGGACATTAAAGCAGGCCGTGTTACTCCTGTTGGTATGTCTTCTTCTTCTTTTATTCACATGATTGAGATTAACCACGCAAGTTGCGGAACTTGGGTACTTGATACTGGTTGTGGTTCTCATCTATGTAATCATGTGCAGGGCCTCCGAAACCAAGAACCCCTAATCAAGGGTGAGGTGGACCTGCGTGTCGGGAATGGAGCACGTGTGGCTGCAGTCTCGAAGGGAACATACGTAATCCAGCTTCCAAGTGGATTCGAGTTATTTTTGTATAACTGTTATTATGTTCCTAGTTTGTCCAAAAACATTATTTCAGTTTCTGCACTTGACAAACTCGGATTTTCATTTGTAATAGAGAATAATAGCTGTATTTTCTCTTTACACAATATGATTTATGGCAAGGCAGTTTCCATGAATGGAATTTATGTTTTAGATCAAACTACCGAGATATTACATGTGAATAATAAAAGAATAAAGGTAGGTGACAAAGATCAAACTTACCTATGGCACTGTCGTATGGGACACATAAATGAGAAACGCGTTAAACAGCTCATACAGAATGGAGCTATTTCGCCCTTTGATTTCGAATCATATGGCACGTGTGAATCATGTCTCATCGGCAAAATGACTCGTATTTCCTTCAAAGGTGTTGGAATGCGCGCTGCCGACCTATTAGGACTCATACATACGGACGTATGTGGCCCTATGTCGATCAACGCACGAGATGGCTATAGGTATTTCATCACTTTCACGGATGATTTAAGTAGATATGGCTATGTCTACTTAATGAAGCACAAAAGTGAATCCTTTGACAAGTTCAAAGAATACCAGAATCGGGTACAGAACCAGCTGGGTAGAAAGATTAAAGCACTACGCTCGGATCGTGGTGGTGAGTATCTTTCACGCGAGTTTGATCAACACCTAAAAGACTGTGGGATCGTACTACAGTTGACTCCACCTGGAACACCACAATTAAATGGTGTGTCCGAACGGAGAAATCGAACTTTACTTGATATGGTTCGATCCATGATGAGTCACACCGTTGTGCCTGATTCATTGTGGGGCTATGCTCTTTTGTCGGCCGCTCTAATACTTAACCGAAGTCCGTCTAAAGCTGTTGACAAGACTCCATTTGAGTTATGGAAGGGAACGGTCCCTAACTTGTCCTTTATTCGGGTTTGGGGCTGCGAGGCTTATGTCAAGTGGAGACACGAGGATAAGCTCGGCCCGCGATCGGTCAAGACATACTTTATAGGCTATCCAAAGGGAACGTTTGGTCATTACTTCTACTCGCCTACCGAACAACGTGTTTTTGTTGCGGCTAGTGCGACGTTCTTAGAGAAAGAATTTCTCGAGAACAAGTCGAGTAATAGAACCTTCGAGTTATCGGAGGTTCAAGAACCAACTACCGAGCAACCATTGGAGGAAACAGTGCCTCCAACCGAGGTTGCGGTAGATATCCCTGAGGAACCTAGGAGGTCGGGAAGAGTCTCTATTCCACCGGACAGATACATTGGTATGGTCGAGGAACACGATACAGATGACGTCTTACTCCTAGAGGGTAATGAACCCACAACCTATAAAGGTGCCATGACCAGTTCTGACTCAAAGCTATGGCTAGAAGCCATGCAATCCGAGATGGACTCCATGTATGAGAACAACGTGTGGGATCTTGTGGACCTACCTGCAAAGGTACGTCCCCTTCAATGCAAATGGCTTTACAAGATAAAGCATGCCGTGGAAGGACAACAAGATATCCATAAGGCTAGACTAGTTGCTAAAGGTTTCACCCAAGTGCCAGGCTTGCACTACGATGAGATCTTTGCACCCGTAGTCATGCTACGTTCCATTCGGATTATCTTAGCGATCGCCGCATTTCATGACTATGAAATATGGCAAATGGACGTTAAAACCGCCTTCTTAAACGGTTATTTGGAGGAAGAGTTGTACATGGTACAACCCGAGGGTTTTATCGATCCAGCACATCCTAAGAAAGTTTGCAAGCTTAAGCGTTCCATCTATGGACTTAAGCAAGCATCGCGGAGTTGGAATCATCGCTTCGACCAAGTGATAAAAGAGAATGGGTTCATTCGATCAGTCGAGGAACCATGTCTCTATATCAAGTCGAGTGGGAGTAAGATTGTATTCCTAGTACTGTATGTCGATGACATACTCTTGATTGGGAATGACATACCTCTCTTATCTTCGGTTAAAGCATGGTTGAAAAACCACTTCCAGATGAAAGATCTGGGAGAGGCACAAAGAATTTTGGGCATCCGTATCTACAGGGATAGAACACGACGGATGCTGTCTCTCAGTCAGGAGTCTTATATAGAGAAGATTCTGGAGAGATTCAGTATGACGAACTCCAAGAAGGGGTTCCTTCCTATGACTCCTGGGCTTCACTTGAGCAAGACTCAAGAAGCTAAGTCAGTGGAAGAGAAAGAGCGCATGAGTCGGATTCCTTATGCTTCGGCAATAGGATCGATCATGTATGTCATGATATGCACACGTCCTGACGTTGCATATGCATTGAGTATGACAAGTCGATTCCAAGCTCATCCAGGTGAACAACACTGGATGGCCGTGAAAAACATTCTTAAGTACCTACGGAGGACTAAAGATTGGGGATTGACTTATGGAGGCGACTCAACGCTCTGCGCCACGGGTTACGCAGATGCTCGCTTCCAAACGGATCGAGATGACTCGAAATCTCAGTCTGGATTCGTTTCTACTCTTAATGGCGCTGCTGTCAGCTGGAAAAGTTCTAAACAAAATGTTACAGCAGATTCTACTACTGAGTCCACGTAAAAGAAGATATTTATTGATAAGATCGCTATGGATGACAACATAGCTGATCCTCTCACAAAAGCATTACCACGTGATAAGCATGAAGGGCACATTCATTCCATGGGAATTGGATGTGTTCCTAAGTTGTAGTACTCTTTTATGAATTCATGTAATAATTCATTTTCTCGTGTACTCTATTCAACCTTATTGTTATGATATAAAATGTTTTGTTTCTCATGTGGAATTGTACGCCAATTTTGAACACCACAAAGTGAACTGATTAACATTACATCGTTTTGGTCCTTGATTACCCACTTGAGCTGATAACTCAGGTAATCATTTTGTGACGTTGGTTGATGGTGGGTTCAACGAGCCATAAGTCACGTGGATGACTGACCAATCACAAAGGCGAGTTATACGGATATCTCGTAGGACACCCCGTGACAACGTTATGGAGTCCTAAATGTTTTATAACATTGGGTGCCAGGTCGTGGATAGGACCTCCATAGTGTTCCTTAGAGTCGAGTCTTTTGACTTTCAACTGTTTCTTGAGATTAAGACAGATTTTGGGTAACTTTGGTTTCTTTCCCACGGTCACCGTAACAGGGGCCAAGAGGATTTTTTCTGGGTTATTTCATGCTGGGCGATATCGGCAGGATTCGAGTTGAGGGAAATATCCAAACCCTTATCAGGATTTTATCATTTCTCAGGGCCACTCGAGGAGTAGTAACTGAAATGCATGGCCATGCTCGAATACAGATTCGTTTTATCAGTTAAGTTACTCTCTAGTCGGGGAAACCACTCTTGATACAGATCGCTTGTGAGATACGACCTTTGCGAATGCGGATTTGCAAATTGTCTTACATTGAGTGGGAGAAATTTTAAAAGGATATGAGATTCGGTTATCGCACCTACACTTGTACGGACAAGTGGGAGTTTGTTGGAGATTGTGTCCTCCACATGTAGTGTGATAACGTCATTGAACATACCCTTGTACGGACAAGTGGGAGATTGTTGGGGCTGGTGTCCTTGACAATTAAGTACAATGACTTATTAAATCTCTTTAAGGATCACAAGGGCATACTTCTGTATTATTACCAGTTGATCCACGTTTATCAATAACGGTTGGCTTGCTAGATAAGTTTGACGTTATTGTCATACGGATGGCGGTGGTCAACTGGTCCCTATACGTCACACCTATAGGACACGTTTGAGAGATGTGAAGGTATGAAAATACAATCACATTTTGCCGAATATGACTAAACGGTTAGTCAGAGGTATTGACTATTAAATTAGTCAATAAGATGTTGAGAATTATTATTTAATACGGATTAAATAATTTTAGCTAATACGGATTACAAGATTAATTCGTAAATTAAATATAAACGGTTATATTTAATTAAATATTATATTCGCGTATTAATATAAACAGTTATATTAATTTGGGTAATTATACAATATCGTATTTTGTCAGACTATTATTAATATATCGACTGTATTAATATCTGATAACATGTTACGATTTATAAACATAAACCCGCGAAATATATTAAAGCTAATTGGGTCGAATCACGAATTAGAATAAGGTAAGAGTGGAAAGCCCACTCCTACCTAAACTCTAATTTCGGCCGAAATAACTATATAAGGAGGAGGACTCTCCTTATATCAGTTACTCTTGTTGCACTGTAACATAATTCTCAAGTAAAATTAGGGTTTTGAGAGCATTCTTCTCCCAAAACCTCAGATCTCACATCTAAAACCTCAAGGGCTCTCCCTATATTGCAAGGCAATTGGAGAGGATTTCTAGCACACGCGGCCTCGTCTCAGACTAAGTCTTGGGTGCAAGTTATAGGAGGGAATTTGCATTAATTCCTGTTCTTAGGCCTTTTTGCGCGAGGACTAAAGGTTGTACTTCTTTTCTCATGTTTTTAATCTTATGACGATATTCACAGTTGTATATTTCATTATAATCCTGTTATTTTGGGGTGAATACGCGTTTTATTCCCCACATCCGGATCATCTTAGGTGTCACACGAATACACAGGGTCAACCGCGAGGTGGAGTAGGTAAAAACAGATAAAACATAAATAGCAATAAAACTGTATCCTCCTCCATCTCCATATCATTCGATCATCCACCACACCTCCGTCATATCACACCTCCCATCACACCACACCTCCATCACACCACACCTCCCATGGCCACATCACAAGTCCCATATCACAAGACCCATATCACAAGACCCATATCACAAGACCCATTTCACACCTCCCGATCTCCACAGTGATCAATAATAATAGTACAATCCACAGTGCAGTAATAATCAATTATATCAAACTCGTAATAAGCATCACTTACACATTCCATGGCATAACATGAATCGTAATATATATTTACCCTACCTGGAGTTGCAGAAGGACAACCGCTAGAATCGTTCCACCTCGAACTCAGTTCCTATAAATAGTACTTAATATCAATTGCTACCCATACCATCCAAACACTATCACCTTTATTCTATCATGTTCACAAGGGACACCCTTATCGTACTTCGTAAATATATATATCAACAGGCTCATATATATCAACTAATATAATTCCTTAGTCGTATCAAACAACACTAGTCAAGTACAACCTAATAAATATAGACTTATCGAACATGTCATTTGATTAAGTTGAATAACTACTATAGAACCCATAACAACAATGATTTAATTATTTTACCACGGACACAACATATATTAATACTAGTAACAATAATGATAACAAACATCACAATCGACAACAGCTTTCAATAAAATAATTACTTACTACTAACATTGACACAATAAGAATACTAGTAATAAGATATTCACAAAAGCAACAAAGATTAATAATATTAGAAGTAATATAAATAATACTTAAAAGAAATAGCAATGAAATATTATGTAATAATAATACTTGTTACTTTGATAATTAAATTATCGAACAACTATAAACTCATACGATAAAGCAGCACAACTTACATTACCACATTAATAACATTAATAATAATACAAATAATAATAATAATAATAATAATAATAATAATAATAATAATAATAATAATAATAATAATAATAATAATAATAATAATAATACCACCAAACAACAGCCGCGCCCTGCTCCCAGAACCACAGACCACCGATACAACCACCAGTGGCCTGCTCGATGGCCACCGACAGAACGAACCAGGCCCTTGAACAGGCCTCGTCCCTCGCCACAACCACCTGACCAGACTACTTCCACCTACCCTTCGACACCACCTCAGACCCTGTCACCACCTGACTCTACCACCAGAACCACCCCCCGACACCAGACTCTCGACCATGGTAGTACCATCGGGCTGACCTCCCCCGAGTCACCGATGGTACCACCCCCAAGACATCCCCAGCACTAGCATACCCAGAAACCGTGACCAACCCAAGCAACGAACACCCCCTTAAAACCATAACACCGGCCATGGTAACCACCATGGCCACCACCAGTATACTCCCTTGACAACCCCAGACTCACCACTCCCTTATACTTGCCCACGCGACTCAACAAAAGACAACGAAAGTATCTTGTAAAACCGAGTATGACTCATCTGGTTATAACTAAAGGATTATAGTGGTGACAAGCGGTGTACAACCTTGCCCACCGTGACTCTGGGTGGTTGACACGACCGAAACCAACACCAGGACACGACCCTCAAAAGCATAGATCGTAAATATGTGAAAAAGACCTTAGTGACATACTAAACCAGATCGAAACAACCCATAAACACAGGAGGACAACAAAGAGAAAAGGAACGCAGGACGGCATACCTACTTCAGACCCTATTCGACCACCACCAGCCCGCCTTAAGACCACCGTGCTCAACTCCTATGCAAGCTTTGGCATGACGGCAGAGGGTGTATGAGTTGTTTGCATGAAATTAGGGTAAGGAATGCTCAGCACAAGAGCTTATATATGACGGCATAAACAAGGTGTAAGTAGGTTTAGCAAATTAGAATAAACGTATGGGCTTATTGTCAAACTGAGTTGCACGCATAACGAGGCCCGTATTAGAGTGCTAAAGGTCCATGGTTCGAGTCTCACCAACACCCATGACTTCTATTATTATGTTTGATAAATAGGTTCCCAATTCGAATCTCACCGAGGTCCCAAAACGCTTAAAACATACAAGATATATTAGCTTATTAAACGAAGAGTATATATACATTATTATACGGGTTATTATAGTAAGGAAAATATGAATGGATGTTACTTATGAATTAATCGTCAAATATATAAGACGATTACGAAATACGAACTAATCGTAGAAATACGGTTTATAAAATAATAACAATAAATACTTTATAAACATTCTCTTTAAAATACTTGTATTGTTCTTCCTTTGATAATTATTGACTGAGGCTAAAAACACGGAGTATTACAGTCTTCCCTTCTTAAAAATGAACTTCGTCCCGAAGTTCGCCACCCCATAACGGTAAAGAACTTATAACAAGCATGAAACAATCATCAATAGCACTTATACAGACTTCAAAACACGAAATGTTACAGATGCAATTGAAAATTGGTTTGTACTCAACGTAAGTGTAGAGGACTAGTGGTCAATGTGTTCCGGGCTAAGATGAATAAATAAAGATTTTTCATCAACCAAGTGTTCTATGGTAGAACTGGTTAATTTTAACCCACCAAACCATATCATTGGGTCGGAGTTCCAGTGGTTCACGATTTTGGTGGTATGGGTTTGGGTCTTGGAGTCATTTATAAAATTGGATAGAAGTTATTTTACAGATGCTATAACTTGTTAAAATATTTACAGGTTGAATCAAAATGATGAATGTTTGTTTTTCCTTAATTTGTTGTTTTATAATTGTTCATTTTCACTCCTATATAACATCATTCGATTGTAACCAATATCTCCACTAAACATCTTATGTTATATCGACGAATAGAATCTCTTTCTCCTCACTTGAAACCGTGCCTTTGGTTATGGACAAGGTCCGTAGGAATTATTCTATTCCATAGAATTTGATAGGAGGGTCCTATACAAACATAAGATTAACATCTTAAAATTCCTATTAAACCATTATGATTTCTTATAAAGAAACTTAAATAGAAGTGATTCTAGTCAAATAGTGTTGATTAAATCTTCTATTCATACATGGTTCTAAAGTCTTATTGCTCAATTTAATAATTTATCGTCTAAAACTTAAGGGTTAAGAACATGACGAAGTTAATATAAATTTGTAAATTGATTTGAAAAAATCATTGTAACCAATACCACCTCACTTTATAGATATTAACTCCTATGAGGAATTAATTTGGAATTAATTGAAGAAAAAGTCTTCTTCAAGTAATAATTCTTGAAGTAAGTGAGAGCTATGAGAAGACCGAATCTTTCTTAAGTAGTTTTTTTTGGTGAAGATCTTTCTTAAGTAGTTAAGAAGAGAACGAGGTTGAAAGAAAATCGTGTAAGACACGAAGTTAGATACAACTCCAAATTGTAAAGTCTAAGGATGTTGGAAGTATGACTCCAACATATTTCTTAGGTAATACTTATGACATTGAGTTTTCATTCTACATTATTTGTATATGAGTGCAAATTGGTGAATCATGTTAGTATTCCATTTTCATGTGATTGAAATATGGTAAAGGAAGGACAAAACCCGCTAATCTAAATGGGTATTTAGAGGAGGATGTGTTAATAACACGATCTGAGGGTTCTTGTAAATCTTATCGTCCTAACGTGAAGAAAATCGTATGACGATTTGTCAAGAATGATAAACATGAATGAAATTAAGGTAGTTGCCACTTCATCCGTAAGACATATACATGTTATATTGTGCTTAACCAACTTTTGGATTTAGAGTAATACATAAATAATAGTTATTATGTACATCATCTCTAAATATAATTTGAGTTTTGCATAAAAGGTAAAAGGTTTTACCATTAGGCAATTGAAACAAATGTTTTTCTCAATCTTACCACGATTGGTTAATGGCAATGACATACGAATCAAGGTGGTTATATTCCAAAACTAAGGTGGAAATGTCATATGTACCCTAAAAACTCGAGTTGGTGCCCCAAATTTTTCCTCATTTCTCGATTAAAAGTCGCATTTGAGGTTAGGAATCTCATGGGTTATGCGAATCTTGCATTCAAGGCAAGTCATTCACCCTATAAACACTTTAAAGTGTGTGGGTGAGTGAAATTTTAAATCAAGAAAGATATTTTAATTCATCTTTCTACCAAAGTAGAAATACTCTATCTAAGAGGATCTATCCTCGAGTAGATGAGGTCCATCTTCGATTGAGGAAATCAACGCACAGGAAATTCTCGTTGAGAATACATGTGCAATAGCTCAAGAAAATGTTCTTGGAATTAGATAATGATCTAATTAAGCCTAATAATAATTTACACGAAATAAAGTGTGATAAAGTATCACAAGTTTACTTTCGTAAGCACGTTCATAAAATGCGCGAGAAAGTAATATTGAATCATTTGAGATATGATTAAATCTTTACAATTGAGTGGGAGTTATTTTCTATTCCAATTTTTTCGAGCATTTATTTTTTCCCGCTATGTTATAAAGCATGGACGTACAAATCCTATGAGATATGAATAGGCAAGGTGCCTAAGTTGTAGCCTATTTCGAATGACAAATTTTTCCTATATGATCATAAGAACAAAAGGTTTCTGGCTCATGATGTTGTCTATAAAGAAAGGAGGATTATTTCTTTTAGAAAGAGTGGGAGAAATTATTATAGAGCCACAATTACAGTATGATGCAATAGGAAAATGTTCTTCCTAATTGAGATCAGTGGAAATTTCATTCGAAAATTTAGTTGAAGAGTGTCATGTTGCCTTTTTAGTGCAACAAACTTGTAGCTTGTTTAAATGCTTTATTTAATTTTGACTCTACTTGAATCCGAAATAGCTCAATTGATTGGTGGAAAAGGTTTCGCATGCAAACAATGGAACTATATTAAAATCGGATCAAATGATATTGTTGGATTTTAAAATCATCTAGGATGAGTTTTGAAAATCACAACTATCCTAAGAAAGGAAGACAAGAGTTGAATTTGATAAATTGGTGGCAAAGAGTTTTCCACACAATAACATAGCTTCATTGAGTTCAAATATGTTTTGACATGTTGGATTTTAAAAGTCATCGAGTATGAGCTTTGTAAAATCACAACTATCCTATAAAGGAAATGTCAAAAGGTTGAATTATTTGTTTTTTGATCATGTGATAAACATTTTCTTGAAAGTCAAGAAGTTATATTTATTCATGAAGTTTAGTGGGAGTAAAGTTATGTCACTAGTCTTACATGAATGTGACATGTTGATCATTATGAAAGATAAAGACTTGTGAAAGGAATAAATACATCACTGGGATATCCTATTAAATGGATATTATTGTATAAGAAGATATTCTTATATCGATAAGAATAAGAGTAAGTTCAAATGTTTTGAACTATAGAAATTGAATCCATATGCTTCCGCTGCAGGATCAATTCTTTACGTATGATGTATTACTATTATCAAACTTCGTATACTTGGAGTATGACGAAATGTTACAATCGAATTTGGAGAGAAGTCTCTATATGTAGCCATATAGTTCATGAATCAGTACTAAAGGAGTACTAAAAGGATGAAGCTAAATGTTTGGATATTTCATTGGTTTAATGTGCAAAGAGTTGCACAATACCATGTTCTAAACACATATGGATGGTTAGAGAACCATTTTGACTACAATCATAAAGGAGGAAATATGTTAGAAATATTCTAGACAGTAGAACAATGGAAGGTATTCAACAAATATGAGTACACTTATATCTATGAGATATAATAGAGGGAAGAGTCTCTCAGACACTGTGAAAACAGTGGGAGCTATTCTATTGATAGAAAGCTTGTGTCTAGATATGGATCAAGACACGTACTCGTAAGGTTAGCATAATGAGATTATACATAGCCAAGGGAAATTATAGTAAGGTTATGTGAAGCACAAAAGTTGTTAAGGCTTACTAACCAAAGGCCTTCTTATAGGCTTAACATGATAAATCATGTCATTTCAATTGAGTTGAGATGTAATACTATACAAGTATGAATTATAGATTGTGTAGTAATTGATATGGTATCAATTTTACATATGTGATAATGCATTCATTATTTGAGTTATTTATAACTCACCCCAGGTCATGTCATATTCAAATGGGATGGTAAGACCATATTGAACCCCATTAAAGTGAATTGAATTATCATGACCTCACCCCTAGTTGCTTAAGTGAGGTGACGTCTCAATGCAACCAGATGTGTGATGCGATTGATGGCGAGTTCAATTGTCATAGAGTCATACGGGATGACTAGTCGATCAGCTAGGCATAGACATGTTAAGAAACATTTGCCGGGCTAATGACCGCAGATAGAGCTCTGGCGTACTCTTATTAAAAGACTGCCTGGTCGTGGCGGGAGCATCTATCGTGTTTCACATGAGTCAGTTCTTGGACTAATGACTGTTCTCTTAGGTGGCATAGTTTTCAGATTAACTTTGATTTATGTCCTAACACCTTCGTAATTGGGGTTCATAAGGACATATTTTAGGTTATGATGGGCTGTGGCCAGCCGGAAGGAATAGGTCGATTAGGAATTGTCCACCCCTTGTCAGGGTTGAGAAATATCTCTAGGCCACTCGACGAGAATAATAACTAAAAATGCGTGGCCACGCTCGGAAGGTATCTATGGTAGATAATTCCGGTCAGTAGTTATAACTCCAGATCGAGAAAAACCACTCTAGATTAAAATCAATTGCGGGCACGACCTGGGAGGACGCCATGAATTGAGTGAGAGATAGTAATAGGGCAAGAGAATTGGTGACACACACTTGTCTCGGACAAGTGGGAGATTGTTGGAGGAAGTGTCCTCGACAATAGTGTGTTGACATAATTAAAACTCATTTGAATGAAACACAACTAGGAGTGTTACTCTTTTAAAGTTGACTGATCAACATTTACCGATAATGATTGGCTGTCTAGAGTTTGACATTATCGTCATATGATGGTGGTGATCAGTTGATCCCTTAAGGTCATATCTTTAGGGAATTCCGTCTCAATGGAATAATTAATTAATATTGTATTGGATAACGAATTAATTAATAACTAGAAATTTGGAAATAATTTTTACATGACGAATATTTTATAATGGGATTATAATAATAATAGTCAAAGTAATAAAATCGTTTTATTACTCGGTTTTATTTATTCGTTTAGGAAACGATTAATTTGAGAATTAACACGGTTGATCATAAAAATACAAAGAGTTGTAATTAAAATTATGATATTACATTTTTATAAGGTAGTAATTTCGAATTACTACTAGTATTATTTAAATGTTATAAAATTGTGAATTATGATTTTAAAGAGTTAAAATTGCATAATTAACAAACTGGTTCATGTGTTATGGGACATGTGTGACATGTTACAAATTAACACAATTGACAAAGATAAAATGGGTCTATAATAAGACCCATTTGAGCCGTGTAAATGATGTGCATATGGGTGATGATTGTGTGTGTTAGAATGCAAAGAGGTTGAGTGTATGATACAAAGAGAATATTGTAAGGAATATTGCTCACTTTTTGTAAGAGTATGAGAGGCAAGCATAGGCCATATTTGGCTCATGATATCCGGCCAAGAGTGAGCAAGCAAGCTCACTTTTGCTCCTTAAATACACTCTACACACCCCTTGCTTACACAACTAGTGTTGCAATTTGAAAGTTGTTCATCTCATGCAAAATCCCACCTTACTAATACAATTTTTCTAGTAACAAAAATTGTGTTGGTTTGAGATCGGGTCCTTGATACGCATCTTTTGGAGACGATTTTGTGTTAGATCGTTATAATGGTATTTCGGTTTTTGAAGACTCGTATAATAGGTGATTATTGAGTATAAACCTTCTAAAACCAATGTAAGGACATTCACACATGTTATGTAATCATCATGCATGCATAAGATCTTATTAAGTTTTTAAACCTAAACTTAAAGAAACAAAACTCACATTAGATTTGAGTATAAAATCTGGAATTAGATTTGCAACATGCAAATCTCGAGAGGATTCCGAAAATATAAAATTTATATTGATACGAGTAGCGGAAGGGGTCGAGATTATGTTTTGAAGCTTGAAGAAAAGGGGAACAATGGAGTTTTCTTTTTGACAGTGAAATGAAATTGTAAAATGAGGATGTCGATGGAGAAGAGGATTTATGTAGGGTTTAGGTTGTCCTTTTTACTTTTACTTGAGTTGGGTTTATTTGTCTAAGTGATACGGACTCAAGTCGGGAAATGAAATACCAAGTGATATATAACATCTTAAGATGAAAATATCTTAAGACGGAACTTAACAGAAAACTTAAAATAAAACTTTCGATTCTATATAATAAAATAAAAAGGCTAGATTGAGTAGCTATTGCCTATAAGAATGACACGTGGCGTAATTATAAAATGACATGATGGACTGAACATTAACACAATTACATGTGGTATTATACAAACTGTAAAATAGAACACGAAAAGATAAAATAGCAATGAGTTAATCACCGTCTTATTTAAACATTCATTTTTCTAACATTATTTTATCTCATATTCACGATATTTATATTTATTTAATGAAGATTTTCGTATTTTTAAATTATAAAAATCTAACTATTCTTATGTAAACATTCATCTCCCCAACATTATTATTTCACCTCATAATAATCATAATGTTTATACTTATTTAATAGTTCAAAACTTTGTATATTCTACAATTATGAAATTTCAATTAATTTTATGTATAAAATGAGATAAGTTGATTAGACATTTTTAGCAAAAGAAATAATGTTAAGTTTCTCATTTTTTATGCTCTATTTTCATTTGTTTGATTTTTCAGTAGTCTCCGTTGAAGAGGCAAGACTCAAGAGGAAGAATATAAGTCAATGACAACTATCTATAAGATCTTATTAAAAGGGTAATTAAAATAATGTGACATGACAAATTTTAATGTAACGTGATATATTTAAATATGACGTGACATATTTTTAATGTGACATGACATTTTATCTATAAATTAATTTTATTCACTTATCTATAATATTAAAGGATATTATCATTATTCTTAAATTAAATTTCTATATTAAAAATATATTGTTTTCCAAAATTTATGTAACCCTTTAAAATTTCCAAATTTATAATTAATACTGACATTTTAATTGAAATTTTTGTAATAAAAGTTTCGTATTTTATAATTAAAATTAAGGTTTTAATTAAAATTTTTGTAATAAACATGTTAATAATTAATTAAAGCTCTTCATATTTCTTTTCACCTACCATTTTTATTAACATTTTCCTATTTAATTCATTTTCTTAATTAAAATGGTAATAAATTAATTAGAACTCTTCATAATACTTAACACCCACCAAATTAATTAAAAAGTTCTTCTTATTTAATTAATTTTTGTAATATAATATGTTAATAAATTAATGAAACTTTTTATATTACTTAACACCCATAATTTTCATTAACATTTTTTGCTATTTAATTCACCTCTTAAGTTGGCATTCAATTATCTAATTTAATAATAACAGAAAATAAATTAAAATTAAAAATAAATATGCGAATTTATGGTTATGTAATTTCTATAAAAGCTAAAGTACCTATAATAGTTTATATTCACTTTATAATTTAATATTTGTTGTCCATGATTTCTATGTAGTGGATTATATTCTATGGTTTAATTTAATTAATTGATGATAGTGAGTATATTAAGAATTATTGTTGAGTGTTGTTGTTGCTGCGTTGATGATGTGCAATAAAATATATTTATATTTGTTATGTTGTTGGTTTTTATAATCGTTTTTTGTATATTTAAATTCATGTTTTCCATTTGGTGTAGTTTACAAGATTTACATGCATGTGACAATGTTTTTGTCATGTTATTGTTATACCTTTTGGTCAAGATATTTTTTATATAAGCATTAAAGTATCATACAATGTATGTGAATGCAGATAAGTCAAATTATCACCGGTGCCGCCATCACGTGGGTAATCAGAAGAGGGAAGAAATACAAAAGGCAATAAATTGAGGTAAAACTAAAGTTAAAAAACCAAGGTAAAAAATTATAAGCTATGGATGTATTAAAATATATACTCGAATAAAAGAGCGCATATTTTAAGTTAATGAGTTGGAAAGTTTGAGGTGCAAATTTTAGATAATTTGTTCATATATTTTTTTTTTGTAATTAACAACAAAAATAATTTGTTTTCGTAATTCAAACTATTTATAGTTTTAAAAAAAATACGTAATTGTCTTGTATTATAAATTGTAATTGTCTTGTACTATAGATTTTAATTTGTGAAAAAATTTGTTATACATTAATTTTTAAACATTGACGTTCAATTTTATAAATAAAACTATACATCAAAATTCTAAGCAAACATAGAATATCTCGTGCATTGCACGGGTCACAAAACTAGTTATTATTAAAATAATATTATATTCCAGAATATACTTTAAAATTATTAAAATATTATTTACGAAAATACGGGATGTTACATTTGCGAAATGAAATGAAAAAGCTACTGACTAACTAAAAGTTGATTAGTGAATCAGATGATAAAAAAGTATGTGATTAGTGTTAACATAATTCTTATATAGAGATTAGGTTACATTGCTTAATTTAAACCTAAAAACACAAATGTGGAATCTGGTGCCTTTAGTGAGTTACTCGATCGAGTTCAAGAATCACTCGATCGAGTAACTCTCCTTCTAGAATCCTTCGTTCGAAGCTTCAAAACCTTCGATCCCACTGCTCCACCATTAAGAGTAAAGACAAAACCCGACTGAGATTTAGAATCATCACGATCGGTTTGGAAACTAGCATCTGTGTATCCCTTAGCACTTAGCTCCATGTCTCCACCATATACCAGTGCCCAATCCTTAGTCCTTCGTAAGTACTTAAGGATGTTCTTGACGGCTATCCAGTGACTTTCACCTGGATTATTTTGGTAACGGCTGACCATACTCAATGCATATGCCACGTCAGGACGTGTGCACATCATGACATACATGATCGACCCTACTGCTGAAGCATAAGGTATCCGACTCATGCGTTCAGTTTCTTCCGGTATAGTAGGTGATTGTTTCTTACTCAGATGCACCCCATGAACAACAGGAAGGTAACCTCTCTTGGAGTTTGTCATACTGAATCTATTAAGAATCTTATCTATATAATATTCTTGACTCAATGCTAACATCCTTTTCGATCTATGTCTATAGATGCGGATGCCTAGAATCCTCTGTGCCTCACCCAAATCTTTCATTTTAAAATGGTTCTTTAACCATGCCTTAACCGACGAAAGCATGGGAATGTCGTTTCCAATTAGTAGTATATCATCTACATACAATACTAGGAATACAATTTTACTCCCACTTGACTTGATATACAGACATGGTTCTTCGACACTTCGAATGAATCCGTTCTGTTTTATCACGTCATCAAAACGATGATTCCAACTCCGTGATGCTTGCTTAAGTCCATAGATGGAACGCTTGAGCTTGCACACTTTCTTAGGATGTTTAGGATCGATGAAACCCTCAGGCTGTATCATATACAGTTCTTCTTCCAAAAACCCGTTTAGGAAGGCGGTTTTCACATCCATTTGCCAGATCTCATAATCATGAAATGCAGCTATCGCTAAGATAATCCGAATAGATCTAAGCATTACGACTGGAGCAAATATCTCATCATAGTGCAACCCGTGTACTTGAGTGAAACCTTTTGCCACCAATCGTGCTTTATAAACATCTGGTTGTCCATGTAGTGCACGCTTTATCTTATAAAGCCATTTGCACTGTAGGGGTTTTACCTTTTCAGGCAAATCAACCAAATCCCATACTTAATTCTCTTGCATGGAATCTATTTCGGACTGCATGGCTTCGAGCCATAGCTTAGAGTGGGAACATGTCATGGCTCCTTTGTAGGTAGCTGGTTCGTTACTCTCAAGGAGTAATAGGTTTTCTGCACCACCTTCCTCAACCATACCAATGTATCGGTCTGGGGGGTGAGAAACCACTACAAGAATTACCTGAAATAACGACTAAACAGGCTACCGCTCTGGTAGTCGCTAATTCGCGACCGAAAAAAAAAGCGGGCGACTGATATCGGTCGCTAAAATTAGCGACCAAAATCTTATCCTCATCTTATCCTAAAAAATCCGCGCAAATCCGAAGGCGACCAAAGTGCCATTTTAGCGACCGAAAGTGGTCGCTAAATTAGCGACCGAAATCAGTCGCTAAAATTGGCGACCGAATTCAGTCGCTAATTTAGCGACCATTGTCGGTCGCTAACCCCCTGTTATATTTTTCGCCTCTTTCTTCCTCCCGTCATTCCCCATTCTTTTAAAGCTTTTATAAAAAAAAAAAACCCAAACCCCCTATCCTCACCCGTTAACCACCGTGCCCCTACCAGAACACCGCAACGCCACCGGACCACCCACCACCGTCGTTCACCTACCTTATACTCGTTTTTCAGGTTTGAGTCGATTTAATAACTTTATTTATGTATTGAATCCCTTTATAGTATTATTGTAATTCACATTTGTTGTTAGTAATTAGATTATTAGGATGCTTTTTAGGATGCTTTTAGTTGTGATTAGGGTTAGAAATTGGGGAAAATTGGATGGTGATTTTGGTTAGTAATTAGATTTCTAGGATCATTTTTTATGTTTATTATGTTAGTATGTGTAATTTAATTAGTATTTTCGGAAATTAGTTGATGTTAGGGTTAGAAATTGACAAAAATTGGGAAAAAATTGGGTGTTATTGTTAATGAGTGTTAATATTGTTAGAAATTGGGAAAAAATTGTTGAATGTTATTATTCAAATTAGTATGAATATTTTCCGTGGAATAATTGAATGACTGTTGACCTCGTACCCGTTCATGAATTACATACTCGTTAGGAGGAATTCATGAATAGTCCCCATTTTGGGACTGTCTTTGTATATTTCAAGTCACTTAGGTAGTAAATACATACTTGTGAATTTATTAGTGGGGAAAGAGTTTGGTAACAATTCCTTTAATGTACTTCGAATACGTATGTGAAATAAATACAAATTTATTTCACATTGTGTATTTGAAGAACTGAGGGGAATTGCTGCCAAATTTTTTTTCCTCACTAATAAATCACAAATGTGTGTTTACTAGTGACTTGAAATATACGTTGATGGGTTTAGGTTGGAGTGATAAGGACCCAATTGAAATCTTGAAGTACATATTGACTTGAATTCTTAGCTTAAACTTATTATTTGTTGAAATATTATTGAAATTGTTATGTGTTTGGTTGCTGGTTTATTATATATTATCTAGATTAAAATGAAGAGATTTGAACGTAGCTGGATGTACGAAGAAAGAGTAGATAAGAAGAAACGTCCTAATGCTATATTTGTAAAGGGAGTTCGTGGGTTTATTGAATTTGCTAGATGTTCAGAATCATATGATTTCGAACAACGCAAACTTAGGTGTCCTTGTACTAAATGTAAAAACTTAAAATATTTACTTGAGATAGAAGTAGAAGAACATCTTATTACGAATGGGTTTTTTCCAAACTATTACAACTGGGTATCACATGGGGAAAAATACTCTTCTGATCCCGAACACCCTCAAATCCAATCAAATGAGAACCCGTATAGAGATATGGTACTTGATGCCTTTGAGTCGAATGTTTTCACTAATACCGATCGTGTACCTATAACCGAGGAAGAAGATCCAAACCCAAAAGCAAAAGACTTTTTTGATACGCTAAGGGACTCCGAGAAAACTTTATATGAGGGGAGCAGAATGTCGTTGTTGCAAGTTGCATCGAGGATAGTAACGTTAAATTGTGAGTACAATATGCCGTTTAAAGCAGTTGACAGTATTGCTACTTTAATTGAAGATGTTATACCCGATAATAACATTATGACCCGTAATTTTTACAATACCAAAAAAGTGGTCAAAGGTCTTCAGCTTCCACATGAAAAGATTGACGCATGTCCTGGAGGATGTATGCTTTTTTGGAAAGATGTTGCGTTGCTAACCAAATGTAAGAAATGTCAAAGGGATAGATATGAGACAAGTGAGGGAAATATTATCTTGAAGGGCAAAAAGGGTAAGAAGAGTGGAAAAACAAAGAAACCAATATCATTAAACCCATTAATTTATCTTCCCCTAGCTCCAAGACTTCAAAGGTTATATGCCACGAAAAATATTGCCAACCAAATGAGATGGCACAAAGAAAACCCCCGTACACCAGGAAAGATGTGTCACCTGAGTGACGGAGAGGAGTGGAAGCGTTTTGATAGGTTGTATCCTGATTTTGCCGAGGAACCTCGCAATGTGAGACTTGGCTTGTGTACGGATGGGTTTGACACTTTTGGTCAGTTTGGTAGATCTTACTCGTGTTGGCCTGTAATGATCACACCGTACAACTTACCTCCTTGGCTATGTTCGAAAAGACAATTTATTTTCCTCTCACTACTTATTCCCGGTCCTCATAACCTAAAAAATAACTTGGATGTCTATTTACAACCGTTGGTGGAAGAACTGAAGTATCTGTGGGAAGTTAGTGTCGAAACATTTGATGTGTCCAAGAAGCAAAACTTCCAACTAAGAGCTTCATTGTTGTGGACTGTAAGTGATTTCCCCGCATACGGTATGCTATCAGGCTGGGCAACAGCGGGGCGAATGGCATGCCCTTACTGCATGGATAATAGCAAAGATTTTTACCTCCCTAATTCCAAAAAGATTAGTTGGTTTGATTGCCATAGATGCTTCTTACCGGATGGACATGTCCATAGAAAGAACAAAAAAGCCTTCTTAAAAGGAAATAAGGTGTGTGACAATGCTCCGGATAGACTCCTAGGTGATGCAGTCTGGGAGGCTATACGTGAATTGCCATCTACCAACGATGGGACTGAAGAAGAATTTAGAGAGCTAAAAAAGAAAAAGAGTGGTTGGTTTAAAAGAAGTATTTTTTGGGACCTACCCTATTGGAAAAAAATGTTGATCAGACACAATTTGGATGTCATGCACATAGAGAAGAATTTCTTTGAGCTACTTATTCATACGATTATGGATGTTAAAGGAAAGACACGGGATAATATTGGCTCAAGAATAGAATTGAAGAAATTTTGTGATCGTCCTAAACTTCACATTCGTACGGATGGGTCAATGCCAAAAGCACCATTTACTCTTGACAAAGCTCAAAGAAAGGTATTGTGCGATTGGGTAAGAGACTTAAAGTTCCCCGATGGATATGCCTCAGATTTAAGCCGTTGTGTTGATTTAAAGGAATTGAAGTTAAAAGGGTTGAAAAGTCATGACTGCCATGTTTTCATGGAGCGCTTGTTACCAATGGCTTTGAAAAATTTAATCCCGACCACCGTTTCGAATGCAATTACAGAAATTAGTCAATTTTTCAGAGACTTGTGTTCCTCCACGATATCAGTTGATGACATGATTCGTTTGGAAGACCAAATTCCAGAAGTTTTTTGTAAACTGTCGGAGTAAGTGTCCTCCACAATAGTGAGATCACGTCAATAATCTAATTAATTGACAAATCTCTATAAAAGAATATTCATGGGATGATTCTTAATCATAAGTCAACTGGTCAACATTAATCGGTAATGATTGGCTTGCTAGAGTTTGACATTACTGTCGTGATGACGGTGGTGACCAGTTGATCCCTTTAGGTCACACCTATAGGACAACTCTCTCAATGATAAATGAAATTACTGTATATTGATACGAGTCATTTCAGTTCTAGTTTATAAATTATATGAAGGGAAAAGTTATAATACGATTATAAGTTAAAGTGTTTTAGTGATTAAAATGTCATCACTATTACTAATATGTTTGTGAAACATAAAATTGATTGGATGAATTATTTTAACTACAATTATTGTAGTAATAAAATACAATTAATTAGATATAAGTAATTATTTGAATTACTTCTAAAATTTACGAGTTAAAAGTTTGAAAGTTAAACTACATGCTACGTATAATAAAATGATCCTATAAGATGTTGTGTATGGGTCCGTTCATGCCATGGACCGTGTGTCATTATACACACATACAACATTACAACTTATAGGAACATTAGAAAAACATCTAATTAAATTCATATGAGAAATGGGAGACATGGGTGTGTTCTGAGGAGCCCTCCCATTGGGCACACACACCACCCCTAGCCGGCCTCTCCCTTGTGAAAGACAA
Organism: Silene conica; assembly: GCA_029255685.2. Lineage (NCBI taxonomy): Eukaryota > Viridiplantae > Streptophyta > Magnoliopsida > Caryophyllales > Caryophyllaceae > Silene > Silene conica. The sequence goes on along the minus strand of CM055314.2, from coordinate 27,163,166 downwards.
AAGAAGATTTTGTCTCCTTGGTCTCATATTATTCATTCATTCACTTGAACAATTAGGGTTTTGTTTTTAGAGATAAAATAAGCTCTCTTTCATCTATCAAAACCGTGCACCCCTCATATTACTAGAAGGATTTTGTATCAAGTTTTCTAGCAAAAATATATACAAAACATTGAGTGTAGTGTGTCTTGGTGTTCATCTATTGGAGGTCATCTCTTTGAAGGCTCAAGGAGGATCATTCCATATTGAAAAGCTCAAGAACAAGGGAAGAAGGTGTCTTCATTTGTGCCCTAATTAGCCGTGACAAACAATGTAAGGGAGCTTGTTCTTCCTTTTGAATCTCGTTTAATTATTGTTAAGCATGCATAAGTTCATTACATTATAAGATAATAACCTTAGTATGACTAAAGTAGGTATATAAACCTAACAATTGGTATCAGAGCAAAGGTTGTTGCATGCTTAATCGGTTTTTAGTTTTTCCGAGTTTTTGAGACTTAAAATAAAACTATTAATTTCGAGATTCATATGATAAATCACTCGACATTTTGGCATGTTAATAAATCTGGTCCTAAAATGTTTTTAGGTTATTTAGATAATTTATGAGATTTAAATATTGTTCATTATATAATTTTTAATCATTTGTATGTATTTTATGAGAAAATCGAATTAAATGGTTAAAATAGATAGAAAACGTTTCTAGCCTTGTATTTTCTACACGACCTCACATGCTTATTTTACTTAATGTATGTAAAATTTGGTACAATATGATGTTTTATAGCATGTTTTACGATTTTATTTGACAAAACCGTATTAAGAGGTAATTTTGGTTATATATATATGATATTTCGAATTGATTTTCGAAAAACTTGACCAAAATTTTTGACATTATAAATATTAAAGTAATATTTCAGAATGTTTGTGAAAATAAAATCCAAATTTCAAAAATTTTGTAATTTATTTGGATTTAATTCGTAAAGAGTTATGTAATTTAAGGCATTTTGAACAATAGAAATATAATTAAAGGTTAATTATAATCAAAATTATTTATGACTAATTTTGAATCCTAAAATGTGTTAGGATATTATTTAGAACATAAGTTTTTTTATGTTTTAATTTATGCATTTTAAAGGGTTAAAGTTGCAAAATCTCATAAAACCGGGTTAATATTGACCTAATAAGTTATTGGGGCGATTTGGCATTAAAAATGAACATATTCATAACATTTATATTGTTGCTTTTTTCGTATGAATGTCATATTTTATTGCATTATTTTGAATTATGTAATTATTCTAGTATGGCCTTAGTTTAATCGGTAATTCCCGTAATGAAAGGGGTTATTGATTCGGTTGTAATTTTGTGATCTCGTATCACCCAATTGTAATGTATTTCTATTTTATATTGTATAAAGTAGATAGAATTAAGAATGTAATATTTGTAATTCGGAGTTCCCAAGGCGTTGCATTCCCGGAGGAGTTCAAGACGGTGTTCCTCAAGTGATTGCCGAGAAGCCCTAGGGACCAAAGAAGTTGGTTTCCGAATTGTATTTATTTTCTTTTAGGAAAGGCCATACTAGGAATTTTATTTTTGCTTTATTTTGTTTTAATATGTTGCATGCATAGCCAAATCGCCATTAACATGTCATGCATATCGAGTATCGAGTCTTCAACGTATCATTTTATTATCGATAATTCACCTAATTAGTTCACTTAAAAGGAGATAGATAATATTTGATAAGATCTCTTACGTATAAAATATTGAGACTTAGCCTTACCAAAGTGTATGGACCCATGAATCCCTTCTTCACAAAATGTAGGCTCGGCTAAACCGGGGTACTAAAAAAGTCACGTTGGGTAAGTGGGGTAATAAATATTACAACTTGAAATTTGGTCGATCTCAACGAAAGTATTCGTAACCGTAGTTGCAATAAGTTCGGGCTAAAGACGATTTTTAGAAAATTGTCGACCGGGAGTTCTAAGGTAGAACCGATTAAAGGGTTAATCCACCAAATTATACCTATACGGGTTCAATCTGCTATACCGTGCCCGCATTAGTATGGGTTTGGGTCTCGGGATTATTTACTTAATTGTGTAAGAGATCGTTAAGTAAATACTAAGCTTTTTTAAAAATGTTTAACAAGTATTAAAATGATGAACGTTAATTTTTCCTTCGTTTCCGTTTTTGTAGTTATTTAATCGCAATGGATTCATTCAACCCTATCACTATTGATTCTTGTCACAATGTTTTCGACGATGTTTGTGTTGGAGCTTGTGTCCTCCACATGTAGTGTGATAACGTCATTGCACATACCCTTGTACGGACAAGTGGGAGATTGTTGGGGCTGGTGTCCTTGACAGTTAGTACAATGACTTACTAAACTACATGTGGAGGACACAAGCCAACCGTTATTGATAAACGTGGATCAACTGATAATAATACTGAAGTATGCCCTTGTAATCCTTTTGTTGGAGCTTGTGTCCTCCACATGTAGTGTGATAACATCATTGCACATACCCTTGTACGGACAAGTGGGAGATTGGTGGGGCTGGTGTCCTTGACAATTAAGTACAATGACTTATTAAATCTCTTTAAGGATCACAAGGGCATACTTCAGTATTATTACCAGTTGATCCACGTTTATCAATAACGGTTGGCTTGCTAGATAAGTTTGACGTTATTGTCATACGGATGACGGTGATCAACTGGTCCCTATACGTCACACCTATAGGACACGTTTGAGAGATGTGAAGGTATCAAAAATACAGTCACATTTATGCCGGATACGACTAAACAGTTAGTCAGAGGTATTGACTATTAAATTAGTCAATAAGATGTTGAGATTATTATTATTTAATACGGATTAAATAATTTTAGCTAATACGGATTACATGTTTAATTCGTAAATTAAATATAAGCAGTTATACTTAATTAAATATTAATTTCGCGTATTAATATAAACAGTTATATTAATTTGGGTAATTATACAATATCGTAATTTTATCAGGCCATTATTAATACATCGACTGCATTAATACCTGATGACACGTATACGATTTATAATAAAAATCCCGCGAATAACTTATAGCTAAATGGGTCGAATCACGCAAAGGAATAAGGTAAGAGTGGAAAAAGCCCACCCTTACCAAAAGACCATTCGGCCGACCCTATGGCTACATAAGGAGAGTCTTTCTCCTTATGTCAGACACTGGTGATTTATTATTCTCACAATTAGGGTTTTGAGAACATTCTTTTCCCAAATCTCAGATCTCACATCTAAAACCTCAAAAGGCTCTCCCCATATTGCAAGGCAATTGGAGAGTATTTTCTAGCACACGCGGCATCGTCTCAAACTAAGTCTTGGGTGCAAGTTATAGGAGGGAATTTACTTTAATTCCTGTTCTTAGGCCTATTCAAGCAAGGACCCAAGGTTGTATTCTTTTCATGTTTTATTTATCTTATGACAATATTCACAACTGTAAATTTCATTATAATCCTTCAAGTTTAGGGCGAATACATGATTTATTCCCCACAAGTGGTATCAGAGCCAGGCGATGAAAATTTTACTTTTGTGTTTTTCATAAGTTTAAAAACCTGAAAAACCGTTTTCTATCGCTGAGTCGGTCGATCGACCTCCTGTTGCGGTCGGTCGAGCGCCTCCTGTGTCTGTTTCTGTTTCGAAAGTTTTCTTTTGTGAGTAATCGATCTTGTTTTTCGATTCCTGTTTACATATTGTTAATTAATCGATATTCTTGACAATATGTGAACCCTTGTTGATGTTAATTTTGATTTACTTGTTTTAATCAAAGTTTAAAAAGTAAAAACTTTTTTTGATTTCGAAAAGTGCAGGGTTTTTTTCGTTTTCTGAAACTCGTTTCTACTGTCTGGTGGTCGGTCGACCTGATTGATAGGTCGGTCGACCGCCTATGCTGTCGCAGTTTTTTTTCCGTTTCTCGTCTGGAGGTCGGTCGACCACGTGTTTAGGTCGGTCGACCTCCCCCCTGTAACAGACTCGTTTTTTTTATTTTTGAAAATAACATGTTTTATTTTCACATGGCCTTTAGTAATATACTATATACGGAAATAGTATATTATTAATTTTGTGAAACGGTTCACCCTCGTTTGATACATATTATTTTAAAACGGTTTAAGATAATAGGATTATAAATTTATTAAAATTGGGTGATTAAAACGGTATAATCACATAATTTTAATCCCGTAAGGTGGTTTGGGTAAAATTTGTTAATCATAATAACAGTATTATTTCATTCATTCACGTATATGCTAGATGTCAGGTTACGCGTTAGTTTTCTGTGACAATACAGATGTCACATGTCACATGTAAAGCCATCACTTTATTTCATTCATTCACGTATATGCTAGATATTAGTTCACTTAAAATGGATAAATATAAGTTGATGGGGTCTTCCTCGTATAACCAAAAATTGAGACTAGTCTTTATAAATCAGACTCCCATGAATCCCTTCTTCGTCGGTAGGCATAATATGACCCCTTCTACGTCGGGTAAGTGGGAACAGATGATTTATTTTATCTCAACATCGTGGTCACTCGATACTATCTAGCGACTGTGATGGACTAATAGATAGGATTTACGGAAATCTATCGACCAAGAGTTCCAACGGTGGAATTAGCCAAGCTGTAGGCTTATCAATATACGAAAATTGAGTCTTGGGATCGTTTATATAATTCTTGAGGGAGATCAATTATATAAATGCATGAGTCTACGAGTTTAAATACAATTTAAAATAGACTTAAATCACAAACAATGAGTTGCTTATATGGTTTTGTTTTTATCTTCTTTTTCAGTGTAGAACACGATCATTTAAACTGCTGTATATCTAATGGCTGGTGAAGACCCAATGCCAAGTGCCAAGCTAGCACGTGAATCCTGGCTAAAAGCCTTCATGGACTCCATGAATCAGTCTACTAGACTGAGGAATGATGGGTCAAACTTCTATGACTGGGATGCAGCACTACGGAATGTTGCCATTGCTGACGGAAAGCTCAAGTACTTAACTGAGCCCATTCCGGCACACCCAGGAACTGGAGCTATAGCTAACGAAGTTCGCACTCATAGCGACTTCGTCATGGAAGCGGGTGCGATAAAGAACGTACTCATCTATGCAATGGAATCCAATTTGCAAAGACGCTTCATTACCCATGGTGCAAACAAGATTTTCACCACGCTCACTAACGAATTCTCGAAATCTCCAAGAATCGTTTCTTATGAGCATACCTGTCGCTTCTTTGAGGCGAAACTCCAGAAGGGCCAAGCTGTTAGCCCACATATTCTCAACATGATTGAGAATATCGAGAAACTGGAGGCCCTAAACTGCAAGATCAGTGAGAACATAGTCGTTGATCGAATGCTTCATTCGCTTCATGATGGGTTCGCTCTCTTCAGGGCCAACTATTACATGAACGACATGAAGAAGACTCCTCATGAGCTCCACTCCCTTCTCGTACAGACCGAGAAGGATCTGAAATTAAGTGGGAGCGTGAAGCAGGATGTTCTCATGATCTCCAGTAAGGGTAAGGGTAAGGGTAAAGCTCAAGCTCAGGGCGACCTAACAGTAGGCAAGCCCAAGTTTAAGAAGTCATGATTCACTAAGAGTGGGCCAGGTGAGTCGAGCAACTCACAGGGCAAAACTAAGAGCAAGGATACTAGCATGGAATGTCACCACTGCCACAAGACTGGGCATTGGAGGCGCTCATGCCCCGTGTATCGTGAGGACATTAAGGCAGGCCGTGTTACTCCTGTTGGTATGTCTTCTTCTTCGTTTATTCACATGATTGAGATTAACCATGCAAGTTACGGAACTCGGGTACTAGATACTGGTTGTGGTTCTCATCTATGTAATCATGTGCAGGGCCTCCGAAACCAAGAACCCCTAATCAAGGGTGAGGTTGACCTGCGTGTCGGGAATGGAGCACGTGTTGCTGCAATCTCGAGGGGAACATACGTGATCCAGCTTCCAAGTGGATTCGAGTTATCTTTATATAACTGTTATTATGTTCCTTGTTTGTCCAAAAACATTATTTCAGTTCCTGCGCTTGACAAACTCGGTTTTTCATTTGTAATAGAGAATAATAGCTGTATTTTCTCCTTACACAATATGATTTATGGCAAGGCAGTTTCCATGAATGGAATTTATGTTTTAGATCAAACCACCGAAATATTACATGTGAATAATAAGAGATTAAAGGTAGGTGACAAAGATCAAACTTACCTATGGCATTGTCGTATGGGACACATAAATGAGAAACGCGTGAAACAACTCATACAGAATGGAGCTATCTTGCCCTTTGATTTCGAATCATATGGCACGTGTGAATCATGTCTCATCGGTAAGATGACTCGTATTTCCTTCAAAGGTTTTGGAATGCGCGCTGCCGACCTATTAGGACTTATACATACGGACGTATGTGGCCCTATGTCGATCAACGCACGAGAAGGCTATAGGTATTTCATCACTTTCACGGATGATTTGAGTAGATATGGCTATGTCTACTTAATGAAGCACAAAAGTGAATCATTTGACAAGTTCAAAGAATACCAGAATCGGGTACAGAACCAACTGGGAAGAAAGATTAAAGCACTACGTTCTGATCGTGGTGGTGAGTATCTTTCACACGAGTTTGATCAACACCTTAAAAACTGTGGCATCGTTCTACAGTTAACTCCACCTGGAACACCACAATTAAATGGTGTGTCCGAACGGAGAAATCGAACTTTACTTGATATGGTTCGATCCATGATGAGTCACACCGTCGTGCCTGATTCATTGTGGGGCTATGCTCTTTTGTCGGCCGCTCTAATTCTTAACCGAAGTCCGTCTAAAGCTGTTGACAAGTCTCCATATGAAGTATGGAAGGGAACGGTCCCTAACTTGTCCTTTATTCGGGTTTGGGGCTGCGAGGCTTATGTCAAGTGGAGACACGAGGATAAGCTCGGCCCGCGATCGGTCAAGACATACTTTATAGGCTATCCAAAGGGAACTTTTGGTCATTACTTCTACTCGCCAACCGAACAACGTGTTTTTGTTGCGGCAAGTGCGACGTTCTTAGAGAAAGAATTTCTCGAGAACAAGTCGAGTAATAGAACCTTCGATTTATCAGAGGTTCAAGAACCAACTACCGAGCAACCATTGGAGGAAACAGTTCCTTCAACCGAGGCTGCGGTAGATATTCCTGAGGAACCTAGGAGGTCGGGAAGAGTCTCCATTCCTCCGGACAGATACATTGGTATGGTCGAGGAAAATGATATGGATGACGTCTTACTTCTAGAGGGTAATGAACCCTCAACCTATAAAGGTGCCATGACCAGTTCTGACTCAAAGCTATGGCTAGAAGCCATGCAATCCGAGATGGACTCCATGTATGAGAACAACGTGTGGGATCTTGTGGACCTACCTGCAAAGGTACGCCCCCTTCAATGCAAATGTCTTTACAAGATAAAGCATGTCGTGGAAGGTAAATAAGATATCCACAAGGCAAGACTAGTTGCTAAAGGTTTCACCCAAGTGCCAGGCTTGCACTATGATGAGATCTTTGCACCCGTAGTCATGCTACGTTCCATTCGGATTATCTTAGCGATCGCCGCATTTCATGACTATGAAATATGGCAAATGGACGTTAAAACCGCCTTCTTAAACGGTTATTTTGAGGAAGAGTTGTTCATGGTACAACCCAAGGGTTTTATTGATCCAGCACATCCTAAGAAGGTTTGCAAGCTTAAGCGTTCCATCTATGGACTTAAGCAAGCATCGCGGAGTTGGAATCATCGCTTCGACCAAGTGATAAAAGAGAATGGTTTCATTCGATCAGTCGAGGAACCATGTCTCTATATCAAGTCGAGTGGGAGCAGGATTGTATTCCTAGTACTGTATGTCGACGACATACTCTTGATTGGGAATGACATACCTCTTTTATCTTCGGTTAAAGCATGGTTGAAAAACCATTTCCAGATGAAAGATCTGGGAGAGGCACAAAGAATTTTGGGCATCCGTATCTACAGGGATAGATCACGACGGATGTTGTCTCTCAGTCAGGAGTCTTACACAGATAAGATTCTAGAGAGATTCAGCATGACGAACTCCAAGAAAGAGTTCCTTCCTATGACTACTGGGCTTCACTTGAGCAAGTCTCAAGAAGCTAAGACATTGGAAGATAAAGAGCACATGAGTCGGATTCCTTATGCTTCGGCAATAGGATCGATCATGTATGCCATGATATGCACACGTCCAGACGTTGCATATGCATTGAGTATGACCAGTCGATTCCAAGCTCATCCAGGTGAACAACACTGGATGGCCGTGAAAAACATTCTTAAGTACCTACGGAGGACTAAAGATTGGGGATTGACTTATGGAGGCGACTCAACGCTCTGCGCCACGGGTTACGCAGATGCTAGCTTCCAAACGGATCGAGATGACTCGAAATCTCAGTCTGGATTCGTTTTTACTCTTAATGGCGCTGCTGTCAGCTGGAAAAGTTCTAAACAGAGTGTTACAGCAGATTCTACGACTGAGTCCGAGTACTATGCCGCCTCAGACGCAGCTAAGGAAGCAATATGGATGCGTCAATTCTTACAAGGACTATCAGTAGTGCCTAGTTCGAATGACCCAATCACCGTTTATTGTGATAATAAAGGTGCCATCTTCCAAGCTAAGGAGCATAAGTCTAGCAACAAGGCTAGGCATGTACAACGGAAAGCTCATCTAATCAGAGATTACGTGGAGCAAAAGGAGATTTTCATTGATAAGATCGCTACGGATGACAACATAGCTGATCCTCTCACTAAAGCATTACCACGTGATAAGCATGAAGGGCACATTCATTCCATGGGAATTAGATGTGTTCCTAAGTTGTAGTACTCTTTTATGAATTCATGTAATAATTCATTTTCTCGTGTACTCTATTCAACCTCATTGTTATGATATATAATGTTTTGTTTTTCATGTGGAATTGTACGCCAATTTTGAACACCACAAAGTGAACTGATTAACATTACATCGTTTTAGTCCTTGATTACCCACTTGAGCTGATAACTCAAGTAATCATTTTGTGACGTTGGTTGATGGTGGGTTCAACGAGCCATAAGTCACGCGGATGACTGACCAATCACAAAGGCGAGTTATACGGATATCTCGTAGGACACCCCGTGACAACGTTATGGAGTCCTAAATGTTTTATAACATTGGGTGCCAGGTCGTGGATAGGACCTCCATAGTGTTCCTTAGAGTCGAGTCTTTTGACTTTCAACTGTCTCTTGAGATTAAGGCAGATTTTGGGTAACTTTGGTTTCTTTCCCACGGTCATCGTAACAGGGGCCAAGAGGATTTTTTCTGGGTTATTTCATGCTGCGCTTACATCGGCAGGATTCGAGTTAAGGGAAATATCCAAACCCTTATCAGGATTTTATCATTTCTCAGGGCCACTCGAGGAGTAGTAACTGAAATGCATGGCCATGCTCGAATACAGATTCGTTTTATCAGTTAAGTTACTCTCTAGTCGGGGAAACCACTCTTGATACAGATCGCTTGTGAGATACAACCTTTGTGAATGCGGACTTTCAAATTGTCTTACATTGAGTGGGAGAAATTTTAAAAGGATATGAGAATCGGTTATCGCACCTACACTTGTACGGACAAGTGGGAGTTTGTTGGAGGTTGTGTCCTCCACGTGTAGTGTGATAACGTCATTGCACATACCCTTGTACGGACAAGTGGGAGATTGTTGGGGCTGGTGTCCTTGACAATTAAGTATAATGACTTATTAAATCTCTTTAAGGATCACAAGGGCATACTTCAGTATTATTACCAGTTGATCCACGTTTATCAATAACGGTTGGCTTGCTAGATAAGTTTGACGTTATTGTCATACGGATGGCGGTGATCAACTGGTCCCTATACGTCACACCTATAGGACACGTTTGAGAGATGTGAAGGTATGAAAATACAGTCACATTTATGCCGGATACGACTAAACAGTTAGTCAGAGGTATTGACTATTAAATTAGTCAATAAGATGTTGAGATTATTATTATTTAATACGGATTAAATAATTTTAGCTAATACGGATTACATGTTTAATTCGTAAATTAAATATAAGCAGTTATACTTAATTAAATATTAATTTCGCGTATTAATATAAACAGTTATATTAATTTGGGTAATTATACAATATCGTAATTTTATCAGGCCATTATTAATACATCGACTGCATTAATACCTGATGACACGTATACGATTTATAATAAAAATCCCGCGAATAACTTATAGCTAAATGGGTCGAATCACGCAAAGGAATAAGGTAAGAGTGGAAAAAGCCCACCCTTACCAAAAGACCATTCGGCCGACCCTATGGCTACATAAGGAGAGTCTTTCTCCTTATGTCAGACACTGGTGATTTATTATTCTCACAATTAGGGTTTTGAGAACATTCTTTTCCCAAAACTCAGATCTCACATCTAAAACCTCAAAAGGCTCTCCCCGTATTGCAAGGCAATTGGAGAGTATTTTCTAGCACACGCGGCATCGTCTCAAACTAAGTCTTGGGTGCAAGTTATAGGAGGGAATTTACTTTAATTCCTGTTCTTAGGCCTATTCAAGCAAGGACCCAAGGTTGTATTCTTTTCATGTTTTATTTATCTTATGACAATATTCACAACTGTAAATTTCATTATAATCCTTCAAGTTTAGGGCGAATACATGCTTTATTCCCTACACCTTTAAGATATTTAGTAAGTCATTGTACTAACTGTCAAGGACACCAGCCCCAACAATCTCCCACTTGTCCGTACAAGGGTATGTGCAATGATGTTATCACACTACATGTGGAGGACACAACTCCAACAAACTCCCACTTGTCCGTACAAGTGTAGGTGCGATAACCGATTCTCATATCCTTTTAAAATTTCTCCCACTCAATGTAAGACAATTTGCAAATCCGCATTCGCAAAGGACGTATCTCACAAGCGATCTGTATCAAGAGTGGTTTCCCCGACTAGAGAGTAACTTAACTGATAAAACGAATCTGTATTCGAGCATGGCCATGCATTTCAGTTACTACTCCTCGAGTGGCCCTGAGAAATGATAAAATCCTGATAAGGGTTTGGATATTTCCCTCAACTCGAATCCTGCCGATGTAAGCGCAGCATGAAATAACCCAGAAAAAATCCTCTTGGCCCCTGTTACAGAAGACCGTGGGAAAGAAACCAAAGTTACCCAAAATCTGCCTTAAACTCAAGAGACAGTTGAAAGTCAAAAGACTCGGCTCTAAGGAACACTATGGAGGTCCTATCCACGACCTGGCAGCCAATGTTATAAAACATTTAGGACTCCATAACGTTGTCACGGGGTGTCCTACGAGATATCCGTATAACTCGCCTTTGGGATTGGTCAGTCAACTGTTTGACTTATGGCTCGTTGAACCCACCATCAACCAACGTCACAAAATGATTACCTGAGTTATCAACTCAAGTGGGTAATCAAGGACCAAAACGATGTAATGTTATTCAGTTCACTTTGTTGTAATACCCTGTATTTTAGCCTCGGTCAACGACAGTCAAACCATATTTTATACGAGTATTTCGAATAAATGTTTATAAAGTATTTTACGTAAACTGTTATTATTTTATAAATCGTATTCATACGATTATTTTGTGTTTCATAATGATTTTTGTATTTGATAATTATTTCATAAAATGACTTCCGTTCGTAATTCCTTTAATTTTGATAATATATCTATAATTAAAAATATTTCTTATTTTCTAATTACTTCTCATCTATACTGGTTGTATTATTTAAGTCGTAAAGGTATTTAAATTCTAACTTTTGTTTATTTTACGTATATGCTAATAATTTTATATTATTATTTTAGTATTTGTTTTGGCACGTAAAGATAGTATTTGAACATTGTATTCGATAATTAATTTATCGAATAAGGTGTTTTATATTTTTATGAGGTTAGTTAAGCGTCGGGTATGAGTTGTAGTTATCGAACCGGGTTCTAAAATCTTTTTGGGGACCTCGAGATGCGTGCAAAGTATTACAGCCCAACTCGAATTCTGAAACAGGCCCATATCCATATACTAGACTTTTTCACAAACCTTGTGTGCAGCCTTATAAAACACTCACCAAAACCCTAACCCTAACCCTTTCGACACCTGGCTATCACACACATCATACAGCAGCCGCCACATAGAGTAGGAATGGAGGTTTACACGGTGGCCTAGGGTGGTCTAAGGGTGGTAGTTTTGCGCAAGAAAAGAGGTACACACACATACACTTCGTCCTTTTCTGTTCTCAGTTTTGAACACTCTGTTTCCAATCCGCGAATCCTCATAGTAGTGTTATGTTCTCGTTCTGATTTTTTTAGTATATCTAGTCTATGATGTTAGTAGTTACGTTTTGACCATATTCGAGACACCATGGACCATCGGAGACCACCTAGTCGCGGAGGTTTTATAGGCTGTTGCAGAACCGTGCTTTTAACTCTCTGGTTGTGTATGTTTTTTTCTAGCATTTCAGTTAACGCCTGGTCGGTGGTTGCTGGCGGTGATGGGGGTTTTAGATAGGCCGTGTATAGGGTGGTTGTATGGTGGGTGTCATGACGGATCTTTTCGTGTGTGGTGGTTGTTATAACAGAATTCGTAAGGGGTCGTAACACAGGAAACCGAGTCGGGTTGCGGCGAGGGGTTTTTGGGTCGACGGTCTGGGTTCGTTAGTGGTGGTCGGCGGTTGCTGACTCCTCCCCTGGAACCACCGTGGCTCAGAGGCGAGCCTGGTGGTGCCAGTGGAGGAGCCAGGGGCTGACAGCGGCGCAGGGACTGGCGTGAAATTGGGTGGTTGGTCACCGTTCGGGTCTGTTCGCGATTTTCCCTGTTCGCGTGTTTCTGTTCGTTTTTGTTTCTTCTTTTGCGTGGGGCCGTTACTTATTTTTGTTGCTACTTTTGTTTAGTCAATTTAGGTGTTAGTATTACTACTATTAATATTATTATGGATATAGTAAGAGTAAAAATATTATTAGTAGTTGTTATTTAAATTGTTGTTGATACTAGAATTTATTTTAATGTTAGTATTGGTATGTCAAAAGTTAGCAAAATGTGATTATATTATCTTGGTATGCTATAATTAGTAAGTTTATATTTAGCAAGTTTATTTTTAGTAAGTTCTAATTAATCCGTAACAAAGGTTTAATGGTGGAATGCTATTTTGGTAAGTACTATTTTTAGTAAGTCCATAATTAGTAAGTCTTTACATAGTAAGTTATTTGGGTAATAATTGATATGTATGTTTAGTTAATAATAATTGGTACGTGTACGGACATACTCTTGTGTACTTAGACACAAGAAGCTATAAGTAAATTAATTTATGAGTAAGTGATTTAGTAATGTTGGATGTATGAATAGAATTTGATGTTAAGTAATAATGCTTATAGGAACTGAATTCGAAGTGGAATATTTCTAGACGGTGATTTCTACTTGCAGGCTTGCTACTTCAGGTAGGTTACACTGTCACTATACTATTGTTATGTGTTATGAATGGATGTTGGGTGTATGATATGGATGATAAGCATGAATGATATGAGGATGGTATATGATTATGAGAAATTATTATTACTGTTGCATTCATAAGTATGGTTACTATTATTGTTGCATTCATGAGCATGGCATATGCATCGGATACGGATTTGAGATGATGAGATATTATTGGGCCCAGGCTAGTTCTGCAGGACTAGACCTGGTGACCTCAGCTGTTATGCTGGTGTTCGGCGACGGCCAATTATAGTCTGCCGGGAGGTTCGGTATGGCTGGGTGTTACGGGTTTGAGATTGAGATTGTGTTTGAGCTCGAGCATATCATGGCATTGCATATCATATTTGTTGCATTATTTACTTTTGTGTGACCCTACTCAACCGCGAGGTTGACAGTGTATTCGTGTACACCTACGATGATCCGGAATGGGGAGTAGATTCTACAGGTCAGAGACAGGTGGACTAGGAGCTTGGGCAAGGAGAGAGAGACATGGCTTGGACCTACTTAGAATTAGATCACATAGTTAGATGTTATTAGTTGTACTTTTATTCTTTGTGTAATCGATGTAATATCAAAAGTTTAAATTTAATCAGTTTTTATATAAAGTACTTTGGTTTGTTTACTTGTTATTCACTACCTCGGTCATTCCGAGATGGTAACAACTCTATTTATTTGAGAATGTCTTGCTAAAGGCTCTTAAATAAATGGGGGTAACAACTCTATTTATCCTGCCGATGTAAGCGCATCATGAAATAACCCAGAAAAAATCCTCTTGGCCCCTGTTACAGAAGACCGTGGGAAAGAAACCAAAGTTACCCAAAATCTGCCTTAAACTCAAGAGACAGTTGAAAGTCAAAAGACTCGGCTCTAAGGAACACTATGGAGGTCCTATCCACGACCTGGCAGCCAATGTTATAAAACATTTAGGACTCCATAACGTTGTCACGGGGTGTCCTACGAGATATCCGTATAACTCGCCTTTGGGATTGGTCAGTCAACTGTTTGACTTATGGCTCGTTGAACCCACCATCAACCAACGTCACAAAATGATTACCTGAGTTATCAACTCAAGTGGGTAATCAAGGACCAAAACGATGTAATGTTATTCAGTTCACTTTGTGGTGTTCAAAATTGGCGTACAATTCCACATGAAAAACAAAACATTATATATCATAACAATGAGGTTGAATAGAGTACACGAGAAAATGAATTATTACATGAATTCATAAAAGAGTACTACAACTTAGGAACACATCTAATTCCCATGGAATGAATGTGCCCTTCATGCTTATCACGTGGTAATGCTTTTGTGAGAGGATCAGCTATGTTGTCATCCGTAGCTATCTTATCAATAAATATCTCCTTTTGCTCCACGTATTCTCGGATTAGATGAGCTTTCCGTTGTACATGTCTAGCTTTGTTGCTAGACTTATGCTCCTTAGCTTGGATGATGGCACCTTTATTGTCGCAATAAACGGTGATTGGGTCATTCGAACTAGGCACTACTGAGAGTCCTTGTAAGAATTGACGCATCCATATTGCTTCCTTAGCTGCTTCCGAGGCGGCATAGTACTCGGACTCAGTCGTAGAATCTGCTGTAACACTCTGTTTAGAACTTTTCGAGCTGACAGCAGTGCCATTAAGAGTAAAAACGAATCCAGGCTGAGATTTCGAGTCGTCTCGATCCGTTTGGAAGCTAGCATCTGCGTAACCCGTGGCACAGAGCGTCGAGTCGCCTCCGTAAGTCAATTCCCAATCTTTAGTCCTCCGTAGGTACTTAAGAATGTTTTTCACGGCCATCCAGTATTGTTCACCTGGATGAGCTTGGAATCGGCTTGTCATACTCAATGCATATGCAACGTCTGGACGTGTGCATATCATGGCATACATGATCGATCATATAGCCGAAGCATAAGGAATCCGACTCATGCGCTCTTTCTCTTCCAATGTCTTAGCTTCTTGAGTCTTGCTCAAGTGAAGCCCAGTAGTCATAGGAAGGAACCCTTTCTTGGAGTTCGTCATGCTGAATCTCTCTAGAATCTTATCTATGTAAGATTCCTGACTGAGAGACAACATCCGTCGTGATCTATCCCTGTAGATACGGATGCCCAAAATTCTTTGTGCCTCTCCCAGATCTTTCATCTGGAAATGGTTTTTCAACCATGCTTTAACCAAAGAAAGGAGAGGTATGTCATTCCCAATCAAGAGTATGTCATCGACATACAGTACTAGGAAGACAATCTTGCTCCCACTCGACTTGATATAGAGACATGGTTCCTCGACTGATCGAATAAACCCATTCTCTTTTATCACTTGGTCGAAGCGATGATTCCAACTCCGCAATGCTTGCTTAAGTCCATAGATTGAACGCTTAAGCTTGCAAACCTTCTTAGGATGTTCTGGATCAATAAAACCCTCGGGTTGTACCATGTACAACTCTTCCTCCAAATAACCGTTTAAGAAGCCGGTTTTAACGTCCATTTGCCAGATTTCATAATCGTGAAATGCGGCGATCGCTAAGATAATCCGAATGGAACGCAGCATGACTACGGGTGCAAAGATTTCATCGTAGTGCAAGCCTGGCACTTGAGTGAAACCTTTAGCAACTAGTCTTGCCTTGTGGATATCTTGTTGTCCTTCCACGGCATGCTTTATCTTGTAAAGCCATTTGCATTGAAGGGGACGTACCTTTGTAGGTAGGTCCACAAGATCCCACACGTTGTTCTCATACATGGAGTCCATCTCGGATTGCATGGCTTCTAGCCATAGCTTTGAGTCAGAACTAGTCATGGCACATTTATAGGTTGTGGGTTCATTGCCCTCTAGGAGTAAGACGTCATCTATGCCATGTCCCTCGACCATACCAATGTATCTGTCCGGAGGAATAGAGACTTTTCCCGACCTCCTAGCTTAGGTTCCTCAGGAATATCTACCGCAGCCTCGGTTGAAGGAATTGTTTCCTCCAATGGTTGCTCGGCAGTTGGTTCTTGAATCTCAGATAGATCAAAGGTTCTATTACTCGACTTGTTCTCGAGAAATTCTTTCTCTAAGAACGTCGCACTAGCCGCAACAAAAACACGTTGTTCGGTTGGCGAGTAGAAGTAATGACCAAAAGTTCTCTTTGGATAGCCTATAAAGTATGTCTTGACCGATCGCGGGCCGAGCTTATCCTCGTGTCTCCACTTGACATAATCCTCGCAGCCCCAAACCCGAATAAAGGACAAGTTAGGGACCGTTCCCTTCCATAATTCGTATGGCGTCTTGTCAACAGCTTTAGACGGACTTCGGTTAAGTATTAGAGCGGCCGACAAAAGAGCATAGCCCCACAATGAATCAGGCACAACGGTGTGACTCATCATGGATCGAACCATATCAAGTAGAGTTCGGTTTCTCCGTTCGGATACACCATTTAATTGTGGCGTTCCAGGTGGAGTTAACTGCAGAACGATGCCACAGTCTTTAAGGTGTTGATCAAACTCGTGTGAAAGATATTCGCCACCACGATCAGACCGAAGTGCTTTAATCTTTCTGCCCAGTTGGTTCTGTACCCGATTCTGGTATTCTTTGACTTGTCAAAGGATTCACTTTTATGTTTCATTAAGTAGACATAGCCATATCTACTCAAATCATCCGTGAAAGTGATGAAATACCTATAGCCTTCTCGTGCGTTGATCGACATAGGCCCACATACATCCGTATGTATGAGTCCTAATAGGTCAGCAGCGCGCATTCCAACACCTTTGAAGGAAATACGAGTCATCTTACCGATGAGACATGATTCACACGTGCCATATGATTCGAAATCAAAGGCCGAGATAGCTCCATTCTGTATGAGCTGTTTTACGCGTTTCTCATTTATGTGTCCCATACGACAATGCCATAGATAAGTTTGATCTTTGTCACCTACCTTTAATCTCTTGTTATTCACATGTAATATTTCGGTGGTTTGATCTAAAACATAAATTCCATTCATGGAAACTGCCTTGCCATAAATCATATTGTGTAACGAGAAAATACAGCTATTATTCTCTATTACAAATGAAAAACCAAGTTTGTCAAGTGCAGAAACTGAAATAATGTTTTTGGACAAACTAGGAACATAATAACAGTTATATAAAGATAACTCGAATCCACTTGGAAGCTGGATCACGTATGTTCCTCTCGAGACTGCAGCAACACGTGCTCCATTCCCGACACGCAGGTCAACCTCACCCTTGATGAGGGGTTCTTGGTTTCGGAGGCCCTGCACATGATTACATAGATGAGAACCACAACCAGTATCTAGTACCCAAGTTCCGTAACTTGCATGGTTAATCTCAATCATTTGAATAAAAGAAGAAGAAGAAGACATACCAACATGAATAACGCGGCCTGCTTTAATGTCCTCCCGATACACGGGGCATGTGCGTCTCCAATGCCCAGTCTTGTGGCAATGGTGGCATTCCATGCTTGTATCCTTACTCTTTGTCTTGCCCTGTGAGTTGCTCGACTCACCTGGCCCACTCTTGGTGAATCCTGATTTCTTGAACTTGGGCTTACCTACCGCTAGGTCGCCCTGAGCTTTAGCTTTCCCTTTACCTTTACCCTTACTGGAGATCATGAGAACATCCTGCTTCACGCTCCCACTTAATTTCAAATCCTTCTCGGTCTGTACGAGAAGGGAGTGGAGCTCATGAGGAGTCTTCTTCATGTCGTTCATGTAATAGTTGGCCCTGAAGAGGGCGAACCCATCATGAAGCGAATGAAGCATTCGATCAACGATTATGTTCTCACTGATATTGCAGTTTAGGGCCTTCAGTTTCTCGATATTCTCAATCATGTTGAGAATATGTGGGCTAACAGCTTGGCCCTTCTGGAGTTTCGCCTCAAAGAAGCGACAGGTATGCTCATAAGAAACGATTCTTTGAGATTTCGAGAATTCGTTAGTGAGCGTGGTGAAAATCTTGTTAGCACCTTGGGTAATGAAGCGTCTTTGCAAATTGGATTCCATTGCATAGATGAGTACGTTCTTTATCGCACCCGCTTCCATGACGAAGTCGCTATGAGTGCGAACTTCGTTAGCTATAGCTCCAGTTCCTGGGTGTGCCGGAATGGGCTCAGTTAAGTACTTGAGCTTTCCGTCAGCAATGGCAGCATTCCGTAGTGCTGCATCCCAGTCATAGAAGTTTGACCCATCATTCCTCAGTCTAGTAGACTGATTCATGGAGTCCATGAAGGCTTTTAGCCAGGATTCACGTGCTAGCTTGGCACTTGGCATTGGGTCTTCACCAGCCATTAGATATACAGCAGTTTAAATGATCGTGGTCTACATTGAAAAAGAAGATAAAAACAAAACCATATAAGCAACTCATTGTTTGTGATTTAAGTCTATTTTAAATTGTATTTAAACTCGTAGACTCATGCATTTATATAATTGATCTCTTGGTCGATAGATTTCCGTAAATCCTATCTATTACTCCATCACAGTCGCTAGATAGTATCGAGTGACCACGATGTTGAGATAAAATAAATCATCTGTTCCCACTTACCCGACGTAGAAGGGGTCATATTATGCCTACCGACGAAGAAGGGATTCATGGGAGTCTGATTTATAAAGACTAGTCTCAATTTTTGGTTATACGAGGAAGACCCCATCAACTTATATTTATCCATTTTAAGTGAACTAATATCTAGCATATACGTGAATGAATGAAATAAAGTGATGGCTTTACATGTGACATGTGACATCTGTATTGTCACAGAAAACTAACTTGTAACCTGACATCTAGCATATACGTGAATGAATGAAATAATACTGTTATTATGATTAACAAATTTTTCGTATCAGGCTCTCTGAGCCAGTCGATCGACCGGCCGCCGGTCGACCGGCTGGGAGCGCTTCTTTGATGTTTTGCGATTTCTGAGAAAATTTGGCTTGGGACTGCCAGCCGGCCGACCGGCTGCCTGCCGACCGGCTGGTGGTCTCCTTGTGTTGTTTGTGTTTTGCGAAAACCATAGGAAGAACGGAGCCCAGCCGGCAGACCGGCCGCCTGCCAGCCGGCTGGGAGTACATGTGGGGTGGTTTGCGAGTTTGTAAAGGCTAAGGGAATGGGTTCCCAGCCGACCGACCGGCTGGGAGTCCCTTTGTGTTGTCCTCTGTTTTAAAAAGAAAGGAGGCTGGGTGGATCACCAGTCGGCCGACCGGCTGCCTGCCGACCGGCTGGGGATCCCTGTAGGCTGTTTTTGTTGTAATTCGCGTATAACTTTCAAACGGTAAATCGGTTTTGATTGAAACTCGTTTTGTGTACCCGTGATAGGTATTTGAGGTCCCCGGAGGATGGGCGACACTATATTGGGTTCAGGAATGGAGTGAGGATAGAGACCCCCCGGTCGGGTAACCGAAAGGGAAACCGGCTCTCCCTCAACTTAGTTCACGGGGTCAATTAAGTGTTGTTTAGAAGTAAGAAAAATAGAACTATAGATTAGTTCATAGACTTTGGTTGATATTGTATTGATGCGTATTAAGTTATGCCTTAAGCTGGCCTCTGAACTTAATACGTGAGTTGTTTGTCATATATGGGGATATGCCTTAAGCTGGCCTCTGAGCCCTATATGTGTATGTTTGTCGTGTCTGGGACATGCCTTAAGCTGGCCTCTGAGTCCAGACATGTTTGATAGTGATCGCGTTGGAACATGCCTTAAGTTGGCCTCTGAGTCTGACGAGTAGAGCAGCTGCACAACGGGATAGCTAAGGAACTAACACCTTGCCCGGAGTGCAGATGTTTGGTGCTAGAACATGCCTTAAGCTGGCCTCTGAGTTTAGTACCTTGTGATGTAGTGAAGGGACATGCCTTAAGCTGGCCTCTGAGTCTTTTACTTTTGGATGCTAGTCTATGCCTTAAGTTGGCCGCTGAGTCTAGTGTCTTGCTGATTGGCAGGTCCATGCCTTAAGTTGGCCTCTAAGTCCTTGCTTGCTGAATGTTTTGGTTTTTAGGTTATGTCTTAAGTTGACCGCTGAACCTTACACTTGCTGAACGTTTTAGTATTAGGTTATGTCTTAAGTTGACCGCTGAACCTCTTACTTGCTGAATTTATCTGCTTGCCTTGGGTTGGTACGTGTCAGATATCGGTTTATGAAGTTGGTTGAGAGCCGTGCATTAGAGTTTGCATGATAGTATGAGATCAGTTGATGAGATGTTTATGCTTCACATGTTTATATATGTTGGAGTATTCTGTATTGTTTTATGTGTTACGTGTTGTCACAAAAGGTGGCTAGGAGAACTCTAGTCACTCCCCACTGATTGTGGCGTACATGTTTTCATGTATGTAGGTACATGCAGGTTGGAGCGGGGTTCACGAGAGGGCTAGCGAGTGATGATCCTGTTGTCATCATATGACTTACACTTATATCGTTTAGCTGGACTCTTAGTTTCTTTTGATACAGTTTTTGGTTGGTGCCTGTAGGGATGTTCCATCCCAGGCTGATGTACATATTTGGTTTTGATACTTAGAATTGTTACTTATCTATTTTGTTTTATTTCAGTATCAGTTTCCGTTTCAGTTTAATTCTTCTCAAATGTTGTTTACTTTAAAAAGTTTTAATTCCGCTGCATTTTTGGTATTTTTGTATGTTTATATTTCCGCTTCGCGAGGGGTTTTACAGTTGGTATCAGAGCATTATTGCTCCCGACGCACTCATGTGACCCCCAACCTTAACTTGACCAAATAAACAAATAATGAATGAGAGATGGGGTAGATCTAAGGATTTATTTGGTAGTCTAATTGTGATTGCTAATTGCTAAGCTAATACTTGTTTTCTCTTTTGAAGGATGGTGAGACCCACGGCTGCTGATAACATTATGTTGCAAGCAATTCATCACTTGCTTGAGACTCAGAGACAGCAAGCAGGGAATGTTCCACCTCCTCCACCGCCAGGCAACGAGGCTAATCGTCCTAGTAGTTTCTCTTGGATAGCTTCGCAGATGTCCCGTAGCCATGTGAAGACTTATGGTGGCGAGGTTGATCCGGTGGCTCTTACCGAGTGGTTCAGGGATATGGAAAAGAGCTTTACCATGTATTCGGTGGGTAGAGAGGATAGAGTGCGGCTAGCCACTCACTTTCTTACCCTTGAGGCCGATAGGTGGTGGGCGTTGACCGGACCTACTTTCACTCTTGATCCTTTGTTCGATTGGGAGGCTTTTAAGGATAAGCTCGAGACGAGGTTTTATCCTAAAGAGCTCAGATCACAGCGACTCAAAGAATTCATGGATTTGAAGCAAGGCAAGATGTCAGTTCAGGAGTTTACAGACCGGTTCAACCAACTTGCTCACTTCGCATCGAGATTTGTCAGAGATGAGGCCGAGAGAGTCTACTTTTACCGTGGAAAGCTAAGACCGCGCATCGAGAGCATGGTTCGTCGTGACTCGACTTCTTTTGTGGACGTATATGATGATGTTATTTGGGCCGAGAGTTCCATTCGTGCCATAGATGCTGAGACCCGAGCTGCTACTTCTAGTGTGACTCCTCACCAGAGATCAGTGTACCAGGGGAAGAGACCGTTTGTTCCTTCTACTTCTTCGCCTTCTTCTCAGAAGAAGCGGTTTGAGAGATTCTCTGCTCCGGTTGCTAAGACCATTGTTCACACCGACACAGCTGCTAGTGTTTGCCACCGTTGTGGTAAACCTTCTCATCCGGGTTTTGACTGTTTCAAGAATGCTTTCAAGTGCTACACTTGCAATGGATTTGGGCATAAGTCTTATGAGTGTCCTAAGAGGAACACCGTACTTGGCAAGGCTGCCACTGCTGCTGCAGCGACTAGAGGAGGGAAGCCGAAAGGGAAAATTTTTGTGATGACTAGAGCTGAGGCTGAGGCTCATCCAGACATTGTTGCCGGTATCTTTTCTGTTCTTGGCGTTGAGTGCCTTATTTTGTTCGATACTGGAGCTTCTTTATCATTTATATCGTCTCAGTTCGCGGACCGTTTAGCTCTTGAGTCTTCATTGGTTGAGGAGACTTCCATTTCCTTGCCTTCTGGAGACGTATTTTCTTGCTCATCTTCCCATAGGGATGTTCCGATTATTATTGGTCAAGCCACATTTCCAGCGGACTTACTGAGATTTCCTCTCGAGGAATTTGACATTATCCTCGGTATGGATTGGTTATCGCGATACCATGCTCGCTTCGAGTGTCGCGACCAGAAAATCTGCTTGAGGAGTTCTTCAGGAATTCGTGTTTCCTATAGGGGAACTCGCCCTCAAAAGGGTGTTCGTGTTATCTCTTCGATGAAAGCATCTCATCTTCTTGGGAAGGGTTGCCAAGCCTTCATGTGTGTTGTTTCAGCTGCAAAGCCATCGCTACCGAAGCTTGAGGATGTAGCTATTGTTCGTGAGTATCCAGATGTTTTCCCAGATGATTTGCCAGGGATACCGCCAGAGAGAGATGTGGAGTTTACCATTGAGCTGGTTCCAGGTACCGGACCGATTTCCAAAGCTCCTTACCGTATGGCTCCGCCAGAGTTGAAGGAATTGAAGCAACAGTTGGAAGAGATGATCGAGAAAGGATTCATTAGACCGAGTGCTTCTCCGTGGGTTGCTCCGGTTTTGTTCGTTAAGAAGAAAGATGGTTCCATGAGACTTTGCATTGACTATAGAGAGCTGAACCGAGTGGCCGTGAAGAATAGATATCCTTTGCCTAGGATAGATGATTTGTTTGATCAGTTGAGAGGTGCTTCTAGGTTTTCTAAGATTGATCTTCGATCGGGTTATCATCAGATTCCAGTGAGAGAGGCTGATATTGCGAAGACTGCTTTTCGTACCAGATATGGGCATTTTGAGTTTGTGGTTATGCCTTTTGGGTTGACTAATGCACCTGCTATCTTCATGGATCAGATGAACCGTACCTTTAGTGAGTATCTTGACACTTGTGTTGTGGTGTTTATTGATGATATCCTCATTTACTCTAAGACCGATGAGGAGCATGCTGAGCATTTTAGATTGATTCTTGGGATTTTACGTCGACAGAAGTGGTTCGCAAAGTTCTCTAAGTGTGAGTTTTGGCTTTCTAAGGTTGCATTTCTTGGACATGTGATATCTAGTGAGGGAGTTATGGTTGATCCCGCGAAGATTGAGGCCGTTGTGGATTGGGAGAGTCCCAAAGATGTTGGAGAGATCCGTAGTTTCCTTGGATTGGCTGGTTATTATCGTAGATTTGTTGAGGATTTCTCTAGATTAGCTCGCCCGATGACTCAGTTATTGAAGAAAGAAGCTAAGTTTGTGTGGACCGACAAGTGTGAGAGTTCTTTCCAGGAATTGAAGACTAGGTTGACTTCCGCTCCTATACTTGCTTTGCCAGAGATCGGGGTTGACTTTGATGTTTATTGTGATGCTTCGATGTTAGGGCTTGGATGTGTGTTGATGCAGAGTGGTAAGGTGATAGCTTACTCATCCAGACAGTTGAGAGTTCACGAGGTGAACTATCCGACACATGATTTTGAGTTGGCTGTAGTCGTTCATGCTTTGAAGATGTGGCGTCATTACTTGATTGGATCTCATTGTCACATTTTCACGGATCACAAGAGTCTTAAGTACATTTTCACCCAGAAAGACCTTAATATGAGACAGAGACGTTGGCTAGAATTGGTTAAGGATTACGACATTGAGTTGTTATATCATGAGGGAAAGGCCAATGTAGTTGCTGATGCGCTTAGCCGCAAGACTGCTCATTCGATGAGTGATATGCGTGTGTTGCCCGATGAGTTGTGTTCCGAGTTCCGGAAGTTGAGATTAGAGATGGTGGGTAGTGGTTTTGATTGGTTAGCTGCTATGACTGCCGAGCCGTCTTTATATTGGGAGATTCGTCAGAGTTGCCTACAGATGCTGATTTCAAGAAGTTCGAGGCTAAGATTTCGAGTGGTGTTGCACCTGACCTAGTGATTGATGCTGATGGTTTCCTTAGGTTCCGTGGTAGGATGTATGTTCCCGATGTGCCAGATTTGAGGAAGAGGGTTCTTGATGAGGCTCACTTGACACCGTATTCAGTTCATCCAGGAGGAGAGAAGATGCACAAGGATTTGAGACTTATGTTTTGGTGGCCTGGAATGAAGAAAGAGATCTTGGATTACGTGAGTAGGTGCTTGACTTGTCAACAAGTCAAGATAGAGCACAGGAGGCCAGGTGGTTTGCTACAGCCGCTTCCCGTTCCTCAGTGGAAGTGGGAGTGTATATCTATGGACTTCGTGACTGCATTGCCTAAGACTGTGGGAGGCAAGGATGCGATTTGGGTTATTGTTGATAGGCTAACTAAGTGTGCCAGATTTGTGCCTATTAGAGAGACATGGGATATGGACCGTTTAGCCAGGGCTTATATTGCAGAGATAGTCCGTTACCATGGTGTCCCGAGAGAGATCGTTTCAGATCGAGATCCCAGGTTTTGTTCCAGATTTTGGAAGGCTTTACAGGAAGCTTTGGGTAGCCGTTTGTTGATGAGCACCGCATTTCATGCCGCGACCGATGGTCAGTCCGAGAGGACTATTCAGACACTAGAGGATTTGCTCCGTGCTTGTGCACTTGATTTTCAGGGTTCTTGGGAGCAGTGTTTGCCGTTGGTAGAGTTTTCTTACAACAACAGTTACCATTCATCTATTGGTATGGCTCCGTACGAGGCTCTTTATGGTAGGAAGTATCGTAGTCCGATCTGTTGGGATCAGGCGAGTGACGTGCACGACCTAGGACCGGACCAGTTAGTTGTTACGATTGATCAGGTTCAGCTTATCAGAGGTAGGATGAAGGCCGCACAGAATCGGCAGAAATCCTATGCTGATGTTCGCCGTAGACCCTTAGTGTTTTGCGGTGGCTTCGAGGGCGGAAATTGGTGGCCATAAGGGTGATGTCGTGGGTGGTAGTGTGAGTGAGGGTTTGGGACCCATCGTGGTGCTGGTGGGTGGTCATAATGATGGTGGTAATGCTACGAAGAAGGGGTGCTCGGGGGTGAAGGGCTGAATTCTTATCGTATCGTAATGTCGAATTGTTGTTGTTTAGGTCGTGCGATTTTGATGCAGGGTAGTTAGCGTTAGTGTTTAATTAATTATTTTAGTTGGCTGTGTATATAAATTATATTTAATTAGTTGAGTTTGTTTAATTCATTTTGTGACGGTATTTTATTAGTTACGTTAATTAACTAGTATTGATAATTAAATTGTTATGATTATTATGCCTTTCGATAGTATTCTTGGTATATAGTATAATAGTTATGTGGCATCACTATTTTGGAAATTGATGTTTGGGCAAGGTTGCTATTTAGGGAAAGTTTCTATTTCAGGAAACTTTCCACTTTTAGAAAGTTAAGATATTTAATATCTTTAATTATTTAAATAGGGGTTGGGTGAAGGATTATTGATCGTTATATAATATATGTTAGGTGACGGTTCCCGCGTGGAATATTTCTAACGGCGGTTCGGATGTCATCCTGCAATTTGAGGTAGGGGAATACCGTATACCTGGTGACAATTAATTTGACTATTAATTGCTGTTAACAATGTTTATCTTATTATTGTATGAATGGTATATTGCGTTTATTTGATTGCACATTTCTGTGATACGATTCGAGGTGCGGAGTTAATGGGTCTTGTGATTGGTGCGGAGTTAATGGGTCTTGTGATCGGTGCGGAGTTAATGGGTCTTGTGATTGGTGCGGAGTTAATGGGTCTTGTGATTGGTGCGGAGTTAATGGGTCTTGTGATTGGTGTGGAGATAATGGGTCTTGTGATTGGTGTGGAGAATAATGGGTCTTGTGATATGGAGATGGAGGTGGATGTACTTTTACTGTTGTTTATGTTTTATTTATCTTCTACTCAACCTCGTGGTTGACCCTGTGTATTCGTGTGACACCTACGATGATCCGGAATGGGGAGTAGATTCTACAGGAAAAAGACAGATGAGCTAGGAGCTGGGACGGGAATGTGAGATGCGGACTTGGGACCGACCTAGACCTATATCACATATAGAGTAGTCATCAGTTGTAACTTTATTTTTTTCTACGTAGTTTTTGTAATATCAAATTTTGAATTTTATCACTTTTATATAATGTACTTTGGGAGTTTTACTTTGTTATTCACTACCTCGGTCATTTCGAGATGGTAACAGTCTTATTTATTTGAGAATGTCTGGCTAAAGGCTCTTAAATAAATGAGGGTGTTACACTTAGAGTTTGAGGTGGGTGACAGAGTCTTCTTGAGAGTTTCACCGATGAAGGGTGTTAAGAGGTTTGGAGTTAAGGGCAAGTTGAGTCCTAAGTATATTGGGCCTTTTGAGATCGTGAAGAGGATTGGTGCTGTAATAACCCGAATTATTATTATAAAAAACGTAATTCATGGGTAATTTATGAAAGGAGCGATGGGTTACTTTTTAAAGATAGTCGTTTTATAAGCTTGTGTATACTCGTTTTGGATGAGCGTTTAAGGGCTGTTGTGGGGTTCGAAATTGGGACCAAGGCACCATGTAATAATATTTGATGTATGTTATTTGTGTGGCTCGAACCAGAGACCTGTGGTATGGCCTGCAGTGGGCCTCGATTGGCGTGCCAATGAGGCAGCCCACACGGAAATGCAGAAACAGAGAGCAAGAGTGTTGTCTGCCGCCATATATAGCAAGAGTGTTTCTTACCCTAACCCTATTCAAACTCAAACTATATCTCACTAAAACCTAGCCGTCACTTTAGGGAAGGAAAGGAGCCTGCTCACGGTGGTTATAGGCGGACCTAGGGTACCTCGTTTTGGCCAAGAACCTGGTATGCTCACCACGACCACTGTAATCTCAGTTTCTTATGTATAGTTTTGTCGTCTGTTTAAGGGTATGCAATCACGTTTTTTTACTAGTTGTTTGTACTTGCGTTTATGCTAGGATGTATAGAGAGTATATGTTGGTCGTGGGTGTGGTGTCGTTGTTTGTTCTTGCACACTTTTGAAGGTGGCAAAAATGGTGTCAGGGAAGGGGAGTTTTACGGTTTCAGTAGTTGTTTGTTTTGATGCGTTTTTATAATCAGTTTTTAGATCTTTTGTATGTCTTTTGTTTTGGGTCTTTGGTTGTTGAGGCAGGTGGCTTATGGGGGTTTCTTGTGGTGGTGGTCTTAGGGTACGGTGGTGTCTGGTTAGGGTGTTACAGGGTGGTTTGACAGGGGTGTTCGTGGGGTTATGTTTTGTTGCAGTCTAGGGTCGTTTTGTTCAGGCGTGTACAGGGGTGTTTGGGGGTGGTAGCATTGAGGACTCGGGGGAGATCAGTGCGATGCTACCACCGTGTCTAGAGTCTGGAGTCCAGGGGTGGTCTTGGTGGTTACGGTTGGTGGTAGTTGTGGCAGGGTGTGCGTCGATGAGAGGGTTAAGTCGTGTGGTCAGGGCCGTAGGTGAGGAACCAGGCTAGATCTCGGCCCTGGTTCAACTCACCGGCGGCCGTCGGTCTGATGGCTGGTGGTTGTGGTGATAGAAGATAGTCGGGGTGTTGGTGTCGGTGGCTGCCGGTGGTGGCTGGGCGTGTCTCGGTGGAGTTGTGAGGGGCTGTTCACGTGGGAGCCGTGGGTTGAGTGTAGGGCTGTTTTGTTTAGTTTGTTTACTTCTTTTTATTTCATTTTATTTTATTTATTTATTTTATTATATTCTCTACATAAATACATTTAATTAATTATGGTAATTTTATTATTAGTATTAATATTATTGTATTTAAGGAAATAATGTTGTTTTTATTATGGAATATATGGTTTTATGAGGGTGTTAATATATGTGTTGGGTAGTTTGAATTTCAAACTAAAGTTGCCATGTTTAGAAGATTACCTATTTTAGAAGCTACTATATTTGGGGGATGGTTATTTAAGGAAAGTTCCTATTTTTTTTAGTAAGTCGTAAGTGTATCACGTTAAGTAGGGAGTCTTATTAATTATGCGCGTTACACGTTTAGGTAACGATTTCCGAGTAGAACATTTTTAGCAGCTGTGCAACTGACGACTTCATCCGATTGTTGAGGTAGGGGAATATTGTATCTGTGATTTGTGAATTGGCATGTGATTACTCATCGTATGAGTGATATATTAAGCTTGAATATATATATTATGTCTGATTGTTACTATTGATGGATGTGGAGGACGGAGGTTGTGAATTGGGTCTTGTGATATGGGTCTTGTGATATGGCCATGGGAGGTGTGATGTGTTGGGAGTGTTGTGGAGGAATGAATTGGAGGTGATGGAGGAATTGTATACTGTGATATTTTATGTCTTAATCATATTACCTACTCAACCTCGTGTTGACCCTGTTTGCTGTTTATTGTTGTGTCTGTGTTGATCCAATTTATTGGGGAGCAGAATGACAGGTTTAGACTTATGGATGCTGGAAGGGTGGAGAGGACTTGGACCAGACCTGTCTAGTGATAGCTCAGTCATTTAGTTTTCACCATACTTGAACTTTTAATTTTGGTTTGTGGACAGTTGTAATTTCACTAAGACTTTGTTTATCATTTAATTACTTAATAAAGTACTGAATTTCTTCCTTTGTTATCTACTACCTCGGGTAACCGAGATGGTAACACACTTGGTTATTTGGAGAGTCCTAGTTCAGGCCTCTAAATAAATGGGGGTGTTACAGGTGCTGCTGCTTATCGTTTGGACTTGCCTCCTAGTTTGGGCAAGGTTCATAGTGTCTTTCATGTTTCTTAGCTCCGTAAGTATGTTAGTGACCCGAGTCATGTTCTGCCTAGAGAGATCGAGAACTTGGAGCCGAGTCTTGCTTTCGAGGAGCGTCCCGTGAAGATCCTAGACCGTCAGGATAGGAAGCTTAGGAGCAAGGTGGTGCCGCTAGTGAAGATCCTTTGGCGTTGCGGTGATGTTGAAGAGCAGACGTGGGAGACCGAGGCGTCGATGCGTATTGCGCATCCTTCTCTTTTCGATTAAGGTAGAGTTAGTTAGAATTTATCTTCGTTCGAGTTTCGAGGACGAAACTTTTTGAAGTTGGGGTGATTGTAACATCCCGTATTTTCGTAAAATCTATTTTAAGCGTTTTAAATTATTTGAAGTAATAAAATAATATTTTAATAATTTATTGTGAAAGATTTTAATTTATTTAGTAAGATCCGTCTTAAGAACCTTAAGTCCTTAAGACGAATACAAACTTGGTAAACTTAAGTTCCAACTTAAATATCCGTTCAAGATGTCCAACCCGTTTAATTGACTCGGAAAGGACAACCCATAAACCCCCTTAAAACCCTTTAGTCGACATATTCACTCATCATCTTCAAACTTTACACTGTAAACACATTTCACACAAAACCTCCATTAATAACCTCTTCTTTTGCTCTTTTCTTCATCATCCGTCTACCGATTTGAGGTAATACTAACATTTTCGGAATCCTCATTTAATTTCCAAGCCATCTATCACTTTCGTTTTGTATTTCGTCGATTTCAAAAATGGGGCTGTTTTGCATAAATTCCGTTTTTATTCCCTTAAACCCGTTTTTCGTGCTTGTAGGTGAAGGATTGGAGAACCCGGACATCGATAGCTTCGTGGTAGAGGAGGATCTTTAGGCCGGAGTGCATTTAAGGTGACGATAATGAGAAACTCGGCCTTAATGTGAATATTAGCAAGTTTTGATGTGTTCATATATTTGTTTCTGATTTTTGTTAATGTTTAATGATCAAAGGACTTAGTATCATGTTTAGGATTGTTCTTATGTGAAGAATTCATGCTTGGTGATGTTGTTATATGTTCTTAAGCTTATTTTCAGTTTTGCACAAAGTTAAGACGGATACATTGAATTAATCATTTGAGGATTGTCATGGGATTTGTTTGCTGTTAGAAAGTAGTGTTGGATGATTGGAAATGTTGGGTAAACCTTACTTGTAACAATTTTGAAGAATTGGTGTCGATTTGTGGTGTTTTGATTAATCATGAAATTTACGTTTTTCGTATCAGGCTCTCTGAGCCGGTCGACCGACCGGCCGCCGGTCGACCGGCTGGGAGCGCTTCTTTGATGTTTTGCGATTTCTGAGAAAATTTGGCTTGGGACTGCCAGCCGGTCGACCGGCTGCCTGCCGACCGGCTGGTGGTTTCCTTGTGTTGTTTGTGTTTTGCGAAAACCATAGGAAGAAGGGAGCCCAGCCGGCAGACCGGCCGCCTGCCAGCCGGCTGGGAGTACATGTGGGGTGGTTTGCGAGTTTGTAAAGGCTAAGGGAATGGGTTCCCAGCCGACCGACCGGCTGGGAGTCCCTTTGTGTTGTCCTCTGTTTTAAAAAGAAAGGAGGCTGGGTGGATCACCAGCCGGCCGACCGGCTGCCTGCCGACCGGCTGGGGATCCCTGTAGGCTGTTTTTGTTGTAATTCGCGTATAACTTTCAAACGGTAAATCGGTTTTGATTGAAACTCGTTTTATGTACCCGTGATATGTATTTGAGGTACCCGGAGGATGGGCGGCACTATATTGGGTTCGGGAATGGAGTGAGGATAGAGACCCCCCGGTCGGGTAACCGAAAGAGAAACCGGCTCTCCCTCAACTTAGTTCCCGGGGTCAATTATGTGTTGTTTAGAAGTAAGAAAAATAGACCTAAAGATGAGTTCATAGACTTAGGTTGATATTGTATTGATGCTTATTAAGTTATGCCTTAAGCTGGCCTCTGAACTTAATACGTGAGTTGTTTGTCATATATGGGGATATGCCTTAAGCTGGCCTCTGAGCCCTATATGTGTATGTTTGTCGTGTCTGGGACATGCCTTAAGCTGGCCTCTGAGTCCAGACATGTTTGATAGTGATCGCGTTGGAACATGCCTTAAGTTGGCCTCTGAGTCTGAGGAGTAGAGCAGCTGCACAACGGGATAGCTAAGGAACTAACACCTTGCCCGGTGTGCAGATGTTTGGTGCTAGAACATGCCTTAAGCTGGCCTCTGAGTTTAGTACCTTGTGATGTAGTGAAGGGACATGCCTTAAGCTGGCCTCTGAGTCCTTTACTTTTGGATGCTAGTCTATGCCTTAAGTTGGCCGCTGAGTCTAGTGTCTTGCTGATTGGCAGGTCCATGCCTTAAGTTGGCCTCTAAGTCCTTGCTTGCTGAATGTTTTGGTTTTTAGGTTATGTCTTAAGTTGACCGCTGAACCTTACACTTGCTGAACGTTTTAGTATTAGGTTATGTCTTAAGTTGACCGCTGAACCTCTTACTTGCTGAATTTATCTGCTTGCCTTGGGTTGGTACGTGTCAGATATCGGTTTATGAAGTTGGTTGAGAGCCGTGCATTAGAGTTTGCATGATAGTATGAGATCAGTTGATGAGATGTTTATGCTTCACATGTTTATATATGTTGGAGTATTCTGTATTGTTTTATGTGTTACGTGTTGTCACAAAAGGTGGCTAGGAGAACTCAGGTCACTCCCCACTGATTGTGCCGTACATGTTTTCATGTATGTAGGTACATGCAGGTTGGAGCGGGGTTCACGAGAGGGCTAGCGAGTGATGATCCTGTTGTCATCATATGACTTACACTTATATCGTTTAGCTGGACTCTTAGTTTCTTTTGATACAGTTTTTGGTTGGTGCCTGTAGGGATGTTCCATCCCAGGCTGATGTACATATTTGGTTTTGATACTTAGAATTGTTACTTATCTATTTTGTTTTATTTCAGTATCAGTTTTTGTTTCAGTTTAATTCTTCTCAAATGTTGTTTACTTTAAAAAGTTTTAATTCCGCTGCATTTTTGGTACTTTTGTATGTTTATATTTCCGCTTTCGCGAGGGGTTTTACAGTTGGTATCAGAGCATTATTGCTCCCGACGCACTCATGTGACCCCCAACCTTAACTTGACCAAATAAACAAATAATGAATGAGAGATGGGGTAGATCTAAGGATTTATTTTGTAGTCTAATTGTGATTGCTAATTGCTAAGCTAATACTTGTTTTCTCTTTTGAAGGATGGTGAGACCCACGGCTGCTGATAACATTATGTTGCAAGCAATTCATCACTTGCTTGAGACTCAGAGACAGCAAGCAGGGAATGTTCCACCTCCTCCACCGCCAGGCAACGAGGCTAATCGTCCTAGTAGTTTCTCTTGGATAGCTTCGCAGATGTCCCGTAGCCATGTGAAGACTTATGGTGGCGAGGTTGACCGGTGGCTCTTACCTAGTGGTTCAGGGATATGGAAAAGAGCTTTACCATGTATTCGGTGGGTAGAGAGGATAGAGTGCGGCTAGCCACTCACTTTCTTACCCTTGAGGCCGATAGGTGGTGGGCGTTGACCGGACCTACTTTCACTCTTGATCCTTTGTTCGATTGGGAGGCTTTTAAGGATAAGCTCGAGACGAGGTTTTATCCTAAAGAGCTCAGATCACAGCGACTCAAAGAATTCATGGATTTGAAGCAAGGCAAGATGACAGTTCAGGAGTTTACAGACCGGTTCAACCAACTTGCTCACTTCGCATCGAGATTTGTCAGAGATGAGGCCGAGAGAGTCTACTTTTACCGTGGAAAGCTAGGACCGCGCATCGAGAGCATGGTTCGTCGTGACTCGACTTCTTTTGTGGAGGTATATGATGATGCTGTTTGGGCCGAGAGTTCCATTTGTGCCATAGATGCTGAGACCCGAGCTGCTACTTCTAGTGTGACTCCTCACCAGAGATCAGTGTACCAGGGGAAGAGACCGTTTGTTCCTTCTACTCCTTCGCCTTCTTCTCAGAAGAAGCGGTTTGAGAGGTTCTCTGCTCCGGTTGCTACGATCATTGTTCACACCGACACAGCTGCTAATGTTTGCCACCGTTGTGGTAAACCTTCTCATCCGGGTTTTGACTGTTTCAAGAATGCTTTCAAGTGCTACACTTGCAATGGATTTGGGCATAAGTCTTATGAGTGTCCTGAGAGGAACACCGCACTTGGCAAGGCTGCCACTGCTGCTGCAGCGACTAGAGGAGGGAAGCCAAAAGGGAAGATTTTTGTGATGACTAGAGTTGAGGCTGAGGCTCATCCAGACATTGTTGCCGGTATCTTTTCTGTTCTTGGCGTTGAGTGCCTTATTTTGTTCGATACTGGAGCTTCTTTATCATTTATATCGACTCAGTTCGCGGACCCTTTAGCTCTTGAGTCTTCATTGGTTGAGGAGACTTCCATTTCCTTGTCTTCTGGAGACGTATTTTCTTGCTCATCTTCCCATAGGGATGTTCCGATTATTATTGGTCAAGCCACATTTCCAGCGGACTTACTGAGATTTCCTCTCGAGGAATTTGACATTATCCTCGGTATGGATTGGTTATCGCGATACCATGCTCGCTTCGAGTGTCGCGACCAGAAAATCTGCTTGAGGAGTTCTTCAGGAATTCGTGTTTCCTATAGGGGAACTCGCCCTCACAAGGGTGTTCGTGTTATCTCTTCGATGAAAGCATCTCATCTTCTTGGGAAGGGTTGCCAAGCCTTCCTGTGTGTTGTTTCAGCTGCAAAGCCATCGCTACCGAAGCTTGAGGATGTAGCTATTGTTCGTGAGTATCCAGATGTTTTCCCAGATGATTTGCCAGGGATACCGCCAGAGAGAGATGTGGAGTTTACCATTGAGCTGGTTCCAGGTACCGGACCAATTTCCAAAGCTCCTTACCGTATGGCTCCGCCAGAGTTGAAGGAATTGAAGCAACAGTTGGAAGAGATGATCGAGAAAGGATTCATTAGACCGAGTGCTTCTCCGTGGGTTGCTCCAGTTTTGTTCGTTAAGAAGAAAGATGGTTCCATGAGACTTTGCATTGACTATAGAGAGCTGAACCGAGTGACCGTGAAGAATAGATATCCTTTGCCTAGGATAGATGATTTGTTTGATCAGTTGAGAGGTGCTTCTAGGTTTTCTAAGATTGATCTTCGATCGGGTTATCATCAGATTCCAGTGAGAGAGGCTGATATCCTCATTTACTCTAAGACCAGATAAACCGTACCTTTAGTGAGTATCTTGACACTTGTGTTGTGGTGTTTATTGATGATATCCTCATTTACTCTAAGACCGATGAGGAGCATGCTGAGCATCTTAGATTGATTCTTGGGATTTTACGTCGACAGAAGTGGTTCGCAAGGTTCTCTAAGTGTGAGTTTTGGCTTTCTAAGGTTACATTTCTTGGACATGTGATATCTAGTGAGGGAGTTATGGTTGATCCCGCGAAGATTGAGGCCGTTGTGGATTGGGAGAGTCCCAAAGATGTTGGAGAGATCCGTAGTTTCCTTGGATTGGCTGGTTATTATCGTAGATTTGTTGAGGATTTCTCTAGATTAGCTCGCCCGATGACTCAGTTATTGAAGAAGGAAGCTAAGTTTATGTGGACCGACAAGTGTGAGAGTTCTTTCCAGGAATTGAAGACTAGGTTGACTTCCGCTCCTATACTTGCTTTGCCAGAGATCGGGGTTGACTTTGATGTTTATTGTGATGCTTCGATGTTAGGGCTTGGATGTGTGTTGATGCAGAGTGGTAAGGTGATAGCTTACTCATCCAGACAGTTGAGAGTTCACGAGGTGAACTATCCGACACATGATCTTGAGTTGGCTGTAGTCGTTCATGCTTTGAAGATGTGGCGTCATTACTTGATTGGATCTCATTGTCACATTTTCACGGATCACAAGAGTCTTAAGTACATTTTCACCCAGAAAGACCTTAATATGAGACAAAGACGTTGGCTAGAATTGGTTAAGGATTACGACATTGAGTTGTTATATCATGT
Source organism: Silene conica (assembly GCA_029255685.2). NCBI lineage: Eukaryota > Viridiplantae > Streptophyta > Magnoliopsida > Caryophyllales > Caryophyllaceae > Silene > Silene conica. The sequence goes on along the minus strand of CM055314.2, from coordinate 27,127,938 downwards.
GGGAAAGGCCAATGTAGTTGCTGATGCGCTTAGCCGCAAGACTTCTCATTCGATGAGTGCTATGTGTGTGTTGCCCGATGAGTTGTGTTCCGAGTTCCGGAAGTTGAGATTAGAGATGGTGGGTAGTGGTTTTGATTGGTTAGCTGCTATGACTGCCGAGCCGTCTTTATATTGGGAGATTCGTCAGAGTTTGCCTACAGATGCTGATTTCAAGAAGTTCGAGGCTAAGATTTCGAGTGGTGTTGCACCTGACCTAGTGATTGATGCTGATGGTTTCCTTAGGTTCCGTGGTAGGATGTATGTTCCCGATGTGCCAGATTTGAGGAAGAGGGTTCTTGATGAGGCTCACTTGACACCGTATTCAGCTCATCCAGGAGGAGAGAAGATGCACAAGGATTTGAGACTTATGTTTTGGTGGCCTGGAATGAAGAAAGAGATCTTGGATTACGTGAGTAGGTGCTTGACTTGTCAACAAGTCAAGATAGAGCACAGGAGGCCAGGTGGTTTGCTACAGCCGCTTCCCGTTCCTCAGTGGAAGTGGGAGTGTATATCTATGGACTTCGTGACAGCATTGCCTAAGACTGTGGGAGGCAAGGATGCGATTTGGGTTATTGTTGATAGGCTAACTAAGTGTGCCAGATTTGTGCCTATCAGAGAGACATGGGATATGGACCGTTTAGCCAGGGCTTATATTGCAGAGATAGTCCGTTACCATGGTGTCCCGAGAGAGATCGTTTCAGATCGAGATCCGAGGTTTTGTTCCAGATTTTGGAAGGCTTTACAGGAAGCTTTGGGTAGCCATTTGTTGATGAGCACCGCATTTCATGCCGCGACCGATGGTCAGTCCGAGAGGACTATTCATACACTAGAGGATTTGCTCCGTGCTTGTGCACTTGATTTTCAGGGTTCTTGGGAGCAGTGTTTGCCGTTGGTAGAGTTTTCTTACAGCAACAGTTACCATTCATCTATTGGTATGGCTCCGTACGAGGCTCTTTATGGTAGGAAGTGTCGTAGTCCGATCTGTTGGGATCAGGCGAGTGACGTGCACGACCTAGGACCGGACCAGTTAGTTGTTACGATTGATCAGGTTCAGCTTATCAGAGGTAGGATGAAGGCCGCACAGGATCGGCAGAAATCCTATGCTGATGTTCGCCGTAGACCCTTAGTGTAATACTCCGTATTCTTTTTATCTTAATATTTAATTATTATATTAACGTGTAAATATTTATTTGGGTGTTTATATTCGATAATTAATTTATCGATTAAGCTTTTAATATTTTATATATTATTGGTGATATGTCGAGTATGGGTGTTAGTTAATATACCGTGTTTTAAGTAGATGTTTGGGCCTCGATTTGCGTGACAACAACTCGACAACAACTCAACCCATTTCGAAAACAAAGTATCGGTTTTGGAGTTAAGAAAACCGAACAAAAAAAATCATAACCCTAACCCTTACCCTACATCGACATCAGCCTCCTACAACCCTCCTCCATCGACAATACCTAAAACCCCTATTCACTTATCAACCACCATGGGATAGAGGAAGAACGGGAGGTAAAGGAACCTAATACACCTGTCATTGTCGTCAACCACCGTGGCCACCACAGTAAGTTCCGTTTTGTCGACTATGGCCTATTCATATTCACGGTTTCATTGTTTTAATTGCTTATTCGAATTACTTTCCGAATTCGTTTTGATTCGAGTCTCTGCGTGGTGGTAGTAGGGTGTTTGTAGGTTAGTATGGTTGTTGTGGGGTGTTGTGTGGTTGCCGGAGCACCACCTTATATAAGTTGTTAGAGGCGGCAGATCAGGGGGGTATAGGGTCTGTGGAACCGTCTTATGGCGGCTGTTTCAGGTGCTTGTAGGGGCGTCGAGGACTGGTGGTTACCACCATTGGAGTCGCAGGGTGTGAGGGATGTCGAGGGTGGTGTCAGGTGGTCGTTAGGGTTGTCGTTTTGGTGGTTGGGGTCGTATTTGTAGAGAGGGAACACATCGGTAGCAGTTGCTGTCTGGTTGCTTTGGCGGGCTGTGATGGGAGTTCCTGGGGAACGAGGACTCACGGTTACCACCCATGGAACCACCGTGGGTCAGCGGTGACGACGGTGGTGGCTAAGGGTGGTATGGGGCATGGTGACGCGAGGAAAACCGTGAGAAAAGAGAGGTGTTTGGGTGAACGAAACAGAGTATACTCTGTTTGTCGTGTGTGCAGACACTTTGGGCAGGAGTTTTGCGGTGGCTTTGAGGGCGGAAATTGGTGGCCATAAGGGTGATGTCGTGGGTGGTAGTGTGAGTGAGGGTTTGGGACCCATCGTGGTGCTGGTGGGTGGTCATAATGATGGTGGTAATGCTACGAAGAAGGGGTGCTCGGGGGTGAAGGGCTGAATTCGTATCGTATCGTAATGTCGAATTGTTGTTGTTTAGGTCGTGCGATTTTGATGCAGGGTAGTTAGTGTTAGTGTTTAATTAATTATTTTAGTTGGCTGTGTATATAAATTATATTTAATTAGTTGAGTTTGTTTAATTCATTTTGTGACGGTATTTTATTAGTTACGTTAATTAACTAGTATTGATAATTAAATTGTTATGATTATTATGCCTTTCGATAGTATTCTTGGTATATAGTATAATAGTTATGTGGCATCACTATTTTGGAAATTGATGTTTGGGCAAGGTTGCTATTTAGGGAAAGTTTCTATTTCAGGAAACTTTCCACTTTTAGAAAGTTACGATATTTAATATCTTTAATTATTTAAATAGGGGTTGGGTGAAGGATTATTGATCGTTATATAATATATGTTAGGTGACGGTTCCCGCGTGGAATATTTCTAACGGCGGTTCGGATGTCATCCTGCAATTTGAGGTAGGGGAATACCGTATACCTGGTGACAATTAATTTGACTATTAATTGCTGTTAACAATGTTTATCTTATTATTGTATGAATGGTATATTGCGTTTATTTGATTGCACATTTCTGTGATACGATTCGAGGTGCGGAGTTAATGGGTCTTGTGATTGGTGCGGAGTTAATGGGTCTTGTGATTGGTGCGGAGTTAATGGGTCTTGTGATTGGTGCGGAGTTAATGGGTCTTGTGATTGGTGCGGAGTTAATGGGTCTTGTGATTGGTGTGGAGATAATGGGTCTTGTGATTGGTGTGGAGAATAATGGGTCTTGTGATATGGAGATGGAGGTGGATGTACTTTTACTGTTGTTTATGTTTTATTTATCTTCTACTCAACCTCGTGGTTGACCCTGTGTATTCGTGTGACACCTACGATGATCCGGAATGGGGAGTAGATTCTACAGGAAAAAGACAGATGAGCTAGGAGCTGGGACGGGAATGTGAGATGCGGACTTGGGACCGACCTAGACCTATTCCACATATAGAGTAGTCATCAGTTGTAACTTTATTTTTTTCTACGTAGTTTTTGTAATATCAAATTTTGAATTTTATCACTTTTATATAATGTACTTTGGGAGTTTTACTTTGTTATTCACTACCTCGGTCATTTCGAGATGGTAACAGTCTTATTTATTTGAGAATGTCTGGCTAAAGGCTCTTAAATAAATGAGGGTGTTACAAAGTGGTATCAGAGCGAACGATCCTCAGGCCTAAACCAAATGAATGATAATGAACGTAGGACGAGTCAAATAAAATGAACCCCGAGATGAAACTTATAGGAGCCCCAAAAAGGAATGGGATGAGTTAGGGGCCCCCTCACACCAACCCTGGGCCCTTTCAGTTCTGTCTCGGGAACCCTATGAGAGTAATTGAAGAGTGGGGTAGACTATATAGTGACCAAGTTATATTGTACTAACGTTCTTGCAGGTGAAGGATGTGGTAAGTAATATGTGAGTGTGATTAATGACGTGCGTTAGAAGGGTATGTGTGATATGAAATGTGGATCGAGTTGGATGATTTAATTGATAATCCAAGAGGATGGATGTGTATTTGTTGAGCAATAGTTAAGAGTGGTGTGACATATGACTTTGGTATTTTGAAATGTTCATACGATTATCTAGTATTTAATGCCTATCATTATTATATGACTTTGATGTTTAACTCCTTGTAAGGATGAATAAATCAGTTGATCTTAGGATTATATGTTATAGTAATCCATGTCTAGTGATATGCGGAATGTGTCTCCCTAAGCCATGAATGTATATAGTTATGTGTTGCATATATCGTACTTAAGATTTTATGCCTATTATACGTATTTAAAAATTTGTCATGAAATTTGTAATCAATAAGTGACATCGTAGTAACTCCTAGTTTATATTTCCGTACTTGAATAAGTTGTGATTGTGTGATGGTAGAAACTAATTTATTTATATACACACGTATAACTATCGAGTTATATAGTTGAGCCTACCCTCAGTTTCGAAATCTTTACCGTGTTCTAGATGATAATTATTGTTGAAATGAGGAATGAATGTTAATCTGGTACAAAGTGATGTCTATGCTTCAAATGTAGGTCAACGTGTTACGGAAGAAGAATGGTTGAATTTCGATGTAGTAATGTGAAATTGTATCGGAACCAAAATTTTAATTAAACTTCCAGGATGTTGCCTTGTTGGTACGGGCTGTCAATGTAAATGTGTTCCATATTCGAATATGAAAATTTTATGTATGATAACCTCCTGTGTTGGTTTTATAATGCTTTTGGTTTCATGTTAAAAGGAGTTATATTTTGAGAGAAATAATCTTTTAGTTGACAGTGGTCAGATTGTTACTGCACAGTTCCGTTTTGACCCATCTTTTTGTAAAAGAAATCATTTAAAACTTGGTTATTGTTTTTGCATAATTCGAACTCTACTGTTCAGAATGTTCGTTCACATTTTCAAAATGATACGCCATTTAAAATCTTAGCAAGTCGTTATTTAACTGTGATTTTTGCAAGTTGCCCAATTTCTGTTGAATTACTGTAAAGTCCTTGTTCAGATCGATTGAGTTGTAAAAATAGTATTAAATAATTTCCTTGAGATATGCATTCGATTCTTATTCCTATGATTAACTAATTCTTTATATTTTTTTCTATAATCGCTCGCACGTTAGCTAAGCTGTTATTTAATTATGATTTTTGTAAGTAGCTGCATAATGTTTAATTTGTGAAATTGGGAGATATATAAGTTTCATATAAAAGTTTAATCAAATGTGAATTATGTGATGTGATCCCGTGATATCCTGATATGACATTAGCAACATGAATAGTAGGCATATGGTATGAGTATGAACCTCACTATATGATATCATAACCTTGTTTATTTCGTCAAGTTAATATAGAATCGTTTCAATTATATGTCTAAGATTACGATCACAAAATAATTATGTGATGTTCGTATGTAATGTTAAAATCATGTTTATCACAGAATAGTCTTGCCATGTGGTAGAATAAAATTTAACTGGTAAATTTATTAGCATGATATCGCAATCTAATTGTTATACGTAGTTGTGATTATTTGAACAATGTGAATCTTGTTGATTTTATTTCGTATATTAACCGTACCTCTTTGTCTAGCTCTCTGCGACAAACGTCCCTATAAATTCTCCATGTATATTGATATACTATAAAGTGAAATGCATATTGTTATGTTTAAAACCTGATCATGGTCTATTGAATTATTAATTGGTTGACATGTGACTTATGGAAGTGCTAGTCTGGTGAACTCGTTTACTTGTATCGTTAAATCTTCATAATGCATGAGTTACAATTTACAAGAATAATGTGTTGGTAAAGAAGAGTCAGAATGTCTCCGTGTAGTCTTGTTTCGATCTAAGCTTGTAAAATTTTCTTTTGATTTGTGATTATAAATTTCCACAAGTTACCAAGTCAATGTTTCAGAAATTTCAAAATGTTTTCAAATGATGATTATCCATGATAACGTTTGATATTTTGATGATTATAGTGATTGTTTGTAATGTGACAAATTCTGTAGCTACGTGTTGGTGAAATCTTGCACAAATATTTAATTGCTGCATAATATATAAACCTTTTATTTTGCAAGTCATGTATACTAATAGTTTCATGACAAATGATGTAATGTGGCTGGATGGAAAAAATACCTACGTGATTTTAACTTATTGCTAAGCAGGAATGTTAAGCGGTCTTGTTAGTCTATGGTCGCGTACGTCTTATGAAATATGTCAATGCTCCATGTCTAATTGCGTTAACTAATTTTGCCCTATGTCTTTTCTAAGATATGATTTGCTTCTATAATACGATTATGAACATGAGATGTTTTCTATGATAATTATGAACTACGAGTTTGCTGATTGTCTACATTGATGTAAGTACGTAACTATGTGTTAAAGCTTCAAGGGTTTATAGGTGTTAGCTATTCTGATCCTGATTTACTGCGTAACACGATTTCTGCCGATCCTAAGACTCTTGTTCTTACTCGAGATTATATGATTACATGGTACTGCTATGGGTCTCTATTGAGTACTTATTTGAGTTGCATATTAGTAATTGTCCTTTTATTTTGATAGCTAAAATCTTCTTTTCATAAGATAATTCTTTTGTTTGTGAGACGGGTTGAGTTGTGGAATGGGTAAACTTTTGGTAAGTAATTAGTTGTGTTAAGTAAAATAATTTTGTTTTTGGTTGAACTAATCTGGACAAGAGTATGGTAATGCCCTTTGAGCATAAAATTCATTGTTATGAATGATACAATGAGCAAGCACTAGAGAATTAATCATGGTACAATGCTAGGTGAGCTAGTAAAGTGCAAGTTCCGAGTTCGGGCTTTGATGTTAAGGATTCGTTTTGGCCTTTTGCTAAGCTCGAGTTGTGTTCTGGTCGTATTACTATAATTGTTACCTTGGACTAAGACTCGTGGGTGAGCAGCTTAGAGTTTTACTCCCAGTATGGAGCATGGTTCATTGTTGAATCTCTGACAATAATGATACTGAAATTGAGATGAGAATTGGTTACTGGTATTGAAGTTATGAGTTATTAGGCCGTTGTGCCATATTGCGTTTACGGTCCGGTGTGACCTTGGTTATTGAGTTGTATTCTGAATTTGACTTCGATATTGAGATGGAAGTATTGGTTTGCGATTTTATCCCGCTAGTTCACTCACCTCTTGTCTTTGGTCCTTGGTTCGATGATGTGAATACGTTACCTGGTTAAAGTAAGACCTTATGAGATAAAGGAATGAGTAAGATGGAATTTTTTTTTGAGCTATAAATATTATGGGGTTACGGGGACGTAACCATGTTTTAAGGAGGATAGGATTGTAAAATCTTATGATTTATGACATGGCTAATTGGTATGTCGTAATTGTTTGAATATACTTGATATTCCTGATTACTTCTGATATTCTAATTACTTCTTCTATGCACTACGTTGTGATTTGTTAAGTGTCATGCTCTTTTTTGGCGATGTGTTAAACTTTGGGGACAAAGTTTCTTAAGGGGGATGGAATGTAACATTTCACGTTTTGAAGCTTACATAAGTCCTACTTGTGTTCTTTTGTGCTAGTTTGGTGTTTCATTTCTTTACGGGACCGTATCGGTTTACGGTTGTCGAACTTCGGGACGAAGTTCATGTTAAGGAGGGAAGACTGTAATACTCCGTATTCTTTTTATCTTAATATTTAATTATTATATTAACGTGTAAATATTTATTTGGGTGTTTATATTCGATAATTAATTTATCGAATAAGCTTTTAATATTTTATATATTATTGGTGATATGTCGAGTATGGGTGTTAGTTAATATACCGTGTTATAAGTAGATGTTTGGGCCTCGATTTGCGTGACAACAACTCGACAACAACTCAACCCATTTCGAAAACAAAGTATCGGTTTTGGAGTTAAGAAAACCGAACAAAAAAAATCATAACCCTAACCCTTACCCTACATCGACATCAGCCTCCTACAACCCTCCTCCATCGACAATACCTAAAACCCCTATTCACTTATCAACCACCATGGGATAGAGGAAGAACGGGAGGTAAAGGAACCTAATACACCTGTCATCGTCGTCAACCACCGTGGCCACCACAGTAAGTTCCGTTTTGTCGACTATGGCCTATTCATATTCACGGTTTCATTGTTTTAATTGCTTATTCGAATTACTTTCCGAATTCGTTTTGATTCGAGTCTCTGCGTGGTGGTAGTAGGGTGTTTGTAGGTTAGTATGGTTGTTGTGGGGTGGTGTGTGGTTGCCGGAGCACCACCTTATATAAGTTGTTAGAGGCGGCAGAACAGGGGGGTATAGGGTCTGTGGAACCGTCTTATGGCGGCTGTTTCAGGTGCTTGTAGGGGCGTCGAGGACTGGTGGTTACCACCATTGGAGTCGTGGGGTGTGAGGGATGTCGAGGGTGGTGTCAGGTGGTCGTTAGGGTTGTCGTTTTGGTGGTTGGGGTCGTATTTGTAGAGAGGGAACACATCGGTAGCAGTTGCTGTCTGGTTGCTTTGGCGGGCTGTGATGGGAGTTCCTGGGGAACGAGGACTCACGGTTACCACCCATGGAACCACCGTGGGTCAGCGGTGACGACGGTGGTGGCTAAGGGTGGTATGGGGCATGGTGACGCGAGGAAAACCGTGAGAAAAGAGAGGTGTTTGGGTGAACGAAACAGAGTATACTCTGTTTGTCGTGTGTGCAGACACTTTGGGCAGGAGTTTTGCGGTGGCTTTGAGGGCGGAAATTGGTGGCCATAAGGGTGATGTCGTGGGTGGTAGTGTGAGTGAGGGTTTGGGACCCATCGTGGTGCTGGTGGGTGGTCATAATGATGGTGGTAATGCTACGAAGAAGGGGTGCTCGGGGGTGAAGGGCTGAATTCGTATCGTATCGTAATGTCGAATTGTTGTTGTTTAGGTCGTGCGATTTTGATGCAGGGTAGTTAGTGTTAGTGTTTAATTAATTATTTTAGTTGGCTGTGTATATAAATTATATTTAATTAGTTGAGTTTGTTTAATTCATTTTGTGACGGTATTTTATTAGTTACGTTAATTAACTAGTATTGATAATTAAATTGTTATGATTATTATGCCTTTCGATAGTATTCTTGGTATATAGTATAATAGTTATGTGGCATCACTATTTTGGAAATTGATGTTTGGGCAAGGTTGCTATTTAGGGAAAGTTTCTATTTCAGGAAACTTTCCACTTTTAGAAAGTTACGATATTTAATATCTTTAATTATTTAAATAGGGGTTGGGTGAAGGATTATTGATCGTTATATAATATATGTTAGGTGACGGTTCCCGCGTGGAATATTTCTAACGGCGGTTCGGATGTCATCCTGCAATTTGAGGTAGGGGAATACCGTATACCTGGTGACAATTAATTTGACTATTAATTGCTGTTAACAATGTTTATCTTATTATTGTATGAATGGTATATTGCGTTTATTTGATTGCACATTTCTGTGATACGATTCGAGGTGCGGAGTTAATGGGTCTTGTGATTGGTGCGGAGTTAATGGGTCTTGTGATTGGTGCGGAGTTAATGGGTCTTGTGATTGGTGCGGAGTTAATGGGTCTTGTGATTGGTGCGGAGTTAATGGGTCTTGTGATTGGTGCGGAGTTAATGGGTCTTGTGATTGGTGTGGAGATAATGGGTCTTGTGATTGGTGTGGAGAATAATGGGTCTTGTTATATGGAGATGGAGGTGGATGTACTTTTACTGTTGTTTATGTTTTATTTATCTTCTACTCAACCTCGTGGTTGACCCTGTGTATTCGTGTGACACCTACGATGATCCGGAATGGGGAGTAGATTCTACAGGAAAAAGACAGATGAGCTAGGAGCTGGGACGGGAATGTGAGATGCGGACTTGGGACCGACCTAGACCTATATCACATATAGAGTAGTCATCAGTTGTAACTTTATTTTTTTCTACGTAGTTTTTGTAATATCAAATTTTGAATTTTATCACTTTTATATAATGTACTTTGGGAGTTTTACTTTGTTATTCACTACCTCGGTCATTTCGAGATGGTAACAGTCTTATTTATTTGAGAATGTCTGGCTAAAGGCTCTTAAATAAATGAGGGTGTTACACTTAGAGTTTGAGGTGGGTGACAGAGTCTTCTTGAGAGTTTCACCGATGAAGGGTGTTAAGAGGTTTGGAGTTAAGGGCAAGTTGAGTCCTAAGTATATTGGGCCTTTTGAGATCGTGAAGAGGATTGGTGCTGTAATAACCCGAATTATTATTATAAAAAACGTAATTCATGGGTAATTTATGAAAGGAGCGATGGGTTACTTTTTAAAGATAGTCGTTTTATAAGCTTGTGTATACTCGTTTTGGATGAGCGTTTAAGGGCTGTTGTGGGGTTCGAAATTGGGACCAAGGCACCATGTAATAATATTTGATGTATGTTATTTGTGTGGCTCGAACCAGAGACCTGTGGTATGGCCTGCAGTGGGCCTCGATTGGCGTGCCAATGAGGCAGCCCACACGGAAATGCAGAAACAGAGAGCAAGAGTGTTGTCTGCCGCCATATATAGCAAGAGTGTTTCTTACCCTAACCCTATTCAAACTCAAACTATATCTCACTAAAACCTAGCCGTCACTTTAGGGAAGGAAAGGAGCCTGCTCACGGTGGTTATAGGCGGACCTAGGGTACCTCGTTTTGGCCAAGAACCTGGTATGCTCACCACGACCACTGTAATCTCAGTTTCTTATGTATAGTTTTGTCGTCTGTTTAAGGGTATGCAATCACGTTTTTTTACTAGTTGTTTGTACTTGCGTTTATGCTAGGATGTATAGAGAGTATATGTTGGTCGTGGGTGTGGTGTCGTTGTTTGTTTTTGCACACTTTCGAAGGTGGCAAAAATGGTGTCAGGGAAGGGGAGTTTTACGGTTTCAGTAGTTGTTTGTTTTGATGCGTTTTTATAATTAGTTTTTAGATCTTTTGTATGTCTTTTGTTTTGGGTCTTTGGTTGTTGAGGCAGGTGGCTTATGGGGGTTTCTCGTGGTGGTGGTCTCAGGGTACGGTGGTGTCTGGTTAGGGTGTTACAGGGTGGTTTGACAGGGGTGTTCGTGGGGTTATGTTTTGTTGCAGTCCAGGGTCGTTTTGTTCAGGCGTGTACAGGGGTGTTTGGGGGTGGTAGCATTGAGGACTCGGGGGAGGTCAGTGCGATGCTACCACCGTGTCTAGAGTCTGGAGTCCAGGGGTGGTCTTGGTGGTCACGGTTGGTGGTAGTTGTGGCAGGGTGTGCGTCGATGAGAGGGTTAAGTCGTGTGGTCAGGGCCGTAGGTGAGGAACCAGGCTAGATCTCGGCCCTGGTTCAACTCACCGGCGGCCGTCGGTCTGATGGCTGGTGGTTGTGGTGGTAGAAGACAGTCGGGGTGTTGGTGTCGGTGGCTGCTGGTGGTGGCTGGGCGTGTCTCGGTGGAGTTGTGAGGGGCTGTTCACGTGGGAGCCGTGGGTTGAGTGTAGGGCTGTTTTGTTTAGTTTGTTTACTTCTTTTTATTTCATTTTATTTTATTTATTTATTTTATTATATTCTCTACATAAATACATTTAATTAATTATGGTAATTTTATTATTAGTATTAATATTATTGTATTTAAGGAAATAATGTTGTTTTTATTATGGAATATATGGTTTTATGAGGGTGTTAATATATGTGTTGGGTAGTTTGAATTTCAAACTAAAGTTGCCATGTTTAGAAGATTACCTATTTTAGAAGTTACTATATTTGGGGGATGGTTATTTAAGGAAAGTTCCTATTTTTTTTAGTAAGTCGTAAGTGTATCACGTTAAGTAGGGAGTCTTATTAATTATGCGCGTTACACGTTTAGGTAACGATTTCCGAGTAGAACATTTTTAGCAGCTGTGCAACTGACGACTTCATCCGATTGTTGAGGTAGGGTAATATTGTATCTGTGATTTGTGAATTGGCATGTGATTACTCATCGTATGAGTGATATATTAAGCTTGAATATATATATTATGTCTGATTGTTACTATTGATGGATGTGGAGGACGGAGGTTGTGAATTGGGTCTTGTGATATGGGTCTTGTGATAAGGGACTTGTGATATGGCCATGGGAGGTGTGATGTGTTGGGAGTGTTGTGGAGGAATGAATTGGAGGTGATGGAGGAATTGTATACTGTGATATTTTATGTCTTAATCATATTACCTACTCAACCTGGTGTTGACCCTGTTTCCTGTTTGTTGTTGTGTCTGTGTTGATCCAATTTATTGGGGAGCAGAATGACAGGTTTAGACTTATGGATGCTGGAAGGGTGGAGAGGACTTGGACCAAACCTGTCTAGTGATAGCTCAGTCATTTAGTTTTCACCATACTTGAACTTTTAATTTTGGTTTGTGGACAGTTGTAATTTCACTAAGACTTTGTTTATCATTTAATTACTTAATAAAGTATTGAATTTCTTCCTTTTTTATCTACTACCTCGGGTAACCGAGATGGTAACACACTTGGTTATTTGGAGAGTCCTAGTTCAGGCCTTTAAATAAATGGGGGTGTTACAGGTGCTGCTGCTTATCGTTTGGACTTGCCTCCTAGTTTGGGCAAGGTTCATAGTGTCTTTCATGTTTCTCAGCTCCGTAAGTATGTTAGTGACCCGAGTCATGTTCTGCCTAGAGAGATCGAGAACTTGGAGCCGAGTCTTGCTTTCGAGGAGCGTCCCGTGAAGATCCTAGACCGTCAGGATAGGAAGCTTAGGAGCAAGGTGGTGCCGCTAGTGAAGATCCTTTGGATTTGCGGTGATGTTGAGGAGCAGACGTGGGAGACCGAGGCGTCGATGCGTATTGCGCATCCTTCTCTTTTCGATTAAGGTAGAGTTAGTTAGAATTTATCTTCGTTCGAGTTTCGAGGACGAAACTTTTTGAAGTTGGGGTGATTGTAACATCCCGTATTTTCGTAAAATCTATTTTAAGCGTTTTAAATTATTTTAAGTAATAAAATAATATTTTAATAATTTATTGTGAAAGATTTTAATTTATTTAGTAAGATCCGTCTTAAGAACCTTAAGTCCTTAAGACGAATACAAACTTGGTAAACTTAAGTTCCAACTTAAATATCCGTTCAAGATGTCCAACCCGTTTAATTGACTCGGAAAGGACAACCCATAAACCCCCTTAAAACCCTTTAGTCGACATATTCACTCATCATCTTCAAACTTTACACTGTAAACACATTTCACACAAAACCTCCATTAATAACCTCTTCTTTTGCTCTTTTCTTCATCATCCGTCTACCGATTTGAGGTAATAGTAACATTTTCGGAATCCTCATTTAATTTCCAAGCCATCTATCACTTTTGTTTTGTATTTCGTCGATTTCGAAAATGGGGCTGTTTTGCATAAATTCCGTTTTTATGCCCTTAAACCCGTTTTTCGTGCTTGTAGGTGAAGGATTGGAGAACTCGGACATCGATAGCTTCGTGGTAGAGGAGGATCTTTAGGCCGGAGTGCATTTAAGGTGACGATAATGAGAAACTCGGCCTTAATGTAAATATTAGCAAGTTTTGATGTGTTCTTATATTTGTTTCTGATTTTTGTTAATGTTTAATGATCAAAGGACTTAGTATCATGTTTAGGATTGTTCTTATGTGAAGAATTCATGCTTGGTGATGTTGTTATATGTTCTTAAGCTTATTTTCAGTTTTGCACAAAGTTAAGACGGATACATTGAATTAATCATTTGAGGATTGTCATGGGATTTGTTTACTGTTAGAAAGTAGTGTTGGATGATTGGAAATGTTGGGTAAACCTTACTTGTAACAATTTTGAAGAATTGGTGTCGATTTGTGGTGTTTTGATTAATCTGGAAATTTACGTTTTTCGTATCAGGCTCTCTGAGCCGGTCGACCGACCGGCCGCCGGTCGACCGGCTGGGAGCGCTTCTTTGATGTTTTGCGATTTCTGAGAAAATTTGGCTTGGGACTGCCAGCCGGCCGACCGGCTGCCTGCCGGCCGGCTGGTGGTCTCCTTGTGTTGTTTGTGTTTTGCGAAAACCATAGGAAGAAGGGAGCCCAGCCGGCAGACCGGCCGCCTGCCAGCCGGCTGGGAGTACATGTGGGGTGGTTTGCGAGTTTGTAAAGGCTAAGGGAATGGGTTCCCAGCCGGCCGACCGGCTGGGAGTCCCTTTGTGTTTTCCTCTGTTTTAAAAAGAAAGGAGGCTGGGTGGATCACCAGCCGGCCGACCGGCTGCCTGCCGACCGGCTGGGGATCCCTGTAGGCTGTTTTTGTTGTAATTCGCGTATAACTTTCAAACGGTAAATCGGTTTTGATTGAAACTCGTTTTGTGTACCCGTGATATGTATTTGAGGTCCCCGGAGGATGGGCGACACTATATTGGGTTCGGGAATGGAGTGAGGATCGAGACCCCCCGGTCGGGTAACCGAAAGGGAAACCGGCTCTCCCTCAACTTAGTTCCCGGGGTCAATTAAGTGTTGTTTAGAAGTAAGAAAAATAGAACTATAGATTAGTTCATAGACTTTGGTTGATATTGTATTGATGCGTATTAAGTTATGCCTTAAGCTGGCCTCTGAACGTAATACGTGAGTTGTTTGTCATATATGGGGATATGCCTTAAGCTGGCCTCTGAGCCCTATATGTGTATGTTTGTCGTGTCTGGGACATGCCTTAAGCTGGCCTCTGAGTCCAGACATGTTTGATAGTGATCGCGTTGGAACATGCCTTAAGTTGGCCTCTGAGTCTGACGAGTAGAGCAGCTGCACAACGGGATAGCTAAGGAACTGACACCTTGCCCGGAGTGCAGATGTTTGGTGCTACAACATGCCTTAAGCTGGCCTCTGAGTTTAGTACCTTGTGATGTAGTGAAGGGACATGCCTTAAGCTGGCCTATGAGTCCTTTACTTTTGGATGCTAGTTTATGCCTTAAGTTGGCCGCTGAGTCTAGTGTCTTGCTGATTGGCAGGTCCATGCCTTAAGTTGGCCTCTGAGTCCTTGCTTGCTGAATGTTTTGGTTTTTAGGTTATGTCTTAAGTTGACCGCTGAACCTTACACTTGCTGAACGTTTTAGTATTAGGTTATGTCTTAAGTTGACCGCTGAACCTCTTACTTGCTGAATTTATCTGCTTGCCTTGGGTTGGTACGTGTCAGATATCGGTTTATGAAGTTGGTTGAGAGCCGTGCATTAGAGTTTGCATGATAGTATGAGATCAGTTGATGAGATGTTTATGCTTCACATGTTTATATATGTTGGAGTATTCTGTATTGTTTTATGTATTACGTGTTGTCACAAAAGGTGGCTAGGAGAACTCTAGTCACTCCCCACTGATTGTGGCGTACATGTTTTCATGTATGTAGGTACATGCAGGTTGGAGCGGGGTTCACGAGAGGGCTAGCGAGTGATGATCCTGTTCTTATCATATGACTTACACTTATATCGTTTAGCTGGACTCTTAGTTTCTTTTGATACAGTTTTTGGTTGGTACCTGTAGGGATGTTCCATCCCAGGCTGATGTACATATTTGGTTTTGATACTTAGAATTGTTACTTATCTATTTTGTTTTATTTCAGTATCAGTTTCCGTTTCAGTTTAATTCTTCTCAAATGTTGTTTACTTTAAAAAGTGAAGAGTCTATTGATATGATATACTCAAGAAGGGGGGGTTGAATTGAGTATGCCTTCTTTTTAAATCTTCTTCGATGTGTGTAAGTTTGTATGATGATCGTTGAGTAGAGCAAGTAATAAAGAGAGACACGATATTTTTGAAGTGGTTCAGTCTCACACTCTGAGACCTACGTCCACTATTCTCGATTAATAAAATTAGTACCAACTCTGGATTACAATTTTATCAACCCTACTCGTGCGACTTTGATGTTAGTCACAACTCAATCTAGATGCCGTTAAATATCTAGCTACGACAAATACCGTTAAATATTTGTCTTACAATGAGTACCGCTAAATACTCGTTCTATCTTACGTTAATAAGATAAAGTCTTCAATGTTTTCTTGGTGTCACAATCTTGAATGAATAAGATCAATGCTTGAGCACTTGAATCTTGAATCGGATATGACAATGATAAGCTCGAACTTGAAGAATATAACCGACGGCTCTCTCTTGATTTGCGTGTATGTGTGTTGTGTATTTCGTATGTTTTAATGTATCATGGTAGTCTATTTATATAGAATATGTATCTAGGTAATTTAAACCCTAGATGATTTAGGAATATTACTTAAACTAGAATACTAGTCTTTTAGTAATACTACCTTAAATCTAATCTTAATATATTTAGGAAAGATATAATAATATACTATATGTATTATATAAGGAATCAATTTCCTAATTCATATTTAGGAAAGATCTTTATATAATAAATAATTAGTATCCTTATTAAATCAACTTCCTAAACCATGTCAAAGATAATAAAATATATTACCATAATATAATCTTAGTTAGTTTAGGACATTAAATAAATACATAATATTTATTTAAATAAACCCTTACACGATTTATAGAAACGTGATATGTTACACGTTTTCCAAAAATCGAAACAAACCAAATCTTAGATTATATAATTTGACAATTAAAATCATATAAAAAATCTTTAGTTTATTTTAGTAATAAATAATTATCTCATAAGACAATTATTTATTTCTTATTTAACTAAAAGATATTTTATATAATCCTATTAAGATTAACAATTCCATATTTAAAATAGAATACCATTGAACCACTAATACTACACGACACAAATTAGGAAACAAACGTTTCACTTTAAACACATATATATTCCCGATCATTTCTTCATGATATAGAGTTATAGCTATGAGCTATAACTTGAATCCATCTTGTACTAAAGCTATAGTTGACGAATATAACTTTAGTTCATTATGCGCGCTTGTGATCTTCTATCAATCTTCGATTTAGTCAATTCATTGACTAATATGCTTGAGTCTTTTATACTTGATTGATTAGATCTTGTTACTAATGTTCTGTACACTTAGCACACGATTATACATACGAGTATATAATATATAAATAGCTAGACTTGTCATTATCAAAACATAAACATATATACTATATATATATTTGAATATATGGTTCAACAAATTCCCCCTTTTTGATGATGGCAAGTCTTTCTTAGATTTCTAGATTTCGTGTCTAAGTGTATGTTCCCCCTCAATATAATAATGGTCATTCATAGCAAAGGTCAACTTAGGGTTTTTATCTTCTATCTATCCCATATCCTTTAAGGACCCTAAGAGACAATGAATTACGACAAGGAGCAAGCTTAGGCAAATTCTAATCTAAGTCGCATATTTCCCCCTCTTGACATCATCGAAAAGATGCGAACAAAGACATGAAACGACTAGAATAATATACGTACGAAACATAAGCAAGCATATAAACGAGTCGAAATAATATGAACATAGAAGGTATCACACAATCACATACGGAATGTTAAAAGATATACACAACCAATTCGAAAATACTAAGCTAATGGGCCGAATTATGAACAAGAGAGTTTTAAGAAAATGGGCCTGGCTAGGTTAGTGCATAATGGGCCAAGGCAAAATAACAAGAGATGTGGGCCACAGCAAACAAAAGATAATGGTTGGGCCATGGTAGGAATAGGAAATCCGAGGGAGGCAAAAAGGAGTAGGGCCTCGGATTCCTTAATGGGCCAGGTAATGAAATTTGGGCCATAATAACAGAATGTTTATAAGTCCACCCCAGACTTTGAACAAAACAACAACAACACAGCAACCCAAAACACGAGATTAGAGACGGAGGAAGAGGATCAAGAACGAGAGCTTGATGCAGGGGTCTTGGCATACAGACTCACATACTCGGGTTGGGTACGGAACTCAAGGGTATCCAAGCGGTCCAAACAACTACTGACATTCCTTCCTTGAGCATTTAGAGCCAACTCGAAGTTGAGTATTTTCAATGAAAGCGCCTTAACTGCTTCAAGAGCTTGACTCGCATCTTTGCGCAATAACTCGTGATCCCTTACCATAGCACCACCTTGGGACGTGAGGAATGAGAGTCGATCACTAATAACGAGCAATTCGGAGCACATAACCGATACCTCTGATCCCAGTTTACCAAGTTGTTTATCAACTTTTATCATCCATGCCCTTAATTTAGTCTCGAACCCATGACTTCCCGTAGCACTACCACCCCCTGCCTCTGCTTTCTCCTTTTTCACTTCACACAATCCAAGAATCTGATCTACCTTAGCCTCAAGACCGGCAAACGAAGGTGAAGGAGTAGTCGAGGGCTCCGGTCCTACATTCTTACCAAAAGTGAGGTCAATCCCTTCGAAGCAAATACCCATTAATTTCAAAACCTTGTCACACATCCTATCACGAGGTTTAACACCGAAACTCGAGTCATCCACGATTCCCTTTTTTAACAAAAGTTCAGACACCCACATTCCGTATGGAATATCGATGGTTGAGCAAAATTTTTCTTTGATAACAATACTAGAAACTTGACAGATTTTATTGCATATAAGGGAGGCTAAGTCGATTTTCTGACCTTCCAACCAACTATACAGAATCACAGCTTCAATACTGGAAAGTTTGTCCCGACCACCCCGTCTTGGTAATATGGTATTCCACAGGAAATTGACAAATAATTTCAATTTTGGATTAAAAGAAGCAGTTAATAATGGTGAAGTTTCCGTAGCATCTTCATCAAAATAGTTCTTAATCATCATCTTTTGTTCCTTAGTTACCATACTCCACTCCTTTTTGGGATCAAGATTAAGACCTTCTTGATTTATGTTAAAGATTTCACAAATTTCTGATTTCAACACCATGACATCCTTGCCATTGACAATTGCATGTATCCCTTCCTCACAACTTTTAACAGACGCAAAGAACTGACAAATTTCAACCGGAAAAATCAACCCCGAGAAATCACTGATATACTCCCACCCTTGATACTTTAGAAAATCTTTAAAGAACCTTAAAGATTTCGACCCATCAACCCACGACTTAGGATAATAGCGACCCGAATGAATAGAATAAGGTAGAACTCGGTCAATTAACATACCTTCCGTTTTTGTCATCCGGACCCGCTCTAAACCTTCACGAGTAGCGTCAACTGAGAAATCTCGAAACAGAGTACGAGGGTTTTGGTCTGAGGTGAACTCGGGTATATCATCGATAACAGAGGAGGATTCTTGGTTTAGTTTGCGGCGTTTCCCGGTGTCGCATGTCGGAATAGAGGCGGCGATGGGTGTAGGTGACGGTGGGGGTGATGGGGTTGGTGAGGGTGGTGTTGGTTTCTTGTTGTGAGAGCGGGTAGCACGAGAGGGAGGCATCGTGTTTTTAGTAAAGTTGGTGGTTTTTGGTCGAGTGGTGATGGAGGTTTTAGGCGGAGGTTTAATGGTGTTTTGATGAATTTTGTGTTTTTGGGTTGGTAATAATGGTGAGGTAAGTTTAAGGGAGTAATGGTAATAGTGATATGGTGAAAGTCAAAGGCTAGGAAGTAGGGGAGGTACGTGGCAGTTTGGTTGTGGGGTAAGTGAGGGTGAGACGTGGCATTGGTGGGGCTAGTTCACACGGTTTGTGTGACTATTTGAGGTAAGTTTTGTTGGTTATTTTTGTTTTTCGTTTTTGTAATATTTGAATATTATTTTGTATATATTATAATATGTATGTTGTGGGATAATTATAATATGTGACGTAATATTATTGTGAGTTCGATTGTGCACACATTCATATGTAAATCATATAATATAACTATAATCACAAAATTTAACATCGAATATATACATACACATGAAGCGGAGTATACGGACACAGTCATATAATCTCATCTAAACCGTAGTCAATCATTGGGTTATTTTTGCTTTTAAGATTTGATTAGGTGCCACCGATTAAACCAATTTCCAATCGCAAAGTCTCAAAGCGTTCTCTAGCCAATGGTTTAGTGAAGATATCTGCCCACTGTTTTTCCGTACTACAAAATTCCAATTTTATATTTTTCTTTTCGACATGGTCTCTAAGGAAGTGGTGTCTAATTTCAATATGTTTGGTCCTCGAGTGCTGGGCTGGGTTTTTAGATATAATTATAGCACTCGTATTATCACATAATATAGGCACACATCCAACATCAACACCATAATCATGTAACTGTTGCTTTAACCATAAAAGTTGAGAACATACCAGTGCGGCTGCAATATATTCTGCTTCAGCAGTTGAGAGAGCGACAGAATTTTGTTTCTTGGATCCCCAAGATATAATACAAGGACCTACAAAGGTAGCAAGTCCGGAGGTACTTTTTCTGTCTAAAGAACATCCTGCATAATCCGCATCTGAATATCCTACTAAGTTAAAGTTACAGTCCATAGGATACCATAGATATAATTTAGAGGTTCCGATTAGGTATCTTAATATTCTTTTAACTGCAATCATGTGTGATTCTTTCGGTGCAGATTGGAATCTCGCACAAACACAGACACTAAACATTATATCTGGACGACTTGCTGTAAGATAAAGAAGTGAGCCAATCATACCTCTGTAAGTAGTTTCATCTACAGACTTACCATCTTCGTCTTTGGTTAACTTCTTATCTGTGACCATTGGAGTAGGCATTGCATGAGAGGTTTCCATTCCAAATTTCTTTAGTAACTCCTTGACGTATTTTTGTTGATGAACTTTGATTCCTTCTTCAGTTTGTTGTATTTGAAGTCCAAGGAAGAATTTTAGTTCTCCCATCATACTCATCTCGAACTCAGAAGTCATCAACTCAGAGAAGTACTTGCACAACTTTTTATTAGTTGAGCCAAAAATAATATCGTCAACATAGATCTGAACGACTAGCAGATCTGAGTTTTCACTTTTAAGAAATAGGGTTTTATCTACAGACCCTCTCTTGAATCCACTTTCCAATAAGAATTTTGATAATCTGTCGTACCATGCCCTAGGTGCTTGTTTCAGACCATATAGTGCTTTGTCCAATTTGAATACATGATCCTTGAGTTTGCTGTCAGGAAATCCAGAAGGTTGTTCAACAAATACTTCCTCTTGGAGATAGCCATTAAGAAAGGCAGTCTTAACGTCCATCTGAAAAAGTTTCATTCCCTTGTGAGCTGCAAATGCAATGAGTAGTCTTATTGCCTCAAGACGAGCAACAGGAGCAAAGGTTTCGTCATAATCGATCCCTTCCTGTTGGTTGTATCCTTGAACCACTAGTCTGGCCTTATTTCTCACAATGACTCCAGTGTCATCCAATTTGTTTCTGAATACCCATCTAGTTCCAATGACAGTTCTGTCCTCAGGTCGGGGAACAAGATGCCAAACTTTGTTTCTTTCAAATTGCTGGAGTTCTTCTTGCATGGCAACTATCCAGTCTGGTTCTGCAAGAGCTTCCTTGATATTTGAAGGTTCAATGGTGGAGAGAAAGGAGTAGAATGAGCAAAAGTTGTTTAAGCTCCTTCGAGTTTGAACTCCATCTGTTAGACTTCCTATGACATTGTCCAATGGATGAGAGCCTTTGTATCTCCAATTCCTTGATTGATCATTTGCATTCCCTGAACTTGACTCGGGATCTTGACTTGTTCCCCCTGAATCCAAACCTGGGTTTATAGTAGGGTCAGGTATAACTCTGGCCTCTTCCCTTTGGTTTTGATTCAAAGTTACAGCTTCATTAGCTGTAACTCTGGGTTCCAAGTCATTGGTTTGAGAGTTATCTACAGTATCATCAACTGTAGTTTCATCTCTCGCACCATTTTCTCCCAAGTTGAGTTCATCATGAATTCCTTGAGGTTCTCCTTCTTCAATTTCCATTTCAGGAGGATCTTCCCTTGATAACCTGAAATCAGGTTCGTCTAGGTTTTCCTCTATATCCTGTAATGGCTTATCGAAGACATTATTCTCATCAAAGATAACATGAATACTTTCCTCTATGCATAAAGTGCGTTTGTTAAAAACTTTGTAGGCTTTACTATGATCTGAATATCCTATAAATATTGCTTCATCACTTCTAGGGTCGAATTTGCTTAATCTGTTTTTACCATTGTTGTGAACAAAGCATTTACTACCAAAGCATCTTAAATGAGATATGTTTGGTTTACGACCACGAAGAAGTTCATAAGGAGTCTTTTTAAGGATAGGTCTAATCATAGCACGGTTATGAATATAGCAAGCTGTACTAATAGCCTCAGCCCAAAAGTTTCTAGGTAGGCCACTACAAAGAAGCATTGTTCTAGCCATGTCTTCTAGCGTTCTGTTCATTCGTTCTACGACTCCATTTTGTTGTGGGGTTCTAGGGGCCGAGAAGTTATGACCAACACCATTGGTTTTACAGAATTCAATAAAAGCATGATTGTCGAACTCAGTTCCATGATCAGTACGGATTGTTACTAGGTTTGATTTATATTTGTTTTGGACAAGTTTCATGAGACTAACAAATTCATCGAAAGTTTCGTCTTTGGAGTGAAGAAAGATTGGCCAAACAAATCTAGAGTAATCATCAACTAGAACGAAAACGTACCTGGAACCACCTCTGCTTCTTACCTTCATAGGTCCACATAGATCCATGTGTACAAGTTCAAGAGCTTGTTCTGTGCTTACCACTCTTTTTGGCTTAAAGGATGATCTGACGTGTTTACATCGTGCACATGTGTCACACATCTTTTCTTGATCAAATTTGATCTTTGGAAGACCTTCGACCAAGTCCCATCTTTTCAGCTTACTTAGAATGGGTGAGCTTATATGACCAAATCTCTTGTGCCATAGACATGGATCATCTAACGTAACTTTCATGCATGATAGAGAATCAGTAGGTACAGCATTTAAATCAATCATATAAACATTTTTCATCCTGTGACCTTCAAGTATCACTTTACTGGTGCCTTCTAAGATTATACGACATATATCTGAATGAAAAACCACTTTATTTCCTTTGTCACATAATTGAGATATACTGATAAGATTGTGTTTGAGACCATTTACAAGGTATACATCATTTATAGCATGAGAGGATGAAATACCTATCTTACCAATTCCGATGATCTTTCCCTTTTTGTTATCACCGAATGTGACTTTACCTCCGTCAAAAGGTTTTAGGGTTTGGAATAGGTTTACGTCGCCTGTCATATGTCTTGAGCATCCACTGTCGAGATACCATAGGTTATTTTCCTTGGCGACAGACTGCACAAATAATTTTAAAGACAGGATTTAGGTACCCAAGCATACTTGGGTCCTTTGTTGTTAGTAATCACAAATACATCTTCCTTTTTAACCCAGACTTGTCTTACATAGGTCTTTCTATATCGGTAGTGGTTGGGTTTTGATGTTCTTGTGTAGGTTTTAGTTTGGACTCTTAGTGACCATTTTTTGTGTGATGTTTGAGGAGTCTGTTTGGTTCTGTTTTTCTTTTCTTCGTAGTCAAATGTCATGTCATAGAACCATCTGTGATCAATGTTTCTTTCCTCAGTTTTGTCACCATCACTATCAGAGACAGAATTAGTGTCGCTTGGAATTCCTAAGGATTTAACAAACTTAACTCCGGTTTTAAAATCTTGTGCGTGTTTCACACAGTTTTCTCGGAGGTGTCCAGTATGGCCACAATAAGTGCATATTAAATACTCAGGAAGGTCGGCATATTTTCTTCTTCTAAAGTCTCTATCTGTTGGACTTTGTTTACACTTTGAGTGATCCTTTCTTCCATAACATTCGTGACCTAAACCCATCTTCATGTTGTTGTCGGATTGTTCAGTTAGGAAGTTTAGGACGTTAGTGCTTCCTTCCCACTTATCGTGAACTTTCCGAGCATGAAGAAGGAGGTCTTTCAAGGAGTCTATTTCTTTCTTACATTCACTATGGTCAGTGTTGCTAGACTCTTTTAGGTTTTGAATGTCTTTATGGAAGTCAGACACAATTTTGGCATGTTCTTTCTTGATTTTAGATATACTGAATTCTAGATCAATGATTTTGCTTTCGAGAATCTCAACTTCTTCCTGATGAGTCTCATCTTCGACCATAGTCGAAGATTCTGACTTAAGCCGTTCATTAACCTTTCTTAATTCTGAAGTTATAGCTTCATTAGCTATAACTTTAGATTGAAGCTCTTTAATGTTGAGTTTTAGTTTTGAGGTTATAGCTTCATTAGCTATAACTTTAGACTCAAGAACCTTTTTCTCAGACATAACTGTTTCCAGCTTAGCATTTGCTTCAATGCTTATTTTGGATTTCAGTTTTTTAGCTTTGGCTTTCAGAAGTTGATTTTCCTCAGCAATATCGAGGATCTGCTCTTTCAAGTCATCTAACTCAAGACTTTGTTCATGACATTGGTCTAGGGTTTTCTCAAAATATTTAATTAGCATAGCCTTAGATAAGTTTTTAACTTGACTTTTGAGTTGAAGAAAATTTACCTCTTCGTCGTCGTCGTCTGAGTCTGATTCTCCAAGGAGACACATATTAGATGCGTCATCTTCATCATTGTCGTTTGAGATTAGATCTAGGCTGACGTTGCTTAGGCACAGGTTTGCTACCTCTTCTTCTTCAGAGTCCTCGTCATCTTCAGATTCTAATTCTCCCCAGCATGACGCAAGCATTACTTTCTTAAACTCTGTTTTGGTCTTTTCTCTTTTTGACTTGTCTTTGATTTTGTCCCAACTTGGACAATCTTTGATCATGTGGTCTTGTTGTCCACACTTGAAACATCCTCTTTTGAAGAATGTTTGTTTGGAGTCAGTTTTCTTTTTGTCGAACGTTTTGTTGTTAGAGTTTTTGTATCTACCTTTGAAAACTGCTTTCTTAAATCGTCTAGCGAATAGAACTGTTTCATCCTCAAGTTCTTCTTCGCTTACTTCGCTTGTGGAGGCTTGTAAAGCGACTCCCTTTCCTTTGGGATCATCATCGTTTTTATTTAGTATGATCTCGTGAGCCATTAAGGATGCAATCAATTCTTGGTAAGTGATTTTAGATAAATCACGTGCTTCCTCTATGGCCGTGACTTTAGGTTGCCACTTTTTGGTGAGACTCCTAAGAATCTTACGAACGATATCCTCAGAATCGATCTTTTTGCCAAGGTTCCGCAGTTCATTAATAATACAAGAAAATCGTGCAGACATGCTATCAATAGATTCATTCTTTTCCATATTGAAAAGTTCATATCTTTGAACGAGCAAGTCTATACGATGTTTCCTGACTGCGGATGTTCCTTCATAAGCAAGTTCGAGACTATCCCATATTTCCTTATCGGAACTACAAGATGAGAATCTATCAAATTCTGAGGTTATCATACCGTTCTGTAGGAGGCTCATGGCCTTAGAGTTTTTCTCTGCAATTTTGTAGTCACTTTCCACATAATCGCTTTCCATCTTTTCATAGGTTGTTCCATTGGCTGCGGCGACCAAGATCTTCTTTGGTCCAGTTTGGATGATCTTCCAACATTCCCAATCACAACCCTTGATGTAATGAGTCATCATATTTTTCCATAAACTGTAGTTTTTGCCATCGAAGATAGGGCACTTGAGATGCTTGGAATCCATTGATGAAAGAGTATATAATATAGAATCAATAGAAGGATCAAAACTCACGCGGCTAGGCGATCAAGAGCACGAGGCTCTGATACCAATTGAAGAGTCTATTGATATGATATACTCAAGAAGGGGGGGGTTGAATTGAGTATGCCTTCTTTTTAAATCTTCTTCGATGTGTGTAAGTTTGTATGTTGATCGTTGAGTAGAGCAAGTAATAAAGAGAGACACGATATTTTTGAAGTGGTTCAGTCTCACACTCTGAGACCTACGTCCACTATTCTCGATTAATAAAATTAGTACCAACTCTGGATTACAATTTTATCAACCCTACTCGTGCGACTTTGATGTTAGTCACAACTCAATCTAGATGCCGTTAAATATCTAGCTACGACAAATACCGTTAAATATTTGTCTTACAATGAGTACCGCTAAATACTCGTTCTATCTTACGTTAATAAGATAAAGTCTTCAATGTTTTCTTGGTGTCACAATCTTGAATGAATAAGATCAATGCTTGAGCACTTGAATCTTGAATCGGATATGACAATGATAAGCTCGAACTTGAAAAATATAACCGACGGCTCTCTCTTGATTTGCGTGTATGTGTGTTGTGTATTTCGTATGTTTTAATGTATCATGGTAGTCTATTTATATAGAATATGTATCTAGGTAATTTAAACCCTAGATGATTTAGGAATATTGCTTAAACTAGAATACTAGTCTTTTAGTAATACTACCTTAAATCTAATCTTAATATATTTAGGAAAGATATAATAATATACTATATGTATTATATAAGGAATCAATTTCCTAATTCATATTTAGGAAAGATCTTTATATAATAAATAATTAGTATCCTTATTAAATCAACTTCCTAAACCATGTCAAAGATAATAAAATATATTACCATAATATAATCTTAGTTAGTTTAGGACATTAAATAAATACATAATATTTATTTAAATAAACCCTTACACGATTTATAGAAACGTGATATGTTACACGTTTTCCAAAAATCGAAACAAACCAAATCTTAGATTATATAATTTGACAATTAAAATCATATAAAAAATCTTTAGTTTATTTTAGTAATAAATAATTATCTCATAAGACAATTATTTATTTCTTATTTAACTAAAAGATATTTTATATAATCCTATTAAGATTAACAATTCCATATTTAAAATAGAATACCATTGAACCACTAATACTACACGACACAAATTAGGAAACAAACGTTTCACTTTAAACACATATATATTCCCGATCATTTCTTCATGATATAGAGTTATAGCTATGAGCTATAACTTGAATCCATCTTGTACTAAAGCTATAGTTGACGAATATAACTTTAGTTCATTATGCGCGCTTGTGATCTTCTATCAATCTTCGATTTAGTCAATTCATTGACTAATATGCTTGAGTCTTTTATACTTGATTGATTAGATCTTGTTACTAATGTTCTGTACACTTAGCACACGATTATACATACGAGTATATAATATATAAATAGCTAGACTTGTCATTATCAAAACATAAACATATATACTATATATATATTTGAATATATGGTTCAACAAAAAGTTTTAATTCCGCTGCATTTTTGGTACTTTTGTATGTTTATATTTCCGCTTTCGCGAGGGGTTTTACAGTTGGTATCAGAGCATTATTGCTCCCGACGCACTCATGTGACCCCCAACCTTAACTTGACCAAATAAACAAATAATGAATGAGAGATGGGGTAGATCTAAGGATTTATTTTGTAGTCTAATTGTGATTGCTAATTGCTAAGCTAATACTTGTTTTCTCTTTTGAAGGATGGTGAGACCCACGGCTGCTGATAACATTATGTTGCAAGCAATTCATCACTTGCTTGAGACTCAGAGACAGCAAGCAGGGAATGTTCCACCTCCTCCACCGCCAGGCAACGAGGCTAATCGTCCTAGTAGTTTCTCTTGGATAGCTTCGCAGATGTCCCGTAGCCATGTGAAGACTTATGGTGGCGAGGTTGATCCGGTGGCTCTTACCGAGTGGTTCAGGGATATGGAAAAGAGCTTTACCATGTATTCGGTGGGTAGAGAGGATAGAGTGCGGCTAGCCACTCACTTTCTTACCCTTGAGGCCGATAGGTGGTGGGCGTTGACCGGACCTACTTTCGCTCTTGATCCTTTGTTCGATTGGGAGGCTTTTAAGGATAAGCTCGAGACGAGGTTTTATCCTAAAGAGCTCAGATCACAGCGACTCAAAGAATTCATGGATTTGAAGCAAGGCAAGATGTCAGTTCAGGAGTTTACAGACCGGTTCAACCAACTTGCTCACTTCGCATCGAGATTTGTCAGAGATGAGGCCGAGAGAGTCTACTTTTACCGTGGAAAGCTAGGACCGCGCATCGAGAGCATGGTTCGTCGTGACTCGACTTCTTTTGTGGAGGTATATGATGATGCTATTTGGGCCGAGAGTTCCATTTGTGCCATAGATGCTGAGACCCGAGCTGCTACTTCTAGTGTGACTCCTCACCAGAGATCAGTGTACCAGGGGAAGAGACCGTTTGTTCCTTCTACTCCTTCGCCTTCTTCTCAGAAGAAGCGGTTTGAGATCTCTGCTCCGGTTGCTAAGACCATTGTTCACACCGACACAGCTGCTAGTGTTTGCCACCGTTGTGGTAAACCTTCTCATCCGGGTTTTGACTGTTTCAAGAATGCTTTCAAGTGCTACACTTGCAATGGATTTGGGCATAAGTCTTATGAGTGTCCTGAGAGGAACACCGCACTTGGCAAGGCTGCCACTGCTGCTGCAGCGACTAGAGGAGGGAAGCCGAAAGGGAAGATTTTTGTGATGACTAGAGCTGAGGCTGAGGCTCATCCAGACATTGTTGCCGGTATCTTTTTTGTTCTTGGCGTTGAGTGCCTTATTTTGTTCGATACTGGAGCTTCTTTATCATTTATATCGACTCAGTTCGTGGACCGTTTAGCTCTTGAGTCTTCATTGGTTGAGGAGACTTCCATTTCCTTGCCTTCTGGAGACGTATTTTCTTGCTCATCTTCCCATAGGGATGTTCCGATTATTATTCGTCAAGCCACATTTCCAGCGGACTTACTGAGATTTCCTCTCGAGGAATTTGACATTATCCTCGGTATGGATTGGTTATCGCGATACCATGCTCGCTTCGAGTGTCGCGACCAGAAAATCTGCTTGAGGAGTTCTTCAGGAATTCGTGTTTCCTATAGGGGAACTCGCCCTCAAAAGGGTGTTCGGGTTATCTCTTCGATGAAAGCATCTCATCTTCTTAGGAAGGGTTGCCAAGCCTTCTTGTGTGTTGTTTCAGCTGCAAAGCCATCGCTACCGAAGCTTGAGGATGTAGCTATTGTTCGTGAGTATCCAGATGATTTGCCAGGGATACCGCCAGAGAGAGATGTGGAGTTTACCATTGAGCTGGTTCCAGGTACCAGACCGATTTCCAAAGCTCCTTACCGTATGGCTCCGCCAGAGTTGAAGGAATTGAAGCAACAGTTGGAAGAGATGATCGAGAAAGGATTCATTAGACCGAGTGCTTCTCCGTGGGGTGCTCCAGTTTTGTTCGTTAAGAAGAAAGATGGTTCCATGAGACTTTGCATTGACTATAGAGAGCTGAACCGAGTGACCGTGAAGAATAGATATCCTTTGCCTAGGATAGATGATTTGTTTGATCAGTTGAGAGGTGCTTCTAGGTTTTCTAAGATTGATCTTCGATCGGGTTATCATCAGATTCCAGTGAGAAAGGCTGATATTGCGAAGACTGCTTTTCGTACCAGATATGGGCATTTTGAGTTTGTGGTTATGCCTTTTGGGTTGACTAATGCACCTGCTATCTTCATGGATCAGATGAACCGTACCTTTAGTGAGTATCTTGACACTTGTGTTGTGGTGTTTATTGATGATATCCTCATTTACTCTAAGACCGATGAGGAGCATGCTGAGCATCTTAGATTGATTCTTGGGATTTTACGTTGACAGAAGTGGTTCGCAAAGTTCTCTAAGTGTGAGTTTTGGCTTTCTAAGGTTGCATTTCTTGGACATGTGATATCTAGTGAGGGAGTTATGGTTGATCCCGCGAAGATTGAGGCCGTTGTGGATTGGGAGAGTCCCAAAGATGTTGGAGAGATCCGTAGTTTCCTTGGATTGGCTGGTTATTATCGTAGATTTGTTGAGGATTTCTCTAGAATAGCTCGCCCGATGACTCAGTTATTGAAGAAGGAAGCTAAGTTTGTGTGGACCGACAAGTGTGAGAGTTCTTTCCAGGAATTGAAGACTAGGTTGACTTCCGCTCCTATACTTGCTTTGCCAGAGATCGGGGTTGACTTTGATGTTTATTGTGATGCTTCGATGTTAGGGCTTGGATGTGTGTTGATGCAGAGTGGTAAGGTGATAGCTTACTCATCCAGACAGTTGAGAGTTCACGAGGTGAACTATCCGACACATGATCTTGAGTTGGCTGTAGTCGTTCATGCTTTGAAGATGTGGCGTCATTACTTGATTGGATCTCATTGTCACATTTTCACGGAGCACAAGAGTCTTAAGTACATTTTCACCCAGAAAGACCTTAATATGAGACAGAGACGTTGGCTAGAATTGGTTAAGGATTACGACATTGAGTTGTTATATCATGAGGGAAAGGCCAATGTAGTTGCTGATGCGCTTAGCCGCAAGACTTCTCATTCGATGAGTGCTATGCGTGTGTTGCCCGATGAGTTGTGTTCCGAGTTCCGGAAGTTGAGATTAGAGATGGTGGGTAGTGGTTTTGATTGGTTAGCTGCTATGACTGCCGAGCCGTCTTTATATTGGGAGATTCGTCAGAGTTTGCCTACAGATGCTGATTTCAAGAAGTTCGAGGCTAAGATTTCGAGTGGTGTTGCACCTGACCTAGTGATTGATGCTGATGGTTTCCTTAGGTTCCGTGGTAGGATGTATGTTCCCGATGTGCCATATTTGAGGAAGAGGGTTCTTGATGAGGCTCACTTGACACCGTATTCAGCTCATCCAGGAGGAGAGAAGATGCACAAGGATTTGAGACTTATGTTTTGGTGGCCTGGAATGAAGAAAGAGATCTTGGATTACGTGAGTAGGTGCTTGACTTGTCAACAAGTCAAGATAGAGCACAGGAGGCCAGGTGGTTTGCTACAGCCGCTTCCCGTTCCTCAGTGGAAGTGGGAGTGTATATCTATGGACTTCGTGACAGCATTGCCTAAGACTGTGGGAGGCAAGGATGCGATTTGGGTTATTGTTGATAGGCTAACTAAGTGTGCCGGATTTGTGCCTATCAGAGAGACATGGGATATGGACCGTTTAGCTAGGGCTTATATTGCAGAGATAGTCCGTTACCATGGTGTCCCGAGAGAGATCGTTTTAGATCGAGATCCGAGGTTTTGTTCCAGATTTTGGAAGGCTTTACAGGAAGCTTTGGGTAGCCGTTTGTTGATGAGCACCGCATTTCATGCCGCGACCGATGGTCAGTCCGAGAGGACTATTCAGACACTAGAGGATTTGCTCCGTGCTTGTGCACTTGATTTTCAGGGTTCTTGGGAGCAGTGTTTGCCGTTGGTAGAGTTTTCTTACAACAACAGTTACCATTCATCTATTGGTATGGCTCCGTACGAGGCTCTTTATGGTAGGAAGTGCCGTAGTCCGATCTGTTGGGATCAGGCGAGTGACGTGCACGACCTAGGACCGGACTAGTTAGCTGTTACGATTGATCAGGTTCAGCTTATCAGAGGTAGGATGAAGGCCGTACAGGATCGGCAGAAATCCTATGCTGATGTTCGCCGTAGACCCTTAGAGTTTGAGGTGGGTGACAGAGTCTTCTTGAGAGTTTCACCGATGAAGGGTGGTAAGAGGTTTGGAGTTAAGGGCAAGTTGAGTCCTAAGTATATTAGGCCTTTTGAGATCGTGAAGAGGATTGGTGTTGTAATAACCCGAATTATTATTATAAAAAACGTAATTCATGGGTAATTTATGAAAGGAGCGATGAGTTACTTTTTAAAGATAGTCGTTTTATAAGCTTGTGTATACTCGTTTTGGATGAGCGTTTAAGGGCTATTGTGGGGTTCGAAATTGGGACCAAGGCACCATGTAATAATATTTGATGTATGTTATTTGTATGGCTCGAACCAGAGACTTGTGGTATGGCCTGCAGTGGGGCTCGATTGGCGTGCAATGAGGCAGCCCACACGGAAATGCAGAAACAGAGAGCAAGAGTGTTGTCTGCCGCCATATATAGCAAGAGTGTTTCTTACCCTAACCCTATTCAAACTCAAACTATATCTCACTAAAACCTAGCCGTCACTTTAGGGAAGGAAAGGAGCCTGCTCACGGTGGTTATAGGCGGACCTAGGGTACCTCGTTTTGGCCAAGAACCTGGTATGCTCACCACGACCACTGTAATCTCAGTTTCTTATGTATAGTTTTGTCGTTTGTTTAAGGGTATGCAATCACATTTTTTTACTAGTTGTTTGTACTTGCGTTTATGCTAGGATGTATAGAGAGTATATGTTGGTCGTGGGTGTGGTGTCGTTGTTTGTTTTTGCACACTTTCGAAGGTGGCAAAAATGGTGTCAGGGAAGGGGAGTTTTACGGTTTCAGTAGTTGTTTGTTTTGATGCGTTTTTATAATCAGTTTTTAGATCTTTTGTATGTCTTTTGTTTTGGGTCTTTGGTTGTTGAGGCAGGTGGCTTATGGGGGTTTCTCGTGGTGGTGGTCTCAGGGTACGGTGGTGTCTGGTTAGGGTGTTACTGGGTGGTTTGACAGGGGTGTTCGTGGGGTTATGTTTTGTTGCAGTCCAGGGTCGTTTTGTTCAGGCGTGTACAGGGGTGTTTGGGGGTGGTAGCATTGAGGACTCGGGGGAGGTCAGTGCGATGCTACCACCGTGTCTAGAGTCTGGAGTCCAGGGGTGGTCTTGGTGGTCACGGTTGGTGGTAGTTGTGGCAGGGTGTGCGTCGATGAGAGGGTTAAGTCGTGTGGTCAGGGCCGTAGGTGAGGAACCAGGCTAGATCTCGGCCCTGGTTCAACTCACCGGCGGCCGTCGGTCTGATGGCTGGTGGTTGTGGTGGTAGAAGACAGTCGGGGTGTTGGTGTCGGTGGCTGCCGGTGGTGGCTGGGCGTGTCTCGGTGGAGTTGTGAGGGGATGTTCACGTGGGAGCCGTGGGTTGAGTGTAGGGCTGTTTTGTTTAGTTTGTTTACTTCTTTTTATTTCATTTTATTTTATTTATTTATTTTATTATATTCTCTACATAAATACATTTAATTAATTATGGTAATTTTATTATTAGTATTAATATTATTGTATTTAAGGAAATAATGTTGTTTTTATTATGGAATATATGGTTTTATGAGGGTGTTAATATATGTGTTGGGTAGTTTGAATTTCAAACTAAAGTTGCCATGTTTAGAAGATTACCTATTTTAGAAGTTACTATATTTGGGGTATGGTTATTTAAGGAAAGTTCCTATTTTTTTTAGTAAGTCGTAAGTGTATCACGTTAAGTAGGGAGTCTTATTAATTATGCGCGTTACACGTTTAGGTAACGATTTCCGAGTAGAACATTTTTAGCAGCTGTGCAACTGACGACTTCATCCGATTGTTGAGGTAGGGTAATATTGTATCTGTGATTTGTGAATTGGCATGTGATTACTCATCGTATGAGTGATATATTAAGCTTGAATATATATATTATGTCTGATTGTTACTATTGATGGATGTGGAGGACGGAGGTTGTGAATTGGGTCTTGTGATGTGGGTCTTGTGATAAGGGACTTGTGATATGGCCATGGGAGGTGTGATGTGTTGGGAGTGTTGTGGAGGAATGAATTGGAGGTGATGGAGGAATTGTATACTGTGATATTTTATGTCTTAATCATATTACCTACTCAACCTGGTGTTGACCCTGTTTCCTGTTTGTTGTTGTGTCTGTGTTGATCCAATTTATTGGGGAGCAGAATGACAGGTTTAGACTTATGGATGCTGGAAGGGTGGAGAGGACTTGGACCAGACCTGTCTAGTGATAGCTCAGTCATTTAGTTTTCACCATACTTGAACTTTTAATTTTGGTTTGTGGACAGTTGTAATTTCACTAAGACTTTGTTTATCATTTAATTACTTAATAAAGTACTGAATTTCTTCCTTTTTTATCTACTACCTCGGGTAACCGAGATGGTAACACACTTGGTTATTTGGAGAGTCCTAGTTCAGGCCTTTAAATAAATGGGGGTGTTACAGGTGCTGCTGCTTATCGTTTGGACTTGCCTCCTAGTTTGGGCAAGGTTCATAGTGTCTTTCATGTTTCTCAGCTCCGTAAGTATGTTAGTGACCCGAGTCATGTTCTGCCTAGAGAGATCGAGAACTTGGAGCCGAGTCTTGCTTTCGAGGAGCGTCGCGTGAAGATCCTAGACCGTCGGGATAGGAAGCTTAGGAGCAAGGTGGTGCCGCTAGTGAAGATCCTTTGGCGTTGCGGTGATGTTGAGGAGCAGACGTGGGAGACCGAGGCGTCGATGCGTATTGCGCATCCTTCTCTTTTCGATTAAGGTAGAGTTAGTTAGAATTTATCTTCGTTCGAGTTTCGAGGACGAAACTTTTTGAAGTTGGGGTGATTGTAACATCCCGTATTTTCGTAAAATCTATTTTAAGCGTTTTAAATTATTTTAAGTAATAAAATAATATTTTAATAATTTATTGTGAAAGATTTTAATTTATTTAGTAAGATCCGTCTTAAGAACCTTAAGTCCTTAAGACGAATACAAACTTGGTAAACTTAAGTTCCAACTTAAATATCCGTTCAAGATGTCCAACCCGTTTAATTGACTCGGAAAGGACAACCCATAAACCCCCTTAAAACCCTTTAGTCGACATATTCACTCATCATCTTCAAACTTTACACTGTAAACACATTTCACACAAAACCTCCATTAATAACCTCTTCTTTTGCTCTTTTCTTCATCATCCGTCTACCGATTTGAGGTAATAGTAACATTTTCGGAATCCTCATTTAATTTCCAAGCCATCTATCACTTTTGTTTTGTATTTCGTCGATTTCGAAAATGGGGCTGTTTTGCATAAATTCCGTTTTTATGCCCTTAAACCCGTTTTTCGTGCTTGTAGGTGAAGGATTGGATAACCCGGACATCGATAGCTTCGTGGTAGAGGAGGATCTTTAGGCCGGAGTGCATTTAAGGTGACGATAATGAGAAACTCGGCCTTAATGTGAATATTAGCAAGTTTTGATGTGTTCTTATATTTGTTTCTGATTTTTGTTAATATTTAATGATCAAAGGACTTAGTATCATGTTTAGGATTGTTCTTATGTGAAGAATTCATGCTTGGTGATGTTGTTATATGTTCTTAAGCTTATTTTCAGTTTTGCACAAAGTTAAGACGGATACATTGAATTAATCATTTGAGGATTGTCATGGGATTTGTTTGCTGTTAGAAAGTAGTGTTGGATGATTGGAAATGTTTGGTAAACCTTACTTGTAACAATTTTGAAGAATTGGTGTCGATTTGTGGTGTTTTGATTAATCTGGAAATTTACGTTTTTCGTATCAGGCTCTCTGAGCCGGTCGACCGACCGGCCGCCGGTCGACCGGCTGGGAGCGCTTCTTTGATGTTTTGCGATTTCTGAGAAAATTTGGCTTGGGACTGCCAGCCGGCCGACCGGCTGCCTGCCGACCGGCTGGTGGTCTCCTTGTGTTGTTTGTGTTTTGCGAAAACCATAGGAAGAAGGGAGCCCAGCCGGCAGACCGGCCGCCTGCCAGCCGGCTGGGAGTACATGTGGGGTGGTTTGCGAGTTTGTAAAGGCTAAGGGAATGGGTTCCCAGCCGGCCGACCGGCTGGGAGTCCCTTTGTGTTGTCCTCTGTTTTAAAAAGAAAGGAGGCTGGGTGGATCACCAGCCGGCCGACCGGCTGCCTGCCGACCGGCTGGGGATCCCTGTAGGCTGTTTTTGTTGTAATTCGCGTATAACTTTCAAACGGTAAATCGGTTTTGATTGAAACTCGTTTTGTGTACCCGTGATATGTATTTGAGGTCCCCGGAGGATGGGCGACACTATATTGGGTTCGGGAATAGAGTGAGGATAGAGACCCCCCCGGTCGGGTAACCGAAAGGAAAACCGGCTCTCCCTCAACTTAGTTCCCGGGGTCAATTAAGTGTTGTTTAGAAGTAAGAAAAATAGAACTATAGATTAGTTCATAGACTTTGGTTGATATTGTATTGATGCGTATTAAGTTATGTCTTAAGCTGGCCTCTGAACTTAATACGTGAGGTGTTTGTCATATATGGGGATATTGCCTTAAGCTGGCCTCTGAGCCCTATATGTGTATGTTTGTCGTGTCTGGGACGACATGCCTTAAGCTGGCCTCTGAGTCCAGACATGTTTGATAGTGATCGCGTTGGAACATGCCTTAAGTTGGCCTCTGAGTCTGACGAGTAGAGCAGCTGCACAACGGGATAGCTAAGGAACTGACACCTTGCCCGGAGTGCAGATGTTTGGTGCTAGAACATGCCTTAAGCTGGCCTCTGAGTTTAGTACCTTGTGATGTAGTGAAGGGACATGCCTTAAGCTGGCCTCTGAGTCCTTTACTTTTGGATGCTAGTCTATGCCTTAAGTTGGCCGCTGAGTCTAGTGTCTTGCTGATTGGCAGGTCCATGCCTTAAGTTGGCCTCTGAGTCCTTGCTTGCTGAATGTTTTGGTTTTTAGGTTATGTCTTAAGTTGACCGCTGAACCTTACACTTGCTGAACGTTTTAGTATTAGGTTATGTCTTAAGTTGACCGCTGAACCTCTTACTTGCTGAATTTATCTGCTTGCCTTGGGTTGGTACGTGTCAGATATAGATATTGATAATGATGAGTAAATGAATGTTTGTTTGAGTTATGGTTTGATCATCCAAAACATTGGATGACTCTTAGTTCGGTTTCATAAATAGTTGGATTGAAAGACCCCCCGACTGGGTAACCAGTAGGGAAACCGGCTCTCATTCCTAACGGTTTATGAAGTTGGTTGAGAGCCGTGCATTAGAGTTTGCATGATAGTATGAGATCAGTTGATGAGATGTTTATGCTTCACATGTTTATATATGTTGGAGTATTCTGTATTGTTTTATGTGTTACGTGTTGTCACAAAAGGTGGCTAGGAGAACTCTAGTCACTCCCCACTGATTGTGGCGTACATGTTTTCCTGTATGTAGGTACATGCAGGTTGGAGCGGGGTTCACGAGAGGGCTAGCGAGTGATGATCCTGTTGTCATCATATGACTTACACTTATATCGTTTAGCTGGACTCTTAGTTTCTTTTGATACAGTTTTTGGTTGGTGCCTGTAGGGATGTTCCATCCCAGGCTGATGTACATATTTGGTTTTGATACTTAGAACTGTTACTTATCTATTTTGTTTTATTTCAGTATCAGTTTCCGTTTCAGTTTAATTCTTCTCGCATGTTGTTTACTTTAAAAAGTTTTAATTCCGCTGCATTTTTGGTACTTTTGTATGTTTATATTTCCGCTTTCGCGAGGGGTTTTACACGGAGATTCAAGATCTCAAAATTACAAACAAGATTGTGTTCCATCATTACGGTAACACAATCTACTAAGGCCAAACTAAGTTACAACCGTTTGCAAAACTTAAATACGTTATAGAAAGCATTCAAAAGCATTCAACAAGACGATAAATAAAATGCATCAACTAAGAATAAAATTCATTCATGACATAATACTGTTATTATGATTAACAAATTTTTACCGAACCACCTTACGAGATTAAAATCATGTGATTATACCGTTTTTATCACTTCAATTTTAATAAATTTATAATCCATTATTTTAAACCGTTTTAAAATAACATGTATCATGCGAGAGTGAACCGTTTCACAAAAATAATATACTATTTCCGTATACAGTATATTACTAAAGGCCAAAGAAAATAAAACAAGTTATTTTCGGGAAAAATAAAACGTCTGTTACAGGGACGAGGTCGACCGACCTCAACACGGGGTCGACCGACCTTCTGACAGTAAAAAAAAAAACTTCCTGTAACACCAGTATGGTCGACCGACCTATCAACCAGGTCGACCGACCACAAAACAAGAAACCGAGTTTCTAAAAACGCAAAATTGTTGCACTTGAAATCAAAACAAGTTTTTACCTTTGATTCAAAACGTGTAAATCAATTTAAACAACAACAAGGGTTCACATATTGCCAAGAATATCGATTAATTAACAATATGTAAACAAGAATCGAAAACAAGATCGATTATTCACAAAAGAAAAACTGTCGAAACAGAAAACCTACCAGGAGGCGGTCGACCGACCGCAGCAAGAGGTCGATCGACCCACACGGCGACAGAAAACGATTTTCAAATTTTTTTAATTAAAACTTATGAAAAACAAAAAAGTAAAAATTTTGTGGCCTTGGCTCTGATACCACTTGTGGGGAATATAGCATGTATTCGCCCTAAACTTGAAGGATTATAACGAAATATACAATTGTGATTTATGGTCATAAGATAATTAAAAGCATGAAAAAGAATACAACCTTTGGTCCTTGTGCTAAAGGCCTAAGAACAGGAATTAAAGCAAATTCCCTCCTATAACTTGCACCCAAGATTTGATTGAGATGATGTCGCGTGTGCTAGAAATACTCTCCAATTGCCTTGCAATATGGGGAGAGCTTTTGTGAGTTTTGATGTGAGATCTGAGTTTTGGAAAAAAATGTTCTCGAAACCCTAATTCTTGAGATTATGAATTAACCAGTAACCTGACAAAAGGAGAAGGACTCTCCTTTTGTATTACTTGGGTCGGCCGGCCGAATGGGTATAGGGTAAGTGTGGGCTTTTCCACTCTTACCTTATTCCTTTGCGTGATTCGACCCGTTTTGCTAAATATTATTCGCGTGATTTTAATTATAAATCGCACACATGTTATCAGATATTAATGCAGTCGATGTATTAATAATCGCCTGATAAAATTACGATATTGTATAATTACCCAAATTAATATAACTGTTTATATTAATACGCGAATACAATATTTAATTAAATATAACCGTTTATATTTAATTTTACGAATTAATCATGTAATCCGTACTAGCTCAAAATTATTTAATCCGTATTAAATAATAATCTCAACATCTTTTTGACTAATTTAATAGTCAATACCTCTGACTAACTGTTTAGTCATATCCGGCATAAATGTGACTATATTTTCATACCTTCACATCTCTCAAACGTGTCCTATAGGTGTGACGTATAGGGACCAGTTGATCACCGCCATCCGTATGACAATAACGTCAAACTTATCTAGCAAGCCAACCGTTATTGATAAACGTGGATCAACTGATAATAATACTGAAGTATGCCCTTGTGATCCTTTAAGAGATTTAGTAAGTCATTGTACTAACTGTCAAGGACACCAGCCCCAACATGAAGATGCTTGGTATACTCTTTCCTACTTCTTTCTCCTCTTCCCTCTTTCTTTTTATGTTGATATATAGCATGAAGGAGAATGGGATTTTTGTGCCTTGGATGTTCCTTTGGGGAACGTGTGGTTGTTGTTTATGATGCGCTGCTAGATTAGTCAATATGTATGTTGCATGCTTGTTATTAGTTTAGTATAGTTTCACATGCTTCCCTTTTTCATAGTTTTGTGAATATGTGTTAGTCGGTTTTCTCTCTTTTGCATTTGTTTGTACATATGCATAGGAGGTTGAATAGTGGAGGATATATGCCGTCAATGATGATAATTGTCTTGCCTGTGTCTTACTCCTCCTAATAGCTTGCACCGCTTGACGTCACCTTGTTAGGGTACTTGCTTGCAAGGACCCGGAAGTCTAGGCTTAATGACCGAGTATCGACCACCATGTGAGACCGTGTTAGACCTTAGACATGACCTAGGACCGACATTAGCTACTCAAATGTGAGGATAAAGCCTCCTTTATGGTCGGCCCATCAAACCGACTCAGATTAGGATTGTGAGTAGTCCTCCTTACGTGGTATGTTATGTCAAAACGCATAAGTATGGCGCTCATTCCTTGATTCCGTGGTTATGTTCATGTGCATGTGAGACAACTTTTGTTCAAAATAAATCAACTTCACATTTGCCAAATTTGCCTTGTTTTGACCCTTGCATCTTATCCCGTCTTTTTTATTTACCACTTTGAGCCTTAACCTATTCATTTGGCCTTAACCACTAAATGAGCTACATCCCAAAAACACCCTTCCTTGATCAAGAATGGTTGTATTTGTGATACTTTGTTTGTGGTGGAGTCGGGGTTTAGATGTTGGTTGGTGCACTCTTCCTCTTTGGTCATTAGATGTTGCTTTCTTGGTGAAACGGAGTTTTGAGAAAAAGAAAGAAAAGAAAAGAAAAAAATGAAAAAAGAAAGAAAATAGAAAATCAAAGAAAAAATTGAAAAAGTTTTGAAAAATCCAAAAAAGAGAAGTTGTATATATGTGTTTAGAAAAAGAAAAAGGCTAGCAACAACTCCCTTCCATCAAGGGGAGATAGAAAAAGCCGTTGCTAGAATACTGTGGTTTTTTGATGTTTTTCCAGTCGGGCGGGGTTTACACAATTTTTGCATTTGATTTGGATTTCAAGTCTTTTGTTAGGGTGTAGACGTTGTTCGTTGTGTTTAAATAATGACCACTTTGTTAAAGGTTGTGATGGGTTTGTTTTTCCAAAGTAATTTGGGGTTTATGCAATTTTTGCTTGGTTTTGTCAAAACCAAAGTTAGGGCATAGACGTTGCTTAGTTGTTGCAATAAGGTGTTGAGTTGATCTTGGCAATCATTCTTGTTTTTGAGCCTCAAATTCTAGATCGGTGCTTGCACCAAACCATTTTCACCCAATCCAAGCCCCGTTACATCCTTGTTGTTCTCATCAATGTGCATTTACATTTTCTCATGGATTTTTGGATGGAGTACCATACTAGATTGCGGGCATGCTTCGCAAGTTGAGGTAGGTGAGTGATTTTGGTTACTTCTTGTCACAAAACTCACCCCCTTTCTTTCCTTGTGTGTTGAGTGTCACCCGTGAGAGTCGGTGCTTAGGGTTTTCTTATCGGTTAAAGGTCTAGCATGGAGTCGAATCATGTGTGCGTCGTGTCAATCTTGGAAGTATAGCTTAGTGCTTTCGCTTACCCGCCTTGAATTAGTTTCTTGGTCTTTGGTGATATCATTGTTGGTTGCTTGAGCTTGATTTAGGGTTTGGATACCGTGGTTAGACTATGAGTCGGCATCCTCCGCTATAGACCTCCCTTGTTTAGTTTTTCAAAAACCCCGCTTAGATGAGGCAAGCGGTTGGCTTTTTCCCGATGCAAGGTTTTTATATACGTGTTTTGTTTTGACTTGTCTGCATCAAAAATTTTGTAGCAAGACCAAACTTGCCTTGCAATAGGGCATTCTTCCTCATGGATGTCAAATTGTGAGTTGAAAGGGCTACGGGTGTAGCTAAACCCGATTCGGCTTCTAGTTAGCTTAGTTAGTTTATTTCGTACTTTTGAATAAGGGTTATATACCTTCTTGATTACTTACTCGAGGACAAGTAAGGTTTAAGTGTGGGGAATTCTGATGAGCTCTATTTTGGTCAAGATTTTCTTTATCTTTTCTTCATTTTTGGTCCCGTTTCGACCTTGTTTTGCGTGCCTTTGCTCGATTTTATGCCCATTGCCTCGACTATTCCTATTTGATTCCCATTTTGTAGGTATTGAGGTGGGAACGAAGAAACGGGATCAAACGAGACGGATTTGGAGCAAAATGTGAAGATTTGATGAAGATTTGGCCCCAGGCCCTCTCAGCCAGTCCCAGACCGGCAGCCGGTGGGCCAGCTGGGAGTCTTGACTTGACTTTTGGAAGAAATGGAACAAAAGTTACGGGGATTTAAAGTCTACATCTCAGCCGGTCACCAACCGGCGGACGGTAGGCGGTTGGCCGGCCCACCGGCTGGTGGTACCTGTGCATGTTGAAAAATTCAAGAAAAAGTCAGAAGTGGGATTTCAGACTCTAAGCCGGTGCCTGACCGGCAGCCGGCCGGTCGGCTAAGAATCAAGCTCCAAAGAAGAAGAATTCAATTGTTTACATTTTGACTCTTAGCCGGTCACATAACCGGCAGCCGGTTGACTGGCTGAGAGTCACTTCTCGGAAATTCGAGCACTATATAAACCCGCACTTAGTCTATTTCCATGGACGCAACTTTTACATAATTTTCACGCATCCTAGGGTTTCTACTGTTCCATTGTTCATCTTTTTACATTCAAAAACTCAACTCAAATCATAATCTTTCTTTAGTTCATATAATCGTTTAGTTAATCTCTTAGTTTATCTAGTTTGATCTTAGCATCTTCATTAGTTTACTTTTGGGCAATTTAGGTTGTAATTTGGAGATATTGAGAGAACTCTTCAACTTGTATCCAAGTTCATGCCTTTATATAATTGTTTGGTATAATCTTCTTCTTCTTTACTTTGTTATTACATTTACTTCAAGTTTTGTTTAATCAATTGTTTACTTTTATATTATTTCATTATGTTTTGCACTTGTTCTTCTATTATTCGCATGTCTCCCTTACCCATGAGTGAGTAGTCTATTTCTAGGGTTAGGGGTTTGCTTGGGTAGTTGGTAACCATGAAGCATGTTTAGGGTTAGCCTTGAGTTGTCTCTTTGGTTGGGTTTTCACTTTATGCATGTTATGTGTTCGATGAATTGCCTCAACGACAGTTGGGCATGAGTCTTCACTTTGTTTGTTTTGGACGATGGTCTATGACTTTCATGAGCATGTTTTGTGTTAGGTTAACCTTGTTTGTAGCGAAAGCTAGAATATGACTCGACCTTAGGTTAGTCAAATCGAAAGAAGAGACGACCCTAGACCTACCATAGAAGCGGTCCTAGACTGCTCTCACAAGTGTAGTTAC
Source organism: Silene conica (assembly GCA_029255685.2). Taxonomy (NCBI): domain Eukaryota; kingdom Viridiplantae; phylum Streptophyta; class Magnoliopsida; order Caryophyllales; family Caryophyllaceae; genus Silene; species Silene conica. The sequence continues at coordinate 27,085,612 of CM055314.2, read as the reverse complement.
CGACTTACCTAGGTAGCCCCGACACCCTAGTTCCTTTTACATATCGACCTAGTATTTGCATCTTGTTTTACTTCCTGTTTAGTCATTAGTCATTTCACAAAAAACCTTATTACCCCGACTTTGTCTTAACTTAGAACTTAGCTAAACAATTATCCCCACCATCTCTGTGGTTGACCCCGACTAGAGTACTACTTTCGTTGGGCTTTATAAATCTTGTTTGATAGCGGGTAGTGACGGCAAAAACTCGTCCATCATTATGTTATTACTTTATTAATACTACTGCTAGTATTATTGTTGTTACTAATATTGATATTAGTTGGTATTACCATTGTGTTATTGTTATTGCCAGTATTGTTGTATTAGTATTTTTACTAATATTGCTCATGTTAATTATTAAGTTGTTAAGTAATTTTATACAAGAACGTGACGGTTATCAATAGTTCGTTTTCTATGTTCGGTTATTTAATTGAAGTTGGTTATAAAAGTTATAAGGACAAGTTGTTTAAGTTAATTGAAGTAGTCATGTTTTATACGGTCTCGTTATGCGTAATATATGATTTAAATCGTTAATGTAAATAATTGATATATTATATTTGTTTACGTAGTTGTATTAGTTAGTAATTATGTATATTATATTGTTAGGTGATGGTATTGAAGTGGCATAACTCTGTTTACTTATTGGCTTGCTATTGGATGATATTGCTATCCAGGTAGGATACACTGATCTTATACTCTATGATGTATTATGAATGGATGTGATATTGTGTGTTACGGCTGTTGAGTATGATTGATATGAGAATGATATTGGTTGGATTGATTGTGGATTATTGTAATGCCATAAGCATTTCATTATCTGATAGCATGATTGAATAATTATATCGTTGCATTCATGAGCATGCCATATGCATTGGATACGGATTCGAGATGAGGATATATTATTGGGCCTAGGCTAGTTCTGCAGGACTAGACCTGGTGACCTCAGCTGTTATGCTGGTGTTCGGCGACGGCCGATGATACTCTGTTGGAAGGTTCAGTATGGGTTGGTGCAAGGGTTTGAGATTGAGATTGAGAATGTGATTGAGCGCGAGCATATCATGGCATTTGCATATCATATTTGTTGCATTATTTATTTTTGTGTTATCCTACTCAACTGCGAGGTTGACAGTGTATTCGTATTCACCTACTATGATTCATAATGGGGAGTAGACTTTTCAGGTCAAAGACAGATGGACTAGGAAGTGGGGCTTGGAGAGAGACATGAATTGGACTTACTTAGCTATAGTTCACATAGTCTCACTTGTAATAGTTCACTTGTTATCATTTCAGTTGTTTTAGGAGTTTTGGTTTTGGACTATACTTTGTATCAGTTTTCAGTTTAACATTTAATAACTTAAAATACTGTAGTTCTTTCACTGTGATTATCTACTGCCTTGGTTTAACCAAAAAGGTAACAGTCCTATTTACTCTGGAAGTCCTAGTACAGGCTCCTAAGTAAATGAGGGTGTTACACTTGATTTAATAATAGAGTAACTAAACCAATTAAAGGTTGAAACTAAACATAACGGTCAAGTATTAAAGTAACGTGTTAAAGTAACTAGACCTGATAATGACTAGACCCAAACCGGACCCAACATAATACATCACTTGACCCGAAATAACCTAGCCTGATACGACCCATAGTCCTGAACACAATATAACCTGACCCAACGTAATGCAGGTCCAAACTCAGTCCAACTGACTCTATTGCCACCACCCATCTTTAAGGCTACTTTGATCATAGTTAGCTTAGTCCACAATGACTACCATCTCTATACAATAAAAGCTAAAACAATTAATGCATTTCTATCGGTCCTTGATTTTAAGCGAATGGAAAAGTTTCTTACTAGTAGGACTCTCCACTTTTTATGTAGATAATTAATTACCCTCTCTTCTTCTATCATTTTTAATTATTCTCTCAATCGCACAATCTATATATAATATAAAAAGGCAAGACAAAACACCACATTTCACCATTTCACTTTTGAAGAATTCTAGCAAGCCACATCATCATTATTTTAAAAAAAGAAAAACTAATGAATTTACAACCATTAAATGCATACCAAGTTTTTAAAATAGCATAATATTATTATTTTTTTTAAAAAAAACTAATGAATTTACAAGTATTAAATGTATATCAAATTTTTAAATAGCATAATCATGAATAAAGTTTAAACCTTCAAATTTTAATAAATTTAACAACAATTAATAAACCAAAATGCATGCTAAATTTAAAATTTACGTGTTCATTGTTAAAATAAGTTAATCCCCAAATAAAAAAACAAATCACTGTAAATTTACATCATGCAACTATTTTGTTTTGCAATACAGATTAAATTATATACATCTATCTATACAATACTCCGTATAATTTAAAGGCTAATTATTACAGTAACGTTTTTAGTGTTGCGTACTTGCGTGTAAAGATAAACTATTTACAAAGTATTTATCTGAAAACTAAAATATTTTAATTATTATATTTCACACTCTAAAAAAAAATACTAAAATGTAAAATTATTAGGTGAAGTTAATAGGTTTTAATACGTTTTTGGTCTTTCTTTTGTCTATAATAATTTTTAGGATTTATTCAACATGTTATCTAAAATATTAAAGTTCTTTTAGAATATAAAAAGTAACAAATTTACTCTATAATCATAAGTGAAAAATATATTGTATAAATAGTATACTTATACAATATAATTACAGCGCTAAATTACATAGTTTTTTATCATCATGTGTCAAGATAAGCTATTTATAAAGTATTTATCCAAAAAAATTAACCATTGATCTCCTCTCATAATTTTTGTTATTTATTTACCTTTATTAATTAACCATTATTTCCTTTATTTAATGAAATGACCTTTTAACTTTACTAGTTGTTGTACGGCGCGCTCCGCGCGCCGTACCCCAAGTTAGTGTAACTTGTCTATTATAATTAATATCGATTCATGCATTTTCTATTATTGTTTGTTGTAACTTCACATTTATCTATTATCTCCGTTGTTGAAGTAGCCTATGAAGACACAGTTAATATGAATGATCCATGGATTTTTTTTTCTCCGCTGTGGAGGCACATCACACGATTGATTTCGGTTATATGAACGTTCACTTGATCACTGTTCTATATAAATTCACGCGTCATGCGAAATATCAAAAGTTAAAAGATATGCCATTTGTGTAAAACAAAATGATTAACTGAGGCCTAATAAAACTAACATCGTATTCAATTATTCACAATAGCACAAACATAAACATCATAATACATTATTTTACGGCACAATAAAGAGATTACCAACATACATTCTTTGATACAGACCCTTAGCAAACCTGAAAAGATTACCAACGGGTGCAGTTACACACGCGCGCATTTATGTGCATACAGGCCTTAAGCACGCTGGAATAGACTAATAACACACGTGTTTCGAAACACGCGCTTACCTACAAACCCTTTCTTTGTCGCCTTCTGGATTTCAATACATGGAGAAGCAAATACACACAATGACACACTTGAAGACCCTAAAAATATTCCATGATACTGCGGACACTTGATCGGTTACATGAAGTTTGACTGTTTCCTGGAACATCATATGGGTACATTGCCTTGATAAAAGTCATGACAGGGTTATACACTTATACGCATTGACAACGTCTACATTAGCTAGGAGTCGTGCATTAAATTTGGATGCATATGAAACCTGGACATAGTCTACCTCATTTCTTAAATAGCTTGCTACGTCCTTTCTCTTTTGTCGCTTTTGCTCCCATAATCACTATTTTCTCCTTCCTTGTTCCTTTACCTATTTTCCTCTGCATCTCTTTCACTTTTGTACACTTATTATTCTATCCTTCCATATCTTTTCAGTCTTTCCTCTCTCCTTTTCCTTCTATCTCCTCTCCTCCTCCATATGCATCTCCTTCAGCTCTGAGAAATTTTGCTATTAGCTCTTCTTTGTCTGTTTATTCTATATGTGTACTATCAACCAAGTCAGTAATCAATTGATACTGCAGATAATTACACTAATCAAAGTTTACTATGACATCCTAGTCGTCTAAGTATCTGGGGATCTAAATACGAAGACATGGACAAGAAACTATGCTTTTCTCCTTTTGGTTATTGGCCCCCTCCTCTTCCTTTGGTCTTTGTGTTAAAACCAAAAGACAACAATTGACCGAGACAAAGGGAGTATATCTTTTGTATAATAAAATAATATTCCGTAATAGCTTTAATTTTTTTAATGAAACACCAAACAAAATTTCGGGTATTTCCCGAGTCTGCAATTGCACTAAGCATGAACCTTGAATTAGGATCCTAGATAAAATATTTACCACCAGGCCCAACACACAAAATATAGATAAAGATGCACTAACCATGAGATGAGACTCAAACCTCTTTCATGGCTAAAGTCGTAACATTTATAGAGATAGCCATTTTGGTTTTATGAATTTTATTAACATAATCAAGGCAGTGTTGTAATACCTCGTATTTCATTTGATGTTTAATTATTATATCGACGTTTTAAAGGTTATTCGAGGATTTAAACTCGATAATTAAGTGATTGAGTAATGTGTTATACCTTATATGATGTTAGTAAAGTGTCACGTATGAGCCTTATTTATCGAATCCGTGATTTGAAGTTGTTTTGGGCCTCGTTATGTGTGCCCAAGGATTTTCTTCGATGGGCCTCACTTATACCACAAAACTTATACCACAAATAATGATAGACTCCATCAAAACCCTACTTCCCCATCTTGAGCCTGCCTCCATCGACATCATAATCACCCCTATCGACTCTCACCAAACACCAAGTTTCATCACTTCTACATCTCGCCTATCCCTCTTACACCATAATTCGAACAATAGCCCTGAGATTAGGAAGAACGAAAGAGAGATATCAGGTCGGTCATGGTCCCAGCCTCATCACCCCTGTGTTACGCAATAGGTTTTGGTAAGTTTTTCGTGCTCTTTAATGGTTTCGAAACTGTATGTTAAGGTTGTTGGTAGTCCTTGCAGTACGTATAAGGCATACCTCGTGTTTATTTCACAATCTCACAACGGAAAATATCATAACGGAGGTCATAGATGTCGACCATTGAAACATTTTAGTACTCTGTTTCTGTTTTTCAGATTTGTTTCATCCTTGGTTGCTTCTTTCTTCATTCTTTTGATTGTTGTGTTGAGGTTAAATTGTGGTACGAGTTCTGGGTATTAGTAGTAGGTTGTTCGTAGTTTGGTTTGGTGTTTTTTTGGGCGGCTCGTGGTGGCCGGGGCACCACCGGGAACCAAGTGTTTAAGGGCGGCAGATTAGGAAGTGTTATGGGCAGAAACAGGGGCTGGTATAAGGGTAGTTTGAGTCGGTTTCTGACCCGCGGTTTAAAGTTCATGGGAGTTGGGTTTGGTACTGGTGGTTACGGGGACTGGGGGCTAGCACTAGGTGGTGATGTTGGTGGTCCGTGGTGGTTGGGTTGACCACCACGGTGGCTATAATAGGACTGTACAGGCAGGGAGCGAAAAATAGTGTGTTTGGGCGTGTGTTCAGATGGGTTGTGGTGGCGTGTTGTGGTGTTTGTGAGGGTGACGAGGGAAGGTGGTGAAGACCCTTGGAACCACCATGGATCAGTGGTGATGATGGTGGTGTCCAAGGGATACGTGGGGCTGATGATGTGTAAGAAGTGGCGTGAGAAAAGAGGGTGAGTGGATGACGGCAGAAAACCGAGAGTTCGCGGTTCGTGAGCAGTGTTTTTCGAAGGAGTTTTTAGGGTGATTCAAGGGTCGAGAGAGGTGGACGGGACATGCGAGTGGTTGTTGGTGGAACAGGCTAGAGTTTGGGAACATCCGGGGTGGTTGTAAGTGGTCTGGCTGGCGGTGGTGGTGTCGTGAAGGTGAGTACACGAGCTGTTTATGTTGAGATTGCCGTGGGCTGCTTAGGGGTTTGTCGTGGTTCTTTTGTCACGGCAATTCTTGGGGCTTGCATATGTTATCATTAATATTATATTGTTTTGTTTCACATGTTATCAGTGTTAGTAACTTTTATTTTAATAGCATTATATAAGTAGTGTGGAGGATTTACGTGTTTCCATATTATTATTTGTACTACTTGTCTAATTTATTATAATTGTATGATAATAATTGTACTAGTAATGAATGTTATTAGTAGTGTTATTTATGTTATTGTTATCATGCCATTTGAATAGTATGTTAGTATGATATATTACTTTGAGCGATTTACTATTTTGGACAAGGTTGCTATTTCGGGAAAGTTTCTATTTTGGGAAACTTTCCACTTTTAGAAAGTTACTATGTTTAGTAGTGTTACTATTCTAATATAAAGGTTAAGTGAAGGATTAGTAATCGTTAAATAATATATGTTAGGTGATGGTTTCCGCGTGGAATAATCCTGGCAGCTGTTCGGTTGTCTTTCTGCAATTCGAGGTAGGGGAAGTATATTATGATTCATGTTATGACATGAAATGTGTAAGTGATGCTTATTACGAGTTTGATATAATTGATTATTATTGTACTGTGGATTGAATTGTTATTATTGATTACTGTGGAGATCGGGAGATGTGAATGTAAAGGGTCTGTGTTTGGTGCGGAGATACAGGGTCTGTGTTTGGTGCGGAGATAAAGGGTCTGTGTTTGGTGCGGAGATAAAGGGTCTGTGATATGGTGTGGAGTATATTGGGTCTTGTGATCGGTGCGGAGTTATTTGGCGTTGGATCGGTGCGGAGTATATTATATTGTTGTCTTATTTATCTTGCTACTCAACCTCGCGGTTGACCCTGTGTATTCGTGTACACCTACGATGATCCGGAATGGGGAGTAGATTTTACAGGTCAGTGACAGATGGACCAGGAGCTTGGGCATGGAGAGAGACATGGCATGGACCTACTTAGAGTTAGATCACGTTTAGATATCGTCAGTTGTACCTTCATTTTATCAAGTTTGGAACTCGTTGTTGTTGTAATACCAAGTTCAAATTTAATCAGTAATTATATAAATTACCTTTGGTTTGTTTACCTTGTTATTCACTACCTCGGATATTCCGGGATGGTAACAGTCCTATTTATTTGAGAATGTCTTGCTAAAGGCTCTTAAATAAATGGGGGTGTTACAAAGTGGTATCAGAGCGAACGATCCTCGGGCCTAAACCAAATGGATAACAATGAATATAGTAAGAGTCTAATAAAATGAACCCCGAGATGAGACTGATTGGAGCCCCAAAGAGGAACGGGATGAGTTAGGGGCCCCCTCAAACCAGACCTGGGCCCTTTCTGTTCTGTCTCGGGAACCCAATGAGAGTAATTGAAGAGTGGGGTAGATTATATAGTGACCTAGTTATCTTGTGCTAACAATTTTTGCAGGGGCGGAATGAGGTAAGTACTGATGTGTGCATGGTTAATGATGCATTGTACTCTATGAGCTGGATATTGGAAAGTGATTGAGAAATGTATTACTTTAAGTATTGAGGACATGAAAATTGAAATACGAGTTTGAAATATAAGCTTGGCTAGTAGGATGATATGCATAAGAAGAATGCGGCTGATATTGAAACGCTGATTGATATAAATGTTTGAATCGAAATTTTCAGGAATGGGTGTATATTTATTGTATACTGAATTAGAGTGATATGATCATGTGTTTTTGGTGTCTCGAATTGTTTCTAGGATATCTGGTTAATAAGTGACTAACGTAAATTTTTGCAATATATTGCTTGGTATTGGATATGACCTATCAGATTTAAATGTTATAGTAATTCATGTCTAGTGATATGTGGAACGTGTTGCCCCAAGCCATAAATGACATGTAGTTATGAGTTACATTCGTATATATGTGTACAAGTATTGAGCTATTTGGTTGGGTTCTCGAAATCTTTACTGTGTTCTGGATGACGATTAAGTTGGAATGGGTAATGAGTGTTAATCTGGTACAATGTTCGTGCTTCAAATGATATGCTAACATGTTTCGGAAGATGAATGGTTGAGTGACAATGTAGTAATGTGAACTCGTAACAGAACCAAGATTTTAACTAAACTTCCAAAATTCTTTTCCTTGTTGTACGGACTGTCATTTTAAATGTGTTCCAACATTGGGTATGAGAATTTTATGTATGACAACCTCCTGAGTTGGTGTTACAATGCTGTTGGTTTCATGATTAATAGGAATTATATTTTGAGTGAAATAAATCTTTTAGATGACCGTGGTTAGATTGTTGCTGCACCGTTTCGTTTTGACCCACCTTTTTGTGAAAGAAATCATTTAAGACTTTGTTATTATTTATGCATAATTCCACCTCTACTGTTCAGAATATGCGTTCACGCTTCATATGATGAGCCATGAAAAATTTTAATGAGTCGTTATTTAATTGTGATTCTTGCAAGTTGCCTAATTTTCTGTTGTATTGCTGTAAAATTCTTGCTTGATGGATTGAGTTATAAAATTGTATTAAATGATTTCCTTGAAATATGCATTCGATTCTTTTCCTATGTATATCTAGTCCTTTATATTTCCTCAAAACTATAATCGCTCACACGTTAGATAAACTGTTATTTAATTATGGTTGGTAAGTTGCTGCATAATATTTAATTGGTGAACTTATGAGATATGTAAGTACATATAAAAGTTTAATCGTATGTGAATTATGTGATGCGTCCACGTGATATCCTGATATGGCATTAGTAACATGAATAGTAGGCATATGGTATGAGTATGAACCTCATTAGGTGATAGCGTAACCTTGTGTATTTCGTCAAGTTTAATATAAAATCATTTTAATTATAAGTCTACTTCTAATGATGTGCTGCTCGTATGTGATGTTAAAGGCATGTTTATCTAAGAAGAGTCTTGCCAAGTGGCAGAATGAAATTTAACCGGTAAGCTTATAGCATGATAGAACAATCTAATGGTTATACGTAAATGTGGTTATGTGAACAATGTGAATCTCGATGATGTTCTTTCATATATTGATGGGTTATCTCTGTTTAGTTCCCTGTGAATATAATCTTACTACTTTTTCAAGTATATTGTTAAACCATACGGTGAATTGCATATTGTTTTATTTAGAATCTGATCACGATGTGTTGAATTATTAATTACTGACATATGATTTATGGAAGTACTAGTCGGGTGAATTCATTTACTCTTATCGTTAAATTTTGTTTTTCATAATTCATGAACTACAGAAACAATGTTTTAGTAAAGGGAGCCAGAATGTCTCCGTGTAATCTTGTTTCGATCTGATTGTCTTTGATTCGTGTTTATAAATTGTCACAAACTACTCTTTCAATGTTTCAAACATTTCAAAATTTTTTTTTTTTTAAAGTGATAAACCAGGATAAAGCTTGATGTTTGATAATTATGGTGATTGTTTGGAATATGACAATTATATAGCTATGTGTCGATGAAATCCTGCTTGAATGTTTAATTGTTGCGCATTGTATAAAACCCTTATTGTGCAAGTCGTATATAGTAATAATTTCATGATAAATGATGTAATGTGGGTGGACGGGAAATGTACCTAAGTGATTTTGTTATCTTGTTGATATCTGGGAATGTTAAAACGGTCTTGTGAGTCTATGATTTGTGTATATCTTGGGAACTATGTCAATGTCCCATGTTTAATTACGTTAATTAATTTGCACTATTCCTTTCCCTAAATATGATTTTGCCTTATATCTTTCTATAATATGATAACGAACATGAAATGTTTTAATTTGTCAATTACGAACTCTGAGTTTCTTGATTATCTACGTTGTGGTGAATATATTGATTTGACGTTAAAATTTCAATAGTATGTGAGTATTAACTACTCTGATTCTATTTTTCTGCGTAACACGATTTCTACAAATCCTAATACTCCTGTTGTTGCTCGAGTTTATATGATTCGTTTGAGTTATGTATAATGATACTGTGTTAGATTGGTTCGGTGTAGTCTACAAGTTCTTGTTTATGAACTGTGGAATTATAAGTATATATACAAGCATGTTAATAAAGTTGGTAAAGGTATAATGACATGTTAAATAGCTGATGAGATTGATTCTGAGGGGATAGAGTTGCTCGTGAGTTAACAAAGACTCTGAATGTTTTTTTTTTTATTGAGAGTGAGATTGCAGTTCATGTTATATCGAGTCGTTGCATTCTTTGACCTTGACGTGGGTGAGTAGCCTAGCGTTTTGTTCTCTAAGTGTTGATCAGATCTTTAATGGGATAACTGACAGTATTGATATTAGAATTGAGATGAGAATCGTTGCAGGCGTTAAGTTATGAGTTGTTAGGCCGTTGTGCCATAGTGTGTTAAGGTCCAGTGTGACCTTGGTTATTGAGTTATATTCGGAATTTGAGATCGATATTGAGATGGAAGTTTCGATTGCGGTTTTACTTCGCCAGTTCACTCACCCCTTGTCTATGGTCTTAGATGCGACGATGAGTACGATACTTGTTGTTTGGAGTAGGATTTTACGAGATAGAGTAAAGAGTAAGACGGGATGATGAGCTGGAAATTTTATAGTGGGGTTACGGGGACGTAACCCTGTTCTAAGGAGGGTAGGATTGTAAAATCTTAGTGATTCATGACATGGCTAACTGATATACTTGATAACCCTGCTGCAGGTGTTATGCACTAGATCGTATCTGTTGATGTATCATGTGTTGCAGTTGTGTGTTAAACTTTGGGGACAAATTTTTCTTAAGGGGGATAGAATGTAACATCTCGCGTAAAGTTTTCTTAAGCATCACTTGTGATTGTTCATGCTTGCTAAGTGTTCCTTACCGTTGTGGGGTGGTGAACTTCGGGACGAAGTTCATTTTAAGGGGGAAAGACTGTAATACCTCGTATTTCATTTGATGTTTAATTATTATATCGACGTTTTAAAGGTTATTCGAGGATTTAAACTCGATAATTAAGTGATTGAGTAATGTGTTATACCTTATATGATGTTAGTAAAGTGTCACGTATGAGCCTTATTTATCGAATCCGTGATTTGAAGTTGTTTTGGGCCTCGTTATGTGTGCCCAAGGATTTTCTTCGATGGGCCTCACTTATACCACAAAACTTATACCACAAATAATGATAGACTCCATCAAAACCCTACTTCCCCATCTTGAGCCTGCCTCCATCGACATCATAATCACCCCTATCGACTCTCACCAAACACCAAGTTTCATCACTTCTACATCTCGCCTATCCCTCTTACACCATAATTCAAACAATAGCCCTGAGATTAGGAAGAACGAAAGAGAGATATCAGGTCGGTCATGGTCCCAGCCTCATCACCCCTGTGTTACGCAATAGGTTTTGGTAAGTTTTTCGTGCTCTTTAATGGTTTCGAAACTGTATGTTAAGGTTGTTGGTAGTCCTTGCAGTACGTATAAGGCATACCTCGTGTTTATTTCACAATCTCACAACGGAAAATATCATAACGGAGGCCATAGATGTCGACCATTGAAACATTTTAGTACTCTGTTTCTGTTTTTCAGATTTGTTTCATCCTTGGTTGCTTCTTTCTTCATTCTTTTGATTGTTGTGTTGAGGTTAAATTGTGGTACGAGTTCTGGGTATTAGTAGTAGGTTGTTCGTAGTTTGGTTTGGTGTTTTTTTGGGCTGCTCGTGGTGGCCGGGGCACCACCGGGAACCAAGTGTTTAAGGGCGGCAGATTAGGAAGTGTTATGGGCAGAAACAGGGGCTGGTATAAGGGTAGTTTGAGTCGGTTTCTGACCCGCGGTTTAAAGTTCATGGGAGTTGGGTTTGGTACTGGTGGTTACGGGGACTGGGGGCTAGCACTAGGTGGTGATGTTGGTGGTCCGTGGTGGCTGGGTTGACCACCACGGTGGCTATAATAGGACTGTACAGGCAGGGAGCGAAAAATAGTGTGTTTGGGCGTGTGTTCAGATGGGTTGTGGTGGCGTGTTGTGGTGTTTGTGAGGGTGACGAGGGAAGGTGGTGAAGACCCTTGGAACCACCATGGATCAGTGGTGATGATGGTGGTGTCCAAGGGATGCGTGGGGCTGATGATGTGTAAGAAGTGGCGTGAGAAAAGAGGGTGAGTGGATGACGGCAGAAAACCGAGAGTTCGCGGTTCGTGAGCAGTGTTTTTCGAAGGAGTTTTTAGGGTGATTCAAGGGTCGAGAGAGGTGGACGGGACATGCGAGTGGTTGTTGGTGGAACAGGCTAGAGTTTGGGAACATCCGGGGTGGTTGTAAGTGGTCTGGCTGGCGGTGGTGGTGTCGTGAAGGTGAGTACACGAGCTGTTTATGTTGAGATTGCCGTGGGCTGCTTAGGGGTTTGTCGTGGTTCTTTTGTCACGGCAATTCTTGGGGCTTGCATATGTTATCATTAATATTATATTGTTTTGTTTCACATGTTATCAGTGTTAGTAACTTTTATTTTAATAGCATTATATAAGTAGTGTGGAGGATTTACGTGTTTCCATATTATTATTTGTACTACTTGTCTAATTTATTATAATTGTATGATAATAATTGTACTAGTAATGAATGTTATTAGTAGTGTTATTTATGTTATTGTTATCATGCCATTTGAATAGTATGTTAGTATGATATATTACTTTGAGCGATTTACTATTTTGGACAAGGTTGCTATTTCGGGAAAGTTTCTATTTTGGGAAACTTTCCACTTTTAGAAAGTTACTATGTTTAGTAGTGTTACTATTCTAATATAAAGGTTAAGTGAAGGATTAGTAATCGTTAAATAATATATGTTAGGTGATGGTTTCCGCGTGGAATAATCCTGGCAGCTGTTCGGTTGTCTTTCTGCAATTCGAGGTAGGGGAAGTATATTATGATTCATGTTATGACATGAAATGTGTAAGTGATGCTTATTACGAGTTTGATATAATTGATTATTATTGTACTGTGGATTGAATTGTTATTATTGATTACTGTGGAGATCGGGAGATGTGAATGTAAAGGGTCTGTGTTTGGTGCGGAGATACAGGGTCTGTGTTTGGTGCGGAGATAAAGGGTCTGTGTTTGGTGCGGAGATAAAGGGTCTGTGATATGGTGTGGAGTATATTGGGTCTTGTGATCGGTGCGGAGTTATTTGGCGTTGGATCGGTGCGGAGTATATTATATTGTTGTCTTATTTATCTTGCTACTCAACCTCGCGGTTGACCCTGTGTATTCGTGTACACCTACGATGATCCGGAATGGGGAGTAGATTTTACAGGTCAGTGACAGATGGACCAGGAGCTTGGGCATGGAGAGAGACATGGCATGGACCTACTTAGAGTTAGATCACGTTTAGATATCGTCAGTTGTACCTTCATTTTATCAAGTTTGGAACTCGTTGTTGTTGTAATACCAAGTTCAAATTTAATCAGTAATTATATAAATTACCTTTGGTTTGTTTACCTTGTTATTCACTACCTCGGATATTCCGGGATGGTAACAGTCCTATTTATTTGAGAATGTCTTGCTAAAGGCTCTTAAATAAATGGGGGTGTTACAAGTGTTCCGTCTTTTTAAAGATCATAGAAAGTGTAACGCAAATTCTAAAATAAGAAGGTCTTGCATAAGTTTACTCTGAGATTGCTTTTGCGACTTCTCGGAAATATGAGTCAACTAATGAATAGATAAGCATGCGCCCATGCTAAATATGACATGCTGATTCTCATTAAACTAACTGGGAGGCTCTTATGACTACAAGAATCCAACAATCAGCAACAATTAACAAAGGCTCCAACATAACAAATAATTGAAATGAGAAGCATGAAATCACTTACGCTTGAGATTTCCCTTTAAAGAAGATAGGAGGAGCGATAACAGCAAAGATTACTAAGCCAGTGTGAATCTGCATTAAAAAGAGTAAAATCGCAAGACAGAGTAACCAAATGCGTCTCTACAAAGTTAGAAAGCGATAAGCTTGAGAAAAGTTAAAATTTTACCAAATAAGCCATAAAGCCGTAGCAGATTACCTAATCTTTGAAATGAAATATATAACTTTTCATAGTAAGCACCCAGTAATTTCATTTCACAATACCTTTATTTCACAGTACATGAAAGCTCGGTAAAGTGGTCCACACCACAATAGAACACACAAGGGGCACCAGATATTAAGTAGATAATAACAAGGAACAAAATTGTCTCATTTGTTTGAATGAAAAAAACATTTCATGAATAAGAGTTCTCACTTTCAAAATCAAATATGAACATGTGAATCAGCGAAAGAGAGGACAAGTAGCAAAAGAATAAACTTACCTCCACCCTTTATGACTTTATCCAAGCTATAATCTGTTACAAAATTCCAGGTAAGGCATAGCGTCAACCATGCACATAACCATATCCTGGTTTATTCTTGAACCACCAATAGCATTACATCTTGTGTTATCACATAGGACTTGTACATTAGTAGAATTCCACTTATCTTAAAGAAGCTGCGAAAAAAAGTACAAAAGTAATTTCGAAAATTAAAAACTTGAAGATAGAGCAATTATGAGAACCACTTATGCACATGCTCCTCTAAACCAAACATTCCAAAACTCAAATTATCACCATGAGTTACATCATTATCTTGAAGTATAAGAGAAATCCACACCCCATGGACTATCCTATGCTAAATAATGATGGTGTTCGAAAAATAGTTTCAATAAAATAATTTTATAAGGCATACTATAGTAAATTTAAAAGGAAAACATTCAAAATACGATGAATCACACATCCTGGTAACCTTAGGTAAGCTATTAAGCTTCTTTATTCATTTATGATCAAATTTTCAACCATATTCTGAACCAATAAACCTTCAGCTTTCTCGAAATTAAAAATAGTCAATTTGTCTCAATACCTAAAGCTTATATACACTCCATCTCAATTATTTATTTACATGGACTAAAAACGTATACAAATGATTGGGAAAGATGGAGTATAGTCTAGTTATCCCAATATCCCAATACCCAGAAACTTATACTCCTTCCATTTCAATTGTCTATTTACGTAGACTAAAAACGTAAACAAATGATTAGGAGGGAGGGAGTAATAGTCTAGTTATCTGAATAAAAAGGAGAAAAGCATAGTTTCTTGTCGGTACTGCAACTGGTGGAATTTGCTTCCCCTGGGAGTCCTCTTCTCGGTATCCTAAACAATTTGTTATGCACACCATCAGAATGCAGATGACCAGCTCATTAAGGATTAAGTACGTGCAAGAGCGCACACAAACAAAAGAAAGCTGCAAAAGGTTCATTAACAACCTGGGTACTTGCATCCTTTGATCGAGTTGCACAACATGCCTTACAGTCACAACTTCCGCAACAAACAGGGCATTTAACTTTAACTTCTTCTGGATCAGTACCCCTGAAGAGTTGCCATCAAATGCAGATACATTAACAACGGTTACATTACTGATACACCAGTTAGACTTAGCACACAACGTGATGGTCCAAATACAGTCAAGTGTCAATGTGAAATCCAGTACAAGACCAAACAACAGCGAGATTGCAAAACCAAATATCATAGGATGGCAAACATCCAAGGAAATGTTCAAGTTCATACAAAATTCAACTAACTTAAAAATACAGCACATATGCTATATGTATATCACAATTCACACAAAATACACAAAATTGAAGAAAAACTCCTGATAATCTATCGAAAGAAATATTAAAAAAAGCATATCATACCCAGTAAGGGCAAGTAGACAAAGGAGCAGAAAGTTCTCATCTGCAAAACAATAACAAAAGAAATTATAATCTCAATTAGTGAACATAAAGTCATAAACTTTGATTAATACCAACATTCCAAATGCTCAAGAAATATACAAATTCAAAGTCAAAAATTGAAGAAAGTTGAAACCGATTAAAGAAGGTTGATAAAGGGAGGAGGACACAAGTCACAAACGGAGTATAAAACTTTACATATCAGTTGCTCCTAATAAAAATTATTATTTTGCTTCTTTTGCTGTGATATTTATTTTGCGCTTGGTTTACCAATATCGAAATGATTCGGGTTCGAGTTTATAAGGGTCGTAAAGTTGTTGAGGTTGAGCTGATATAAACTCTAACATTAACACAAATAATTTACAAAATGGAAACCAAAATTAAACCTTTCAAGATGTTTTATAATGACGACATAACCATTAAAGTTGTTAATACCGACTTGGATCAGAGTATTAAGGAGAAGACAGAGAAAGAAGACAACTATAAAATGAAAGACAACAAGCCTCTGATTTAGAGGAATGAAATGCAAAACTGGTCTTTGATACAATTATAGTGATGATCTTGATTCTCCTTCCTTCGCCACCATTCACCTTGTTGACTATCCGAGTTCGTCGCCAGTATTCGATTGGCTTTGTACCCATGAGAGAATAATCTCAGAAGAGAGTAATATTATTGAAATAATACACATTGGGTACGATTGTATGAAAGTAATTTGCAGTGCTTCACAATATCCCCTATTTGTTAAGCAATGTGATAAAGTTCTCCATCTCTACTAACATTGTAATCATTTCACAGGAATTTAAGCACATTGGCTTAAATCTCTAACAAATGCAGAGTTAGTTTGACCACCTTATAAGCACTCCATTAAACACGTAATAATTAGAAAAAGGTTCAAAGCAAAAACAAAAACAATAAATCAATTACCGTAAGCATCCAAAGCGTGCCAAAACAGTCACAAAAGAAGAATAAATCGAGAAGTATACTAATAACGAAAACAAATAAATCAATTACCATTCAAAGTGTGCCCAAACATTGAGTTTGAGTTCTACGATTTTCATCTAGTTTGAAGTGATTGATTGTAATGATTGTTGTTATATGTCTATGAAGCTAACAAATAAAGAGAAAAAAAGATGAGGATGAGGATGAGAGAAGAGGTGAGAGCTTCAAAGACTATAATGGAGATGCAGGAAAGAAGAAAGCTTCAAAGATTAATGGATACAAAATTAATTGAGCTGAGAGGCAAAGAAGAGTAAGGAAAACTAAGGAATAATTACAGTATATCCAAACGATGCGTTTTTATGTAGAAGGGAGCAAAATGATGTTCTTTACTACTGTTCATTGTGAACAGTAGTAAGGCTTGCTCACATTTTTGTAAGGGAGTAGATTTTCATTTACTATATATACACAATTTGTATATTCCATATTTTTTTTATCTTCGTTCTATTTGTAAAATTTTGAGAGAATTAGTTGCAAAAAATTTCATATGTAACTATTACAACAACCCTAATTTCAACTTTATTCAAAAAATTAGCACTAAAGTATACATAGAAAAGTAAATTAATTATTTTGTTTTTTGATTTTTATTATATTTTGAATTAATTAGAATCTTATTATTTATTATTTTTTGTATTTATTTTAGTATTGCAGTAGAATGAATTTTCATCTTTAGTAAAAAAATTAGTAGGTGAGGTTTACCTAGAGAACTAAATTAATTATTCCCTTCTTATTTTTATTATGTTTAGAATCAATTAGAATCTTATTAGTTTTGTGTGTGTTTATATTAATATTGCAGTAGGTTAAATATTCAACTTTAGTAAAAAAAAAATCTGGTAAAGTATACGCGGAGAACTAAGTTAATTATTTTCCTTTTATTTTTATTATGTTTTGAATCAATTAGAATCTTATCAGTGATTATTTTTGTGTTTACATCAATATTACATGAGGTGACATACTCACATATAAATAACAATGCACGAGATTGAAAATAATAGCAATTGATTTTTTTTACAGATTTTTGCCGATTTTTTTTTCTTTCTACAATGGTGTATTTGAAACATTGAAAGGTAACAAAAAATCTTTAATAAGTTATTGACATGTAACGTTATTGTCTTTCACTCTTTCCAACACGTTGGTCTCCTTTGTAACACTTATGCTCTATTTTTATTTTGTCAAACGTGTTAGAAATCAAATTGCTTAGTCAAAGTGTTAAAGTATGATGCACATATGTCAATTTTATCATAGCATAGTGTTATAAATATATTCATAATAAAAATATGCACGATTAGTAATTAGTTAGAAACCGATTCATATTCTCCAATTTGTTGTTCTAATTCCAATGCTTTCAAGCCTTTAAATAATTTTTTTGCTTTCCATCAAATATATTATCTATAATTCACAATGTTTTTTGGACAAATGTTCTTTTTAAAATGATATGTTTATATTTTATTTCTCATGAATTAGGAAATGTTAGTATTTCGCATGAAATATAATAATATTGTTTTGATTACACTTTTGGATAAATGATCGAATTTGAATAATCTATGTTTAGAATTGTATATAAATCTCTATTTGTTGCGTAATTCCGATAGATGTTTGATTACTTTTGTCCGTCTTATACTACTAATAAATCTTATTAGAGTTCACCTACAAAGTTTTGATTTTTACTTTACACTCTTACTTTGTCCCAAATCTATAAAATCGTATTAAAACGCTAACCTAAAAATGTGTAATGACAAGTTTAATTGTGATGTGGCAACTTTTATGTGATATGGCAAAAAAAATCTTGGATTACCAATTTAAGAAAATTAAAAAATATAAGAGAATTTTTTTAAAAAAATAGAAGGTATAAACAAAAAATTGTAATTGATCTCCTCTCATAATTTACCTTATTTATTTAACCATTATTTAATTTATTAATGAAATGACTTTTTAACTTTCCTTTCATCATTATTATATATACTCTTTATTTATGTACCATATTTTTTATTTTCCTTCATTCATAAAAAGAGAATTAGTAATAGAATTTTTCATATATATTTCGAAGTTAGGAGGGTTTAATTGCATATGGAGTAGAAAATAAATTTCAATGTAATTTGTTCATATATGAAAGGGTGACTTCATGGAGTAGAAAATAAATTTCAATGCAAGTTTTAAATGGTCTCTTCGAAACAACCAAATTATTCACAATTTGGTTTGCCTATCCTCTTGAATCAAAAATTGGATTGTATTAAACATTTGTTTTAAAATATCGCTTCCCCAGTCGTGTTCGTTTTAAACAAATGATTGAGAGAGGGATTACTCCGTATAAGCTATTCACAAATTAACATTTAAACACAGTAAATTATTAATGATTCCGTGATTTTCACGGGCTCCAAAACTAGTTCAATAACAAAACATCATTCAATATTAAAAATTTACAAAGAATTATTATAAATAAAATGTGAACATTAAAAAGTTAAAAATTAAAAACACAAGTACAAATTTTTAAAAAAGTATTAGGTTAAAAGAAATGATAGTGAAAAAAGTACATAAATATACATATAATAAAAAGAAACATAAGAATCAGTATTTCTAATTTCTAATACAAAAAATTCATCGACTCTAAACGATAACAAATAAAGCATGTCTTCTACGTTAGTAATGAAATAGATTGAATTTTATGGCCAAAAAAAAAACCTATTTTAATAATTGATAATCTTTAATAATTTATTCACTTGATTTTTATGTTGAATTATATTTGTATTAATGAGTCAAACATATTTACGAAAAAACAATTACTTAAAAAGAGACCGTACATTATTTATAGGGCATAAAACTAGTTCCACCCAGAAAGTGTGACCTTAAATTGTGACAAATACAGGCATACAGGATACAGCCATATCGGTGATGCAAAGTTATGGCAAGTATGAATCCTCATTCCAACCACAAATCATTCAAACGTCAACTTCAACATAAAACGACATTGCCAGGTTGCCCTTCATTGCCAAAAATTTTCCAAAATTTATCCATCTACTGACACTTTGAATGACTGTAAATCCGTTTGTGTGGTTCATAGTCCACCATTCCCAAATATCTATCCTCTTTACTGACATTTTTGATTTCCTTTTGTCCCACCAATAATACAGTTACAGTACTCTTCTTTCACCTTGCCATACACAGACAAAATCAACACACTATTGTTGATCACTCCTACTAAAACCCTTACAGTTTCACTATTTTTCTGAGGTTTTTCTTAACATTTGTGCAATATTTGCCTCATTGTTATGGCTTCCATGTCAAGGTGTATGCTTAAAGATTGTAAATTTCAGCTGAATGATGCTGTTTTTACTAGACCAACTTCTTGTTATCCTTATAGAAGAGTACAATCTCAATTGGGTATGCTTTATTTTTTCTTTTCAATGATTATTTCCTTGTAAATTTAGTTATATGTCCAATTCATCAAAGTTTTGGTCTTTACTATGTAGCACAATTGTAATATTTATTGTTTTTATTGGTTGATAGATCTAAGACATGGGTTATCTTCTCTTCAAACAAGGTGTCTTGCTACTGCCCACAAGAAGGGGAAGCCACTTAGACCTGTTACTTCATTTTCTCCTTTAAGTCAACCTTCAAGGTATTATTATGATTTTACATGTTGCTGCTGTTGGAAATACTATTGCTTCTTATTCCTAAATTTGAACTCGAGTATGCCCCGGTTGTTGTAACTGCTGAACCCGCTGCTTAATTGATCATGCTTTTTTGAATCACTCATTGGAGTCATTATGTCTTATCAACATGCCTGAATGTGATGCCAAACATGTCGTCCTACTGGAAATTGATAAGATTATAAAGGGAGAATAGTATAATGAATTGTTATATTATGCTATAGATATGTCGATATCTCGACAATATCTCAACAGAAATCCTTCACAATTGACCTGTTTATGGATACTTTGATACAGTTTGGTTTCTGATATGTTGAGGGATGACCTTATAACTGACTCGATTTGATAGGTGAAACATCTTTATTTGAGATTGGCCTCGTGGGTCTAGTTTAGCTTTAGTGTAAAAACGGGTTTGGCAATAGTCTGAAGTGTTTGGATGACAGCATAAACATTGTGTCCTTGGGTTGGAAGAGGATACAGGTTTGTGCAATGTGTAGTGATAGATATCAATCTTAGTGATGTTATATGCATCACTTATGAAGTAGACGATAGTTCTGTGAAACTGTTTTGGCATGATTATTCACCCTTGTTTGAGGAATGATGGCTTTACATTGTGATTGCTGGCTTTCACTTGTGCCTTACTCATATATGGTAACAATAGGATAGCTGACTAGGTATCCATGTAGGAGTTCTCTTTTCTTATGCAAGGCAGCGACAGATTACTCCGGAGATATTCCTAGCAGCTCCCCAAAGGAACTAAGCCAGTATGAAAAGATTATTGAGACCTTGACAACTCTTTTTCCTGTTTGGGTATGTTTTTGCTGTATGTTCATTTGTTCGTTTCAAATGCGCTAATTATTTTGAATTGACTATGGATTTAAAAGCTATGTCATTTATGCAGGTCATTGTTGGAACACTTATTGGTATCTATAAACCTGCTGCGGTACTCTTGCTGTACTTGTTTTCTTTTTTTCGTTTTTTGTATACCTGTATTTAGGCCTTAATTTTAGTTCAGCTTAAGGCCTGTTCTTTTTGGCTTAATTTCAGCTTCTTTCAATTTTGCTTGGAGTATTCCGTTAAGTTTTATTTACGTTCAATCAATTACGTTCAGTTACTCTTCACAAAATTAACTTTTAATTCAACTAAATTCACTCCACCTCAGTTCCACTCAATTTAGTTCAATTAAGCTACATTCCAATTAATTTAATTCAGCTCGTTTCAGCCGAAAAGAACAGGGCCTTAGTACAGCAGCTACAACTTCATTTAGTTCAGTTTCAGCTCATCTTTTCACAAATTAACTATTAGGCCTTGTTCTTTTCGGTTGTTGAGCCGGTTGTTGAAAATAACTGAACTGAAGTAGAGTTAAGTTTTGAAGACTAAACTGAATTGAAGTTCAAAAGAACATGGCCTTACTTTAGTTCTATTCTGTTCAATTCAGCTTTATTAAGTTCATTTTCAGTGGCCTTATATATTTTGAGATAGGCTGCTATTTGCCACTTTATAGGACTAGAAGTAAGTTGTATATGTGAATTTCATGTTCTTCTCTTTCAGGTAACTTGGCTACAAACAGATCTTTTTACTGTAGGTTTGGGTTTCCTCATGCTTTCAATGGGGTTGACATTGACTTTTGATGATTTCAGACGGTGTTTGCGGAACCCGTGGACTGTAAGAAGTCTTTTAACTTTCATCCACCCAACTAAAGCTACCCTTTTATAGACATTAAAATGTTCTAGTGAAGCCATCTCAGTAAACTGTTTTTGTTTAACGTGCAGGTTGGTGTTGGTTTTCTAGCTCAATATATGATCAAACCCATGCTAGGATTTGTCATTGCTCTGGTACGTCATAGTATGCGTCTTAAGAAGTTAAATGTCATTTGATTGGTTTTGGGATCATTCTTTGAAATAATTGATGCAATTTTCTCAGCTTGGGTCATTTGGATTTCGGAAACACCCTCTTTGTGTTCTAAGCACGGGTAAGATTGGGTGTATCCACCCCCCTACCCCACAATTTGTGGGAGTCACTGAGGCACTGGGGTAATGTGAAAAAAGTCAGAGAATGGTCTTCTCCCGAAACCTTCCGATCATATTAGCATCACCGTCTATCTGGAGAAGTCTGAAATATGATTGGGAACAGAACTGGTTGTCTCCAGTACAGTGTACCTTATTTAATGAATTGTGTTTTCCTACACATTAGTATGTCCTAAACTTCATGTAAAAAATCTTAATTTGTGCACATCCCATATTTCATAAATGGTAACAAGGAAACATCCCATCAAGACCCATTTTCAACCTGTTTCTGCCTTTCTGAGAGAAACCACTATAGCTCATGGTTGCCACTATTGACTATTATACCTAGGACTTTTGAAGATCTAAAATCTAAATGTCTACTAATTTTGACTTGCCGATTACTAACTGTGTTCCCATTGATTCAGATTTTATCTTTGCTGGTGTAGTCTGTCTACAAACAAATAGTTTTAATTACTTTAACCAACTTTCATTAATCTCGTGTGCAGACACTGAAATTGTCAGCACCTCTTGCGACTGGTTTGATTCTTGTTTCGTGCTGCCCTGGAGGTCAGGCATCAAATGTTGCAACCTATATTTCTAAGGGAAACGTGGCCCTCTCCGTTCTTATGACAACGTAAGCTAATTCAATAGATGTTCTTTATCTTTTTTTAAGGCTGACGAAAGAGAACTTTTACGCGCATGGAGTAGGCAAGTTGGGATAATTTGTAAAATATTTTGTTTTGGCTTAGAAACTCCCCAATCAAAATAGTAAATCTATCTTAGGCAAGCTTGATTGCAGTGCTGTATAATAAGGCTATGCTACTTCAACGGTTCACTCTTGAAGCATGTTGCATGGCTGACACTTTGACATTTCAACACATTAGTACACTTTGACACTTGATTTCAGAACGAAAACATGAACCTTTTAAGTAATACATAGTCGTGTCTGACACTCAACACTATGTTACATTGTTACTCCAACAATCACTCTTGAAAATATTGCATGGCTGACATTTTGACATTCCAACAAGTCAGTGCATTTTGTCACTTCATTTCAGACCAAAAATATTAAAGTTTTCTGAAAAAAAAATAGCTGTGTACGACACTTGACACTATATCAACCGAGTCGGAGTAACATAGGTATAAGGAGACACATGACTTTGATTGTAAACTCTAGGTCCAATTAATTCTGTTCTTGCCAATCCCATCCTATGCAAAAGAGAGATATCTCCTTCTGCCACTTGAAACCTGAGTTCTGAAAATTCGTGTGACGTGGAGCTGTGGTCCATGCAGATAGTCATGGACACATTTAAACATAATTTGCCTGATCACTTCCCATACGAGATTGCTTATTTATATATATGTATCTGCAGATGTTCGACAATTGGAGCTATTATTATGACACCGCTTCTAACGAAGCTTTTAGCTGGCCAACTGGTTCCTGTCGATGCAGCTGTAAGTCAGTTTAAACTGTCACTGCAACGTTATCAATGGTCCTGGATGATTTTGTGATTTAGGGAGTATCTGTAGTTGTGTTTTTTCTCTCTCTTAGAATTCACCTGTAGATTTTGTGGTCCTGGTTTATTTTGTGATTTAGGAAGTACTAATATAATTCAGTAGATTGGTAGGAAATGTATACTCTCAATTTTAATTGCACAAAATGGAATATGTATATAATTATAGATCAGAAGGAGTATGAGTTTTTCACACTCCTTTTCATAATAAAAGGGGTGATTGTGGAGTGTGGACTACAAAAAAACGTAATATATGACGCATAATTTCAGTATGTCTATTGAAACTTTTATTTGTATCTCTCTTGTTGAAACTTTTTTATGCACATACATGTTTTTAACCCCTTCTAATGGTGATTGATTGAAGCTATGCTTTAAAGTGTGTATTTAATTGTTTAATTAATCTGTGGATTATGGTTTGACTGAGAACTTGCTTTTGGTGAAAACTATAGTTTAGATGGGAAAAATTATTGGATTATTTTCTATTGTTTCAGGGCCTGGCTCTTAGCACTTTCCAAGTTGTTCTAGTACCAACAATAATTGGAGGTAATTTGAAGGTGTTTGGTATTCATAATTTATCATCACAAATTCTCATATTAGGTGGCCTCGTGAATCAGGATACGCATCATTTGAATTTGACACCAATAGTTAGGCACGCATGTGCTACATGGCTATATACGCTGTTTACCATCTTTACGCTCACCTCTCACTTACCCAATAAGCACAAGTCCATAACCCATCCATACCACTTACAGCTAAACCCCGCCACTCACAACCCCACTCCACTAAACTCACAACCAGAAAGCCTTAACTACCCCCGGCCAACAGAAAAAAGTAAAAAAGCAGCAGCTGTCAACTCATAATCGAGTGGTTAGGGTCAAATGGTATGCAGATCTACTGGTGAGAAGAGGATGTCACATTGGGTGGATGGCTGAAGGAGTAAACTAGGATGTGCGAGGAGGTATGAGAAAAGTGGTGGTTGGTAGGAGGCAAGGTCGGCAACGTGGGTGATGGGGGATGAGGGCCCAGAATGCCGGAGTTGGGGCTTCGCAGTAGAGATGGGGTGTTGGGGTGATGTGTATGGGAGAGGTCAGATCAGGCGATGGGGGGTAAGTTGCTGCTTGGATGAGAGGCCTGAGTTGGACTCCATTTCTGGTCGGTTTTCGTGTGGTGGGTGGTGGAATTGGGGTCATTTGGTAGGTTTATTTTTGCCATTAAAGAAATGGTGAAAATCCAGCGAATCAATCGAAAATGGAAAATGGAAAATGGTGCTTATCCAGAGAACAGGAGGAAGTATTTACTAAAAAAATTGTTTGAGTTGGTGGATTCACCAGCATGAGGAGAAAGCTTATAAATCAGTGGGTTTGTCGCACTATACATTAAACATATTTCAGGAGACTATCTATCTTATTTAAGGAGCATTTCATAATTCACTATTAAGCGTATTGTCTTGCATGAACTGTCATTACTGTCTGTAGCATGGCCTGCATAAAAGAATTTCAATTGGTGCATTTCCTGTTGTTGTAGTACTGGCAAATGAATTTTTCCCCAAGTTCACTGCGAAGATCATAACAGTGACACCTTTGATTGGAGTCATCCTAACCACATTACTCTGTGCTAGCCCTGTAAGAATTTATACACAAGTCTTATAATTATTATTTTTATGGGAATTCGGATAACCGACTTATAATTCGGGTCTTCCCCATCCTTCCAGATTGGACAAGTTGCAGATGTCTTGAAAACTCAAGGAGCTCAATTGATTCTTCCAGTGGCTATATTGCATGCTGCTGCTTTTGCTATTGGGTACTGGATTTCAAAATTCTCATTTGGTGAATCCACTTCACGTACAATCTCTATTGAATGTGGAATGCAGGTAAATGGCTTCTCAGACTTTTCTGTTCATTTTCTTCTACATATAAGAATAACATGTTTTGACATAGTATCTATTCCTGGAGACATTAGCTTTATAATTGAACTCAACGAGTATAGTTAAGTGATAAAGTGTGATTTGTTCTATATAACCCTTTAATAGTTAAGGGGTCCCCCGGTGAGATTGGTTTGATTAGTATTCTGGTCATAAACTTTATGTCAAATACCTTTGTTGCGTTTTTCAGTTATGAAAATGGCGATCTGATCTATCGTCATCTATTCATCTTCCCAAACTTTTCACCCTAATATCATAGAGTAATATATCACATATTACCCGCATATTGGCCGCATTTATAGGCACATCAAATTTGGTCAATGACTGTGTTAAACCATAAAACGGGTCTAGGCGCACAAAGAGGAGAGAGAGCACAATTCATATATTCGAGGTTTCCAATTGGTGATAGAAGTAGGCCATTGTTGTGATGCTTGGATTCACCGGATCCAGTGGACAGGATCCGGACATGGATCCCTTGATGGATCCTTCTATGAGAAATCGGATCCTACGGCGTGAGAGTGTTTTGTTCTTACCCCTGTTTTGTAGAACAACTTTATATCACGAGTGATCTTGACATGAATTTAATGCGGTAATAAAGTCTTCATTCATGTTAAACATGAAGAAACTACTTTCCTTTCTTTTCTTTGATTTTCTTAAATAAAAATTAGTCGAGTAATTGGGTCCTCGTATCCAAGTCCTTGTTTTTGAGATTCCAAGGATCTGACACTAAGATCCGTACCCGGATCCTCGTATCCAAGTCCGAGTATCACGGGCCCATTGATTTCTTTAATAGTAAATTCTCTTCTCATTTTACCAATCTGGGACACTCACATGTGGGTTAGCCCCATATATGAGCACTTAACACTCTTCATATGTGAGGTCCCTTCAAAAGCATGAGAGTGCACCGGAGTGAGAATTATCACCCTGCGTTGGTATAATCTAGGCCTAGTTTAAACTCGCCATGTTAAACCATGAAACCAGGTTTGGGCCACACCCACAAGAGCCCATTTCATAAGCTCAAAAGGGGTTCCATCCTAAAATTGGTGATAAGAGGAGGAGTCCTTGGTTTTATGAAGTAGTGAATTCTCTTCCTATTTTGCCAATGTGGGATACTCACATGTGGGTAGATCACAAATAGCAGCACACTTCTGAAATCAAATCAAATCTGAAACTGAGATTTAATTTAGGGAAACTCCCACACTTGTACCTTTTAACTTTCTAGTTATTCTCACTTATACCCCTTAGGTATAGTAAATGGAGAATGTTGGGATAAAGTGGGGAAGAAGGGTAAAAGATGAAAATTGAAGATCAAGTGGAGTCATATAAAATGAATTTGGAGGGAAAAACGATGTTTGTTGGAGAAAAAACAAATATTTCAATAAGGGTACTCTTCTTCATATTGTTTACGTATCCCTTAACATCTTACTTACTTAACACTTCTTCCCTACTTTTTAATGACAAGCAATAATTCATTTAACGTCTTAATTGTTGGTGCTTAGTATTATGGTTAGGGGTGTTCATTCAGTGGACCAAACTGGTCCAAATTTCATTTGGGCCGCTCCATGGTCCACCTATTTACTCTACTTTGATCTTCGGTCCGGTCCTAGACCAAACCTAATGGACCGGTGACTGTACCATGGACCGAACTTATATGAAAAATGAATTTTCTAAATTGTAATATAATTGATTTTATTTTCTACTTTGTTTACATATATTATAAAGGGTTAATTGACATGAATAATCCAAACTATGCGTGATCTTCTCAAAATAATCCCAACTTCATTTAATCTCATAATAAACCGCACAATTAACCCATGCTTCTCACAATAGACTAGAGAGTTTTACAACCTGTTATCACAAGTAATGACGACATGTCATCCAGTTTTTTAAAAAAATTTAATAAAAATAAGAAAAAATAATACCCCCAACCTCTCATGGCATCCCGTTTGTTCAAAAAAAATTATATAAATAAGAAAAAATAATATCCTCCATCTTCTTCATCCGAAATCAACTTTTCACTTCTTCATCTTCCCCAAATTAACATCCGCCATTAAAACGCCTAAGTTAAAATTACATTTCGCCTCTATTACAATCATTCCTTATATATCTATCAATACCTAAGTCGAATAAGCCTCTGAAATTAGAACTCCGTAGCCCACCAAATATATGGAGTCCTGGTGTACCATCGGCATCAAACTACCAGATTTGTTACCTTTGCCCACCATTTTTAATAGCACCGAACCACGACAAAAAAAGCCTCGCAAAATTACTTTTCAAAAGTCTCTGCCATTTTTACCACTAATTGCAAATACTCACGATTTTTACTTATCAATTCAATAATAGTCATGGATTTAACATAAAAAAGCTTGAAACTTTTATTACATGAACAAAATTTGAAGAAAACAAAGTAACAAAAATAAGAAATTTAAACAAACCCACGACCAAACATCTTATCCGGTTATCCCATATCAAATTCACCTTATTCTCTTCCCCAGTTTACCGACCAACCACCCAACTGACACAATCATTCCATATGACGTTGTCGCCATTAATGGTGTTTTTAAATCGCAGGAGAGAGAAAGTGGTAATTTGAAGAAATGAGCGATAATTTATAGGGGGTTAATCCAATATTGCAGGCTTCGATGTCGGAGAACTGGAGGTTTGAGGATGGTAATGGATGTCTTAGGCTTTGATATCAGTGGGGTTACGTTCACATAAGGAGAGGAGGTTACAAGATGTGATGATGGTGAGTTCGATGGGGTCGTGTGTGGTTGGTTCTGGGCGTGGCGGTGGTGTATAGAATGGAGGCCGGTGGGACGACCATGGTAATGCGGTGATGCTTGTCACTGGTATTGGCCACGGTATTTGTTAATGATGTATAAACTGGTATTTTTTAATGAGGGATTAAGGTTGACCCCTCAATTTTAAGTTATTTTTATTTTAAAAGTAAGACAAAGTTGACCGGTTAATCAGGTTGGGGGGTCATCTAGTTCATTATAAGAAAGGAACAGTTAAAGTTGGGTTTATTACGAGATTAA
Organism: Silene conica; assembly: GCA_029255685.2. Lineage (NCBI taxonomy): Eukaryota > Viridiplantae > Streptophyta > Magnoliopsida > Caryophyllales > Caryophyllaceae > Silene > Silene conica. The sequence goes on along the minus strand of CM055314.2, from coordinate 27,056,791 downwards.
ATATAGTTGGGATTATTGTGAGAAGACCACCAATAGTTTGGATTATTCATGTCAATTAACCCTATTATAAAATGTTTAATTATGTAGTTAAATCAAGTAAAAAGATAATGTTGCTTATTTTGATTGTTACGAACTTCTAGCGTTCTACTTTTATATGTTAAATCATGTCAATAACAATCATATTTGGTCCACTTTGGTCCATTTGGTCCGGTTTGGTCCTCAAGTTTTTCGAGCCCAGACCGGACCAGACCAATATTAATATGGTCCGATCCTCGGTCTACCTTTTAACCCTTATTTGGTCTTGGGTCCAGAGAGTTTGGCGCGGTCTGGTTTCGGACCAATAAACACCCCAAATTATGGTCACGATTCCTATGTAACTAGGATGTTGGAGTGTGGTTTTCCTTATAAGTTGGGGTACAGGTGACATTAACATATATTTGAGGGGGATAAGTAAGAATAAATAGGAAATTGGAAGGTAAAAGTGGACTTTCCTGAAACATAGGGATACAACTTGTGGGGCGGGTGCGGGGCGAGACCCGCGACGAATGATGCTTTTGAAACCCATCCCCGCCCCAGGACCCACCAAATCATTACCCACACCCGCCCCACGGTGCGGGGCGAGACCCGCCCATTAACATCTCTAGATACAAGTGAGATTAATGCATATGAGAGGAGTACAAGTGGGATTTCCCTTTAATTTAATTCTAAGTAAAACAATTCACATATACATTGGCTTTTTACTTCAAATTGTTGAGGTTTCCCCCCTTTCACCCCCTCTTATCACGACTAATAGAGATGTTCATATGCAAGTCCTTACCAGAATAATCATAGAGTTGGTTTTGGGTTCTCTTCTTGAGATAATTTTGGACTAATAATGTGAATATGTGACTCTTATCTGCTATTTCCCTTTCGTTTCTTTTGTATTGTATTTCAAATTTTCATGAATTTAAGTGCTTTTCAATTGGGAAGAGCTTTATCAAAATCAACATTTACTTGTTGGTTCACTTGCTCGCATCATTAGTATTTCAGAGGATTCAAAACAGCCTCGTCCGAAGACATTCTGAAGTCTGAACGCAAACTAACTGCAAGTCCGGACCTGAAATGACCCGACACTTGAGCTGAAATGATCCGAACTCGTAACGTTTGGATCCAAATAACTTGTTTGTCATGTCTACTTGCAACAATTGATTTGGGTATGAATGTCGGCTACCCACATAAAATGAAGATCATTGTCGACTTCTGAAAATTAACAGAATCTCTCCCATTCTTTCAAATTTCCCTTTTTTTAAAAAATATACTAGCCAAAAGGTTATAGTGACTCTTGATGGTCAGTTCCTATACCTGACTGTTGTGAACTGTGTCTATTTTTATAGAGTTCAGCACTGGGGTTTTTGTTGGCACAGAAGCATTTCACAAACCCACTGGTGGCAGTCCCTTCGGCTGTGAGCGTGGTTTTCATGGCGGTATAGAACTTTGTGTCTTTTCGAACTTCTTTGTCTTTCTAACTTTTTATATCATCTATATGAGTATTATAGAACTGAATCTCATTCGTTTTCAATATCACAGCTTGGTGGAAGTGCTCTCGCTGTGTACTGGCGGAACCAACCTATTCCTGCAGACGACAAGGATGATTTCAAGGAATAAGCTTTTCTGACATATCCTTTGTTTAGGGACCAAAAATGGATTAAATAGCCTTTTCTTTTTTCTTTTTTTTTCTTTTCCGTTTTTCATATTTCAGGGTAGGGTAGAAATAAAGAGTCTAGAACATTCTGTCTCAAAATAACTTTGGTTTTGTATTATTTTAGATTCATGTACTAGATTATTTTTTCACTTTAGAGGTGCTATCTGTGCTTTCTTATTTATTTACTCTATTTTCCACTCCTATGGTCTGTCTACTAACAATCCAAGACCAGCATGATACGTAGGACACTACTACACGTATGAAGTTGCCATTAAAGAATCTCCACAGCAACGTTGGAACTTTATTCTCGATTCCAGACTGGATTTTGGTATTGATGTAAAACGGGGTGATACCTAAAAGGTCCTATTTTTGGTCAACTATTTTCAGGAATATTTTTGTGTTTTCGAGTCTAATTTGCAGTGGAAAATGCTAATTAAATTGGATATGAATTAGTTAAGAGACCTCACAAGAGAACAACTAATAACTGATTTTTTTCAAACCAAAACCACATGGAAACGAGGAGGGAAACAAAGGGCTATTTAACCAAGACCACATTGGAACAAGGATGAAATAAGGGAGCCAACTCCACCAAAAACACAAGAATACTTGTAAGAGTTCAAAGTTGAGAAAAGTTCTCAACACTTGCTTTTGTATTTTTTTGGATTTTTGGAAAATGAAATACAAGCTCCATTATATAAAGAAGGAAATAAACTGAAAATATGACTAAATGCATAACTAAACAATTTGGGAATTCATGAAAAGAACCACCCTTTATTATTCCCGAGAAGACGCACTAGAGCTCAATATTATCGTTGCGTCATTCTCTCCTTCTTCAAAAGAATTTACCCTCAAATTCTCATCATCCGAGTATTGAGATAAATTACTAACATTGAAAGTCCGAGTATTGAGATAAATTACTAACATTGAAAGTTGCACTTATATCGGCAAACTCTTCAGAAAGTTCGATCTTATAAGCATGTGAAGGATTCTTAAACCATATTAGTCATACTAATTTAACAAGTTAACTCATTAACTAAATGGATCTAATGCATGCAAAACAAAATAAAGAGATAGAGAGAAAATAATTTTTCTTACATATGAACATGGTACCAAATTTGGACACAAGTAAAGAAATCCTTCCTTCAATTGTTCTTGAGCTTAATAAAAGTGGATGATCCTCCAAGTTTCAAAGTAGAAACTCTCCTTTCAATTCCACCCAAGACAATCTCAAACATACTAGAAAAATACTAACTAGATATTCAATCTAGTACACCTTAAAATGTAATCTAGTAATAATAAATTTAGTACTCCGGTAAATATTATGACTTTATTAGATTTTTATGAGAAAATGCATAAAACTATTTTAATGCATGAGGCTATTTTAGAATAAACATGAGAATGAAAGAGAACAACTTATGTTATCCTATAGGGTGGCTGTAAAACCCCTCGTCGCAGCGGAAATAAAACATAAGAAACATGCCAAATTTTAAGCGGAATTTAAACTTTAACATGCATAAAAACGAGGCGAATTAAAACTCAAACTGAAACAACTGATATAACAGAAATAGATAACTATAACTGTCTAAGTACTGAAAGCAAAAATATACAACAGCCTGGGATGGCACATCCCTAAAGGCACTCACAACCAAATCAAAAGTCTAGAGTCTAGCTAACGCATATATGTAAGTCAAAATCGATGAATAGGATCATCGCTCGCTAGCTCCATGTAACCCTCTGTCAACCACCTGTCATGTACCTACATACATGTAAACATGTACGCCACAATCAGTGGGGAGTGACTAGAGTTCTCCTAGCCACCTTTTGTAACGACATGTAACACTTAAACATACAATATACTCCAACATATATAAACATGTGAAGCATATAAATCTCAATATCTGAATCTCAACTCATCATGCAATTACCAAGCAAGGCTCTCAACCAACTTCGGAAACTATTTGGAAGGAGAGCCGGTTTCCCTTCCGGTTGCCCGACCGGGGGGTCTTCAGTCCAAACCATTTATGAAACTAGCTAAAGAGTCATCCAATGACTTGGATGAACAATACTATAATCAAAACAATATAATCATCATGATAAATCAGCAAGTATAAAGGTTCAGCAGTCAACTTACGACATAACCTAAATACTAGTTCACTTTCACAAACAAGGACTCAGAGGCCAACTTAAGGCATGGACCTTGATAACAAATATTCAACAAGTATAAAGGTTCAGAGGCGACATCTTAACGCATAACCTAGATATCAAACATTCAGCAAGTATAAAGGTTCAGAGGCGACATCTTAACGCATAACCTAGATACCAAACATTCAGCAAGTATAAAGGTTCAGAGGTGATATCTTAACGCATAACCTAGATACCAAACATTCAGCAAGTATAAAGGTTCAGCGGCGACATCTAAACGCATAACCTAGATACCAAATTCACAAGCAAGGACTCAGAGGCCAACTTAAGGCATGTCCCTTTACTGCATCACAAGACACTAGACTCAGAGGCCAGCTTAAGGCATGTTCTAGCATCAACATCTGCAGTCCGGGTAAGGTATTACATCCTGACTGCCCCGTTGTGCAGCTGCTCTACTCGTCAGACTCAGAGGCCAACTTAAAGCATGTTCCAACGCGATCACAAATAAACATGTCTGGGCTCAGAGGCGACATCTCAACGCATACCCAAGACACGACAACCATACACATATAGGGCTCAGAGGCCAGCTTAAGGCATATCCCCATATATGACAACCAGCTCACGTATTAAGCTCCAAGGCCAGGTTAAGGCATACCTTAATACGCATCAATAAAATAGCATCCAACTACATTAACTAAACCTTTAGTTCTTATCTTTTATACTTCTAACCAACACCTAATTGATCCTGGGAACTAAGTTTGGGAGAGCCGGTTTCCCTTTCGGTTACCCGACCGGGGGGTCTCTATCCTCTCTCCATTCCCGAACCCAATATAGTGTCGCTCATCCTCCGGGGACCTCAAACACACATACAAGGTACACGGAACGAATCTCAAACAAAACCGATCAACCGATCAAAAGATAAATCAATTTAAAGTACACAGGGGCTCCCAGCCGGTCAGGGGCAGGCGGCCGGCTGACCGTCTGGCAACCCATCTTCCTACAGTTCTTTAAATTCAAAACAAATGTATAAGGGCCCTCAGCCGGTCGGCAGGCAGCCGGCCTACCGGTTGGGGAACCCATTCCCTCAAATTTATTTTACGCAACACAATACAAAGGGGCTCCCAGCCGGTCAGCAGCCAGCCGGCCTACCGGCTGGGCACCCAATTCCCTACATTTCCAAAACACGCAAAAGTTCCTATAATGCACTCTCAGCCGGTCGACCGGCGGCCGGTCGGTCGGCCGGCTCAGAGTTCCTGAGCCAAAAATCGCGTGTCACTGTATACTACAAACTTCACAAATCGATACTAATCTTCCTAAATAGCAACAAACATACAATAACCAACATATATAAGACTTATATGAATCACAAGCAAGCATCAATTTCCACAATTATGCCACATTAAGTTCATACTTTGTATTCGTCTTAAGGATGAAATTTCTGAAAAATCAACATCTAAGCATGTGAATAACTTCCTAAGCATATGAACATCACATATGGGCAATCCTAGCATGATTCTATGTCCAAACAACAACAACAATATGCAAAATCAGAAACTTCCATCATCAAAACCATGAAATATGCTATTATAACAAATAAAGGTCGAGTTTCTCATTATCGTCACCTCTAAAGCGATTATGCTCCTAGCTCCTCTTCAATCACGACACTAACCACCTCGGGATCTCCTAAACCCTCTCCTACAACATGGAAAACGATTATTAGAAGCTAGAAACGGATTTTACCAAAAACAGTCCATTTTTCAAGTTGGACGAAAATGGAATTGAAAGAGGCGGATGTCTTGCAAATTTCGCGAGGATTTAAGAAATGTATAGCATAGCTTGGTTTGGAAATCGGATGATCTCTGAAAATCGATTTAAGGATTGAAAAGTTGGAGGAGAAATGAGAAAGAATATGGCAGTGTTCTTATTTTGTGAAATGGGGAAATTGTCGACATAAGGGAAAGGGGTTTAGGGTTAGGCAGTCCTTTCCGTTAAATGAAACGGGTTACAAGATGTGAACGGTTTTTATGAGTCGGATTTAACTTGCCAAGTTATTACGTCTTAAGGACTTAAGGTTATTAAGACGGATCTTAACGGAATATTTTAAAATAACGTAACAATAAATATTAAAAATATTATTTTATTCCGAAAAATAATTTAAAACCTTTAAAATATAAATTATGAAAATGCGGGATGTTACAATCACCCCATCTTTCAAAAAGTTTCGTCCTCGAAACTTGAAGACAGAAATAAGTACGAAAACAATCTCTAACTTTCAAAATGTACCACACGGGTTATGGTAACCCAAAATTTTGTCTTTCAAAAAGGCTTCCAGAAGCAAAAGATTTTAAGGTACATGTCTGGTCAATGGTCATTGGGATTCTCGTTACGTACTCAAGAGTCCGACATTCCAAATCCGAGACAAGTCCCAAAATTAAATCATTAAAAATTCAAAATCCCGATCGATCCGGTGTTGATAAGCACAGTACGGGTTATCAGACGTCTCCAATAACGAGTTCAGATGACTAATCAACGCTGAGATCAATCCAAATTGCAATCAACCAGTTCTTTCAAAACCAAATTTCCCAAAATAACCTTTATCCTCAAATTCTTGAAAGAGTAAAATCGCATTAACGACTACAAGTCACTTTCAACGGAAGAGAAAGTAGTTTCAAATTCTCAAAACGATTAAGTCTTTCCAAAAACAGCGAATTTAAAGTTAACAATAGGGGAACAAGTTTCAAAAACAGTCGCTTGAGAGCGTAGAAACGATCAAGGATTACCTTCTACACGAAGGATCAAAAATTACAAGTTTCACAGCTGACAGGACGTACAAGGAAGGACCGAAGGAACGAATCAACCAGGTTAAAGGTCAAGGAAGACGATAACTTTTGCTAAACATGGGTACACTAACCGCTCAATCCATAATCGAGACATCGTTACAACGATTTTTAGTATATCCCAAGAAGGGCAGTTCCAGTGATCTCTAGACTCACAATGGTTTCACGATCCCTCTTACTATCATCTCATCCACAGAACAAGGTATTCCTCAACAAGAAGGTTTCCAAAACTCTCACTCAGTTCCCACTAGAGTCCGTTCAACCACGGTTAAGGATCTCTCATTCAAGGGGGAAGCCTAAAACACATATTCCAGACCAAGGTTCACACACTTCCAAAATTCTAACCCAGAATTCTATCACCATAACTCTTCCCATTCAGTCAGGCCATAACCAAAATCACCTATATCCTTTAGTCCTACGTAGTTCAATTCCATCAAATTCATCCTATGGGAGTACTTCGAAATCCTAGATTCTTCCAAAATCATCTATTATTATAAAGTGAACATTCCAAGGTAAGGTCTCCCTGAAGCAACAACTTCCAGGTTAAGCAAGTCTATGATCGGTTCTCATGACTATTTCCTCAAAACGATACAGATCTCAAAGTTACTCGAAGTCTAAAGAAGTATCACTCTTTCAATGACCTATTCCCAAAGGTCTTAGATAACTAATCTTAGATAGTTCCTTAAAGATAATTCAACCAACTCTCAGGCTATTAAACCCATATGATATATCTACTATACCTGCATTACAGTCCACAAAATAATTACACTTAAATCAACGCGTTTCCGAACTTACATCTCCAAATGAATCATTCTATTCCATTCTCCAACTGTGATGCATCCTAAATTTTCCTTTAAGTTCTTCATTAGATAAATGCTAAGATCCATTAAGTAACTTAAGGTCAACCACTCAGTTAATTCCACAAGTCCTTGTAATTGTTCCAATGTTCTCACACCGTTACTAACAACTCTCGTTCCTCAAGTTTAAGCAGCATTAACTTACCTTATTCACTTATCGGACAACATCAGTACCTTAAGCATATTCCTCGTAATCACTTACTACTCTAAGCACCTCTAGATCCTCAATTAGCAACTCCAAACTTACAATTATCCATGACTCGGCAAGATTCTCACCCTAAGTTCCATCGAAAGCCACGTATAACACTCTACTTGGCGCAACTATTCCATTGCTCACCTTTACTTTTCAAATTGGTAACATATAATCACTAGGGTCACCAAAACATACCTCATAAAGCTTCCTAGGTTTTCCTCAAGTAACAACACTCTTCCAAAAACACGGTCTACAGTTAACCTCAAGAAATTTCCCAAGTCTATCTATGGTAGGTTACCGCACAAGGTGTTTCAGGATAAGCAATCTACTAGGTTAAGTCAAAAGGAAATGAAGATAGATTCCAAAGAAGATTAACAGGAATCTAAGGGAGGAGACTAAGATCTTAACGGTTATACGTACACCAGATTACAGATAAAGTAGTAGACATGTACGTAGCAGTAGATGGATCGGGGTGAACTCCAGTCTCAGCTTGAATCTGAACGGCTCTGGCTCCACTGGTCTCAGCCTCTGGGTCAATAGTGACAGCTCTATCAATGGCGACCTTCCTCACGGGGCACTCGAAAGAGCGATGTCCAAATTTCTCGCAGGCACGGCAAAGATAAGGGTTACCATGATAGTCAACTCCAAGATGAGGATCCTTACGACACTTGGAACACTTTAGGGGAGCGTCAGGTGGAAGGCTCATGCTTTGAACCTGAGAAGTCTTAGCTCTCTTGGACTTCTTCTTCTTCTGGGGACGCTTTCTTTTTCCAAGAGGAGAGGAGGCTCTAGCTCCTTCACAATAGATCTGGTAGGGGTCCTCCGCTCGTAAGACACCGTAGTAACTCTGGAAGTAAGAAGTCGGGTCACCACTGGCTACACTCCTAGTCTCAGCATTAAGCTTGCTCCGAAACAGGTAAGCTTTGTCTTCTTTTTTCTCTACTAGCTGCGGGACAAAGTGGATTAGCTCCTCAAATCGATTGGTGAAGGCTTGAACAGAAAGGGTTCCTTGGCGAAGGTTCATGAACTCGGTCATCTTATCTTGGTGTATGTCCCTGTGGTAAAACCTCATGCCAAGAAGGGTCTTGAAACGACTCCAAGTGAAAGTAGGGTCACGAGTAGCAGGAGCGCTGATAGTCAACCACCAACGTCTAGCCTCACGAACCAAGAACTTAGATGCTACTCGGGTCTGATCCTAAGATCGAACACCATAAATCATGAAGTTCCTTTTCATGTCAAAGAACCAGGCGGTGAGGGTCGCAGCACTGGTCTCTCCGTCGAATGTCTTAGCTGCATTCCTCCACATCTGAGTGATAATCCAAGCCAATCCTCCAGGTTGGTTACTTCCCGAGGTTTGAAATGAAGAAGAAGGCATAAACGACATAGCTATGTAATTCTGAAGAGTTTGAATGAGAGCTTGCGTCTCAGCATTCTCATCATCGGTTGGCTCTGCCATTCTTCAATCATAAGAGAATAAACCGTTAGACGTATTCCTAACAAGGCACAAACAGACTACAATATAAGTCCTTAAATCTACCCCATCTCTCATTCATTATTCAATTATATGGTCAAGTTAAGGTTGGGTCACATGAGTGCATCGGGAGCGATAACGCTCTGATACCAACTGTAAAACCCCTCGTCGCAGCGGAAATAAAACATACGAAACATGCCAAAATTTAAGCGGAATTTAAACTTTAGCATGCATAAAAAACGAGGCGAATTAAAACTGAAACTGAAACAACTGATATAACAGAAATATATAAGTATAACTGTCTAAGTACTGAAAGCAAAAATATACAACAGCATAGGATGGCACATCCTACATGCACTCACAACCAAATCAAAAGTCTAGAGTCTAGCTAACGCATATGTGTAAGTGAAAATCGATGAATAGGATCATCGGTCGCTAGCTCCATGTAACCCTCTGCCAATCACTTGTCATGTACCTACATACATGTAAACATGTACGCCACAATCAGTGGGGAGTGACTAGAGTTCTCCTAGCCACCTTTTTTAACGACAAGTAACACTTAAACATACAATATACTCCAACATATATAAACATGTGAAGCATATAAATCTCAATATCTGAATCTCAACTCATCATGCAATTACCATGCTCGCTCTCAACCAACTTCGGAAACTATTTGGAAGGAGAGACGGTTTCCCTTCCGGTTGCCCGGCCGGGGGGTCTTTCAGTCCAAACCATTTACGAAACTAGCTAAAGAGTCATCCAATGCCTTGGATGAACAATACTATAATCAAAACAATATAATCATCATGATAAATCAGCAAGTATAAAGGTTCAGCGGTCAACTTAAGACATAACCTAAATACTAGTTCACTTTCACCAACAAGGACTCAGAGGCCAACTTAAGGCATGGACCTTGATAACAAATATTCAACAAGTATAAAGGTTCAAATGCGACATCTTAACGCATAACCTAGATACCAAAAATTCAGCAAGTATAAAGGTTCAGAGGTGACATCTTAACGCATAACCTAGATACCAAACATTCAGCAAGTATAAAGGTTTAGAGGCGACATCTTAACACATAACCTAGATACCAAACATTCAGCAAGTATAAAGGTTCAGAGGCGACATCTTAACGCATAACCTAGATACCAAATTCACAAGCAAGGACTCAGAGGCCAACTTAAGGCATAGACCTGCTAAACAACAAGACACTAGACTCAGAGGCGATAACTCAACGCATGGACTAGCATCCAATAAGTAAAGAACTCAGAGGCTAACTTAAGGCATGTTCCTTTACTGCATCACAAGACACTAGACTCAGAGGCCAGCTTAAGGCATGTTCTAGCATCAACAAATGCACTCTGGGTAAGGTATTACATCCTGACTGTCCCGTTGTGCAGCTGCTCTACTCGTCAGACTCAGAGGCCAACTTAAGGCATGTTCCAACGCGATCACAAATAAACTTGTCTGGGCTCAGAGGCGACATCTCAACGCATACCCCAGACACGACAACCATACACATATAGGGCTCAGAGGCCAACTTAAGGCATATCCCCATATATGACAACTAGCTCACGTATTAAGCTCAGAGGCCAGCTTAAGGCATACCTTAATACGCATCAATACAATAGCATCCAACTACATTAACTAAACCTTTAGTTCTTATCTTTTATACTTCTAACCAACACCTAATTGATCCCGGGAACTAAGTTGAGGGAGAACCGGTTTCCCTTTCGGTTACCTGACCGGGGGGTCTCTATCCTGTCTCCATTCCCGAACCTAATATAGTGTCGCCTTTCCTCCGGGGACCTCAAACACACATACAAGGTACACGAAACGAATCTCAAACAAAACCGATCAACCGATTAAAAGATAAATCAATTTAAAGTACACAGGGGCTCCCAGCCGGTCAGGGGCAGGCGGCCGGCTGACCGTCTGGCAACCCATCTTCCTACAATTCTTTAAATTCAAAATCAATGTATAAGGGCCCTCAGCCGGTCGGCAGGCAGCCGGCCTACCGGCTGGGGAACCCATTCCCTCAAATTTATTTTACGCAACACAATACAAAGGGGCTCCCAGCCGGTCAGCAGGCAGCCGGCCTACCGGCTGGGCACCCAAGTCCCTAAATTTCCAAAACACGAAAAAGTTCCTATAATGCACTCCCAGCCGGTCGACCGGTGGCCGGTCGGTCGACCGGCTCAGAGTTCCTGAGCCAAAAATCGCGTGTCATTGTATACTACAAACTTCACCAAATCGATACTAATCTTCCTAAATAGCAACAAACATACAATACCTAACATATATAAGACTTATATGAATCACAAGCAAGCATCAATTTCCACAATTATGCCACATTAAGTTCATACTTTGTATTCGTCTTAAGGATGAAATTTCTGAAAATCAACATCTAAGCATGTGAATAACTTCCTAAGCATATGAACATCACATATGGGCAATCCTAGCATGATTCTATGTCCAAACAACAACAACAATATGCAAAATCAGAAACTTCCATCATCAAAACCATGAAATATGCTATTATAACAAATAAAGGCCGAGTTTCTCATTATCGTCACCTCTAAAGCGATTATGCTCCTAGCTCCTCTTCAATCATGACACTAACCACCTCGAGATCTCCTAAACCCTCTCCTATAACATGAAAAACGATTATTAGAAGTTAGAAACGGATTTTACCAAAAACAGTCCATTTTTCAAGTTGGACGAAAATGGAATTGAAAGAGGCGGATGTCTTGCAAATTTCGCGAGGATTTAAGAAATGTATTGTTGGGAAATGTGTCCTCAACAATAGTGTGTTCACGTAATTAAATCTCATGACGAGAATGCGCAAGGGATAATACGATTTTATATTAGTCAACTGACCAACATTAATCAGTAATGATTGGCTAGCTAGAGTTTGACATTACTGTCGTATGACGGTGGTGGTCAGTTGATCCCTTTAGGTCACACCTTTAGGACAATTCCCTTAATTGATAAAGTGATCAAATGTATGTTGATACGATTTGATCATATTCCTTAAACTCGTATATCGAGAAATTAGAGGTTAAATCTTATTGTAAGATTTATGTTTAAAATTGAAACGTGTCAATTGTTAAACATTGAACGATATTTTATAATATCGTAATTAGAATGAATCAGGTTATAAATATTACAAAAGTTGTAGATCGTATTGACGATTATTATGAATGACCATTTTATATATTGGTAATTACGAATTACTTGTCAACTAGCTAAATGTGATTTATTTAATTTATAAATAATATTTATTTGATAAATATGTATGTTTTAAATTAAACAATTGTATTTCATATCATTATGACATATTGTATGTCACATAACATACAATTGTAAAATAGACAAAAAATATAAAATGGGTCCATTTTATTTATGCATGCACCAGTTTTTGGAAGGGTGTTGGGTGTGTGTTTTGTGTATTAAGTGCACTAGGAGACACCATCATTAAGCATGCCCTTGAAACCAATAGCTTGTGCCTCCCCATGTGTGTTGGTAAGACAAAAAGGAAACATGCTTTGATGCTTCCTAAGTAAGGCTCACGGCCAACTTACCAAAACCCATCAAAAGAGTAAAAATGTTTACTATTCAATTCATTCTATCATTTTGCCATATTTTCTAGTGATAGAAAAACCAAGCAAAATCCTCTAAAATTATTATTGCGATAATAATAAGAATACTAATAATAATAAGTTATAATATTAGTATTGTATTTCTAATTAAGAGATTAGAGATAATATTAAGGAAAACCGTATTTTGTGCTAGCTTGTTCAAGATCTCGGTTGGTTAAGGGGTTGTCTTGGTGCATCCAAAGGAGGTATTCTTATTTGGGTACTTGGAGGATCATCCTTGCTATAATCTTGGACCGTGTGTAAGGGTTCAATATCTCCTTATTTCCGCATATATTAGCATGCATAAGATCTTAATAATATGTTAATTAAAGGATTATGTTAGTATGACTAAAAGATTAGTTTATGAGTAACTAATAAACCCAACATGTATAACATACCTTGGTTTGGAAATCGAATGATCTCTGAAAATCGATTTAAGGATTGAAAAGTTGGAGGAGAAATGAGAAAGAATATGGTAGTGTTGTTATTTTGTGAAATGGGGAAAGTGTCGACATAAGGGAAAGGTGTTTAGGGTTAAGTAGTCATTTCCGTTAAATGAAACGGGTTACAAGATGTGAACGGTTTTTATGAGTCGGATTTAACTTGCCAAGTTATTACGTCTTAAGGACTTAAGGTTCTTATTAAGACGGATCTTAACGGAATATTTTAAAATAACGTAACAATAAATATTAAAAATATTATTTTATTCCGAAAAATAATTTAAAACCTTTAAAATATAAATTACGAAAATGCGGGATGTCAATGCTCGGAAATAACAGTCTAAACATGTCACTCATCATGTAACATCACTTTCATGCTACACAGTATATATACTCATCCATCTTTCACATCATAACTTACCTCACTCCTTTGGCACTGAAATGTTAGTACAACATACACACACACACACACACACACACACACACACACACACACACACACACACACACACACACACACACACACACACACACACACACACACACACACACACACATATATATATATATATATATATATATATATCTGCCTTGGTTCTTTCTTTATTCTAAACTACCCACACTCTTCAACCCTCAAGGTAACCAGGTTAGACTGATAGGGCCAGTGGCTTGGTTTGAGGGGGCCCCTAACTCATCCCAACTCCTATGGGGCTCCTAACAGTTACTAGCCTGGGGTTCATTTTATTTAGACACTTCCTATGTTCATTATTTTCATTTTGGTTTAGGCCTGAGGATCGTTCGCTCTGATACCACTTTGTAACACCCCCATTTACCTAGGAGCCTGGACTAGGACTTCCAGAGTAAATAAGACTGTTACCATCCTGGATAAACTAGGGTAGTAGATAATCACAGTGAAAGAACACAATACTTTAATTTATAGATGATCAAACTGTAAACTGTTCAATACAAAGTCCAACCTGAGTTCCAAAACAACTGACATAAAAGAAACAAGTGAAGACTATAAAAGAGACTAAGTGATCTATAACTAGGTCAGTCCAATCCATGTCTCTCCTCCATGCCCAGTCCTAGTCCACCTGTCTCTGACCTGAAAGATCTACTCTCCATTCCGGATCATTATAGGTGAACACGAATACACTGTCAACCTCGCGGTTGAGTAAGATAACACAATAATATAAAATGCAACAATGTAATATGCAAATACTATGCCAATGCTGAGCTCAATCACAACCCGAAACACAAGTCATAACCCGAAACACCAAGCCATACCGAACCTCCCGGCAGACTATAATCGACCGTCGTCGAATACCAACATGAAGTTGAAGACACCAGGCCTGGCCTGCAGACCACCCTGGGCTTTATATCAAAACAATATCCGTCACCTCCCTCTCAATAATGCAAATTATATGCTTATGAATGCAATATTAAATAACCAATACTTGAACATCATACTCATATAGATCATGCTTGCACTCATAACACGTATTATAATCATCCATTCATTTCACATCATAGAATATAGTACAGTGTATCCTACCTGGAATAGCAGTTTGAAAACAAGCAATCACCGTCTAGAAGTATTCCACCTCGAACTCAGCTCCTATAATTATTACTTAATATTAAAGTCTATTCATGAAATCAACTAATTATAAACCGACTAACCACTGACTTACCAAAATTAGCACTTACTAAAAAAAATAGCATCAACATTAACAATTATTACCACATAACTAGAAGTCACTAATTATAAACTTGCTAATTATAACTTACTAAAAATAGACATACTATAAATAGCATGCGCTCAACCAACTATTATTACTTAACCGATACATATTACAACACCGTTATTATATTTTGACATGAAAACAACAATAGCTATAATAAGATAATTATTCACAAAAGTCATAATAACTTAACAAGCAAACAAAGTTATACTAATTAGTGATATAATTATCATACAATTTAATCAATAATCAATAATAATAATAATAATAATAATAATAATAATAATAATAATAATAGTAATAATTTAAATTTAAATGTGAGGAGAGAGAGTGGCGATTTTTTGTGCGATACTGATGATGCGTTTTTAGGGTTCCTGCCTGCGTCCTGCCGTCACAATACTCGTCCCTCCGGTGCTCGGACATCGCCGGCGGCCAGTTCGCCGTCCCCTCTCGTCACCGGCGTCGTGGTAGGGTGGTGGTTGTTTCGTTATATGGTAAGTTTCCTGTTTCTGCGCATTTTTCCGTTATCGTCGCCTAAGTTGTCGCCTGTAACCACCATCACCGACGGCAACCTCACGTTGTCGGCATAAATATCATCCCGGTGCCGGTAACCTCACGTTGCCGACGCTTCAACGTTGGTGGTGGTTTTCCTGTGTGTGTCGTGTCGTCGGTTTCGGTTTCCAGTCCCGGTTTTCTGTGGGATTTTGGTGGTTTTGTGTGACCTGTCGTTGCTGCCGTCGCCGGCGTTTTTTCTGGTCGGAGTTGTTGGAGTTGCTGCCGGTGAAGTTGCGTTGGTTCTAGGGTTTCAATAAGGAGGGGCTGTTTCTTTAGGGTTTGTGCTGTTGTTGCTTCGTTGTTATTGCTGCGTGTCGTCGGTATAGTAACAGCGTGTGTGGGTCATTTCATGCCGATTGGTTTATGATTGGTTGAGATCATGACTGACATCGTTCGGTATCATTGTCCTTTTATGGGACTTTCGGGTTGTCAGGATGGTCGGGGCAATGGCCTTAAAAAAGCTCCAATGCTTACTCATCTGCGGGATCGGCACTGCACCGGTGAGGCGCAGGTCATCACTCGACAATCGCTTACTTCTATGTCTATATTTGTCGAGGCTGAGACTACCTTTAGTCGTATGGGCATTTGGTTATGTGGGGTCTGTTTTAGAACGCATGCTCATAGTAAGCGTTCTCTGCATGGGGATGGGTCCATTATTGAGGCACCGGATTCGGGTGATGGGGTTGTCTCTTTCATTCTTTATGATTTTCCTAGGCCGTCTGATCCCGAACCACTTTTGCTCTCTGATAGTGTTGTTCCTGCGGTTGGGGGTGGGTTCACTGTTACCTCTCTTGATCGGTTGTTGTCTAAGGGGTTGAGAACCGTGAAGTCCATCCCCCCTCGCTGCCGTCTTGGTTTCTCTCGGGTGCTTAAAAGGGCCCTTGATGCTGTGATCCGTTCACCTTCTGACCTTTCATCTTGGGTTGCCTTGCTTGTTTTACCCCTTTGTATTCTCAAGACTTTTTCTCCGCGGAGTAGTCGTGAGAGTCGGGCCGCTGTCCGACGTCAGCGGCAGGAGGAGAGCATTTGTAGTGCTATTTGTTCTTGGGGTGTGCATGGTGGCATGTTGCAGGTCCTTCGGGATACTCTAGCTGCGTCTTCCCCTTCTTTTCGTTTTGATGAGGAGGTTGATCTGGGTGAGGCTAATGTTAAGCAGTGTAGGAGGAAGATCTGTGATGGTCATTATACCGCAGCTGTTCGTGTGCTATCATCTTCTGGAGTCGCCCCTTACAATACGGCTACTCTCGCGGCTTTAGCAGATAAACACCCCATCGTCCCTTCACCTGTTTTGCCTTCTCGGTCTGTGGGTCATCCTCCTTTTGTTGCCTCTATCTCAGCTGTCTTGGGTATGATTCAGGGGTTTCCGCGGGGTACTTCCTGTGGAAGGGATGGTTTACGGGCTCAACATCTTCTTGATTGTTTGAGTGGTGCTGCGGCTGCCGTTTCCGACGAGTTGCTGACTTCTATCACTGGGGTGGTTAACCTCTTTCTTGAGGGACGGTGTCCGCTAGTTCTTGGTGAGTATATCGCGAGTGCACCGTTGACCCCGCTTGTTAAGCCGGGTGGTGGTATCCGCCCTATTGTCGTGGGTACGATTTGGAGGCGCCTTGTATCCAAGGTTAGTGCTTTTATGATTGGTCCATCTCTGAGTGGTTATTTTGATGGGCTTCAGTTTGGGGTAGGTGTTTCTGGAGGGGGTGAGGCTATCCTGCATGCCTTGAACCGGTTGGTTGAGAGTAGAGGTGGTGAGATGGGTCTTTCTATGCTGTTGGTTGATTTCCAGAACGCTTTCAACATGGTCGATAGGGAGGTCATGTTGCGTGAGGTGCGTAGTCATTGCCCCGCGCTTTCTGGGTGGGTGGAGTTCTGTTATTCTCGCCCCGCTCGATTATATTATGGTGAGCATAGCTTGTGGTCCTGTCAGGGTGTTCAACAGGGTGATCCTTTGGGCCCTTTGCTCTTTTCTCTGGTTTTACACCCATTGGTTTGTAAGATCCGTGATTCTTTCGACTTGAGTTTTCAGGCGTGGTATTTGGATGATGGTACTATTGTAGGGGACACCATTGTTGTGGGGAAGGTTTTGGAGATGGTTAAGGAGGACGGGCCGCGTTTGGGCCTACATCTTAATATTGGCAAGACCGAGGTTTTTTGGCCTTCTGATGACCCCAGGAGCCGCAATTTGGGTGTTTTCCCCTCTGATATTGCTCGACCGCAGCGTGGTGTCACTGTCCTTGGTGGCCCGGTGAGTGTGTGCCCGGATTTTTGTAGCGAGGTCGTGATGGGTAGGGTGACTCGGACCATTGCGCTCATGGACTCCGTCTCTCTGATTGATGATCCGCAGTGTGAGCTTCTTTTGCTCCGGGCCTGCACAGGTATTTCGAAGCTATACTTTGCTTTGCGTACTTGTTCCCCTATTGCTTTTGGGGCCGCTGCGCCTGTTTTTGACGCGGCTCTACGCTCTCATCTAAAGCGTATCGTCCCTGCTTCTGGGCCGGGTTTCGGTGAGTGGCAATGGCGGGTTGCCACCCTCCCTTTTTCCTTTGGAGGGCTTGGTGTGTATGCGGCGGGAGACGTCATTCATTATGCTTTTCTAGCTTCTCGGTTGCAGTCTGTGGCTTTGCAAGATCGGCTTCTTCAGGTTTCGGGTGTCCATGACCCCGGACCATCGTTCCAGTCAGCTTTGGATGCTTTTGCTTCGGTTGCGGACTCCGACTTTCTGCGCAACCATAGTGAGATCGATGCCACCAAACTTATGAAGAAATTGGCAGATGTTTATTTCACGAGGGTTGTTGCTTCAGCAGAGTCAGTTTTCTCTTTGACCCCTCGTCAGGTTGTGCTTTGGAAGTCCCAGCTGGGTGGTTGCTCGTCTGATTGGTTGCGGGTTGTCCCTATTTCTGGGTTGGGGCAGACTATGAACAGTAGGACTTACCGGTGCGTGCTCAGCTATCGCTTGGGGGTCCCACTGTTTCCGGTGTCCTTGGCTTGTTCGGCTTGCTCCAGGGTCTTTGATGGAGATATCTTCGGGGATCACGCTGTCTCTTGCGTTAGTGCTGTTGGTGTCAAACATCGGCATAACCTTGTGCGTGATACTTTGTTGGATATTTGCTACCGGTCGGGGATCTCTACAGGGCGGGAGGTGGATATTGGGTTGCTTGATGATGCGCGTGGGCCTTTGCGACCTGCTGATTTGCTGCTCTATTCTTGGGACCGGGGGAGCGATGTTTGTGTAGATTTGGTCGGGTCCTCTCCCTTGACTCAGTCGGGCATGGCTGATTTTGTGCCAGGAGGGGTGGTGGTTGATGCTGCTCGGCGGAAGTGCGCCAAGTACAGGGACTTGTGCTCGGCGCATGGTTATGGCTTCTTGCCTTTCTCCTTCTCTTCTTTGGGGGAATTAGGGGAAGATGTTGTTTCCTTGCTCAAGCGGATTCAGAAGTTTTCTTTGTCCCAGTATGCCGGATCGCGGAACGCTGCTTTCATTTTTTCTCGCCTTAGTTTTGCTATTGCTAAGGGAGTGGGCGCCCAGCTAGTTTCGCGGGTGCCCACAAATTTCTTGTAATTTCTCCATTATTTTTAATAAAAGTTCCCGGTTCATAAAAAAAAAAAATAAAAAAAAATAATAATAATAATAATAATAATAAACTAAACAAAACAATTAAACAATCCAAGTCAATACAAAGTCGCAACACCACACTACCCAAAGTCCCCGCGTGCTCATGGACTCAATAACCCGAAACCGCTAGCAACAACCCCGACAAACCCCGCATCCAACACCAATCTCAGCCTTTGACCTCACCATGGGCACCACCAGGCTCGCCTCTGAGCCACGGTGGTCCCTGGGGCGAGGTTAGTTACCGACGATCACCACCACAGCCGCCAACAGCCGCGTGAGAAGACCCCCTGCAACCCCGGTTCTGTTCTTACTCTACTACTGCTATGACTAAGTGAATCCCCCCCAGAACGACAACCACCACTCCACGGTCAAGGAACCCCCCGACCTACTGCAACCACCACGAAAACAATCCCCATGCCACCTTCTAGCATTCTACTCTATTACACACTACGGTCGGCAACAGCACAACACGAAATTTAAACACAAACATTACCAGACACAACACCATTCAGAACGAACAATTACAGATTCTGACCTAGCGACTAAACACCCACCAACGGCGGTCAACGGCGGTCGTCGACCTCATTACTATAGTCCAAAAACCCTCTACTAATGGCATAGATCAAATATATGTAAAGAATTGTAACCACAACAGTCTTACACAACAAGATTCGTGAATCAAAACAGGCGTTCATAATTGTGAAAATACGAACAGTGGTGGCTTACCTTCTTCCTGGTGTAAACAACAGACTCTAGGACCCCTTAGACCACCGTGTGAACCCTCCTTTGTATACTCAGGTGTGGCGGCAGCAAGGTTGTGAGAAGAGTTTGGCGTTGATTAGGTCAGAAGTAGGTCTAGGGTAGGGTTAAAATAGGGCGGCAGAGGAGATTTATCTGAAATTCTGATTTCAGTTTTGTCAAAACATGTATGGGTTAGGGTTTTGCACGCAGCCCTAGGCTCATTAACATGGCTATCCGTGTATGGGTCAAGCCCTTCACGCACCCCAAGACTCAATTAACATATCTTAAGTACGGTTTTCTTAAACATTCGCATTCACGACTCAAAATACAACATATAAGGCACCTCGTTCAAACCACTAATCCTCGCTTATAAACCCGTCGACATACGAAATAATATTAAATGTTACTTAAAACGAAATAAAAATACGGAGTATTACACTCAATATCATAAAAATAATGTCTTGTCCATTAACAACTTTATACATACATGCATACATACACATACATATAAATCAATTGATTCAAAAGACGAATTATCATATCAAATAATGCATACCAAATTTACCAAATCGTCTCACTACACAAAATTACTGTACCAATTGATTCAAAACTCAAAAAGAGAGATGGTTTATCTCAAAGTAGTAGAAAAAGTCTTCACCTAACCAATTATATTATTTCTTTCATATTCTACTTTTTTTCTTCAACTTTGGAAGATTTTTCTGTTCACTTTATTTTACATGTCATTCAAATTTTAATCATTTATAAACGATATATAAATATATTTTGACACTTGGTTAATTGAAAAAAAATAAAAATAAAAAATAAGCTTAATTCTTGAATGATAGAAGTAATAATTTTGATGAATACCTACTTTTAAAGACGATTAACGCATTTCATGATTAAAAATCTCAATTTAAAATAATATTATCAAAACACAGGTAAAACAATTAATTTAACAATAGTAATATTTAAAAAAAAAGAAAAAAAACAAACTCCGCATTTACCTTGTTTTTATGATAATCAAGATGAAGATAAAATGCGTGCTTTGAGTTGATTCTTGTTTATGTTTGAAATTTATTACGAAATATTATATTTTGGAAACGCACAAAATAAAAAGAGGACATTATATATGATAGATTGTAATTATCAAAGTCATTAAAATTGTGAAAGAATGTTTATGACTTTTGATTTTTTTTCTTAGGAAGATTGGAGGGCGGGTAGCTGACTATTAATTTACTTAGATTTATGTGCACTTATTCTGTATTATTAAGTGAAAATTTATTACAAATGTTCTTTTTTTTTTTACACAAAATTTATTATTATTCCTGGAGTAATAGTATGAATAGATATGCTAGGTGGCAAAAATATATAGTGTGACATGTGGCGCTTCAAAAGGGGCTCAACATGCCTTTTTATATTATTATATAGATAAGTAAATGATAGGATGTCGAACACTTATGCAAAAAATCCTAATGGTACAACAAATTAATTTACTATATAAGGGTCAAATTCCACAAGGAGCTCGGTGGTTGTCAATAGTTGTTATGAGATGAATTTTATCTAAGGGGTGATTGGTGATTTATTGAATTGTGGGTTTATAAATTAAATATAAAAACAATAGTGATTAAAAGATGTCTAGGGAAATCGAGTCACACATGCAAACTATACAAATGAAATATGCTAAACTCGGATTAGATAGTATTAACTAAATTGTTTAGATTATTAGATACCCGTTTCCCAACTTTAGCATCCCAATCATAAAAGGTTCCTAACGATCTCCCGATATGGCTAGGTCATCTACTACAACATACTTAGTCTAATTCATTTTCGTGCCTCCCGGCTTATAAAAACGAATTAACAAATTTAATATAAGATTATGACCACTAACCAAAGATTATTAATTAAATAGTAAGTATGATTTAGAAATTATTAGTGATATTACATACAAAGTCCTAATTTAATATGTTATAAATATTGTTTATGCATAGTTTCCTTCATTCATTTGACAAGATTAAACAACTCTAACATTATAAAAATGTAAACTACACTAATGATAATTCAAATACTAAATGTAAATAGAATTACCTTGTAAAACCCCTCGCGAAAGCGGAAATGATAAACACACAAAGTACTAAAAATGCAGCGGAATTAAAACTTTTTAACATAAACAACATGCGAGGTGAATTAAAACTGAAAACTGAAACTGATATAAACAGAAATAGATAAGTATAACTGTCTAAGTACTGAAGGTAAATATATACAAACAGCCTGGGATGATACATCCCTACAGGCACTCAAAAACAACTGTATCAAAACTAGAGTGTCAGTGCCTTAGCTACCCAATAAGTAAAGAACTCAGAGGCCAACTTAAGGCATGTCCCTTTACTGCATCACAAGACACTAGACTCAGAGGCCAGCTTAAGGCATGTCCTAACATCAACATCTGCACTCCGGGCAAGGTGTCAGTGCCTTAGCTACCCCGTTGTGCAGCTGCTCTACTCGTCAGACTCAGAGGCTAACTTAAGGCATGTTCCAACGCGATCACAATCAAACATGTCTGGGCTCAGAGGCCAGCTTAAGGCATATCCCAGACACGACAACCATACACATATAGGGCTCAAAGGCCAACTTAAGGCATATCCCCATATATGACAACAAGCTCACGTATTAAGCTCAGAGGCCAGCTTAAGGCATACCTTAATACGCATCATTACAATATCATCCAAATATAGAAACTAATCTATAGATCTACTTTCTTATACTTCTAATCAACACTTAATTGATCCCGGGAACTAAGTTGAGGGAGAGCCGGTTTCCCTTTCGGTTACCCGACCGGGGGGTCTCTATCCTCTCTCTATTCCCGAACCCAATATAGTGTCGCCCATCCTCCGGGGACCTCAAACACATATCAAAGGTACACGGAACGAATCTCAAATAAAACCGAATAACCGTTTGAAAGTTATAAGCGAAACAATAGGAACAGGGGCTCTCAGCCGGTCCCAGACCGTCTGCCGGCCAACCGGCTGGGGGTCCATTCCCCTAAGCCTTTACAAAATCTGAAATAAATGAGGAGAGGCTCTCAGCCGGTGGACCGTCCGCCGGCTAGCCGGCTGGGAGTCCCTTCCCATAGCCAATCTTCAAATATCCAAAATATAAGGAGTGACTCTCAGCCGGTGGACCGGCTGCCGGTCAGCCGGCTGGGAGTCACTTCCCAAGCCTTTGCAAATTTTCCAAAATACCCAATAAGTATCCTGAGCCGGCCGGCCGGCGGCCTACCTACCGGCTCAGGACCCTTTCTCCTAAATTCCCGAACATACGAAAAACAAACACTCCGACTCTGAGCCAGCCGACCGGCTTCCGGTCAGCCTACCGGCTCAGAGTCCCTGCACGAGAAAATCGCATTTTCCTACAAGACTCAAATCATCCCAAATCGGTTCTAAACTTCTAAAATCGCAACATACAATGTTTAATTACCCAGCATATATCATTCTCAAGTACACCAAATACAACCATCCAATTCCACAAATAAACCTCAATAAGATTATTCTTGTATCCGTCTTAAGCATACAAATTTCTGAAATTGAACAACAAGCATGTATAGCATAAACAAATCATATGAAGGTCTTTCTTAAGGATTCCTAGCATGATACTAAGTCCCATTAACAACAACAACATGAAAAATCAGAAACCTTAAACCATCTTAAACAAGTAAAGTGCTAATATCACAATAAGGCCGAGTTTCTCATTATCGTCACCTTTACTTAGCGAAACCTTCAAGATCTTGTTCAATAATCACCAAGTCCTCTTCCGGGCTAACACAAACACCGCCTAAAACAACGAAACATCACAACTATTCACGAATTTCGAAATACTTCAAACATGCCGAAATTTCAACTGTCACAAAATGCAAGATTGATTACCTTAAAACGACGGGCTCGAGACAAGGAATCTGTGGCCGCGAAAATCGTCTCAATCGGATAAGAAACGAAGATTCTATGAGCATTTTAAGATTCAAGGAGAAATTCTCAATAATGTGTTTGTTGTTATGTTTTAAATCTGAAAAATGAAATGAAGGAGGGGGGTAGAGGATAAAGAAGTTAGGGTTTTGTGAGGAAAAAGAGGGGAAATGGGTCCATTAACAAGTTAGGCCCATAAGACAAGTTTTAAGACAGTTTAAGCTAAGAACACCGACTTAAGGTCACTATAAACTTAAGACGATATAAATATTTTCCGGACTATGAAATTAAATTGCTAAGACGCAAATTACGCAATTAAATGAAATCTTATTTAAATCCTTTAAAAATATACTCACATAAATTAATCAGTTATTTAAATGAAATCCCAAAAATTACGAAATATAAATTATTTCTCGAGCTTGAACTTAAAACCTTTAAATATTGTTTACGAAAATGCGGGATGTTACAATCACCCCATCTTTCAAAAAGTTTCGTCCTCGAAACTTGAAGACAGAAATAAGTACTAAAACAACTCTAGTTATCAAACGTACTACCCGGATTATGGAAATCCAAATCCCTGTCTTTAAAAAAGGTTTCAAAAGAAAGATTCTAAGGCACAAGCCTTCGTCAATGGACATTGGGATTCTCGTTACGTATTCAAGAGTCCGCCATTCCAAATCTGAGACAAGTCCCAAAGTTAAATCATTAAAAGTTCAAAATCCCGATCGATCCGGTGTTGATAAGCACAATACGGGTTCTCATACGTCTCCAATAACGAGTTCAGATGATAAATCAACGGTGAGATCAATCCAAATTGCAATAAATTAGTTCTTTCAAAACCGAATTTCCCACAATAACCTTTATTTTGATTCTACAAACGAGTAAAATTGCAACAACGGTAAAAATGCCACTTTCCCCAAAAGAGGGAGCAATTTCAAATTCTCGAAACAATTAAGATTTTTCAAAAACTACCAACTTTCAGAGTTAACAATGGGAAACAAATTTCAAAAACAGTTACCGGGAGCGCAGAAACGATCATAGAGATTACTTTCGACACGAAGAATTGTGAGTTTCTAGTTTCACAACTGACAAAACACACGATAAAGGATCGAAGGAATGAAACAACCAGGTTAGAGGTCAAGGAAAACGGTAACTCTTGCCAAACATGGGTACACTAACCGCTCAATCCATAATCAAAATATCGTTACAACGATTTCTAGTATATCCCAAGAAGGGCGATTTTAGTAATCTCTAGACTCACAATGGTTTCACGATCCCTCTTACTATCATCTCATCCACAGAACAAGGTATTCCTCAACAAGAAGGTTTCCAAAACTCTCACTCAGTTCACACTAAAATCCGTTCAACCACGGTTAAGGATCTCTCATTCAAGGTGGAAGCCTAATACACATACTTCAGACCAAGGTTCACGCACTTTCAGCACTTCAAACCAGAATTATTACCATGACACCGAACCTCGAAAACCAAAATATGGCATTCATCATCCTATAACCTTAACTTTTAACAGTTCGATCCTAGCTAACCTATTCCACAAGGTTCGACATCCTAAATTCTCAAATCCTATTACCACGATGATCATTCAAATCAAGACCTTACTAAGGTAACAACTCTTAAATCCTCTTGTTTCTAACCACTTACCAACAATCTACATCCCAAGAAAAGTTCCAAGGAAGTAACCACTTTCACTCCTACAGTTCCCATAAGGTTTAGTTATTCACATTCCGAATTTCCCGAACGATATTCATGAACACTTATAAGTTTCAAATCTCTACACTATGATTACCAAAAACATCAATGGTTACCCATCAATCATCATTGGAGTATTATTAAGCCAACAAGCTTCCATTATCCCATAAGTTATCATAAATGATCCATCTAACAGTGGTGCATTTTCCAATCCCAATAGGTAAACGTTGAGGTTCCATAAGTAACCTAAGGTCAACACTCAGTCATCTCCATAAGTCTACTTGTAAATGTCTCAACATCCGCACACCGTTACCAATAACTCTCGTTCCTCAGGTATGTGGTCCTTTCTGCATTACCAAAAAATCCTCAAGATTAAGTAGCACTAACTTACCTAATTCATCAATTTAACCACAACATCATCATCTTAAGCATGTACCTCCAAAATGACCTAAGACTCCAAGTAACGTATTTAAATCCTCAAATTGTACTTCCAAATCTACAATCACCACTTACATCTAGCCATCTAACATGAAGCTTTCAAGACGGCACACTATCCAATATCACCCAAATATTATTATCACAACTCTCTCAACCAAACTTTGACAACGCAAAACCAAGCATTCCTCAAGGCAAGTTTCACTACTCCAAGAACAAGTCGATCCCGCCACTATTCTAAATGAAAAGGAACAAGGCTTACATAAGAGGAGATGAGATACGAACTTCAAGGATAACCATGACATAGGTCTCGAGAGAGACGCACGGAAGACGGCTCGAGGAACAACGAGATGTCAAGGTAAGGAACTTAGGCTATGGACTCCAATAAAATTGAAGCCATGATTGGAAGGAGAAGCAAAGGAGAAGAAAGGAGAGAACCGACGTGAAAAGAACGATTGCGGAATCTTCCAAGGTGCGGGTCTCTCACTATTCTCGCGGGATTCTCACTTCTTACTTTCCAAATCCAGTCATTCAATTATCGGTTCTCATGAACAATTCCTCCAATGATTTATATACCCTAATCTTCCAAACTTTAAACGATATCATCATTACAACTACCTATTCCCAAAAGTTTGAGATGTCACATCTCTGCTAGTTCCACAAATGACAATTCAATAACACTTTCAGGTCATCACCCCTATATGCTATATCCACTTTATTTACTTACCTTACTGTCCACCAGATAACAATTCCTAAACCATCAAGTTTTCCGAATTCTCGTCTCCCTATATATTACTTTATCCTATCCACAGACCGGTGGTGCATCCTCAAATTTGTGACACCCCGCGATACAACATAAAAATAAACAAATAATTTGCAGCGGAAATACGATACTTTTAACAACTTTTCGACATATTTATTAAAACTTTTTCGCGGAATATCAAAACAACATGCGGAAGACTAAAAACTAATGCGAAAATATAAATTATACAAAATAACTTAAATATACGAGGGATAAGGTATCCCATGATAACAACATGAATTAAATCTAAACTAAGCGTAAGGGTAATTGTCGAAATATCAACAATGCTCGCTAGCCACACGTCTTCCCCAAACAGCACCAACCTACATTCATGAAACATGAACGCCACAGTCAGTGGGGAGTAACTCAGGGTTCTCCCAGCCACTTTACGTCAGAAAACATGTAAACGGTAATACTAAACATCTTATACATATAAACATGTATATAATTTCATAAACAATCATATATATTACCAAACATGAACAACATGATCAATGCGTGGGCGATAAGTCAAAAACATGTGAAAACAGCATGAATCAACATGTATAACAGAATTAAAGCTAGCATATGAGATAGTATCAAAATCAAGGAAATATTCAAGCAAAGAATACACATAGTCAGAGCGTATAACCACTGCCTCTGACATACCAGAGCGTATAACCACTGCCTCTGGCTACTGGAGCGTATAACCACTGCCTCCCGTTACGGAGCGTATAACCACTGCCTCCGATTACAAAGCATACAACTATCAAACAACACAGGAATAGAATGAACGCCGTCAGAGCGTATAACCACTTCCTCTGACGTACCAGAGCGTATAACCACTATTCCACAAACGAAGTCAACCTCACAACTAGTCCAAGAAGAAAGGGACAAGGCTCACAACGGTTAAAGATATGATACAAACTTCGGGAACAAACGCGAAATAGAAACTTGAGGGAGAGATACATAAGATGATGGCTAAGAGATTCCAGGCTATGGACTCCAACAATAGTGAAGCCATGAGGAGAAGAATGAGCATTAGAGGTAAGAAGATATATTACATAAAGAAAGGTAAAGTAAGCTTTGTTATGAAAGTATAACTCCACATAATTATCATGGTAGAAGAAAGAAGAAGAGAAGCGTTGAGGAAAGGTTATGATTCGAACTGACACAATTCCCAAGGCTCAGGGTTCCCAAAATCCTCACAAAGTTCTCATCTCTTATTTACCAAATCAAGCACGCCAAACTAGCACTTTCCAAGAATAATTTTTCCCAGATGGTTTACCATACTATAAGTCCTTTCAGAGATAAGGATGTACGATTATTCAAATTTCGACTATTCTGTAAATTTTCAGGTATCTCTATGCCTTAAATTCCTCAAACGACATTTCTGTAATACTCCAAGATAAACCACTTATATACCATTGCTACTTCACAATCTTTATACTTCATAGATTATCAACTCTCTAATTCCTTCAATTCCCAAAACTTCCATTACTCGTCGAGTTACTGTATTCTAATCTCACACAAGGCATAAATCCTTATAATTCATTAATACCTCAAAACATGAACATTAAGATCCACTATTGACGTCCTCACACCCCTATATACAAATCCAAACGTCCTTTAAACATCACAACCTCAAAATCTCACAAATCCACAAGTTCCACCTTACTACATCAATCAGACATCCAAAGTCATTGTTGTTAGGTAGCTCCTCTAAAGTTACATCAATAATTCCGTTAAATAACGAAAGAGTAAAATTCAGTCAATTCACCAAAGATTACCTTATATAGTGTTTCAATACTCATCCATCATTATCAACGATTCTTATCCTCCAAAAGTAACATCCCAAATAAACTCAAACCCAATTCCCAAAGTCAAGCATTACTGATTCACTTCACTTAACCATTCGTTTTCACTAACATCTTAAGTATATTTTCCAAATTCCTTTTACGACTTCAAACACCTCATTCATACTCTTAAAGCGTCACATTTTAATCTACTAATTCTAAATCCCAATTATGATTCCAAAGGTTAAAATCCACCAAATATCGCACGTATAATTCAATGTTTTAAACCAAGAATTCCACCAACCATTTTCACTCACTATGTAAGGCAAACAACTAAGCATTACGATCACCAAGAAATGGCTTACTACACTCCCTAAACGTTTTCAGTAAGATTACTTCTCAAAATAAGGGTTAGGGGTTATCCTCGAACAAAATCCTCAATATCCTACTAAGCTAGGCTACGTACGAAGCGCCACGGGAAAAGGTAAGTAACAAGGATATGGTTAAGTCGAGAAGTCACGGAAGTGGCTTCCGAGTTAAGATAGAAGATAGTTCGGGAAGGGAGGATATGCCTCTGGCTAGTGGAGCGTATAACCACTGCCTCCAGCTACGGAGCGTATAACCACTGCCTCCGAATACTATGTATAGCGTATAACCACTGCCTATATGCCTAAGACCTGGCCAGACCTCTCGATGTAATGCCTTACACCGAACGACACACGGGGACCGGAGACCAATCCCGAACATAGATAAATTCTCATTGCATGGGTGGCGTTAGTTCATTACAGTGATACACAAATCGTACCACCGCTATCTATTCACATGTCAAGGCAACATAACCGTCACCAACACAATTTTAGGATGACATAACCGTCACCTACACAAGCTTAGGATAACATAACCGTTAACCCACTCATTTAAACATACATGAGCCAATGAAAGATGAATAAAACAACACTTATATTCGTTCCATGCCGAAAGAGAACACACGGAATTGAATAATGAAACAAAAGTTCTAAACGCATTTCACATTACAGCTGTCCTCTGCCGTAATATTCATAATTAATTCAAATAAAATCGAAATGATACAAGACCAATTGGGTCAGATTAATAAGACTTTTATCTACAATATTTGTCAAATAAACATTTTAGAAATACGAACTTAACAGAGGGTTATTGTCTGATCTTTACAGTGTGTCAGAAATCGTCACACCAAATGTATTGCTTCATAAAACGGGTTTAACAAATCATTTTGGGGCAAAACAAACTCCTAACATCATCTACACTCTTCAAAATTTAATTATTGAAAAGGACCAGAATAGTTTCAAAGTATAAAAATGGTTTTCGAAACAATCCTTGAGCTACTGTCCATTCTGCGAGTATTTCAGCGCAATGTTCCTAAATAATTTATTGTGAACAAACGGCATGCAAGAAAATTACGAAATTTTAGAGGTAGATTCTAAACTTAAAATAAACAGGGGTCTCTTTTCAACATTTTCAAAGACGGATAATCTAAGATGTCGAAATATATTGTACAAGACAATGGACAGATTTGTCAAGGTGCTGAAACTTTATCAAATAACCAAAGTAAACCAAGCATTATGAACTTGAAAGACTATCAAACTAATCATCCTCAAAGATCACAACCTCATTTAACAATACAATCCTTAATGAATTTCCAACTAGAATATCATCCAACACAACCATGCAAAATGGAATTCATCCAAACATATGATTTATGAACTTAATCATGTCACTATTTAACCAAACACAGTTCTAGTATACTAAACATTACTAGCATATAGATCACATGAAAACATAGACGATAAGTCGAGTAACCCATCACCGTTACCTTATAACTCTTCAATAAGCATGATTTTGAACTTAAAGCCACTCCGGTTTGGACAACCGAACTAGCTACACATAAATAAACGAGGTTAGCTATGAGAACCGTGCATTAAAGCCACGACCAGAGTATATTCAGGAATAAATTTGATACTTTTATTACCTAGAAAGATGGAGGGCGAGGAGAGGAAGAGATAGGCGCGAGAATCGTCGAAAACGGATAAGAAACGAAGATTTTACGATCGTTTTAAGGTTGAAGGTGTGCATAATAATGTTTGTGTTTGGTGTGCTCCAGACGAACAAATGGAGGAAGGAAGGAGTCTTTTATATTATTGACAAGTGCTTGCATGCCAAGGAAGACCTTGGGCAGCAAGGAACTTAGTGTTCCCCTCCTTGCCATGTGTAGAAATAGTAACGGCAAGTGTCGTAGGTTATTAGGCCAAGTGTCGAGGAGTTTAGGCCATGTGTTGAAAGGATTACGCCATTTGTCGAGGACCTTAGGCCATGTGTAAGAAGTGATTAGGACATGTGTCTAAGGTCATAGGCCAAGTGAAAGATTTGCTTAGGCTATGTGTCGAAGTTCGTAGGTCAAGAGGAAGAGGTAGCAACGAGCGAATGTCTCGTCGGCGGATTTTCTGCGACACTCTTTCGTATTTTGGCCATAACTTCCTCCACAGAACTCGTATTAAGGTGTTTTCGGTGGCGTTGGAAAGCTAAGAAAAAGTGCTAAAACTTTTATTTTATAAGCAAAAGCTATATATGTCAATAAATTTCTTAAAATTAGCAACAAGGACAGATTAGCGTTTCACAAGTTTAAGAAGTATAACTTTAAGACGGACATATTAATATCATTGTCAAAAACGATAGATTTTAAATGGAATTTTATTTATTGTGAAACATTATTATTTCTAAAATAAGATTTTAATAATATATAAATACTTGGAAATTAAAGGGTGTTACAATCACCCCACCGTTTAAAAAGTTTCGTCCTCGAAACTTGAAAGTAGATAAACGGTAAGTTGTAAAGACAAGGTAAATAACCAAAGCGTTTACCAAAATTTGATATTTCAAAACTTTCATTTATTTCAAAGAGTTCGAAAAGAGTTTCTAAAGGCACAAGTCCTCATCAATGGAACAAGAGGAATCTCGTTGCGCATTCAAGAGTCCGACATTCCAAATCAAGAACTAGTCCAAAACCAAAATATATCATGCGTCGACAAGCGTAATACGAGTTATTAGACATCTCCAATAACAAGTCTTACATCAAATAAACGCTAAAACCAATCAAAATTATAAACCATTTCAAGCTTTTTAAAATATGTCATTTCGAAAGTAAACTTCCATTTTTTTTATCTGTAAAATAAGAAAGATTGTAACAGAAATTAAAGTTTTCAACAACAAAAATAAGGTAATACAAATTGCGGTTATAAAATATATAAATGGAAAATATTTTGAATATCACTTCAAACAAAACACAAGGATGAAAGCTACATATTAACAACCAAACATGGTTGGTTCGGATTATCCAAGAAATCCAAACACAAAAAGTCATAAGGAAGCTAACAAAAACAAGGCATCAAAACTACCATCTTCAGGGTTAAAGACGGTACTCAACAAGAGAACAAAGAGGCAAAAGCAACAAAAGAACAAAGGCATGAACAAAAGAGGTTTATGGTTAAGTAGGAAGATAACTGTTCGGATTACGGAAATCACTAACCACTCAATCCATAAATGAAACATCATCATCATCATGATTCCTTACATACCTCTGAAGACAGCTCTTTCAACGACAAAACTCTCAAGGCTTCCTCAACTCAATTTGGGTCATTCACATCTAGTTCATCCACGATATATACAAGGTATGACATTACCAAAGGGTCTCCACAACTCTCGATTATTACTCACCAACCAACATCCTTTATAAAGCTAGATCCAAAACTACTAACAAGGTTACACTCATACTCAACTAGCATATGTTATAAATCTCCAAACATGGTAAAACACCAATACAAGGATCCTAAACCCAAAATCCATCGTAGTGTTAGGCCTCTAAACAAAAATTTGTTACACTCACATTGACAATCAAGGATACGAATGTGGCACTCTCGGGACTGTACTTAATCTCATACATAGAGAGCTATGAGATAAACATCCAAAACATCTAATCTCAAAAGCATAAACACGGTATTCTTCAAACCGTAACTATTCCCAAACGCATGACTACGGGTTAAACATCCAAGGCATTTAGTCCGAAACTACTCAAATCTCATCGACCCAAATCACGGAAACACCCTCTAAACCTCGACTACCATACTTCATTAACGTAAAGTGATCAACCCAAAAGAAAGTCTCATAAAAGTAACAACTTTCAGCCAAACGGTCTCTAGGTAACCATCAACACCCTCATAGATAAGACCAAAATTATTAGCATCAGGGTTGATAACAATCCATAAGAAGCACTCATACCTTCAAACCTTTAACTTGAAACCATCAAGATGGCACACTACCTAATATTACTCAAACGTCACCCAACGCTAACTCTCTCAACTATGTCCGATAAAACAAGACCAAGGATCCTCGAAGTATATATCACTATTCCACAAACGAAGTCAACCTCACAACTAGTCCAAGAAGAAAGGGACAAGGCTCACAACGGTTAAAGATATGATACAAACTTCGGGAACAAACGCGAAATAGAAACTTGAGGGAGAGATACACAAGATGATGGCTAAGAGATTCCAGGCTATGGACTCCAACAATAGTGAAGCCATGAGGTGAAGAATGAGCATTAGAGGTAAGAAGATATATTACATAAAGAAAGGTAAAGTAAGCTTTGTTATGAAAGTATAACTCGACATAATTATCATGGTAGAAGAAAGAAGAAGAGAAGCGTTGAGGAAAGGTTATGATTCGAACTGACACAATTCCCAAGGCTCAGGGTTCCCAAAATCCTCACAAAGTTCTCATCTCTTATTTACCAAATCAAGCACGCCAAACTAGCACTTTCCAAGAATAATTTTTCCCAGATGGTTTACCATACTATAAGTCCTTTCAGAGATAAGGATGTACGATTATTCAAATTTCGACTATTCTGTAAATTTTCAGGTATCTCTATGCCTTAATGTAATACCTCGAAATTTTATTATATTTGTTGGTAATTTTATATTTTATATTTTATATTGTGGGTAATTAAATAAACGAATGCGTGTTTTATATTTTATATTTTATTGGTATATATATGTATATTTTATATATATATATATAGTTATCATTGATGTCGATGGTAAAATTATATTATTTATTCGTTAGCGAGCTAAGTGTATATTACGAGTAACGATATGGCTTTTAGGCCTTGGTGGGGCTCGAAATGGGGACCTAGACTATCAAAAGTATGTTAACATGTTATGTCGTGCTAGGGTTTCGAACCTATGACCATTGGGAACTTAGTATGGGCCTCGTTTTCAGAATCCACAAGCAGCCCATGGTGATAACTCTTAAACACAACAGTCACAGGCAGTCATGTTGGAGGCATGTTTTACCCTAACCCTAGCTAAGAACTCACAACCCATCTATACACAACCCTAGCCGACACCACATAGAGGAGGAAGGAGTCCAGCACGGTGGTCTAAACCTAGACTAGGGTGGTTCGAACTGGTCGGGTATGTCCACCGTTGTTTCGATTTTCACGATTTTACTGCTTGTCTTACTCGCTTTGTTTTAATCGCGTTTCATGGTTGTGGATTCTGGTCTTTACTTGTTTTTAAACTATGACG
The DNA here is from genome assembly GCA_029255685.2 of Silene conica. Taxonomy (NCBI): domain Eukaryota; kingdom Viridiplantae; phylum Streptophyta; class Magnoliopsida; order Caryophyllales; family Caryophyllaceae; genus Silene; species Silene conica. The sequence goes on along the minus strand of CM055314.2, from coordinate 27,022,582 downwards.
TGTGGGAGTCAGTTTTACAGTCTGGTTGTGTTGCCTTGGACACCCTAACACCGCCGTGAAGGGTGTTTGTTTAGAGGCTGTCAGTGTCGTATTCTGGGTTGTTTTTGGGTATAGTGTCTTGGTGTTAATGTTTGTTGGAGGTTCGGTTATAGGTTGTACCTGGGCTGTTGTTTTAAGGTCACGTGTGAGTCAAGGAGGAGGTTAGTAGGTGTCGTGGTGGCCAGGAGGGTGTTGTGTGGCGGTCAAGGGATTTTCCGTGGAGGCTGCGAAAAGAGAACAGGGGCAGGGGTTTTAGTTTTCTTTTGGGTCGTGTGACAGGTGGGTTTGGAGGTGGTACCACCGACGCCTAGGGGGAGGTCGGTGCAGTGGTACCACCGCAGTCTGAGGGTCCAAGGGCAGGGGTGTCGTTAGTAGTGGTCTCGGTGGTCTGATGTGGGAGAGTGGTGGCCGTGGCAGGTTGTTCAGATGGGTGTCACGGGTAGAGGGTGTGGAATCAGGGATGTTTGAGTCCCTGGTCCACCTGGTCGGAGGGAGTCGAACCACCTGGTGGTGGTCACTGGTGTAGCAGCCGTGGTGGGGAGTGGTCGGTGGTGGTTGTCGGCCAAGTTTAAGGCTGAGTGCGGCTGGGGTGTTACTGTCAAGACGTGGGGGTTGCTGGGGTAGGTTAGTTTTGTATGTTAAGTATTTTTATTCTTATTATTATTATCATTATTATTATTATTATTAATATAATTATTATTACTATTCTTATTCTTATTATTATTATTGTTATTATTGTTGTTGTTGTTTTATTCATTATCTATGTTATTGGTCAATTATTATTAAGGTGATTTTTACAATTATACGATAATCATGTTATTCATATTAGTATCGTAATTATTAAGTATATTATGGGCAAATGTTATAATTGTATATCATGCTTGGAAAATTTAAGTTCTTATTATTGTTTTATTACCCATCATGTTATTGGTAATTGTCGTGGTTGATATTGTTGTTAATATTGTTACTAGTATTATCAATAATAATACCTTATCAAATGTTATGGTTGTGTTTCATGTGCCATTATTATTATTATTGTTTACCATGGGTTGTATTTGTATGATATATACTAGTTATGTTATTGCTGTCTATATATAGTAAGTCTATATATAGTAAGTTAATTGACAAGTGATGATTTATATAAATGAGGAGTTCATGATGATTGATGTGAATTTGGATAGGGTCGAGTAATTTTGGTAATGCGATTGTATGGGTAGAAATTGATATTAAATACTGGTTATAGGAACTGAGTTCGTGGTGGAATAATTCTGGCAGCTGTTCAATTGTCGTTCTGCAAGTTGAGGTAGGGGAAACTACTAATGTTCGATGATGTGTAAACCGTTCATAATTGATATCAAACATGTTGTTATATATTATCATGTGATCTTTATATTGTGCACTTATATTATACTGTGATAATGATGAGGCGGATATAATGGGTCTTGTGATTGGTGTGGAGATAATGGGTCTTGTGATTGGTGTGGAGTTAATGGGTCTTGTGATTGGTGCGGAGTTAATGGGTCTTGTGATTGGTGTGGAGTATATTGGGTCTTGTGATCGGTGCGGAGTTTATTTGGTGTTGGATCGGTGCGGAGTTATTTGGCGTTGGATCGGTGCGGAGTATTTTATATTGTTGTCTTAATTATCTTTCTACTCAACCTCGCGGTTGACCCTGTGTATTCGTGTACACCTACGATGATCCGGAATGGGGAGTATATTTTACAGGTCAGTGCCAGATGGACTATGAGCTTGGGCGTGGAGAGAGACATGGCATGGACCTACTTAGAGTTAGATCACATTTAGATATCGTCAGTTGTACTTTCTTTTTATCAAGTTTGGAACTCATAACTGTTGTAAGACCAAGTGCAAATTTAATCAGTATTTATATAAAATATCTTTGGTTTGTTTACCTTGTTATTCACTACCTCGGATTTTCCGGGATGGTAACAGTCCTATTTATTTGAGAATGTCTTGCTAAAGGCTCTTAAATAAATGGGGGTGTTACAAAGTGGTATCAGAGAGAACGATCCTCAGGCCTAAACCAAATGAATAATAACGAATGTAGGAAGAGTCTAATAAAATGAACCCCGAGATGAGACTGATAGGAGCCCCAAAAAGGAACGGGATGAGTTAGGGGCCCCCTCACACCAGTCCTGGGCCCTTTTTGTTCTGTCTCGGGAACCCAATGAGAGTAATTGAAGAGTGGGGTAGATTATATAGCGACCTAGTTAGCTTGTGCTAACAATTTTGCAGGGGCGGAATGAGGTAAGTAGTGATGTGTACATGGTTAATGATGCATTGTATTCTATGAGTTTGATATCGGAAAGAGATTGAGGAATGTATTACTTCAAGTATTGAGGACATGGAAATTGAAATACGAGTTTGAAATATAAGCTTGGCTAGTAGGATGATATGCATGAGAAGAATGCGACTGATATTGAAACGCTGATGGATATATATGATTGAATCGAAATTTTCAGGAATGAGTGTATTTTTATTGTATACTGAATTAGAGTGATATGATCATGTGTTTTGATGTCTCGAATTGCCTATAGTGTATCTGGTTATTAAATGACTAACGTAACTTTTGCAATATATTATTTGGTATTTGGATATGACCTATCAGATTTAAATGTTATAGTAACTCATGTCTAGTGATATGCGGATTGTGTTGCCTCATATATAAATATGTGATACGATGGTATATACATGCAATGTATAAATTTTGAGTAATTATTTGGTTCTACTTCCAGTTTAGAAATCTTAACGTGTTCTAGATGACAGTCACAGTTTGAGTGATGAATACATGTTAATATGGTAGTGTTTATGCATCAATAATATGTCAACGTGTTATGGAAGAAAAATGGTTGAGCCTCGTAGTCGAATGTGAAGTTGTAAAAGAACTAAAATTTTGATAAGTTTTCAAAATGTTACCCGCTTGCAAAAGCTGCCATCTAAAGTGTGTCCTCTATATGAGTATGAAAATTTTATGTATGATAAACCGTGTCGATTTTAATGAGTCGCTATTTAATTGTGATTCTTGCAAGTTGCCTAATTTTCTGTTGAATTACTGTAAAATTCTTGCTTGATGGATTGAGTTATAAAATTGTATTAAATGATTTCCTTGAAATATGCATTCGATTCTTTTCCTATGTATATCTAGTCCTTTATATTTCCTCAAAACTATAATCGCTCACACGTTAGATAAACTGTTATTTAATTAAGGTTGGTAAGTTGCTGCATAATATTTAATTGGTGAACTTATGAGATATGTAAGTACATATAAAAGTTTAATCGTATGTGAATTATGTGATGCGACCACGTGATATCCTGATATGGCATTAGTAACATGAATAGTAGGCATATGGTATGAGTATGAACCTCATTATGTGATAGCGTAACCTTGTTTATTCGTCAAGTTTAATATAGAATCGTTCCAACTATATGTTTAATATTATGACCCCAAAATGGATGTGTACTGCTCATATGTGATGTTAAAAGCGTGTTTATCTGTGCCAAGTGGCAGGATGAAATTTAATTGGTAAGCATATTAGCATGATATAGCAATCTAATGGTTATACATAATTGTGATTATTTGAACAATGTGAATCTAGTTGATGTTCTTTCGTATATTGATGGTTTACCTCTGTCTAGTCCTCTGAGTTTATAGTCCTTATAACTTTTTCGAGTATATTGTTATACCATACAGTGAATCGCATAAGGTTATACTTAGAATCTGATCACGATGTGTTGAATTATCAAATTGTTAACATATGATTTATGGAAGTACCAGTCTGGTGAATTCGTTTACTTTTATCGTTAATCCAGTTTTCATAAGTTATGAACTACAAGAATAATCTTTTAGTATAGAAGAGTCAGAATGTCTCTATGTAATCTTGTTTCGATCTATAGCTTGTAATATTGTCTTGTGGCTCGTAATTACAAATTGTCACAAATTACCACTTTAATGTTCCAAAAGTTTCAAAATGATTTCAAGTGATGATCATCCATGATAATACTTATGTTTTGATAACTATGGTTGTTGCAACATGACAAATTCTGTAGTTACGCATTGATGAAACCCTGCTTGAATGTTTAATTGTTGCGCATTGTATACAATCCTTATTTTGCGAGTCGTATATAGAAATAGTTTCATGATAAATGAAGTAATGTGAGTAGACGAGAAACGTACTTAAGTGATTGTGTTAACTCATTGATATTGGGAATGTGAAACGGTCATGTGAGTTTATAAGTGGTGAACATTTTGTGAACTATGACAATGATTCCATGTTTAATTACGTTAATTAATTCTGCTTCTATAATATGAATATGAGCATGAGACACTTTGAATTGTCAAGTATGAACTATGAGCTTTTGCTTGTTTACATTGTTGTAGATATATTAAATTTGTGTTAAAATTTCAGAGGTATGTATATGTTAGCTACCCTGAATCTGTTTTACTGCGTAACACGGTTACTACCAATCATATACTTTTGTTATTGCTCGAAGGTTATATATATTTGCATGATAATTGCTATAAGTTCTTACAAGTACTTAATTGAGTGAAAATTGGTAATTGTTCCTTCATTTTGATAGTTAATATTTTCTACTAATAAGATAATCCTCTTGTTGATAAACGGGTTGAGTTGTGAGATGGATAACTTTTTGTAATTGCTTAGTTGTTTATACATAATGGTGTTGTATTAGGTTGGTTTGGTATAGCGTCCAGATCCTTATGTTATGAACTGTGGAACAGTATATATACATACAATTATGTCAAAGAACTTGGAAGGTATGTACTGATGAGACTGAGTGGCCGTGAGTCTGGGACAAAGGCCCTGATTGAATTGTATTGAGTTGAGATTGCCGTTCAGTATTTTATCGAGTTGTCGTATTCTTTGACCTTGACTCGTGGGTGAGTAGCTTAGAGTTTGACTCTCTAAGTGTTGAACAGTTCTTTTAAGGGAATATTTGACAATATCGGTATTGGAGTAAGATGAGGATTGGTCACTAGTACTGAGTTATGAGTTATGTGACCGTTGTGTCATATCGTGTTTACGGTCCAGTGTGACCTTGGTTATTGAGTTGTATTCGGAAATTGAGATCGATATTGAGATGGAAGTTTCAATTGCGGGTTTACTTCGCCATTTCACTCACCCTGGTCTTTGGTCTTAGATGCGACGATGAGTGCGATACTTGGTTACGTGGAGTTCGATTTTTATGGGATAAAGTAATGAGTGAGATGGAGTACTGTGTTAGAATGTTTATGGGGTTACGGGGACGTAACCATGTTTTAAGGAGGGTAGGATTGTAAAATCTTATTAGTTTACGATATGATTAGTTGCTATGACATGGCTAGTTGGTGTGTCATGATTGTTTGAATATACTTGATGGTCCTGTGACTGATGTTGTGCATCTTATTGGTGGTAGATGTTATGTCGTGTCAGTTTTGTATTTGTACATGCCTAGACTAGGGATGGTGAACTTCGGGACGAAGTTCACTTTAAGGGGGGAAGACTGTAATACCCCGTAACTTCATGGTGCGTGTTAATGTGAGTTCACTTATGTTAATTGTCTTGTTATGGTGTTTTAGGTTCGGGCCTATATAAGTATGTGGTATAGGGTGTAAGCCGGTGATATATGTGTGTGGTTGAACTTCGGGACGAAGTTCATTTTAAGGGGGGAAGACTGTAATACCTCGAAATTTTATTATATTTGTTGGTAATTTTATATTTTATATTTTATATTGTGGGTAATTAAATAAACGAATGCGTTTTTATATTTTATATTTTATTGGTATATATATGTATATTTTATATATATATATATATATATAGTTATCATTGATGTCGATGGTAAAATTATATTATTTATTCGTTAGCGAGCTAAGTGTATATTACGAGTAACGATATGGCTTTTAGGCCTTGGTGGGGCTCGAAATGGGGACCTAGACTATCAAAAGTATGTTAACATGTTATGTCGTGCTAGGGTTTCGAACCTATGACCATTGGGAACTTAGTATGGGCCTCGTTTTCAGAATCCACAAGCAGCCCATGGTGATAACTCTTAAACACAACAGTCACAGGCAGTCATGTTGGAGGCATGTTTTACCCTAACCCTAGCTAAGAACTCACAACCCATCTATACACAACCCTAGCCGACACCACATAGAGGAGGAAGGAGTCCAGCACGGTGGTCTAAACCTAGACTAGGGTGGTTCGAACTGGCAAAGAGTCGGGTATGTCCACCGTTGTTTCGATTTTCACGATTTTACTGCTTGTCTTACTCGCTTTGTTTTAATCGCGTTTCATGGTTGTGGATTCTGGTCTTTACTTGTTTTTAAACTATGACGTGTGGGAGTCAGTTTTACAGTCTGGTTGTGTTGCCTTGGACACCCTAACACCGCCGTGAAGGGTGTTTGTTTAGAGGCTGTCAGTGTCGTATTCTGGGTTGTTTTTGGGTATAGTGTCTTGGTGTTAATGTTTGTTGGAGGTTCGGTTATGGGTTGCACCTGGGCTGTTGTTTTAAGGTCACGTGTGAGTCAAGGAGGAGGTTAGTAGGTGTCGTGGTGGCCAGGAGGGTGTTGTGTGGCGGTCAAGGGATTTTCCGTGGAGGCTGCGAAAAGAGAACAGGGGCAGGGGTTTTAGTTTTCTTTTGGGTCGTGTGACAGGTGGGTTTGGAGGTGGTACCACCGACGACTAGGGGGAGGTCGGTGCAGTGGTACCACCGCAGTCTGAGGGTCCAAGGGCAGGGGTGTCGTTAGTAGTGGTCTCGGTGGTCTGATGTGGGAGAGTGGTGGCCGTGGCAGGTTGTTCAGATGGGTGTCACGGGTAGAGGGTGTGGAATCAGGGATGTTTGAGTCCCTGGGCCACCTGGTCGGAGGGAGTCGAACCACCTGGTGGTGGTCACTGGTGTAGCAGCCGTGGTGGGGAGTGGTCGGTGGTGGTTGTCGGCCAAGTTTAAGGCTGAGTGCGGCTGGGGTGTTAGTGTCAAGACGTGGGGGTTGCTGGGGTAGGTTAGTTTTGTATGTTAAGTATTTTTATTCCTATTATTATTATCATTATTATTATTATTATTAATATAATTATTATTACTATTCTTATTCTTATTATTATTATTGTTATTATTGTTGTTGTTGTTTTATTCATTATCTATGTTATTGGTCAATTATTATTAAGGTGATTTTTACAATTATACGATAATCATGTTATTCATATTAGTATCGTAATTATTAAGTATATTATGGGCAAATGTTATAATTGTATATCATGCTTGGAAAATTTAAGTTCTTATTATTGTTTTATTACCCATCATGTTATTGGTAATTGTCGTGGTTGATATTGTTGTTAATATTGTTACTAGTATTATCAATAATAATACCTTATCAAATGTTATGGTTGTGTTTCATGTGCCATTATTATTATTATTGTTTACCATGGGTTGTATTTGTATGATATATACTAGTTATGTCATTGCTGTCTATATATAGTAAGTCTATAATTAGTAAGTTAATTGACAAGTGATGATTTATATAAATGAGGAGTTCATGATGATTGATGTGAATTTGGATAGGGTCGAGTAATTTTGGTAATGCGATTGTATGGGTAGAAATTGATATTAAATACTGGTTATAGGAACTGAGTTCGTGGTGGAATAATTCTGGCAGCTGTTCAATTGTCGTTCTGCAAGTTGAGGTAGGGGAAACTACTAATGTTCGATGATGTGTAAACCGTTCATAATTGATATCAAACATGTTGTTATATATTATCATGTGATCTTTATATTGTGCACTTATATTATACTGTGATAATGATGAGGCGGAGATAATGGGTCTTGTGATTGGTGTGGAGATAATGGGTCTTGTGATTGGTGTGGAGTTAATGGGTCTTGTGATTGGTGCGGAGTTAATGGGTCTTGTGATTGGTGTGGAGTATATTGGGTCTTGTGATCGGTGCGGAGTTTATTTGGTGTTGGATCGGTGCGGAGTTATTTGGCGTTGGATCAGTGCGGAGTATTTTATATTGTTGTCTTAATTATCTTTCTACTCAACCTCGCGGTTGACCCTGTGTATTCGTGTACACCTACGATGATCCGGAATGGGGAGTATATTTTACAGGTCAGTGCCAGATGGACTATGAGCTTGGGCGTGGAGAGAGACATGGCATGGACCTACTTAGAGTTTGATCACATTTAGATATCGTCAGTTGTACTTTCTTTTTATCAAGTTTGGAACTCATAACTGTTGTAAGACCAAGTGCAAATTTAATCAGTATTTATATAAAATATCTTTGGTTTGTTTACCTTGTTATTCACTACCTCGGATTTTCCGGGATGGTAACAGTCCTATTTATTTGAGAATGTCTTGCTAAAGGCTCTTAAATAAATGGGGGTGTTACACTTAAATTCCTCAAACGACATTTCTGTAATACTCCAAGATAAACCACTTATATACCATTGCTACTTCACAATCTTTATACTTCATAGATTATCAACTCTCTAATTCCTTCAATTCCCAAAACTTCCATTACTCGTCGAGTTACTGTATTCTAATCTCACACAAGGCATAAATCCTTATAATTCATTAATACCTCAAAACATGAACATTAAGATCCACTATTGACGTCCTCACACCCCTATATACAAATCCAAACGTCCTTTAAACATCACAACCTCAAAATCTCACAAATCCACAAGTTCCACCTTACTACATCAATCAGACATCCAAAGTCATTGTTGTTAGGTAGCTCCTCTAAAGTTACATCAATAATTCCGTTAAATAACGAAAGAGTAAAATTCAGTCAATTCACCAAAGATTACCTTATATACTGTTTCAATACTCATCCATCATTATCAACGATTCTTATCCTCCAAAAGTAACATCCCAAATAAACTCAAACCCAATTCCCAAAGTCAAGCATTACTGATTCACTTCACTCAACCATTCGTTTTCACTAACATCTTAAGTATATTTTCCAAATTCCTTTTACGACTTCAAACACCTCATTCATACTCTTAAAGCGTCACATTTTAATCTACTAATTCTAAATCCCAATTATGATTCCAAAGGTTAAAATCCACCAAATATCGCACGTATAATTCAATGTTTTAAACCAAGAATTCCACCAACCATTTTCACTCACTATGTAAGGCAAACAACTAAGCATTACGATCACCAAGAAATGGCTTACTACACTCCCTAAACGTTTTCAGTAAGATTACTTCTCAAAATAAGGGTTAGGGGTTATCTTCGAACAAAATCCTCAATATCCTACTAAGCTAGGCTACGTACGAAGCGCCACGGGAAAAGGTAAGTAACAAGGATATGGTTAAGTCGAGAAGTCACGGAAGTGGCTTTCGAGTTAAGATAGAAGATAGTTCGGGAAGGGAGGATATGCCTCTGGCTAGTGGAGCGTATAACCACTGCCTCCAGCTACGGAGCGTATAACCACTGCCTCCGAATACTATGTATAGCGTATAACCACTGCCTATATGCCTAAGACCTGGCCAGACCTCTCGATGTAATGCCTTACACCGAACGACACACGGGGACCGGAGACCAATCCCGAACATAGATAAATTCCCATTGCATGGGTGGCGTTAGTTCATTACAGTGATACACAAATCGTACCACCGCTATCTATTCACATGTCAAGGCAACATAACCGTCACCAACACAATTTTAGGATGACATAACCGTCACCTACACAAGCTTAGGATAACATAACCGTTAACCCACTCATTTAAACATACATGAGCCAATGAAAGATGAATAAAACAACACTTATATTCGTTCCATGCCGAAAGAGAATACACGGAATTGAATAATGAAACAAAAGTTCTAAACGCATTTCACATTACAGCTGTCCTCTGCCGTAATATTCATAATTAATTCAAATAAAATCTAAATGATACAAGACAAATTGGGTCAGATTAATAAGACTTTTATCTACAATATTTGTCAAATAGACATTTTCAAAATACGAACTTAACAGAGGGTTATTGTCTGATCTTTACAGTGTGTCAGAAATCGTCACACCAAATGTATTGCTTCATAAAACGGGTTTAACAAATCATTTTGGGGCAAAACAAACTCCTAACATCATCTACACTCTTCAAAATTTAATTATTGAAAAGGACCAGAATAGTTTCAAAGTATAAAAATGGTTTTCGAAACAATCCTTGAGCTACTGTCCATTCTGCGAGTATTTCAGCGCAATGTTCGTAAATAATTTATTGTGAACAAACGGCATGCAAGAAAATTACGAAATTTTAGAGGTAGATTCTTAACTTAAAATAAACAGGGGTCTCTTTTCAACATTTTCAAAGACGGATAATCTAAGATGTCGAAATATATTGTACAAGACAATGGACAGATTTGTCAAGGTGCTGAAACTTTATCAAATAACCAAAGTAAACCAAGCATTATGAACTTGAAAGACTATCAAACTAATCATCCTCAAAGATCACAACCTCATTTAACAATACAATCCTTAATGAATTTCCAACTAGAATATCATCCAACACAACCATGCAAAATGGAATTCATCCAAACATATGATTTATGAACTTAATCATGTCACTATTTAACCAAACACAGTTCTAGTATACTAAACATTACTAGCATATAGATCACATGCAAACATAGACGATAAGTCGAGTAACCCATCACCGTTACCTTATAACTCTTCAATAAGCATGATTTTGAACTTAAAGCCACTCCGGTTTGGACAACCGAACTAGCTACACATAAATAAACGAGGTTAGCTATGAGAACCGTGCATTAAAGCCACGACTTGAGTATATTAAGGAATAAATTTGATACTTTTATTACCTAGAAAGATGGAGGGCGAGGAGAGGAAGAGATAGGCGCGAGAATCGTCGAAAACGGATAAGAAACGAAGATTTTACGATCGCTTTAAGGTTGAAGGTGTGCATAATAATGTTTGTGTTTGGTGTGCTCCAGACGAACAAATGGAGGAAGGAAGGAATCTTTTATATTATTGACAAGTGCTTGCATGCCAAGGAAGACCTTGGGCAGCAAGGAACTTAGTGTTCCCCTCCTTGCCATGTGTAGAAATAGTAACACCAAGTGTCGTAGGTTATTAGGCCAAGTGTCGAGGAGTTTAGGCCATGTGTTGAAAGGATTACGCCATTTGTCGAGGACCTTAGGCCATGTGTAAGAAGTGATTACGACATGTGTCTAAGGTCATAGGACAAGTGGAAGATTTGCTTAGGCTATGTGTCGAAGTTCTTAGGTCAAGAGGAAGAGGTAGCAACGAGCGAAAGTCTCGTCGGCGGATTTTCTGCGACACCCTTTCGTATTTTGGCCATAACTTCCTCCACAGAACTCGTATTAAGGTGTTTTCGGTGGCGTTGGAAAGCTAAGAAAAAGTGCTAAAACTTTTATTTTATAAGCAAAAGCTATATATGTCAATAAAATATCTTAAAATTAGCAACAAGGACAGATTAGCGTTTCACAAGTTTAAGAAGTATAACTTTAAGACGGACATATTAATATCATTGTCAAATACGATAGATTTTAAATCGAATTTTATTTATTGTGGAACATTATTATTTCTAAAATAAGATGTTAATAATATATAAATACTTGGAAATTAAAGGGTGTTGCAAATTTCTCTTAAGTTTTTCAGTAAATAAACATTAAGATTCAATAAGCAGCCTAGGGTCGAATAGTGGTTCACTTCTTCTAAGCTTAAGTCATAAACTCTCCAAGTATTCAACTATTATAGCCAATGATTCGCATTCCCCAACAACGGCCTCTCTTAGCTCAATCACTCACCTAAGTCAAGTGATACTAACTCACTTCACTCATCCACACATCATCCTTAGCATCTTAAGCCTATTCTTCTAGGTCGCTCTATATCGTCAAGTATCTTATCTAACTCCTTGAACGGTACTCTTCAATCCACATATTTTCACAATCTAAGTATGGTTCTCAAGCTTAAGCGCCACAAAAGACTACGTAAACAACTCACCCTTCAAGAAAGCATCCTATCACTCACTTTCACTCTCCCAATCGGATAGACAATTAGACCCTTGGATCACCAAAACATGTCTCTCGATACCTCTTAAGTTATTCCTCAAATAACAATATTTCACATAACACAGCTTACGGTTATCCTAAGACTAGTTCCTCCAAATCCAATAAAAGGGAAGATTACTTAGAGGGCACCTTAAGAAGGCAAGCAACAAGGTTAAGCTGAAAAGATATGAAGATCTGTTCAAGTGAGATAGACAAATATTCTAAAAGAAGGATGTGCATCCGGAGTTATCAAAGAAGGTGGTGCACAAAAAAAGAGGAGTATCTTCAAGGCTCAGAAGCATTCTCCAATAGTAGCACGAACATTCTATCTTCGGTAGAAACTCCGATCTCCACCGTCAAATGGATAAGCCCACGGTTCGTCGATTGAAAGATATAAAAGTGAAATCGATGACAATCAACAAACACGTTAGAGCCTAATAAAAGCAATCACAAAACAGACTACAATATAAGTCCTTAAATGTACCCCATCTCTCATTCATTATTCAATTATATGGTCAAGTTAAGGTTGGGGGTTACATGAGTGCGTCGAGAGCGATAACGCTCTGATACCAACTGTAAAACCCCTCGCGAAAGCGGAAATGATAAACACACAAAGTACTAAAAATGCAGCGGAATTAAAACTTTTTAACATAAACAACATGCGAGGTGAATTAAAACTGAAAACTGAAACTGATATAAACAGAAATAGATAAGTATAACTGTCTAAGTACTGAAGGTAAATATATACAAACAGCCAGGGATGGTACATCCCTACAGGCACTCAAAAACAACTGTATCAAAACTAGAGTCTAGCTATCGTAGTGTGTAAGTCAATAGATGATAAGCGGATCATTACTCGCTAGCTCTCAGCAACCCCTGCCAACCTGCATGTACCTACATACATGTAAACATGTACGCCACAATCAGTGGGGAGTGACTAGAGTTCTCCTAGCCACCTTTTGTAACGACACGTAACAAGCAATACAAAACAGAATACTCCAGCATATATAAACATGTGAAGCATACGATATCTCAATAACTGAAACTCATCTCATCATGCAATTACTAATGCAAGGCTCTCAACCAACTTAGGAAACTATTTGGAAGGAGAGCCGGTTTCCCTTCCGGTTGCCCGGCCGGGGGGTCTTTCAGTCCAAACCATTTACGAAACTGACTAAAGAGTCATCCAATGCCTTGGATGAACAATATCAAAGTCAAGGTATCATACTCATCAATATCAACATCCATATCTGACACTGTACCAACTCTAGGCAAGCAGATAAAACTCAGCAAGTATAAGGTTCAACGGTCAACTTAAGACATAACCTACATACCAATCATTTCGCAAGTATAGAGGTTCAGCGGTCAACTTAAGACATAACCTATATACCAAACATCCAGCAAGTATAAAGGTTCAGCGGTCAACTTAAGACATAACCTAAATACCAAATTCACAAGCAAGGACTCAGAGGCCGACTTAAGGCATAGACCTGCCAATCAACAAGACACTAGAATTAGAGGCCAACTTAAGGCATAGACTAGCACCCAATAAGTAAAGAACTCAGAGGCCAACTTAAGGCATGTCCCTTTACTGCATCACAAGACACTAGACTCAGAGGTCAGCTTAAGGCATGTCCTAGCATCAACATCTGCACTCCGGGCAAGGTGTAAGTGCCTTAGCTACCCCGTTGTGCAGCTGCTCTACTCGTCAGACTCAGAGGCTAACTTAAGGCATGTTCCAACGCGATCACAATCAAACATGTTTGGGCTCAAAGGCTAGCTTAAGGCATATCCCAGACACGACAACCATACACATATAGGGCTCAGAGGCCAACTTAAGGCATATCCCCATATATGACAACAAGCTCACGTATTAAGCTCAGAGGCCAGCTTAAGACATATCTTAATACGCATCATTACAATATCATCCAAATATAGAAACTAATCTATAGATCTACTTTCTTATACTTCTAATCAACACTTAATTGATCCCGGGAACTAAGTTGAGGGAGAGCCGGTTTCCCTTTCGGTTACCCGACCGGGGGGTCTCTATCCTCTCTCCATTCCCGAACCCAATATAGTGTCGCCCATCCTCCAGGGACCTCAAACACACATCAAAGGTACACGGAACGAATCTCAAATAAAACCGAATAACCGTTTGAAAGTTATAAGCGAAACAATGGGAACAGGGGCTCTCAGCCGGTCCCAGACCGTCTGCCGGCCAACCGGCTAGGGTTCCATTCCCCTAAGCCTTTACAAAATCTGAAATAAATGAGGAGAGGCTCTCAGCCGGTGGACCGTCCGCCGGCCAGCCGGCTGGGAGTCCCTTCCCATAGCCAATTTTCAAATATCCAAAATATAAGGAGTGACTCTGAGCCGGTGGACCGGCTGCCGGTCAGCCGGCTGGGAGTCACTTCCCAAGCCTTTGCAAATTTTCCAAAATACCCAATAAGTATCCTGAGCCGGCCGACCGGCGGCCTACCTACCGGCTCAGGACCCTTTCTCCTAAATTCCCGAACATACGAAAAACAAACACTCTGACTCTGAGCCGGCCGACCGGCTGCCGGTCAGCCTACCGGCTCAGAGTCCCTGCACGAGAAAATCGCATTTTCTTACAAGACTCAAATCATCCCAAATCGATTCTAAACTTCTAAAATCGCAACATACAATGTTTACCCAGCATATATCATTCTCAAGTACACCAAATACAACCATCCAATTCCACAAATAAACCTCAATAAGATTATTCTTGTATCCGTCTTAAGCATACAAATTTCTGAAATTGAACAATAAGCATGTATAGCATAAACAAATCATATGAAGGTCTTTCTTAAGGATTCCTAGCATGATACTAAGTCCCATTAACAACAACAACATGAAAAATCAGAACCCTTAAACCATCTTAAACAAGTAAAGTGCTAATATCACAATAAGGCCGAGTTTCTCATTATCTTCACCTTTACTTAGCGAAACCTTCAAGATCTGGTTCAATAATCACCAAGTCCTGTTCCGGGCTAACACAAACACCGCCTAAAACAACGAAACATCACAACTATTCACGAATTTCGAAATACTTCAAACATGCCGAAATTGCAACTGTCACAAAATGCAAGATTGATTACCTTAAAACTACGGGCTCGAGATAAGGAATCCGTGGCCGCGAAAATCGTCTCAATCGGATAAGAAACGAAGATTCTATGAGCATTTTAAGATTCAAGGAGAAATTCTCAATAATGTGTTTGTTGTTATGTTTTAAATCTGAAAAATGAAATGAAGGAGGGAGGTAGAGGATAAAGGAGTTAGGGTTTTGTGAGGAAAAAGAGGGGAAATGAGTCCATTAACAAGTTAGGCCCATAAGACAAGTTTTAAGACAGTTTAAACTAAGAACACCGACTTAAGATCACTATAAACTTAAGAGATATAAATATTTTCCGGACTATGAAATTAAATTGCTAAGACGCAAATTACGCAATTAAATGAAATCTTATTTAAATCCTTTAAAAATATACTCACATAAATTAATTAGTTATTTAAATGAAATCCCAAAAATTACGAAATATAAATTATTTCTCGAGCTTGAACTTAAAACCTTTAAATATTGTTTACGAAAATGCGGGATGTTACATACCTTGACTTAGAATTGGAAATCGTAGAACAATGCAATATGAAATAACATGGAATACCTATTTCTCCTCTTATTTTTTGCATATGTATGGAATACCTAACCAGAATGATGGAGTATGCCACTGACAGATGGTATTTTAGATTCCATCCAATGTGCAAAGGCTTGAAGCTGAATCGTCTTTTGTTTGCGGATGATGTATTGATGTTCAGTAAGGGAGATGTGAGATCCATGATGCTGATGTTGAGAACTGTGTCTACTTTCTCTGCTACTTCTGGACTTAAAGTAAATGCATCTAAATCAGAAGTAGTTTTTGGTGGTGTTCAAGAGTCTGTGAAGCAGGATATCTTGGAGGTTTCAGGCTTCAAAGAAGGGACTCTTCCCTTCAAATACTTGGGTATCCCTATTCAGTCAGGAAGATTGTCAAAGCATGACTGCAATGTCCTTATCAATACTCTTTGCAGTAGGATAAGGGGTCTAGGAGGAAGGAAACTCAGTTATGCCGGTCGTTTGGTTTTAATAAACTCAGTGTTGAATACACTTCATCAATATTGGGCCACAATTTTCTTAATTCCTAAGGGAGTGATAAGAAGGATTGAGAGCATATGTAGGAATTATTTTTGGAATGGCCAAGCAGAATATCAAAGAGTCCCTTTAGTGGCCTGGGAGAAGGTTTGTCAAGTCAAGAAGGAAGGTGGTTTAGCTATAAAGAATGCAGGTAACTGCAACATAGCCTTTGTGGGTAAATTGGTGGATTGGCTTCATACTAAAGCTGACAGATTGTGGGTCTTGTGGATAGACCATGTCTACTTGAAAGGAATGGCTTGGGCAGATTATGATCCTCCTCCAGACTCCAACTGGAACTGGAGGAACATTTGCAAAATCAAAAACAAACTGGCACCTGGTTACCAGGCAGGCCAATGGGTTTATGGTACTAATAGATATACTGTTCGTTCTTGTTATCAGTGGATGCAGGGGCACCCCCCCTGTTCCTTGGTACAATCTGGTTTGGAATAAGTGGAAGGTGCCTAAACATTCCATTAATAGCTGGTTGATAATGCAGGAGGGCTTGAATACAAGAGATAAGCTGGCTAGGATTGGTATTTGTGACCATGACATGTGTGTGTACAGTCAGCTCATTATGACTGGTATTGAGGATTGGATGCATTTGACTTTGAGGAGGCCTGCTAGAGGGGTGACTTATTTACAGAAAAGGGTAAGGTATATGGCTGTGTCTGCTGGCTGGTACTTCATATGGCACCAGCGGAATGAATGTCGTATTCAATGCAGTTTAGTGAGACCAGAGAAGATCGTAAAGGACATACAGTGTATAATCAAGGCAAGAATTGTAAAACCCCTCGCGAAAGCGGAAATATAAAACATACAAAATACTAAAAATGCAGCGGAATTAAAACTTTTTAACATAACTAACATGCGAGGTGAATTAAAAACTGTAACTGAAAGTAAAAATACATATACAAACAGCCTGGGATGGTACATCGCTACAGGCACTCAAACTGAAATGTAAACTAAGTCTAGCTAACGTAAACGTGTGAGTCAATCGATGAATAGGATCATCGCTCGCTAGCTCCATGCAACCCTCTGCCAACCACCTGTCATGTACCTACATACATGTAAACATGTACGCCACAATCAGTGGGGAGTGACTAGAGTTCTCCTAGCCACCTTTTGTGACAACACGTAACACATAAAGCAATACAGAATACTCCAACATATATAACATGTGAAGCATAAACAACTCATCAACTCTCCTCATACTATCATGCAAACTCTAGTGCACGGCTCTCAACCAACTTCATAAACCGTTAGGAAGGAGAGCCGGTTTCCCTACTGGTTACCCAGTCGGGGGGTCTTTCAATCCAACTATTTATGAAACCGATAAAAGAGTCATCCAATGCCTTGGATGAACAGATTACAACTCAAGTGATATATTCACAAACTTCAACATGCATATCTGACACTGTACCAAACTCTAAGGCAAGCAGATATAACATCAAGTAAAGAGGTTCAGCGGTCAACTTAAGACATAACCTAATTACCAAACATTCAGCAAGTATAAAGGTTCAGGGGCGACATCTTAACGCATAACCTAGATACCAAGTTCACAATATCAAGCAAGGACTCAGAGGCGAAAACTCAACGCATGGACCGGCTATCACAGAACACTAGACTCAGAGGCGAAAACTCAACGCATGGACTAGCATTCAATTCACTATCACAAGTAAGGAACTCAGAGGCGAAAACTCAACGCATGTTCCCCTACTACATCACAAGGTACTAAACTCAGAGGCGAAAACTCAACGCATGTTCTAGCACCAAACACCTGGACTCCGGGTAAGGTATGACAACCTGACTGCCCCGTCGTGCAGTTGCTCTACTCGTCAGACTCAGAGGCCAGCTTAAGGCATGTCCTGACGCGATCACACATACATGTCTGGACTCAGAGGCGAAAACGCAACGCATGTCCCGGACACGACAAACAGACATGTATGGAACTCAGAGGCGAAAACTCAACGCATGTTCCCATACACGACAAACAACCTACGTATTAAGTTCAGAGGCCAGCTTAAGGCATAACTTAATACGCATCAAAACAATATCATCCAAGTCTATGAACTACTCTATAGTTCTACCTTTAACTTCTAATCAACACTTAATTGACCCCGGGAACTAAGTTGAGGGAGAGCCGGTTTCCCTTTCGGTTACCCGACCGGGGGGTCTCTATCCTTACTCCATTCCCGAACCCAATATAATGTTGCCCATCCTCCGGGGACCTCAAATACATATCACGGGTACACAAAACGAGTTTCAATAAAAACCGATTAACCGATTGAAAGTTACGAATGAATTACAACAAAACCGCCTACAGGGGTCCCCAGCCGGTCGGCCGGCTGGTGACCCTCTCAGACTTTCTCTTTAAAAACAAGGAATCACAAGAGACTCCCAGCCGGTCGGCAGGCAGCCGGTCGGCAGGCAGCCGGTCGGCCGGCTGGGAACCCAATACCCTAGCCTTCATAAACTCGTAAGCCATTCCCACACGTACTCCCAGCCGGCTGGCAGGCGGCCGGTCTGCCGGCTGGGCTCCCTTTCTTTCCTATGTTCTTCGCAAAACAACACAAAACACTACACAAGAGACTACCAGCCGGTCGGCAGGCAGCCGGTCGGCCGGCTGGCAGTCCTAAGGCCAAAAACTTCAAAATACGAAAAACACTCAAGATGCGCTCCCAGCCGGTCGACCGGCGGCCGGTCGGTCGACCGGCTCAGAGAGCCTGATACGAATTTCGGGTTTTTCCAGCCCTTTCAAAACTTCACAATTCGACATACAATCTTCAATAATGGCTACAAGTATGATTTGCCCAACATTATAAACATCCAATACTACTATCCTAACAGCATACAAATCCCATAACAATCCTCAAATGATTATATCAAGTATCCGTCGCAAAATGTGTAAATCTTCAGAAAACAACATATGAGCATACGAACATCAACAAGCATGAATTCATCACAATAAAACATTCCTAATCATGTTACTAAGTCCTTTAAACATTATACTTCAACAAAATCAGAAACTAATCATAAGAACACATCAAACTTGCTAATATACACATAAAGGCCGAGTTTCTCATTATCGTCACCTTTAGTTAGCGAAACCTTCAAGATCTTGTTCAATAATCACCAAGTCCTCTTCCGGCTAACACAAACACCGCCTAAAACGACAAAACATCAAAACTAATCACGAATTTCGAAATATCCCAAACAGGCCGAAATTTCAACTGTCACAAAATGCAAGATTGATTACCTTAAAACGACGGGCTCGAGACAAGGAATCCGTAGCCGCGAAAATCGTCTTAATCGGATAAGAAACGAAGATTTTATGAACGTTTTAAGGTTGAAGGAGAAAAGATGCAAAAATGGTGTTTGCTAAATGTTTGCAAATCTGAAAAATGAAATGAAGAAGAGAGGTGGAGGATGGTGGGGTTAGGGTTTTGTGAGGAAAAAGAGGGGAAATGGGTCCATTAACAAGTTAGGCCCATAAGACAAGTTTTAAGACGGTTTAAGTTAAAAACACCAACTTAAGGTAACTATAAACTTACGACGATATAAATATTTCCGGACTATGAAATTAAATTGCTAAGACGTAAATTAAGCAGTTAAATGAAACCTTATTTAAATCCTTTAAAATATTCTCGTATAAATTAATCAGTTATTTAAATGAATTTCCACAAATTACGAAATATAAATTATTTCTCGAACTTGAACTTAAAATCTTTAAACTTCCAAGTCCCGAAATATTGGGATGTTACAATCACCCCATCTTTCAAAAAGTTTCGTCCTCGAAACTTGAAAACAGAAGTAAGTACGGAAACAACTCTAGCTATCAAAACGTACTACCTGGGTTATGGTAACCCAAAACTTTAACTTTCGAAAAGGTTTCAAAAACAAATAGAGTCTAAGGCACAAGTCTTGTCAATGGACATTGGGATTCTCGTTATGTATTCAAGAGTCCGACGTTCCAAATCTGAGACAAGTCCCAAAATTAAATCGATAAGGTTCAAAATTTAGATTGATTCGGTGTTGATAAGCACATCATAGGTTATCAGACGTCTCCAATAACAAGTTGCAGTGGCAGTCAACGCTGAAATCCATCAAAGTTGTAAAACGTTCTGCTCTTTAAAATCAAGTTTTCCTCAAAATCAACCTTTATTTACTTTCAACAAAAGAGGGAGCAGTTTCCAAATCCTCAAAACAATTAAGATTTTCCAAAAATTACAACTTTTAGGGTTAACAATAGTGAACAAATTCCAAAAAGAGTCACCGGGAGCGTAGAAACGATCATAGAGATTACTTTCGACACGAAGGATTGAGAGTTTCTAGTTTCACAGCTGACAGAACACGCGAGGAAGGATCGAAGGAATGAAACAACCAGGTTAGAGGTCAAGGACGACGGTAACTCTTGCCGAATCATGGGTACACTAACCGCTCAATCCGTAATCAAAACATCGTTACAACGATTCCTAGTATATCCCAAGAATGACAGTTCAGGTGATCTCTAGACTCTCAATGGTTTCACGATCCCTCTTACCATTATCTCATCCACAGAACAAGGTATTCCTCAACAAGAAGTCTTCCAAAACTCTGAACCGGAATTCTATCACCATAACAACGAATACTCAAAACCCAAGATATGGTATTCATCATCCTATAACCTTAAATTTTAACGGTTCGATCCTGACAAACCCATTCCACAAGGTTTGACATCCTAAGTTCCCAAATTTTATAATCACAGTGATCAATCAAATCGAGACTTTACTAAGGTAACAACTCTTAAATCCTCTTGTTTCCAACTACTGACCGACAACATGCATCCCAAATGAAGTTCCAAAGAAGTAACAATTTTCACTCTTATAGTTTCCATAAGGTTTAGACATTCATATTCCGAGATTCCTCAATTGATATTTATGAACACTTACAAGTTTCAAATTTCCACTCTATGATTACCCCAAACATCAACGGCTACCCGTAAGTACGTCAATAGGCAAATGCCGAGGTTCTATAAGTAACTCAAGGTCAATACTCAGTCAGCTCCATAAGTCCACTTGTAAATGTCTTAATATTCTCACACAGTTACCAATAACTCTCGTTCCTTAAGTAAGTGATCCCTCCTGCGATTAAGCAATTTCTCAAGATCAAGTAGCACTAACTTACCTCATTCATCCATTTGACCACTTCATCACTATCTAAGGCACATTCCTCTAAATTCATCTATAACTCCAAGCATTCTATTCAAATCCTCAAATGGTGCTTAGAAATCTACAAAGATCACTTACACACAATCCATCTAACATGGACTCTCAAGACGGCACACTGTCCAACATTGCCCGAACATTATTCTCACCAACTCTCTCAACCAAATCCTGACAACGCAGAACCAAGCATTCCTCAAGGCATATATCTCTACCCCAAGAACAGGTCGATCTCGCCACTAATCTAAATGAAAAGGAACAAGGCTCACGGAAGAAGAGATGAGATATGAACCTCAGAGACAAACACGATACAGGTTCCGAGAGAGTCATAAGAAAACGACTCGAGGAACAACGAGATGACAAGGTAAAAAACTTTAGGCTATGGACTCCAATGAAATTGAAGCCATGATCAGAAGGAGAAGCAAAGGAAAGGAAAGGAGAGAAGCGACATGAAAGAAACGATTACGGACATCTCCCAAGGTGCGGGTCTCTCACTATTCTCACGGGATTCTCACTTCTTACTTTCCACATCAAGTCATTCAATTATCGGTTCTCACGAACAATTCCTCCAATGATTTATATACCCTAATCTTTCAAACTTTAAACGGTATCTACCTATTCCAAAAGTTTGAGATGTCTCATCTCTGCTAGTCCCTCAAATGACAATTCAATAACACTTTCAGGTTATCGCCCCTATATGCTATATCCACTTTACTTACCTCACTGTCCACAAGTTAACAATTTTTAACCATCAAGTTTCTGAACTTCCATCTCTCAATAAAGTACTTCATCCCATCCACATACTGGTGGTGCAACCTCAAATTCCTCTTAAGTTTTTCAATAAATAAACGCTAAGATTTATTAAGCAACCTAGGGTCACATAGTGATTCACTTCCTCTAAGCCTAAGTCAACCTCTTCGAATATTCCACTATTATAGCAAATGATTCATATTCCTCAACAACGAGCCTTTCTCAGCTCAATCACTCGCCTAAGTCAATTGACCCTAACTCACTTTACTCATCTGTTCTTTTTCATTAGTATCTTAAGCCCATTCTTCTAGGTCGCTCTATATCCTCAATTATCTTATAAACTCCTTAACATTACACTACAATCCACAAACTTTTACGATCTAAGCATGGTTCTCAAGGTTAGGTTCCACCGAATACTAAGTATACAACTCAACCTTCAAGCAAGTATCCTATCACTCACCTTTTACTCTCCCAATTGGATAGACAACTAGACCCTTGGGTCACCAAAACATGTCTCTCGATACCTCTTAAGTTATTCCTCAAATAACAATATTTCTCATAACACAGCTTACGGTTGTCCTAAGACTAGTTCCTCCAAATCCATTAAAGGAAAGATTACCTAGAGGGCACCTTAAGGAAGCAAGTAACGAGGTTAAGCTGAAAAGATATGAAGATCCGTTCAGGTGAGATAGACAGATATTCTAGAAGAAGAATATGCATTCGGAGTTATCAAAGAAGGTGATGCACAAAGGAAGAGGAGTATCTTCAAGGTTCAGAAGCATTCTCCAACAATAGCACGAATCCTCTATCTTCGGTAGAAACTCCGATCTCCACCGCCAAATGGATAAGCCCACGGTTCGTCGATCGGGAGGTATAAAAGTGCAGTCAATGACAATCAACAAACACGTTAGAGCCTAATAAGAGCAATCACAAAACAGACTACAATATAAGTCCTTAAATCTAACTCATCTCTCATTCATTATTTAGTTATATGGTCAAGTTAAGGTTGGGGGTCACATGAGTGCGTCGGGAGCAATAATGCTCTGATACCAACTGTAAAACCCTTCGCGAAAGCGGAAATATAAAACATACAAAATACTAAAAATGCAGCGGAATTAAAACTTTTTAACATAACAAACATGCGAGGTGAATTAAAAACTGTAACTGAAAGTAAAAATACATATACAAACAGCCTGGGATGGTACATCCCTACAGGCACTCAAACTGAAATGTAAACTAAGTCTAGCTAACGTAAACGTGTGAGTCAATCGATGAATAGGATCATCGCTCGCTAGCTCCATGCAACCCTCTGCCAACCACCTGTCATGTACCTACATACATGTAAACATGTACGCCACAATCAGTGGGGAGTGACTAGAGTTCTCCTAGCCACCTTTTGTGACAACACGTAACACATAAAGCAATACAGAATACTCCAACATATATAACATGTGAAGCATAAACAACTCATCAACTGTCCTCATACTATCATGCAAACTCTAGTGCACGGCTCTCAATCAACTTCATAAACCGTTAGGAAGGAGAGCCGGTTTCCCTACTGGTTACCCAGTCGGGGGGTCTTTCAATCCAACTATTTATGAAACCGATAAAAGAGTCATCCAATGCCTTGGATGAACAGATTACAACTCAAGTGATATATTCACAAACTTCAACATGCATATCTGACACTGTACCAAACTCTAAGGCAAGCAGATATAACATCAAGTAAAGAGGTTCAGCGGTCAACTTAAGACATAATCTAATTACCAAACATTCAGCAAGTATAAAGGTTCAGAGGCGACATCTTAACGCATAACCTAGATACCAAGTTCACAATATCAAGCAAGGACGCAGAGGCGAAAACTCAACGCATGGACCGGCTATCACAGAACACTAGACTCAGAGGCGAAAACTCAACGCATGGACTAGCATTCAATTCACTATCACAAGTAAGGAACTCAGAGGCGAAAACTCAACGCATGTTCCCCTACTACATCACAAGGTACTAAACTCAGAGGCGAAAACTCAACGCATGTTCTAGCACCAAACACCTGCACTCCGGGTAAGGTATGACAACCTGACTGCCCCGTCGTGCAGTTGCTCTACTCGTCAGACTCAGAGGCCAGCTTAAGGCATGTCCTAACGCGATCACACATACATGTCTGGACTCAGAGGCGAAAACTCAACGCATGTCCCAGACACGACAAACAGACATGTATGGAACTCAGAGGCGAAAACTCAACGCATGTTCCCATACACGACAAACAACCTACGTATTAAGTTCAGAGGCCAGCTTAAGGCATAACTTAATACGCATCAAAACAATATCATCCAAGTCTATGAACTACTCTATAGTTCTACCTTTAACTTCTAATCAACACTTAATTGACCCCGGGAACTAAGTTGAGGGAGAGCCGGTTTCCCTTTCGGTTACCCGACCGGGGGGTCTCTATCCTTACTCCATTCCCGAACCCAATATAATGTTGCCCATCCTCCGGGGACCTCAAATACATATCACGGGTACACAAAACGAGTTTCAATAAAAACCGATTAACCGATTGAAAGTTACGAATGAATTACAACAAAACCGCCTACAGGGGTCCCCAGCCGGTCGGCCGGCTGTGACCCTCTCAGACTTTCTCTTTAAAAACAAGGAATCACAAGAGACTCCCAGCCGGTCGGCAGGCAGCCGGTCGGCCGGCTGGGAACCCAATACCCTAGCCTTCATAAACTCGTAAGCCATTCCCACACGTACTCCCAGCCGGCTGGCAGGCGGCCGGTCTGCCGGCTGGGCTCCCTTTCTTTCCTATGTTCTTCGCAAAACAACACAAAACACTACACAAGAGACTACCAGCCGGTCGGCCGGCTGGCAGTCCTAAGGCCAAAAACTTCAAAATACGAAAAACACTCAAGATGCGCTCCCAGCCGGTCGACCGGCGGCCGGTCGGTCGACCGGCTCAGAGAGCCTGATACGAATTTCGGGTTTTTCCAGCCCTTTCAAAACTTCACAATTCGACATACAATCTTCAATAATGGCTACAAGTATGATTTGCCCAACATTATAAACATCCAATACTACTATCCTAACAGCATACAAATCCCATAACAATCCTCAAATGATTATATCAAGTATCCGTCGCAAAATGTGTAAATCTTCAGAAAACAACATATGAGCATACGAACATCAACAAGCATGAATTCATCACAATAAAACATTCCTAATCATGTTACTAAGTCCTTTAAACATTATACTTCAACAAAATCAGAAACTAATCATAAGAACACATCAAACTTGCTAATATACACATAAAGGCCGAGTTTCTCATTATCGTCACCTTTAGTTAGCGAAACCTTCAAGATCTTGTTCAATAATCACCAAGTCCTCTTCCGGCTAACACAAACACCGCCTAAAACGACAAAACATCAAAACTAATCACGAATTTCGAAATATCCCAAACAGGCCGAAATTTCAACTGTCACAAAATGCAAGATTGATTACCTTAAAACGACGGGCTCGAGACAAGGAATCCGTAGCCGCGAAAATCGTCTTAATCGGATAAGAAACGAAGATTTTATGAACGTTTTAAGGTTGAAGGAGAAAAGATGCAAAAATGGTGTTTGCTAAATGTTTGCAAATCTGAAAAATGAAATGAAGAAGAGAGGTGGAGGATGGTGGGGTTAGGGTTTTGTGAGGAAAAAGAGGGGAAATGGGTCCATTAACAAGTTAGGCCCATAAGACAAGTTTTAAGACGGTTTAAGTTAAAAACACCAACTTAAGGTAACTATAAACTTACGACGATATAAATATTTCCGGACTATGAAATTAAATTGCTAAGACGTAAATTAAGCAGTTAAATGAAACCTTATTTAAATCCTTTAAAATATTCTCGTATAAATTAATCAGTTATTTAAATGAATTTCCACAAATTACGAAATATAAATTATTTCTCGAACTTGAACTTAAAATCTTTAAACTTCCAAGTCCCGAAATATTGGGATGTTACAAGAATCAAGCAACAAGCATCTGATTTCTTAACGAGGAGGGATCAAATTTGGCTATCTAGCATCCATTGTATAGAATAGTCTTTGGACTATCTTAATTTTGTAATAGCCTTTTTCAAGCATTATAATATAAACTCACATTTAACCAAAAAAAAAAAAAAATAAAATAAAATAAAATAAAAAATGACATGGAAATGAAAATTTGAATATAACTTGAAATGTAATTACTAAAGGGAAATAATAAACTAAGTTAAGCTAAGCTAAACTAATTAACAACTAATATTTAGAGAGAAGTCTATATAAAAAAATGTGTAAAAGATGATGTATAAAAGTGTACAAGAGTCGTAGCTTAGAGCTAGTATTTATAGGAGATCATTTTTTTTTTTTGGGGATAGGAGATCAATTTAATAACATATGTAGCTGAAAGTTACCAACCCCTATAGGGGACACCAATCCCAATTGAGGTTATCAACCCCGATCGGGGACACAGATCTTCAGGTTTAATTCTCTTAACTCCTCACTTAATTGTGAGGAGTATCCAATGTTGGCGATTAATCACCCGGTTTAAGATCTTCATTTGGCATATTAATCTTCTTTGGAATCCCATGTTCTCTACCATAATTTGGACTTTCATTTGTGGGCTTGACTTTGCATTGACTTCAATTTGCATTTTATTTTAATTCCAACATTAATCCATGCAAAATCCCATGCAACATCCAACATTTAGTCCATTGCTTGCTTATTCTTGGTCATAGTTAGTCATGCTTCTAGTTCTGACATAATTTGTAGTATTTTTAGCCCAATTAAGTCAATTTCCTACAAAACATACTTGAAAACACAATTTGCACTAGAAATATAATATTAGCTTAAAATCATTTAAATAAGTGTTAAATGACACATAAAATAAAGCTAATATAAGGGGTTAAATCATGCATAAATATCACTTATCAGTAAAATAAGTCATTTTAAATTTAGTTAGTATAATTCAAAACATTTTGTAATTATAACTAACTTATCAATCTTATCTCGCATGTTTCATAAACATTGATTAATCATAGAAATATAATATTGTAATTACTAAATTAAATCTTATTTAATCATATTGCAATAAGATATAAAATTCTCATTTTTGTTCAATTTTAAGGAATTAATTAATCTGTATTAATATACAATTAATTCATCTTACAGTTTTGGAATCGTCCTTTAAGTATGACATTAAGGGATCAACTGATCACCACCGTCAAACAACAGTAATGTC
The DNA here is from genome assembly GCA_029255685.2 of Silene conica. Taxonomy (NCBI): domain Eukaryota; kingdom Viridiplantae; phylum Streptophyta; class Magnoliopsida; order Caryophyllales; family Caryophyllaceae; genus Silene; species Silene conica. Next base: position 26,995,100 of record CM055314.2, on the reverse strand, counting down.
AAACTATAGTGAGCCAATCATTACTAATTAATAATGATCAGTTGACTTATAAAAGAATCATCCTTACATATTCCCTATCTTGAGATTTTTACCGATACTAAAATCACGTGATCACACTATAGTTGAGGACATTGTTGAGGACACTTACTACAACAATATTTCACTTGGCCTAACAAGCGTGCGTCACCAATTCTCTTGTTCTATTACATCTTCTCCCACTCAATGCAAGGTGTCTTGCAAGTCGTACTCTCCTCAAGTGGCCCTGGGATTTAAGATAACCCTGACAAGGGGATGAACAATTCCTATCGCACTATTCCCTTTGTACAACCACCGTTCATCGTCCAAAAGAAGCTTGTTTGCCTGAAGGATTCTATAATCGCATTAGTCATACTAATTAATTAAGCAAGTTAACTCTTTAACTCTAATGGACCTAGTACATGCAAAATAAAAGACAGATTAAAGAAGAAAAAAAAATTTCCTTACAATGAAAAAAATGTAAAATGGGCACAAGATTAGTCTCCTACTAATCTTGTTCTTGACCTAAATAAAGCAAGAAAGATCCTTCAACCAAAAATCTCAAAGTAGAAATCCTTCTAAGGATGCAACCAAGACAACCCACAAACACTAGAAATATATTATGCTAGATATTATTACTAGCTACCTTAATAAAAATCTAATAATACTAATTTACTACTCTAGCAAAGTTAAATAAATTATTAGATTTTTGAACAACACATAGAAAAATTTTATGAGAATATTTTAGAGAGAAAGTGTTGCATAAGAATAAATGAGAACAAAATTCCCATATATGGTGGTGGTGGTGGTGGTGCACGGTTACAAGAGGGGAAAGAGGAGACGACTCTCCTTTTTGCTTTTGCATTTTACTCTTCACAATGCACTAGGCATTGTAAGAGTTTATTTAGATTTTTAATCATTGTGCTATTTTGCATAAAATAGAACAAATTCACTTCTCTAACAAACTACCTAAGACCGGCCAACCCATATAATATGGACTTCATTTTACAATTTGTCTTTTGTCATTTGTAATATGTGTGAAATGTGACACATAACATATTAGTTGTGATTTTAATGCATATTTAACAATTTAAATATCATTACACATCAAATAAATTCACCACCACTATAACACCCCCATTTATTTAAGAGCCTTTAGCAAGACATTCTCAAATAAATAGAGCTGTTACCATCTCGGAATACCGAGGTAGTAGATAACAACGGAAGGAAACATAGTACTTTATTAAAAGTTTATAAAGTCAACAACTGATAAAACAATTGTCTCAAAACGATACAAAAGTCCGAACAACTCGTAAATAACTACTATGGTGATCTAGACTCTAGTCTGGTCCGGGTCCAAGCTCTCTTCCCATTCCGCTCCCATAGTCTCAAGTACCTGTCAAACTACTCCCCAATAATTTGGTTCATCACAGATGATCACGAACACACAGGGTCAACCACAAGGTTGAGTAGGAAAATAGACAAAATATGAATAACAATACAATAATACACACTTCCACCGCCATACCACCTCAACCTCCACTTACCGATCACACAACACTTCTCAGTCACAAGTCCCTACTTCTCCAATGACCATATCACATGTCCCAATATCACATGCCCCACATCACATGACCCATAATTCTCCTCTCTGCATCATATAGTAATATGTAAAACAATGCCATCTCAACAAACAAAATAATAAACAATAAACATCATATCTCAGTATCATGATAACAAATGGTCTTATTTCACAACACAATTATAAGTCACAATCGATTCCCCTACTTCAATTTGCAGAATGACAAGCAACAACTGCTAGGAATATTCCACGCGGAAACCGTCACGTAAACATATAATATTTAACGATTACAACCCTTCACTTAACCCATATATATAAAATAGTACAAATTGCTAAACATAGCAACTTGCTAAATTCGGAAAGTTTCCCGAAGTAGAAACTTCCCGAAATGTAAACTTTGCCCAAAACGTAAACTACCTAACTAGAATAAAGTAGTAATAATTATAATAATAATAATAATAATAATAATATAACAAACTAACCCATACAACCCACGACATCCCAAAAACCGCGTGACACCAGCCCCAACCACCGCCTCTACTGGCAACCACCACGTGCGACACCCAACACCGACTACCTCACCACCGACACCCAGCAACCCCCTTCGACTCCTGCCGGCGACCACTGGCCCGCTTGGACCAATATGCTGCCGACGCCACTTATCGATCGTAACGCCACCATAACCACCGCCACTATGATCCTTGACATCAAACCTGGCCGATCGCCGTGGTACCACCGTGTCGACCTCCTCCGAGTCAACGGTGGCACCACCCCAAAACCTTATACGTAAACAATTCAAACCAACAAAACCCGAAGCCGACATCGTTTCCGACACCTACGACCACCGCTGATATTCAGGCCACCACCAAAACCCGACCCCAGCGACGCTTTTCCAGGACAGATGCGAAAAGGAGCAAAAACGAAAGAGATAATGACACTCACCTTGGGTTCGCCTGAAACAGACTCGAAAGCTCTCTTGAAAACACTCTTGACCACTGTTGTCTCCGTCGCCACCTCACTCACTCACTCACTCTCACTCTCTCTCTATCTCTCTCTCCTGTGACGGATGTTGCTGCTGGTGTCGAGTGGAGGCAGGTGAAGTAAAGTAGGGTTTTTGGATTGGGGGAGGGGCGTACGAGTTTTTATAAGGCTGAGCGTGTGAGGTAGGGTTTGTGTATTTATAGTGGGTTTTGTACGTGGATGAGTGGGGTTTGTGTGGGGCTTGGGTCATGGAAGATCTTGGCCCAATAACAAGTCATGAATTATTATGACTATTCACACACTTCTTTACGTAAAATCGAATCGGGCCCAACTAGTTATACACGTATAACTCGTAACATTATTATTAATTATATATCTACTTACGATAGTGATTAACGTAAAGCCGTAAAATAATATAAAACCTATAATGCTAACTCCGAGTCAAAACCCGAGTTTCGAAAATGTGAGGTATTACAGTCTTCCCCCTTTAAAATGAACTTCGTCCCGAAGTTCAACCACGCACATATAGCGCCGTACTCATACTCAAACATATATCACTGATGAGACGGTTTTAGTATGAATTAAAGAGGGTCGAATTAGTGAAGTTCAAGTAACAATAACGGTAGTTTATGACTTATAATGTTACAATGCTTGGATTCGTAATAATGGCGTAACTTGGGTCCTAATATTGAAGATGAAGCTTGGAAACGATGAAGAAGAGCTTGTGGGTTGGTTTTATGTATCAAAGACGGAATCTAAGCTTGAGGATAAATGGGCCCAAATACCTATGAAGATACCTGATACGTGTGCGCTTAGGGTGCACTAATTGAGTGCACGAATGTGCGAAAATCAGCAATGAGCAGCAGCGAAAGCGTGACCTGTGCGCGACTGAAGGGCGACTGAGGCGCGACTGACATTTGCTCAGATTTTAGTTTTTACCTAATTACTATATAAGATTCTATCTAAGTTTTAGGAAAAGAGGTTGGCCGCTTTGAGACAAAAACCCTAGTATTGTGATTTTCATCAAGACTATGTGTAACTAATCTTTCATCTTGGATTCAAGCGATTGAAGCACTCAAAATCCGGTTGTGAGTTTGAATGTTTTAATTTCTCTTCTTGATTATTGTGAATTGCTAGTTCTTAATTATAAGAATGTTGATTTATAATTGCTAGGTGCACAACTAGTAAGCGATTTCTTCATTCTATTGTTAGTATTGTTAATTGAATAGGATTTATTGATTAACTTTACATTGGTAACATCTAAGAATTATTATTGAATGGGATACATTGATAATAGTTTTTAGAAGTGATTCACATAAATATCTTAAGTGCACTGTGTTGAGTAATATATTCTATGTAAGTAATATATTGTTTTATGTTTTAATAATAACAAGTCTAAATAATTATGTTTTATATGCATATGCGTGTAATCGTGTGTTTAAGTGTACAGTTAACTATAGAGCGAAGATCGTAGTTTAATAAAGTATAAATTCAATCGAAGATTGGAGGAAGATCAAGATCATGTTAAGTGTCAAGTCTTTTTAAAGATTTACAAGACAAAAGTTCTTTACAACATCAAGAGTTCTTAAGTTATAGATCGTACCTATAACTATCGAAGAAATGAGATTTGCGTGAAATAAATCAAAGCGTGAACGATTTATGCGTGCTATTAATATATTATTATATATTAATTTAGTAATCTTAAAAAACGGTTTTAAAATAGAAATATTCTTTAGTTAACAAGAATTAAAATATTTATCTTATGAGGTAAATATTAATTCTAAAATACTAAGGATTTTATTTTAACCGTTATTGTCAAAATTCAAATTCCTAGGGAAACGTGCTTCGAGAAATATGTCTCGAAGAAACGTGATCTATGAAACGTACGTTGGGAGTCGTGCATAGGGAAGCGTGCCTCACGTTTTTTTCTATACGAATTCTAATACGTTTCATATTATCTTTATGGTTGATTAAATAAATAAACTTGTCTATTTAATCTACTTAAAGATTGACTAGGATTTGATTTAAAATATAATTTATTATATTATTGACAAGAATTAGGAATTGATTCAAAGTAGGATTCTATATTTTATGGTATAAGATGTTTCCTAAATCAAATAGGATTATGGAAATACTATCTTATATCTTAAAGTAATATTATTTTACTAGAGTCCTTTCCTAAATCAAATAAGATTAATTTTTAAATATTACCTAGATTTAGTATTCTAGATAAAGTAATATTCCTAAACTATCTAGGATTCAACCTAGATCTGAATTAGTATATATAGGCTCTCATTGTCACACGCCTATATCACTTCACGAAAAACGAGCCTCACGCAAACCAAGAAAAAGTAACGAACGTGCTCTCACATACGTTTCGTTTTCCATGCCAATCATTGTAAAATCTCGTAATCAAGACTACAAGCATTGAAGAATATTTTCATACATTCACGATCATCAAATACAAGAAGTTGTTGAAAGTTTATCTTACTTACTTAAGATAGATTCGAGTATTTAGCGGTACTCATTGTAAGCAAGTATTTCACGGTACTTGTCGTAGCTAGATATTTTACGGTATCTAGATTGAGTTACAACTAACATCAAAGTTGTACGAGTTGGGTTGATAAAATTGTAATCCGGAGAAGGTACTAATTTTATTAATCGAGAATAGTGGACGTAGGTTTCGATTTGTGAAACTGAACCACTTCAAAAGATCGTGTCTCCTTATTTTATCGTTTTTACCCGTTACTCGCTATTACTTCGTCACAACAGCTCACATCGAAGAAGAATCGAAAAAGTTGTCATACTCAATTCAACCCCCCTTTCTTGAGTATATCTAGGTCAATAGACTCTTCAATTGGTATCAGAGCCTCGTGCTCTTGAAAACCTTACAGCCTGAGATTGATACTTCTATTGATTCTTAATGGATTCTAAACACCTTAAGTGTCCTATCTTCGATGGAAAGAACTACATCTTGTGGAAGAACATGATGACCCATTACGTCAAAGGATGTGACTGGGAATGCTGGAAAATTATTCAAACTGGACCAAAGAAGATCTTGGTTGCATCTGCAAATGGAACCACATATGAGAAACCAAAAAGTGATTATGTGGAAGCTGATTACAAGATTGCTGAGAAAATTTCAAAAGCCATGAGTCTACTTCAAAACGGTATGATTACTTCTGAATTTGATCGCTTCTCTTCTTGTAATTCAGCTAAAGAAATATGGGATGGCCTAGAACTTGCCTATGAAGGTACCTCCGCAGTCAGGAAACATCGTATAGACTTGCTTATTCAACGATATGAACTTTTCACTATGGAAAAGAATGAATCGATTGATAGCATGTCTGCACGATTCTCTTGCATACTTAATGAACTGCGGAACTTTGGTAGGAAGTATGATTCTGAAGACATAGTCAGAAAGGTCCTTAGAAGCCTTACCAAAAAGTGGCAACCTAAAGTCACTGCAATTGAAGAAGCTCGTGATCTCTCGACCATGACTTATCAAGAACTTATTGGATCTCTAATGGCTCATGAGATCATGCTGAATAGAGATGATGATGATCATCCTAAAAACAAAAACATTGCCTTATAAGCCTCTACAAGCGAAGAATGAGAACCCGAACTGGAAGATGAAACAGTTCTATTCGTAAGACGCTTTAAAAAGGCAGTCTTCAAAGGGATATTTACCAAATCCAATAATAAAGCAAACGACAAGAAAAAGAATGACTCTAAGCAAACCTTTTTCAAGCGAGGATGCTTCAAATGTGCTGATCAAGGCCATATGATCAAGGACTGTCCAAGCTGGGACAAAATTAAAGACAAATCCAAACGAGATAAGACCACGACTGAATTCAAGAAGGTTATGCTCGCATCTTGCTGGGGAGAATTATATTCCGAAGATGACGAAGATTCAGAGGAAGAAGAAGTCGCTAACCTGTGCCTAAGCAACATCAGCTTGGATCTAATCTCCGACAATCATGACTTATCACAATTCTGCCTCTATGGAGAATCTGATTCAGAAGATGAAGACCAAGAGGTAAATTTTTTACAGCTTAAGAGTCAAGTTAAAAATTTATCTAAGTCTGCTCTAATCAATTATTTCGAACAAACCTTAGACCAATGTCACGAACAAAGTCTTGAACTAGACAAATTGAAGGAACAGATCCTTGACATTGCAGAGGAAAATCAACTCTTAGAGGCCAAAGCTAAGAAACTGAAATCCAAAGTTAACATTGATACAAATGTTAAATTGGAAACAATAATGTCTGAGAAGAAAATTCTTGAGTCTAAAGTTACAGCCAATGAAGCTGTAATCTCAAAATTTAAACTCAACATTAAAGAGCTTGAATCTAAGATTATAGCCAATGAAGCTATAACCTCAGATCTAAAAATGTCTAATGAACTTCTAAAGAGTAAACCTACACCAGTGGTTGTAGATGAAACTCATCAAGAAGAAGTTGAAATCCTCGAGCAAAAGATCATGGATCTGGAATTCAACATAACCAAAATTAAAAAGGAACATGCTAAAATCGTGTTCAATTTTAATAAAGATATTCAAGACTTACAAGAACATAACAATGTTGACCACTCCTCATGCATAAAAGAAATAGATTCTTTAAAAGACCTTCTTCTTCATGCTCGTAAGGTTCACGAAAAATGGGAAGGAAGTACCAACGTACTAAACTTCCTAACTGAACAATCTGATAACAACATGAAGATGGGCCTAGGACATGAGTGCTATGGTAGGAGAGACCATTCTAAATGTCAACAAAAACCTGATGAACGTGACTTTAGAAAAAGAAAGTACGTAGACTTGCCTGAATATTTGATTTGTACTTATTGTGGTCATACTGGACACCTACGAGAAAACTGTGTAAAACACGCACTCGACTTCAAAACTGGAGTCAAATTTGTAAAATCCCTAGGTATACCAAATGATTCCATATCTATCATTGACTGTGAGGAAGGTAATGAAAAGGTTGAGGAAAGAAATAATGACCATAGATGGATCTATGACATGTCCTTTAATTACGTAGAAAAGAAAAATAGAACCACTCAAACTCCTAAACCTACAACCTACAAGAAACAAAACCCAAAGACTTACACTAGATCAACAAAACCTAACTACCACAGATCCAAGAGACCTATAGTAAGACAAGTCTGGGTTAAAAAGGAAGATGTTTTTATTGTCACTAACTCAAAAGGACCCAAGTATGCTTGGGTACCTAAGTCCTGTCTTTAAATTACATTGTGCAGATAATCGCTAAAGAGAATAACCTATGGTACCTCGACAGTGGATGCTCTCGACACATGACAGGTGACGCCAACCTATTCACTACCTTGGAACCATTCGACGGAGGAAAGGTCACCTTCGGTGACAACAAAAAGGGAAAGGTAATAGGTGTCGGTAAGATAGGCATCTCATCTTCTCACTCTATTAGCGATGTATATCTGGTAAGTGGTCTACATTATGCGACAAAGGAAACAAAGTTGTTTTTCATACAGATGTTTGTCGTATAATTATGAAAGGTACAAGTAAAGTTATTCTTGAAGGTCATAGAAAGAAAAATGTTTATATGATTGATTTAAACATTGTACCTACTGACTGTCTCTCATGTATGAAAGTTACTTTAGATGATCCATGTCTCTGGCATAAGAGATTTGGGCATATTAGCTCTCCTATTCTTAGTAAGTTGAAGAGATGGGACTTGGTCGAAGTTCTTCCCAAGATCAAGTTTGATCAAGAAAAGATGTGCGACACATGTGCACGATGTAAACACGTCAGATCATCCTTCAAACCAAAAAGAATAATAAGTACTAACCAGGCCCTTGACCTAGTACACATGGATCTCTGTGGCCCTATGAAGGTAAGAAGCAGAGGCGGTTCCAGGTATGTTTTCGTTCTAGCTAGTTGATGATTATTCTAGATTTGTTTGGCCAATCTTTCTTCATTCTAAAGATGAAACATTTGATGAATTTGTTAGTCTTATGAAACTTGTTCAAAACAAATTAAAAACTAATCTAGTAACTATTCGAACTGACCATGAAACTGAGTTTGACAACCATACTTTCATTGAATTCCGTAAATCCAATGGTGTTGGACATAACTTCTCTGCACCTAGAACACCACAACAAAACGGAGTAGTAAAACGCATGAACAGAACCGTAGAAGACATGGCTAGAACAATGCTTCTTTGTAGTGGCCTACCTAGAAACTTTAGGGCTGAGGCTATTAGTACAGCCTGCTATATTCATAATCGTGCTATGATTAGACCTATTCTTAAAAAGACACCTTATGAACTTTTACGTGGTCGTAAACCCAATATATCTCATATAAGATGTTTTGGGAGTAAATGCTTTGTTTATAACAATGGTAAAAATCGCTTAAGCAAATTTGACCCTAGAAGTGATGAGGCAATTTTCATAGGATATTCCGATCACAGTAAAGCCTATAAAGTTTTTAATAAACGTACCTTATGCATAGAAGAGAGTATACATGTTATCTTTGATGAGAATAATGCCTTCGACAAGCCTTTACAGGACGAAGAGGAAAACCTAGACGAACCTGACTTTCGTTTCTCAAGGGAAGATCCTCCTGAAATGGAAAATAACGATGAAGGCGAAATTCAAGGAAACAATGATGAACTTGACTTGGAAGGAAATGGTGTGAGAGATGAAACTACAGTTGATGATACTGTAGATAACTCTCAAACCAATGACTTAGAACCCAGAGTTGTAGCCAATGAAGCTACAACCTTGAATCAAAACCAAAGGGAAGAGGTCATAGTTATACCTGACTCTCCTACAAACCCTGGTTTGGATTCAGGGGGAACAAGTCAAAATCCCGAGTCAAGTAGTAGCAATGAAAACAATCAATCAAGAAACTGGAGATATAAAGGCTCTCACCCTCTGGATAATATCATAGGAAGCCTTACAGAAGGAGTTCAAACTCGAAGAAGCTTAAACAACTTCTGTTCCTTCTACTCCTTTCTCTCAACAATTGAACCTACAAATATAAAAGAAGCTCTTGCAGAACCTGACTGGATAGTCGCCATGCAAGAAGAACTACAACAATTCGAGAGGAATAAAGAATGGCATCTCGTTCCTCGTCCAAAAGATAGATCAGTAATTGGAACGAGATGAGTATTCAGAAAAAAATTAGATGACTCTAGAGTCATCGTACGTAATAAGGCAAGACTGGTTGTTCAAGGATACAATCAACAGGAAGGGATCGATTATGACGATACCTTCGCTCCTGTTGCTCGCCTTGAAGCGATTTGCTTGCTCATAGCATTTGGTGCACATAAAGGAATGAAATTATTTCAAATGGATGTTAAGACTGCATTCCTTAACGGATATCTTCAGGAGGAAGTCTATGTCGAACAACCTCCTGGATTTCCTGACAGCAAACTAAAGGATCATGTGTTCAGATTGGACAAAGCTCTCTACGGGCTGAAACAGGCCCCTCGAGCATGGTACGACAGACTATCAAAGTTTCTATTGGAAAGCGGATTCAAGAGAGAATCAGTAGATAAGACACTATTTCTGAAAAGTGAAAATTCCGATCTACTATTTGTCCAGATCTACGTTGATGATATCATATTTGGCTCAACCAACAAAAAGTTGTGCCAGTATTTCTCAGAGTTGATGACATCCGAGTTCGAGATGAGCATGATGGGAGAATTAAAATTCTTCCTTGGTCTACAAATTCAACAAACGAACGAGGGTATGAAAGTCCATCAACAAAAATACGTCAAAGAGTTAATAAAGAAATTTGGAATGGAATCCTCTCATCCTATGCCTACTCCAATGGTAACAGATAAGAAACTCACCAAAGACGAGGACGGTAAGTCAGTAGATGAAACTACTTATAGAGGTATGATCGGCTCACTTCTTTATCTTACTGCAAGTCGTCCAGATATAATGTTTAGTGTCTGCGTTTGTGCTCGGTTCCAATCTGCAGCAAAAGAATCGCATATGATTGCGGTTAAGAGAATTCTAAGATACCTAATCGGAACATCAAAATTATATCTATGGTATCCTATGGACTGTAATTTTAACCTATTAGGATATTCAGATGCGGATTATGCAGGTTGTTCTTTAGATAGAAAAAGTACTTCAGGACTTGCGACCTTCGTTGGACCATGTATTATATCATGGGCATCTAAGAAACAAAACTCTGTCGCCTTGTCAACCGCAGAAGCAGAATCTATTGCAGCCGCACTGGTATGTTCTCAACTCTTATGGTTAAAACAACAATTACTTGATTATGGTATTAACGTGGGATGTGTACCTATATTATGTGATAATACGAATGCTATAATAATATCTAAGAACCCGGCTCAGCACTCGAGAACAAAACACATAGAGATTAGACATCACTTCTTACGTGACCATGTAGAAAAGAAAAACATTAAGTTGGAATTTTGTAGTACGGAAAAACAATGGGCAGATATTTTTATTAAACCTTTGGCTATGGAACGATTTGAGACTTTACGATTGGAAATTGGTTTAATCGGTGGCACCTAATCGATCTTAAGAGCTTAAAATAACCCAATGATTGACTACGAAAAGCCTGAATTATATGACTGTGTCCGTATATTCCGCTGCATGCCTATGTGTGTTGTTTTTTATTAAATACTCGAATCTTGATTATATCTTGCTACATATTATACGAACGTACACAACCAATTTCTTAGGTCAAAACAATAATATTCACATATTAATAATTCATGCTCACAATATTATATTAATAATATATATATCTATAAGTAAAGTTACGTATCTCAAATACGTAACTTGTAATAAAACCGTACTAAGCTTACCAAATATGCGTAACAAGAAAATCGTAACAACATAGAAATACGTACCAACTCACAAAATTAATTACCCCCACCTTATTACCTACCCCACGTGTCACCTCCCTCTCAAAAAGAACTTACCTATTCCCACACTCTACCTCTCATAACCGTCGCCTACTACCATCACTCTAACTTCACCCTCACATCAAAATCATCTCACCATAACTTTACCTCCATAAAACTTATTGAAATAAAAAAATCACCTTAAAACCACCTATAACTCTCACTCAACTAAACAACAAAAAAAAGAGAAAAGAAAATACCTCCTATATCTGCTCGCCGGTCATCTCGTCACAAACCACCATCTCTCACTCTGACACCTTCGCCACCACCATCACCTGAACCGGTTGTTGTTGATATTCCTAAGTCCGAATCTAGCAAGCGCCGTAAGTTGGAGAAAGGTAAAGATGTCATGGAAGAGGACTCATTTGCTCAAGAACCTTGTCCTCTGTTTCAAGACATCTCAGGAGAAGCAACTAATGACGGTCTTGAGAAATTTCGGATGACTAAAAAGGAAGGTATGCTCATAGAACGTCTTTTACCATATTCGGTGCATGCGGGTAGATTTTACCCGATTTCGTGGGTAGACGGTGTTCCTGCCTTAAAGTTCTTTAAAAATTTTCTTTTATTTCAAGAATGGGTCTATATCAGTAACTTTTCGGGTCTGATTTTTCCGATTGAACTGGTCCAATTTTATGCGTCAGTCAAGTTAGTCGAAAATGGTGTTGTGGCTATTGTTAATGGAAAGGAGGTTGGGATTTCTGTGGAGGACATGTGTAGGGTTTTTAGGTTAAAGAACGAAGGGCTCGTTCTTGACCCGAGCAAAGAATGGTCCAATGTCACCAAAGTCGAAAAGTTGAAAATTAAAAAAATACTTTGATGATGAGGCCACCGAAGTCAGTCCCTTGCTCACTAGTTCTTTTAATCCCAAATTAAAATTCTTTGTCAATTTTCTATGGAATTCGGTTTTGCCACGACGGGTGGTCGTGACAAACTCAGTTGTTGTGAAGCCGTTGTCTTGTTCAATTGGTTGATGGGTGTCAAAGTAAATCTCGCATCCTTATTCTTTGCTAAAATCAGTCAGATTTCGAAAATCTTGGTTAAGGAACGGTTTTGTTCAACTCTTGATATACCTTATGGCATGTGGGTTTCAGAGTTGTTATTTGATGCCGGAGTTGTTGATATTGGAAGCTATGGTGTAAGTCCTAAGGATAGGATGAATGATAGGCTAATGAAGTTGATGGGTATTTTCGGGAAGGATGGTGCTCTGTTATTCGGTCGAGAGAGTGAGGAAGTTAAAGGGAACGGAAATCTAGGTGTCCTTGAGGGAAAAGTCGATAAGTTGTGTTCGGTTGTGGCTGGGTTGAAGGACACGAAGTCCGAGAATGGTAAGGGGTCGGGGAAAACGAATGTTGATGTACGGGAATGGATGGAGAAAATCAATGGGAGTCTTGTTACTCTTACTCGAGAATTAAAATTCGTAAAAGAGGAGATTATTGGGGTAAGTGATCGTCATCACTTTTTGACGACTCAAGGGGGTGCGTTGGTTCAAGATAGCCGCGGATTACGAGAAGACGGAGCGAAGTGTTTGGAGGCGGTAAAAGCTCTTAGTCTTAAGGTCCTCAATTTCGAGCGTGCCATTGATGCCCAAGGCCGCAATGTGGCGAGTTGTCTTGACCGTCTTGATTCGTTGGAATATCGTACCCGTCTCGAGTTCGTCAATCCTCATATCATCCGTCATCCTCAGTAATTTCGGTCACTGTTTAAATACTAACCTTTGTTTTGCAGATTTGGGCTTGGATTTTACGATAATTGGTTTGGGCCGTGTGGTGGTGTCGAGCCTTACTAGCCCATTACTTACCTTTGCCTTTAATTCCCTTTTCTTAAAACAATTTAAGCCTCTTGATCTTTTGTGTTTCTGGGCCATTTTCCTTATACACTAAATTCGGCCCAGATGGCTTGTATTAATACTTCTTGCACCTTTATTACTTTCGGCCCATTAGACAATATTCTACTACTTTTGGCCCAGGTGGCTTATGTTCTGATTCGGCCCATTAGGCTTTACTATTAATATTCGGCCCATTTGGCATTGTAGTATATGGTTGTGTGTCGTGTTTCCGTTCGTATCTCGTGTTTGCATTGCATGATTTTTACTACGTTTGTGTGTTTGATTTAGAATTGCATGCTTAGGTTTGTTTCATATTATATCATTCTAGTCGTTTTATGTCTTTGTTTCCGTCTTTTCAATGATGTCAAGAGGGGGAAAAGAATGCGACCTAGATTACGAATTTGCCTAAGATTGCTCCTTGTCGTAACGTATTGTCTCTCATAGTTCTTTGTAAGTAATTGGTTTAGTCTAAAAATAGAAACCCTAGTTATTCTATGTTATAAAAGACCAATACTATGTTGAGGGGGAACGTTACTACGTTACACTTAGACACAATTCTAGGTAAGACTTGCCATCATTAAAAAGGGGGAATTTGTTGAGTAATATATTCTATGTAAGTAATATATTGTTTTATGTTTTAATAATGACAAGTCTAAATAATTATTTTTTATATGCATATGCGTGTAATCGTGTGTTTAAGTGTACAGTTAACTATAGAGCGAAGATCGTAGTTTAATAAAGTATAAATTCAATCGAAGATTGGAGGAAGATCAAGATCATGTGAAGTGTCAAGTCTTTTTAAAGATTTACAAGACAAAAGTTCTTTACAACATCAAGAGTTCTTAAGTTATAGATCGTACATATAACTATCGAAGAAATGAGATTTCCGTGAAATAAATCAAAGCGTGAACGATTTATGCGTGCTATTAATATATTATTATATATTAATTTAGTAATCTTAAAAAACGGTTTTAAAATAGAAATATTCTTTAGTTAACAAGAATTAAAATATTTATCTTATGAGGTAAATATTAATTCTAAAATACTAAGGATTTTATTTTAACCGTTATTGTCAAAATTCAAATTCCTAGGGAAACGTTCTTCGATAAATATGTCTCGAAGAAACGTGATCTATGAAACGTACGTTGGGAGTCGTGCATAGGGAAGCGTGCCTCACGTTTTTTTCTATACGAATTCTAATACGTTTCATATTATCTTTATGGTTGATTAAATAAATAAACTTGTCTATTTAATCTACTTAAAGATTGACTAGGATTTGATTTAAAATATAATTTATTATATTATTGACAAGAATTAGGAATTGATTCAAAGTAGGATTCTATATTTTATGGTATAAAAATGTTTCCTAAATCAAATAGGATTATGGAAATACTATCTTATGTCTTAAAGTAATATTATTTTACTAGAGTCCTTTCCTAAATCAAATAAGATTAAGTTTTAAATATTACCTAGAATTAGTATTCTAGATACAGTAATATTTCTAAACTATCTAGGATTCAACCTAGATCTAAATTAGTATATATATGCTCTCATTGTCACACGCCTATATCACTTCACGAAAAACGAGCCTCACGCAAACCAAGAAAAAGTAACGAACGTGCTCTCACATACGTTTCGTTTTCCATGCCAATCATTGTTAAATCTCGTAATCAAGACTACAAGCATTGAAGAATATTTTCATACATTCACGATCATCAAATACAAGAAGTTGTTGAAAGTTTATCTTACTTACTTAAGATAGATTCGAGTATTTAGTGGTACTCATTGTAAGCAAGTATTTCACGGTACATGTCGTAGATAGATGTTTTACGGTATCTAGATTGAGTTACAACTAACATCAAAGTTGTACGAGTTGGGTTGATAAAATTGTAATCCGGAGAAGGTACTAACTTTATTAATCGAGAATAGTGGACGTAGGTTTCGATTTGTGAAACTGAACCACTTCAAAAGATCGTGTCTCCTTATTTTATCGTTCTTACTCGTTACTCGCTATTACTTCGTCACAACAACTCACATAGAAGAAGAATCGAAAAAGTTGGCATACTCAATTCAACCCCCCCTTCTTGAGTATATCTAGGTCAATAGACTCTTCACACTGGATTGTATGCGCTATTTATTCTCTATCGAATTCGCTAAATTATATTGCTGCTGTTGAATTAAACCTTGAACTGGATTGTTAGGGTTGTTTAATAGTTAGATTGATTAAGAACATTATTCGTTTTAATTGACTATTCGTAAGGAGAATTGGAATTTTGCATTCACGGTAGAGTAATCAAGATTAGTAATTGAAACCGTCTTACAATGATCAATTATTATTGAGTGTGGATATATGCTTGACTCTAAAGCCTTCCAAATCGTCTGAATTCATCTTTTTCATTATTTGCTTAGTCTTAGTTCTCTAGATTAATCAACCAAATCAAATCCCCCCAAACTGGTTACTTTTCTCTATACTTTTTGACACTTTTATTGACTTAGTACTTCCTTGTGGGTTCGACCCTTACTTTCGCTATATTATTGTTTTAGTAGTTTAGTAAGTAAGTAATTATAAATTATTATTTGATAGGCATACGATTTTCAACCCGTCAATCACGTACCCACTATAGACATGAAACACGATAATATCAAAGCAAGGCATGAAATAGGCATGAAATGTTACATTCTACCCCCCTTAAATAAGAGTTACGTTCTGTAACTTACCTCAAAGAAACAAATGCGGGTAACGCTCTCTCATGGATGTCTCAGCCTCCCATGTAGCTTCCTCCATGTTCTGATTGGTCCACATGACTTTCACTAACGCTGTCTCCCCATTCTGAGTCTTCCGAACCTTCCTATCCAGAATTTCCTTCGGAGTCTCGACATAGGATAATTGTTCATCTACCTTAATCACCACAGGGCTCAACACATGCAATGGGTGTAACACCCCGTGAGTATGAGAGGAGATTTGTCCCACATCGGTAGAATGTGAGGATTGTGATATGTTTATAATAACTTCCACCCACCACTTAGTAACAAG
Organism: Silene conica; assembly: GCA_029255685.2. Lineage (NCBI taxonomy): Eukaryota > Viridiplantae > Streptophyta > Magnoliopsida > Caryophyllales > Caryophyllaceae > Silene > Silene conica. The sequence continues at coordinate 26,978,736 of CM055314.2, read as the reverse complement.
GCCTTGTGCTTTTGGGCTTAAGTGAGGACAATTAACGGGCCCAAAAGTGCTCACCCATCTCATTGGGTTTGTGTTACGACGGTGGCGGGTCGGGTTCTAACAATAGGTCACTCACATACCTCCTTAACTGCGAAACATGGAGCACATTATGGACCTTGGATAGGGATGGAGGTAATTAAGGCTAATCAATATGCCACCTCTCCAAAATCTCAAATGGTCCAATAAACTTTTGACTCAACTTTCCACGCTTTCCAAACCTCATCACACCTTTCATTGGAGATACCTTCAATATTACCTTCTCTCCTGCATCGAACGTAATATCGCTCCTTTTGAGATCTGAATAACTCTTCTACCTATCTTGGGCAGCCCTCATCTTCTGTCAGATTATCTGAACTTGCTCCACCATCTCCTAGATCATCTCTAGCCCCAAGACCAAAACATCAGCTCGGTCATCCCAACACACTGGGCTCCGACACTTCCTCCCATACAAGGCCTCAAAATGAGCCATTCCAATGCTAGCATGATAACTATTATTATACGAGAACTCTATCAACCCTAGCCGATCCTCCCAATATCCCCCAAACTCCAGCATACAAGCTCTCAACATATCTTCCAAGGTCTGAATGCACTTTGGTTTGATTTACTTTGTTATTCACTGCCTCGGACATTCCGAGATGGTAACAGCTCAATTTACTGAGGATGTCTTGCTAAAGGCTCCTTAATAAATCGGGGTGTTACAAAGTGGTATCAGAGCGAACGATCCTCAAGCCTAAACCAAATGAATAATAATAATGAATGTAGGAAGAGTCTAATAAAATGAACCCCGAGATGAAACTGATAGGAGCCCCAAAAAGGAACGGGATGAGTTAGGGGCCCCCTCACCAATCCTGGGCCCTTTCTGTTCTGTCTCGGGAACCCAAAGAGAGTAATTGAAGAGTGGGGTAGACTATACAGTGACCTGGTTATACTATGCTAACGTTCTTGCAGGAGAAGAACGAGGTAAGTCATATGTGAGTTCTGATTAAGGATATGTGCAATAGAAACTGTGGATTGACATGGATGATTGAATTGAAATTATCAGAGTTTGGGAGTTGGATTTGTTGAGCCATGGTTAGAGTGATGTGATCATATGATTTTGATATTTGAAGTGTTTATACGATTATCTGGAAGTGAATGATTATAGTATCTATGTAATATATTGTTGGTATTTGAACATGAATGATCAGATTTATATAAATTAGTAATTCATGTCTAGTGATATGCGGAATGTGTTCCCTAAGCCATGAACGTATATAGTTATGTGTTGCATATATCGTAATTACGATTTTTTTTTATGCCTTTTATACGTATTTAAAGTTGTTATGAAGTTCGTAATCAATAAGGGATACATAATAGTCCCTAGTTTAAGTTCCCGTACTTGGATAGGTTGTGATGGTGCAATGGGAGAAATCAATTTATTTTTATACATATATGCCTTTTATACATGCATATATCGTAATGAGATGCCTCAAATGATTGTCAATGCATTTTGGAATAAGAAAGGTGGGTTTGGATGTAGTAGTGTGTATTTGCAAAGGAACCAAAATTTTGATAAATTTTCAAAATGTTACCTGGTTTGTCCGGGCTGTCCCTTTATACGTGTTTCATAATTGAGGATGAAAATTTTAATGTATGATAACCTTCTGAGTTGGGTTTACAATGCTAGTGTTTTATCTTCATATGAGTTATGTCTTTGGGAGAAATAATTCTTTTATTTGACAGTAGTCAGACTGTTACTGCATAGTCCCGTTTTGACCTATGTTTTGTAACAGAAATCATATAAAACTTGGTCATTGCTTGTGCATAGTTCCAACTTTACTGTTCAGAATGTTCGTTCACGTTTTCAAAATTTTACGCCATGTAAAATCTTAACGAGCTGTTATTCAACTGTGATTTTTGCTAGATGCCTAAAATTCTGTTGAAATGCTGTAAAGTTATTGTTCAAATTGTTTGAGTTGTAAATATTGTATTAGATAATTTCCTTGAGGTATGCATTCGATACTCTTCCTCCGATCCGTTTAACTAATTCCTTATATTTACTAAAGGATTATGTTTGCTCACACGTTAGCTAAGTTGTTATTTAATTATGATTTTTTTAAGTTGTTGCATAACGTTTAATTGGTGAAGTTGTAAGGTCTGTAAGTTTCGTATCAAAAAGTTTAATCAAATGTGAATTATGTGATGTGACCACGTGATATCCTGATATGGCTTTAGTAACATGAATAGTAGGCATATGGTATGAGTATGAACCTCACTATATGATAGCGTACCCTTGTTTATTTCGTCAAGTTTAATATAGAATCGTTTCATTTATATGTCTAATATTACGAACTCAAAATAATTATGTGCTGTTCGTGTGTGATGTCAAAATCATATTATCAGAGAAGAGTCTTGCCAAGTAGTGGAATGGAATTTAACTGGTAAGCTTATTAACATGTTATAGCAATCTAATGGTTATACGTAATTGTGATTATTTGAACAATGTGAATCTTGCTGATGTTCTTTCGTATATTGATGGTTTACCTTTGTCTAGTCCCCTGTGATTATAATCTTTATCAGTTTTTCAAGCATATTGTTATACCATACAGTGAATTGCATATTGTTATATTTAGAATCTGATCACGATGTGCTGAATTATTAATTGCTTGACACATGATTTATGGAAGTACTAGTCCAGAGAATTCATTTACTTATATCGTTAATTTTTTTTTTATAATTCATGGACTACAAGAACAATGTTTTAGTAAAGAAGAGTCAGAATGTCCCCCTGTAGTCTTGTTTCGATCTATAACTTGTAAAATTGTCTTTGATTCGTGTTTATAATTGTCACAAACTACCTTTTTAATGTTTCAAACATTTCAAAATATTTTTCAAGTGATAAACCAGGTTTAAACTTGATGTTCGATAATTATGGTGTTTGGTTGCAAATGACAATTCTGTAGCTTTGTGTAGATGAAATCCTGCTTGAATGTTTAATCGCGGTGCATTGTATAAAACCCTTATTGTGCTAGTCATATATAATAATAGCCTCATGATAAATGATGTAATATGGGAAATGTGCCTAAGTGATTTTGTTAACTAATTGACATCTGAGAATGTTAAACGATCTTGTGAGTCTATGAGTTATGCATGTGTTGGGAAATATGTCAATGTTCCATGTTTATTTACGTCAATTAATTTTGCGCTATGTCTTTTCCTAAATATGATTTGCTTCTATAATATGAATATGGGCATGAAACATTTAATTTATCGAGTAGGAACTATAAGCTTCTTGATTGTTTACATTATGGTTAATATAATAAAATTGTAATAAATTTCAAGAGTATATAGGTGTTATCTATTCCGATTCTGTTTTACTGCATAACACGATTCTATCGACCCTAATACTTTATTATTGTTCGAGGTTATATGTTATATGATACTTGATATGAGTCTCTTTTGAGTACTGCTTTGAGTTGCATATTAGTAGTTGTCCTTTTATTTTGATAGTTAAAATTTTCTATTGATATGTTAATTCTTTTGTTTGTGAGATGTGAAAACTTTTAGTAATTGTTTAGTCTGAGTTATGTACAAGTTCTTGTTTTATGGCGTACGCGTCCTTGTTTTATGAATAGTGGAATGATAAGTATATATACAAGTATGTCAACGAACTTGGGAGGTAAGTACTGAGGAGATTGAGTTACTCGTGAGTTTAGAACAAAGGCCATGGTTGGTTTTGTTTTGAGTTTGAGTTTGAGTTGCAGTTCAGTATTTTATCGAGTTGTCGTATTCTTTGACCTTGCCTTGTGGGTGAGTAGCTTAAAGTTTTACGCTCTAAGTGTTGAGCAGTTCTTTTAATGGAATATGTGATAACATTAATATTGAATTGGGAGGAAATTGGTTACGGGCATTGAGTTATGAGTTGTTAGGTCGTTGTGCCATACTGTGTTTACGATCCCGTGTGACCTTGGTTATTGAGTTATATTTTGAGTTGAAATAGATATTGAGGTGGGAGTACTGATTTGCGGTTCATCTCACCAGTTCACTCACCCCATGTCCTTGGTCTTAGGTTTGACAACGAGTGTGATACTTGGGTACTTGGAATAAGATGGAATGAAATAAAGTAAGGAGTAAGACGGTTTAATGAGCTGAGATTAGTAACATGAGGTTACGGGGACGTAACCATGTTTTATGGAGGATAGGATTGTAAAATCTTTTGATTTATGATATGTCTAGATGTTTTACATGGCTAAATGGTATATGGTGATTGTTTATACTTGATAATCCTGTTTACTTCCGTCATGCATGATATTATGATTCATGAAGTATCCCTTAATTTGGTAATACATGAAACTTTGGGGACAAAGTTTTCTTAACGAGGGTTGAATGTAACATTTCGTGTTTCGATGTACCTTTATTAGTTTTGTGGTTATGTATGTAGTGTCACATGTCCGTACGTGCTTAGTGAACAGTTTGTTGACCACGGGATGGTGAACTTCGGGACGAAGTTCATTTTAAGGAGGGAAGACTGTAATACCTCGAATTTTGTTTATAATAGTTCATAATTATTTTTGGGACGGGATTTGAACGTTATATTCGATAAGTAAATTATCGAATAAATGTCGCTATTTTTTTTTATATTTTTAGTAAAGGGGCGAGTATGTGAATTGGGAGTATATCGTGTTTTAAGCAAGGTACGGAGTTGGGAGAGTTGGGCCTCGTAATGCGCGCCATAGACCAGCCCAACTCGTCACAACACAAATACCCAACATACTCACTTCCTCTAAGTCGGCTGACATGAAAACCCTATCTAAAAACCTAACCCTAACCTAACAACACCCCTCCCCCTCACGTACACCTATTGCCGCCACCTCCAAGGATCAGGAGACAGTGCTTCACGGTGGTTTAGGGCGGCGTAAGACTGGTCGATAGTGCACAGAAGCAGGTACACCCACCAGGTTCCTCACGTTTTTCTTATTTTTCCAGTCGTTTCGAAGTGGCTTGTTAATCGTGTATATGTGTTTATAGTTGTTGTTCTTAGCACGTTTTTAACCTTTAATGCATAGTAAACAAATATGGACCATAAGGGAGTCGTCGTTGACCACCGTTGACCGTTAAATATTGTGTTTAATCGGGATGTCAGGCTGTTTTTCAATCGTGCCCAGGCCTCTGTTTTTCTGCGTTGTTTTTATGTCCTTTACTGTGGTCGCGTATGTGGTGTCTTGAGTCTGAGTCTGGTCTTGGGTCATGGGTAATGGTAATGGCGTGTTATAGGTTGTAGCAGTGGTGGCGAGGTGGTGTATGGTAGCCGAAGAGGGTGGTTGTGACAGCGGGTTAAGGAAACCAGAACAGGGACTCGGGTAGTGTCTGGCTTTTTGAAGAGGCTGTTTCAGGGTGGTTGGGAGGCATCGATGGGTGGTGCCTGGCACCGGGGGTTTTGTGGGTGAGGTGAGAGGTTGAGGGCAGTGATTGGTGGTGGACACGGTGGTGTTAGAGGGCAGTTTTGAACAGGTTTCCGAGGGGCAGAAACATACGGGTTGTGGTAAGGTGTTGCTGGTGTGGTGTTTGCCACTGTTTTCGAGGGGTGGTACGGGTGAGTCAGGTGTTAGGGTCGGGTCAGTGCGAACGCCGGAGTACAGTGGTTGCAGCCACCACGGTTGTGGTGGTGGTTCAAGTGTCGATAAGGCGTCGATGGGGTTGTGAATAAGGGCTGTTAGAGGGCTGGTTGTGTTCGTTTTCGGGTTTTCGCGTTTGGGCTGTTCGTGCTATTCGTGGGTCATATGTGATTTGCCATTGTTTTTATGATTTATTATTATTATTATTAGTACTCTTACTCTTATTATTGTTTTTGTGATTATCATTATTATCGGTCAATTGTTATTAGGGTGATTTTATAATTATGGGATAATAGTGTTATTCATATTAGTATTATTATTACTAAGTATGTTTTTGGCAAATGTTATAATCGTATGTCATGATTATTAATATTTAAGTTATTATTATTGTTATTATTACTAATCGTGTTATTAGCAGTTGTAAGGATTAATATTATTGTTAATGAGCATTGTGATTATTATGAATTACTCATGTTGTTATTGTTGCTGATTTAGTAATAATTGGCCACTTGAGTTCCTGCTATAATTAGTAAGTCTATATTAGTAAGCTTATAATTGTCTGATGAAGGTTGATACGAGTAATGAGATAATGTTAATTGGTACGTGAATGAGTATGTTGATATGTATAGTTACATTGTGTGATAAGTGTATCAATTATATGCATGATGAATGAGTTTTAGTAGTGATGTTAGTGTATGGATGGAAGTTAATAGAAAGTACTAATTATAGGAACTGAGTTCGGGGTGGAACATTTCTAGCAGCTGTTTGGTTGACATTCGGCAATTTGAGGTAGGGGAATACTATGTACATGGTGATGGGTAATTTGTTTATTACTTGATGTTAACCGTGTTCATCTTATTATCTTATGATTGGTATATTGTGTTATTTAATTACCTAATTCCGTGATACGATACGATGAGATGAATAATGGGTCTTGTGATATGGAGCAGAGTATATTGGGTCTTGTGATTGGTGCGGAGTATATTGGGTCTTGTGATTGGTGCGGAGTATACTGGGTCTTGTGATTGGTGCGGAGTATGCTGGGTCTTGTGATCGGTGCGGAGTTTATTTGGCGTTGGATCGGTGCGTAGTTTATTTGGTGTTGGATCGGTGCGGAGAAGGGATGATCGATCCCAATCTATATATGATAGTGTGTTATTTATTTTTCCTCTACTCAACCTCGTGGTTGACCCTGTGTATTCGTGTGACACCTGTGATGATCCGTAATGGGGAGCAGTTTTGACAGGAAAGATGGTGTTGTGGGAGCATGGGATGGCGTGAGCACTTGGAATGGACCGACTTAGATGTAGATCACCTACTTTGTAGTTATCAGTTGTACTTTTATTCCGCTATGTAGTATCCGTAACACCAAAGCTTAAATTTTACCAGTTTTTATATAAAGTACTTTGGTTTGATTTACTTTGTTATTCACTGCCTCGGACATTCCGAGATGGTAATAGCTCAATTTACTGAGGATGTCTTGCTAAAGGCTCCTTAATAAATCGGGGTGTTACACTATTATCATACGAGAACTCTATCAACCCTAGCCGATCCTCCCAAGATCCCCCAAACTCCAGCATACAAGCTCTCAACATATCTTCCAAGGTCTGAATAGTCCTCTCAGTCTGGCCGTCTGTAGCTGGATGGAAAGCTGTACTCATCTTCAACTGAGTTCCCAAAGCGGACTGTAACTCATGCCAAAATCTGGATATGAACCTCGAGTCTCGATCTGAAACAATGTCTTTGGGTACACCATGTAATTTGACCACATTCTGCACATAAGACTTAGCCAGCTCGGCTTTGCTCCAGGTATCTTTCATTGGAATAAAATGAGCGGACTTAGTCAACCTGTCAACAATCACCCAGATCATGTTGTTGCCCCTCTGAGCCCGAGGCAACCCCACGATAAAATCCATAGAGATATTCTCCCACTTCCATTCAGGTACGTCTAAAGGCTGAATCTTCCCCTGAGGTCTCTTGTGCTCCCCCTTTACCCGTTGGCAAGTCAAACACCGAGATAAAAACTCATCAACTTCCTTCTTCATATTAGGCAACCAAAAAGTCTTTTTGAGATCTTTGTACAACTTATCACCCCCCGGATGAACGGAATATGGCGTAGCATGAGCTTAAGTCAGGATCTTCTTTTTCAATTCTTCATTATCAGGAACGCACCATCTCCCACTAAACCTCAGACTACCGTCAGAATGGATACTGAATTTGGATTCGACCTCTCCACCAGCTCCCTCGATTACCCCACGCCACTTCTGGATTCTCACATCATCTTTTTACAACTCTTGAATCTCCCCATACAGTTCTGGCTCTATGTTCAAATCACCAAGAGTATCTTCCTTACGGAGCATATAAATCCCCATCTCCCTTAGCTCACTGTACAATCTCACTCTCGATCTAGCACTACCTAAAGCATGAATGGATTTCCTACTTAGTGCATCTGCCACCACATTTGCCTTGCCTTCATGATAGATAATTTGCATGTCATAGTCACCAATCAACTCTATCCACCTCCTCTGTCTCATATTCAACTCCCGCTGGGTATATATGTATTTCAAACCCTTGTGATCAGAAAACACCTTAAATGTGGCTCCATAAAGGTAATGACGCCACAATTTAAGTGCAAAGACCACTGCGCCCAACTCCAAATCATGAGTAGGGTAATTTTCCTCATAGGTCTTCAGTTGTCGGGAAGCATAAGCGATCACCCTCCCATTCTGAATTAACACACACCCTAGGCTATGCTTGGAAGCGTCGGTATAAACCTCGAAATTATCACTCCCATCAGGCAAAGCGAGGATAGGAGCTGTCGTCATGCGTTCCTTAAGAGTTAAGAATGTCTTCTCACAACTCTCATCCCAGACAAAACGGTTCTCCTTGCTCATCAATTATGTCAAGGATTTTGCTATCTTCGAGAAATCCTTGACAAATCTCCTGTAATAACCTGCCAGTCCCAAGAAGCTTCAAATCTCATTCACATTCTTCGGGTTTTACCACCTATTTACTGCCTCGATCTTACTGGGGTCTACAGACACCCCCTTCTTGGAAATCACATGCCCTAGAAAGGCAACCTTCTTTAGCCAAAATCCGCACTTGCTCAACTTGGCATTCAACTAATTCTCCTCCAAGATCTTTAGCACCTTTCTCAAGTGCTCCTCGTGTTCCTCTTCATTCTTGAAATACACCAGGATATCATCGATGAATACAACCACGAACTTATCCAAATTTGGACTAAATACCCGATTCATCAGATCCATGAAAACTGTCGGGGCATTAGTCAACCCGAATGGCAAAACCACGAACTCATAGTGGCTATACCTCGTTCTGAAAGCGGTCTTAGGAATGTCTTCGTCTTTTATTCTCAACTGGTGATACCCCGACCTCAAATCAATTTTGGAGAACATCGCAGCTCCACTTAACTGGTCGAACAGGTCATCAATCCTGGGCAACGGATAACGGTTCTCGATGGTAACATTGGTTAGCTCTCGATAGTCAACACAAAGCCTCGGACTCCCATCCTTCTTCTTCACAAATAATACGGGTGCTCTCCAGGGCGATAGACTAGGTCAGATGAACCCCTTCTCAGCCAATTCATCAAACTGCTTCTTCAACTCATCCATCTCTCTTGGTCCCATGCGATACGATGATTTAGATATTGGTCCTGCTCCCGGCTTTAGATCAATGGAAAATTCCACTTCCCTCCTTGGTGGAAACCCCGGAATATCATCACGAAATACTCCCTCAAACTCTCGCACAATAGGTATCTCACTAGCCTTAGGGGTCTCTGTTTCACAATCCAACATCTGACATAAGATCAGACTATCACCCTTCCTTAGGCTAGACTTAAGGGTATTAACATAAACGAATTTGACCTTAGGTTTGACCAAGGATCCCTTATAAGACACTCTCACTCCCTTAGATCCTCTGAAGAAAATCTTCTTCTGGTGACAGTCGCTAAAAGCTCTATACTTCCCCAACCAATCCATTCCCAGAATCACCTCAACCCCCCCCCCCCCCCCCCCCCTCCCCAATGAAAACTCTATAAGATCACAATGGAAAACCACTTCCCCAATCTTGATAGGCACACTCCTATATACTCTACTACATGACACAGACTCGCCAGAAGGTATAGTCACCGAATCCGCAATCGAATCATAGAGCTCAAGTTCTAAAACCCTAGAATGCTTTATAGATACAAAGGAATGTGTGGCTCCGGAATCAAAAAGCACAAATGTAAGTTTAGATTCACGAGAAAAGTACCAGTCACCACATGAGCATCATCTTTGGCTGCTTGCTTCCCCATGGAAAAGAGTTTGCCACTGGATTTAAGCCCACCCTGGCTGGTAGTAGCTGCTCTAGTCTGCTGATTCCCTTCGGCTCCGGTCTTCTAATTATTTCCACCCCCGTTGTACTGACTCTGGTGAGAACGGTTCTGGTAGTTTCTGTAGTTCTTCTGGTAAGTACCGCTAACCCCGGACTTCGCACCCCCTCCATAGCCTGTCATGGGAGTACGATATCCACCACTTCCAGGTGTATGCATGCACGACCCACTATGTCCATATGTTGGTGTTTGGTAGCCCCCAGACTGGTACCCTCTAGATGATCGACACACTGCCTGCTTGTGTCGTATCTTCCCACAGCCATAGCAAACCAACCCAATCGAACTAACTCCCGAGCCTCCACTCTTGTAACTACTACCGCTCTGGTTCCTCCCACCTCCCGATGCATTGTTAATGAAGTACCCACTGTACCTGTTGGAGTTCTGCTTCTTCGTTCCATTATTTTCGCTTACTGCCTCAGCTTTCCTCTTATCAGTCTTTGCCTTCTTCTCCTCTTTGATCATGTCGGATAGCCTCTCCGCCGCCCCAGCCCTCAGGTAGATGTCACGGACTGTGGTGGGCGGAGCTGCAATGAGCCTCTTCTTGATGGTTATGGTTAGCCCCCTTTCAAATTTCATAGCCAGCATTGCGTCATCGAATCCCATCTCTCCCACATGACTCAACAATTGAATTAACTTCCGGTAGTAAATCTCCACTGTCATATCCTCCGTCATTCAGAAGGTATCAAACTCCTCCCTCAACTTGCTCTTCTGGAATTCAGGTACGAACACTTCTTACAAAATTCTCTTGAATGCAATCCACTCCACAAGATTGATTCCATCTTCCCTAGCAGCCTCACGAATCTCTACTTTGCTCCCGGTCCACCAGTCTCCGGCCATTCCTCTAAGGTAGTGGGTAGCTTGGTCAAGCCTCAGCTCCTCAGGACAATCCACTAGCTCAAACAGGTTACTGAATTCCCCGCACCACTCTCCCAATAAGCGACGTTCCCCCTCCCCAGTGAATTGAGTAGGGTGATGTCTCACAATTATCGTAGTCATCTTTGCAGAATCCAAACGTTTGGCCTTTGGAGCCTCATTCTCAACCACCAGTTGATCTAGTTCCTCTTGCGTGATGTTAGGAACTGTTGGAAACTAAGTTCTTGATTTTATACTCAAATCTAATGTGAGTTATATATATAAGTTTAGTCATTAAAACTTAATTAAATCTTATGCATGCATGATGATATCATAAGATGTGATTGTCCTTACATTGGTTTTAGAAGGTTTATACTCAATAATCACCTATTATGTGAGTCTTCAAAACCGAAATACCCTTATAACGATCTAACAAAAATCGTCTCCAAAAGATACGTATCAAGGACCCGATCTCAAACTAACACAAATTTTGTTACTAGAAAATTAGTATTAGTATACTAGAATTAATAATAATATTACTCTTTTAAAATTATTAACATGGAAATAATTTATTTTCTTAAGAAACTATTTTACTTAGAAAACTTAGAGAGAATGATGTTGTAGTAATGTGAGATAAGCAAGCATGAACTAACAACAAGTAGTGTAAGTATGTAGTATAGAGTAGTATTTAAAGGACAAAATTGAGCTTGTTTGCTCTTCATTTTGGCCGGCTATCACAAGCCATCTATGGCCTATGCATGCCTTAATATCTTTTACATAAAGCATGTAAGATGCCTTATATTCTTTTTGTGTAAGATGCACACAATCTAGCTTGCACATTCAAACACACAACCCACACACATACATACATTATCACGGCTGAAAATGGGTCTTATTATGAACCCATTTTATCTTTGTCAATTGTGTTAATTTGTAACATGTCACACATGTCTTATAACACATGACCCTATTTGTTAATTATGCAATTTTAACTATTAAAATCCATAATTTACAAATTTACTACATTTAAATAATTCTTCTAATATTTCGAAATTAATATTGTATAAAATGTAATATCATAATTTTAATTACAACTCTTTGTAACTTTATGATTAACCGTGTTCATTCTCAATTTAATCGTTTCCCAAACGAATAAATAAAAACCGAGTAATAAAACGATTTTATTACTTTGACTATTATTATTATAATCCCATTATAAAATATACGTCATGTAAAATTATTTCCAAATTTCCAGTTATTAATTAATTCGTATCCAATACAATATTAATTAATTATTCCATTGAGACGGAATTCCCTAAAGATATGACCTTAAGGGATCAACTGATCACCACCATCATATGACGATAATGTCAAACTCTAGACAGCCAATCATTATCGGTAAATGTTGATCAGTCGACTTTAAAAGAGTAACACTCCCAGTTGTGTTTCATTCAAATGAGTTTTAATTACGTCAACACACTATTGTCGAGGACACTTCCTCCAACAATCTCCCACTTGTCCGAGACAAGTGTGTGTTACCAATTCTCTTGCCCTATTACTATCTCCCACTCAATGCATGGCGTCCTCTCAGGTCGTGCCGGCAATTGATTTAAATCTAGAGTGGTTTATCTCGATATGGAGTTATCACTACTGACCGGAATTATCTACCATAGTTACCTTCCGAGCGTGGCCACACATTTCTAGTTATTATTCTCCTCGAGTGGCCTAGAGATATTTCTCAACCCTGACAAGGGGTGGACAATTCCTAATCGACTTATTCCTTCCGGCTGGCCACAGCCTATCATAACCCAAAATATGTCCTTATAAACCCCAGTTACGAAGGTGTTAGGACATAGATCAAAGTTAATCTGAAAACTATGCCACCTCAGAGAACAGTCATTAGTCCAAGAACTGACTCATGTGAAACACGATAGATGCTCCCGCAACGACCAGGCAGTCTTTTAATAAGAGTACGCCAGAGCTCTATCAACGGTCATTAGCCCGGCAAATGTATCTTAACATGTCTATGCCTAGGTGATCGATTAGTCATCCCGTATGACTCTATGGCAATTGAACTCACCATCAATCGCATCACACATCCGGTTGCATTGAGATGTCACCTCACTTAAGCAACTAGGGGCGAGGTTATGATAATTCAATTCACTTTAGTGGGGTTCAATATGGTCTTACCATCCCATTTGAATTTTACTTGACCTTTCGTGAGTTATAAATAACTCAAACAATTAGTGGATTACACCATCCAAGTGGTCAACCTTTGAACACCATTTAATTTACAATTAGCTTTAGTGTCCCTCGTTCACTTCCTCTAATTTTGTAATTATCTTCATTTTGGGTAAACCAGGTTTACCACGTTTCGTGCGAGCGTTCACTTTGGGGATCATATCCATATATGCTCTCTCATCTGAAAGAGATAAGTCATCTCATGACTAACAAATATTATGTGCATTGTCTAACTCCCAGCTATAACAATGCTTTTACATAATTTGTGAACTTATACATTTTGTAGAATCTTGTGATGACCATGTAGTTAAAATACAAGTCATTGAGATGCATAGTCAATGAATGTAAGCCAAATATTATCATAAATCTTTGCTTGGTATCTTGGAACTTGAGTCGTTGCAAACCTTTTACCATACGACTAAGTTATCTTCCAAAATCTTGAATTTGTCTTTCATCTTCATTGGAGAATACTTTGACAGTTGATCAAGGTTTAATCATCGGTTTAACACCTGCTCAACAGGTTGTCCTGCAAGCGGCGCGCATCCACTTTACACGATTATACTAATGGCGGAAACATTAGCGATTTAAACGTGCAAATAATAGTACTTAAGGTTCGATAAATTTCCATGATCCCATCATGGCTATACTATCTTCATCTCCATGAACAACCTTAACACTAATATCAAGATGTCTCTTATAATCTCAACCAAACATCCCATGTTAAATTAGATTTAATTCATATCAATATGTCATCTAGAACCAAAAACTCGTATACTTTTCATAAGTATCAATGCTTCATTCCAAACGAGCAATGAGTTGTTTTAGATAACGTTTACTCCCACTAAACTCTTGTTCTTGCCTGATTCTGAAGATCCCGAAGTCATTCCCATGACTCAATAGGTTCAAATCCTGGAGCGAGAACTCCCACTGAACTTTATATTTATCCGTAAATCATAAAGCTCCCACTCAATTCAATGTTCCTTAACATTTAATGAATTGAAATGGTTGGGACTTAACCATATGTGCTAATGGTCACATCCTTTTCAAATACCCTTTTGAAAAGTGGTTGTTGAGTTTACTGAATTCATTCTCAATGAATTATTTTACTACTTTCAACAAAATTACCCTTAACTTTGCAGACTGCTGGCATCCACATGTCAACCTATGCTTCTCTCAATAAATCTCATTTATTTGCATGTATATCTTATAAATTTCATGGTCTTAGAATTTGCATTGGCACATTTAGATCACCATCTAAATCCAAGAAGCCTTTCTTGAGCCTTTTCAAAATCTTTTGAATAATTTTCTTCGAGTGTCCTCCCGTAGTTTCTATAAGAGTCTTTTCTTATGGTATATATTTTTTGTGTGTGGGAACTTTCAGTTCCCCACATTTATCTTATCTTATACTGTACGAGGACTCTATCATGGATCTTATCCATGTATAGAATTTTTCCTTACCAACTTCAAGAATTTATTCTTGAAGTATCCTCCCGGGCCGGGGCCGTTGGGATCACAAGGCGTAGATTTTCACCAAATCGTAGATCTTATCCACAACTTAATCTACCTTTATAATCATAAGGCGCAGATTTTCTTAAATCGTAGATCCCATCCACAACTCAATCTTCCTTCTTATCTTTCACATAACCAAAACACAATAAATCCTACTATTCACTAATGGATCATATCCATTGTGTCAATCAAAATCATATGCTATTTGTGGCCTTTTAAATTTCTCCCACTCTATCTTTGTAATAACAATCCCATTTCATTATCAAAGATAGCCATTAAGGCCACAAGCAATGACTTTGATGTTGGTTTGTGTACCCTTATGATTTATTACAGAAAATTATTCGTTTGAAAGCTTAGATAGTTTTGGATGGTTGATAACTTTTCCTCTTAATTGAGTTTTAATCTTAATTTGATTTTGATTTGATTTGAATCAAGTATCCTATACTTATTCCGTTTCACAATCAATTCTATTTTATGTTTTAAGATTTGCAAGTGTTAAACTAAATAAGAACATAATTATAAAACCGATAGTGACTTGGGTTGTTCCTTTCCCTTATCTTTGCTTTCATGCCCTAATTCAGGTAAGAAGAGCATCCACATCACAACTTGTATCATAATACATTAGTTGAGATTAACATAAAATTGGGATAGTTATCATACCAACTGGAAGAATTTTCCCAGCTTTGAGATCGCTGAGATATTTGGAACAGTTCCTCTTCCAATGTCCTTTGCCATTGCAATAAAATTACTTAGCTCCCTGATGAGGGTTCTTCTTGGAATTTGAGGTGCTTGCCTAAGAAGATACTTTCTTTGAACCTTTGGAAGGTTTCTTTCCCTTTGCCTTACCCTTCCTCTTGAACTTTCTTTTGCTCTTAACATCAATGTTGAGCACATCCTTAGGGGCACTAACATTTAGGCCCATATCCCTTTCAGCTTGCACGATCATATTGTGCAATTCATCGAGAGAGATGTCTTGGTTTCTCATGTTGAAATTCACCCGGAATTGTACATAAGTTTTCACCTTAGACAAGGAGTGGAGGATTCTGTCAATCACAAGTTCCTTAGCAATGTCCACTTGATTCATCCTTAGGGTTTCTACATGCTCAATTAGCTTTAGCACATGTGGGCTAACCTTTTGCCCCCCCTTAAGGTTGAGATCAAAGAAGGCCGATGCCGCCTCGTATTGGACAATTCTCGAAGCCGTTGAGAACATTGTCACAAGCCTGGAGTAGATCTCATAGGCCGTGCCAATCTTTATGGCACTCCTTTGGAGTTCCGGCTCCATCGAGAAGATCAAAAAAAATTTGATTGCCGCAGACTCCTTCTGATAAGTATCATAGGGTCGCCTTGCTGCGGCGGTGGCATTTTCTGCAGGTTCGGGCGGTGATTCTTCGATGAGAAATTCGGTCTTACCGTCACCCTGTGCCGCCAACAAAAGTTGGGCATCCCAATCGGCAAAGTTTGCCCCATTCTTTTCTAGCTTACAACGATCCATGAAGGAACGTAACCATGAAGTGTTTGTAGTGGTGGAAGCGGTCATGATTGATATTGAAGATTTAACTACAAAATTTTAAACATATGAAGAAATGAAATGCTAATCGTTTTTATGTTCATTTTAACTTGTAAACATATTTATCAAGCTAATGT
The DNA here is from genome assembly GCA_029255685.2 of Silene conica. Classification (NCBI taxonomy): domain Eukaryota; kingdom Viridiplantae; phylum Streptophyta; class Magnoliopsida; order Caryophyllales; family Caryophyllaceae; genus Silene; species Silene conica. Next base: position 26,962,464 of record CM055314.2, on the reverse strand, counting down.
ATCTATAAAATGACCTCTATCCAATTTTATAAATGATTCCAAGACCCAAACCCATACCCCCGAAATCGTGAACCACTGGAACTCCGACCCAATGATATGGTTTGGTGGGTTAAAATAAACCGGTTCTACCATAGAACTCTTGGTTGATGACAAATCATAATTTATTCATCTTAGCCCGGAACACATTGACCACTGGTCCTCTACACTTCCGTTGAGTACAAACCAAATTTCAAATGCATCGAGATGCGATCCGCCCACTGGACTGAATCCACCCCATCGCCCCACTTATCCTACGTAATGAGGTTCGTACTGCCCACTGGACTAGCACCACCCCACGAAATAGAAGCTCATGGGTTCTACTATTTGGTAAGGCTAATTCTCAATTGTTTTTGTTTAATATAGAGGTCTTGTCAATTTATTATCTATCTCCTTCAAGTGAATTAAATTGGTGAACTCGATAATTACAATTGACACGGTCGTTTTTAACGATCTAAACTAATATGCATGTTTATGGCGATTTGGCTATGCATGCAAACATATTAAAAATGCAATAATAAAAGCAATAAAGCAATAAAATCCTAGTATGGCCTTCCTAGTAATAGTAAAAACTAATTAACTATTACAAATTCGGAAACCAACTCCATGGTCCCTTGAACTTCATTGGCACGCCATCCAAGAAAACACCGTCTTGTCGAAACTCCTTTCCGTATGGCACCGTCTTTTGGATCTTCGGAATTACAATAAAATAATACAACTATTCTATTTGTAAAACTGAAAATTAAATTACATTACAAACCCGTGATACGAGATGACATAAATTACAACCGAATCAATATTCCCTTTCATTACGGGTAATATTGATTAAAACTAAGGCCATACTAAGAAAAATTACATAATTCCAAATTATATAAAAACATTCAAATATGACATTCACATTAAATAAAATGCAATAACAAAATATGTATGCACATGCTCAATTTTTAATGCCAAATCGCCTTATGGGAGCAAATATCTCATATTTGTTTACGATTTTTACGGATATGCGCGACTTTAACTATTAAAATCATCAAAATTACATAAATCTAATTTATGTCCAAGTTAATCATCCCAACATACTTTAGGAATCTATGTTTAGTCTCTACTAATGCTTGATCATGATTTAACTTGATTTTGCATTATTGTTCATAAATTACTTGTATTTTCGGCAAAAATAAACAAAATATGGCCAAATGAGTCAATAAAATTCGAAATTTAAAATTCAAAAATTTTAAACTTTCTGGAAATTTTCTAAAAATTCAGAAATTAATAAAATGGTCTTATGCAAATATTTATGGTTTATTTGTTAAATAAATCGTATAAAAGCCGTTTTTATGGTTAAAAATCTGATTTAAATTATAAAAATTTGCAATAATTTGCCATAAATTTTAAGTCATCCTAAAAAATATATTAGAACCTGAAAATGACCAAAAATTATAGACCATGCACGAAATTTTATTTTTACGACTCATAAATTACGATTATTAGCTTTTTAACTCATAAAATTAATAATCATAAAAACATAATATTTTTGATATCCATCTTTTAGATATGATGTTCCTATTATATAAGGCATCTATGGGTAAAATGTTATGCCATAATATTAAGATTAACTATTTTTAACACAATAAGTCATTATTTAGCCGATTTTAACTATTAAAATCACAAAACATGCATCACTTGAGAATAAATTCTCAAAAATTATATACATTCTGTAAATATTGCATGTGACATTGTGTTAAATTTTTATGGCAAAATTCCAACTATAACTATTAAAGTCGAATTTGAGTCACTATTAATACGATTTTTACTATAAAAATCATTAATCATGCAAAATAAGTCCAATAAATCCGAAAATTTATACAGGTATTTAATATATTGCATTTGACTTCTCATAAACCTTTTAAGGTCAAATTCGAAATATAACCTTCTATACCCATTTTTACTCATATTATGACTATTTATCTCATAAAATTCATAATCCATGCATATTAACTCCATTTATTACGAAACATCATATGCAATATATTAAATATGCATGTGAGAACATATCAAAAAATCTCGGCCAGAAACTATTTTTAACTATTTTTCCCATTAATTGTTGTTTAAAACCGATTTAAACTACAAAATATACAAATAAATATAAAAATGAACAATAAAAATCCCTAAAATCATTTTTATGTCCTAAAACCATTTTAGAATCAGAAACTTTAACATGCAAAATTATTTTGTGATTTATCATAATAAATACAAAAATTTCGAAAATTATATGTTAATCCGTTTAACATAAAACATGAATCTAATCATGCATGCAACAACCGTAATGCTCTGATACCACTTGTTGGAAACTAAGTTCCTGATTTTATACTCAAATCTAATGTGAGTTTTATATATATAAGTTTAGTCATTAAAACTTAATTAGATCTTATGCATGCATGATGATATCATAAGATGTGATTGTCCTTACATTGGTTTTAGAAGGTTTATACGCAATAATCACCTATTATGTGAGTCTTCAAAACCGAAGTACCCTTATAACGATTTGACAAAAATCGTCTCCAAAAGATACGTATCAAGGACCCGATCTCAAACTAACACAAATTTTGTTACTAGAAAATTAGTATTAGTATACTAGAATTAATAAGAATATTACCCTTATAATATTATTAACATGGAAATAATTTATTTTCTTAAGAAACTATTTTACTTAGAAAACTTAGAGAGAATGATGTTGTAGTAATGTGAGATAAGCAAGCATGAACTAACAACAACAAGTAGTGTAAGTATGTAGTATAGAGTAGTATTTAAAGGACAAAATTGAGCTTGCTTGCTCTTCATTTTGGCCGGCTATCACAAGCCATCTATGGCCTATGCATGCCTTACTATCTCTTACATAAAGCATGTAAGATGCCTTACATTCTTTTTGTGTAAGATGCACACAATCTAGCTTGTACATTCAAACACACAACCCACACACATAAATACATTATCACGGCTGAAAATGGGTCTTATTATGGACCCATTTTATCTTTGTCAATTGTGTTAATTTGTAACATGTCACACATGTCTTATAACACATGACCCTATTTGTTAATTATGCAATTTTAACTATTAAAATCCATAATTTACAAATTTACTACATTTAAATAATTCTTCTAATATTTCGAAATTATTATTGTATAAAATGTAATATCATAATTTTAATTACAACTCTTTGTAACTTTATGATCAACCGTGTTCATTCTCAAATTAATCGTTTCCCAAACGAATAAATAAAAACCGAGTAATAAAACGATTTTATTACTTTGACTATTATTATTATAATCCCATTATAAAATATACGTCATGTAAAATTATTTCCAAATTTCCAGTTATTAATTAATTCGTATCCAATACAATATTAATTAATTATTCCATTGAGACAGAATTCCCTAAAGATGTGACCTTAAGGGATCAACTGATCACCACCATCATATGACGATAATGTCAAACTCTAGACAGCCAATCATTATCGGTAAATGTTGATCAGTCGACTTTAAAAGAGTAACACTCCCAGTTGTGTTTCATTCAAATGAGTTTTAATTACGTCAACTCACTATTGTCGAGGACACTTCCTCCAACTGGAACATTATTCCTTCTCGGGGGTATCTCTATAACATAAAAGGAAGAAGATGAGTCCCAGCTTATGTACGGGTACTCACCTAGGTTAGGGTTATATTCCCTAAGCACCATAAGCCCTACTTATATTAATACAGACAAATATGTCTTACTACTACTTACCTATAAACATGGCTCAGGGATCACATAATCGCATATCATTAGACATGATATAATACAAATACAATACTGATCATCTCATGCATTCACATCATTATATATTATGCGTAACCCCAAGCACATAAATCATTCATTCACATACCCTTAACTTCATATCAACGAATTTTTATAATTCTTTTATCATATTTCACCTCCTAAATTCACATCTCTCCCTATTCTACCCTTTCTCTCATATGCACTCGAGGTACCCGGGTAAAACTGAGAGGGCCAATGGTTCGGTATGAGGGGCCCCCTAACTCATCCCTTACCTTTAGTATGCTCCTAACAGTTCTATCCCGGGGTTCATTTTATTTAGAATCTTCCTACGTTCTTTGACTCTATTAGGTTAGGCCTGAGGATCGTTCTCTCTGATACCACTTTGTAACACCCCCATTTATTTAAGAGCCTTTAACAAGACATTCTCAAATAAATAGAGTTGTTACCATCTCGGAATACCGAGGTAGTAGATAACAAAGGAAGGAAACACAGTACTTTATTAAAAGTTTATAAAGTCAACAACTGATAAAACAACTGTCTCAAAACAATACAAAAGTCCGAACAACTCGTAAATAACTACTATGGTGATCTAGACTCTAGTCTGGTCTGGATCCAAGCTCTCTTCCCATTCCGCTCCCATAGTCTCAAGTACCTGTCAAACTGCTCCCCAATAATTTGGTTCATCACAGGTGATCATGAACACACATGGTCAACCACGAGGTTGAGTAGGAAAATAGACAAACTATGAATAACAATACAACAATACACACTTCCACCTCCATACCGCGTCAACCACCACTTACCAATCACACAACACTTCTCAGTCACAAGTCCCTACTCCTGCAATGGCCATATCACATGTCCCAATATCACATGCCCTGATGCGTTTCTATTTTATGATGTTTTTACACACATTTTAGAGCTCATTTACGAGTTTTAGCCTTTATTTCCCAACAATTGTCTACTTTCGTATTTTTATGCTCTTTTGCAGAATTATGCGGAAAAGAGGCGATTTCAAGCCAAATGCTACCCTCGGGAATTTTGCATAACCAAGAGAACCAAGGAACGAGGAGGAAACAACACCCAAAGCCCAAACCAAGGATCATAGGACCGATTTCAGAAGAATTCAGAAGCTGACACACAGGATAACCGGTCGACCGACCTAGTACCCTGGTCGGTCGACCAAAGTACCTGTTATCTCAAAATCAGAATTCAAAATACGAAGACAGAAGACCTGCTGGGCCCGATAACCGGTCGACCGATCTAGTACCCTGGTCGGTCGACCGAGGCGCAGTTTTCGGAAACTTCCGTAAAGCCCACGCACGCATTAAGTCAAAGGAGAACGCTTCTAATTTTCTTATTTAAGCCTAATTCGTGATTAGGGCTAAGGGAGACAGTTTTACATCAGATTATCTACCTTCTAATTCTTTAGTTTAGTTCTAGAATCTCAACAAAGTTACTGTTTTCCTAAGTTTTTAGCATTATTATTCGTTCATTCAAACAATCGGTTTCCACGCAACTTAATAAGCAAATTCCTTCTGCCCTAATTCCTTTCGCGGTAATTCTCTTTTAATTTCAGTTTCTTATTGTCATTCTTATAGAATTGCTAGTATCCGGTTAGTGTAGAATCCCAAAACCTTGTTGTTAATCGCGTGTTTGTCGTATTGTTGCTAGGAATTCTGTTATTTCAATTGTTATTATCGTTCTTGTTATAGTTATGAGTAGCTAAACCCATATGTTAGGATGTAGGTGATTAATTGCGTAGATGGTTTAAGTTCAGAATCGACTTGTAGTAGACTCTGGTCGACCGACTGGCTTAACTGGTCGGTCGACTGGAGTAGTCGGTCGATCGACTGAAATAGTTGGTCGATCGACCGACCTCGCGTATGTTTTCAGACTGTTTTATTTCGTTAATTATAACGCCCTATAATGAGACTGAAAGGAGACGTGTAGGATGTTAGTAATGACTTACCCAAGATTGAAAGATACGGGAAGGGCATTGATTAACGTTTTAAGACGGCTAGGTTACTAAGACTAAAAGGTATGTGACCTAGACTTTAGGGATCACCCTTATTGTTGACACCCGATATTTGTGAGACCTAGAAACTAGTAGCATAGGCCGAAAGGAGCTATTAGGTAACATAGACCGAGAGGATTTGTTACGCCCCTTACGCGACTGCAATACATGTTGACCTAGACTTTATACCATCGCAGCTTTTATGAACCAACCATCCTAGCATTCTTTTAATCATAAGTTTTATTCATATTTTTATTTTTGTTTCATCTTGCCTTTATTTGTTAGACTTAGCATCAATCAATCAATCAAACCCCCAATTTTGTTACCTTAAGACATCAACTTAGAACAATAAGCATTCCCCACCTCCTTGTGGTTCGACCCTTGACTTTCACTATGTAGTTAAAGCTAAGGTTTATAAATTTTATCTTTGGCACCCTCAACGACGGGTGTCAAATTTTGGCACCGTTGCTGGGGAGGTAACGCCAGTGTTTATTGTTTTTTGTTTTTGTTTTTGTGTTTAAGGAACTTTGTTCCTTAAACCTTTCTTACTCTTTTCTTGTAGTTTCCATCTTATGCGCAAGTCAGTTCAAGGAGAACTCTTACCACTTGACCTAGAACTTGAGAGGACGCTAAGAGCAAAGAAGAAACTTTTTCAATAGAATAAAGAAGGGGGTTCTCCATCTTCTTTATTCCAAGAAGACATTTTCGATCAACCACCATCACCAAATCACCCTCACAAACCAAATCAACCACATTCACCACATAATCCACCCACACCCACATCACTTATAAATACCTACCTTCCTAACCCAAACGAAGAAGAAAAGATGACTAAGGAAGCCAGTATTGCATGTCACTCCATGCCGCAGGTGAAGGACCTCTACAAAGGGTTCACGTTACCTGATGGCACGGGGAAACCTTTTGAAGACAAACCATCCTATATCTCCATGGTGGAGAAAAATCAGTTCGGGGGTGTGGCTAATGAGAATGCGGCAAAGCATATAGAAATTTTCACAGACTATATATGTTCTATCGCACCACCAGATGGGGTATGTCCCAAACTGTGTGCTAATGTTTATCAACAATATGCTAATGAGATTTGTGTTTTCGATAACATGACAGTATGAGAAGGCTGCTGCTGAATTATTCTAATATGACAGTATGAGAAGACCATTCATCACTATTTTGTCTCTAATTATTCATTTCAGGATCTTGGAAGACAACAAATTTGAAGGACAATTTCCAAAGACTGTTATTGGGAAGAATATTTTTATGTCTGGATGAATTTATGGTATGATCCGCGTCTTGAAATGGCGTAAATAATTTTGAAGCTTTAGTCTTTATCTGTTACATGCATATGGACTAATATCTTCTATTTCTGCGATATTTAGGTGACAGATGTGGCCGACGCATTGATTTTAAATCGATTGTTTGGACAGTTTAATGATGGTGTTGTAAGCACATTTTGCTCTCTATAACTTGTTGAGTCGGAAATACCCTTAGGTCTTTTATCTGAGAGACCGGTCCTTTCATTTGTTTGGCTACAAAAATTAGGTTCTTGTTGCAACATCAAATCGTGCGCCGGATAACTTATATGAAGGTACTTGGAATTCTTCTCTGTGTACCTGTGATTCGATTGAAGTTAACTTTGATCACAACTTGTGTGGTTCCATTCACTAATGGGAACATAAAGCGTGGAGTCAGTACATTTGCATAACCATTTTCTTTATAGTGGAAATGAGGAAGGGTAAAAATGAGAAGCAGTCTTTCTAATATAATATCCAGTAATAATGACTACTGGTTTTGCTCGTGCTTTCAGGGTGAGCAGGGGTTCTATTTGGTTGGATTGGACTTATCGGGTGTTCTTAAAGCTACATTTCAGAAGCTTGTCGAGGACCATAAAGCTCGTGCGCAGGAGGTTGAAGTGGTTATGGGAAGAAAATTACAGGTGCATGCCTACTTGATTAGCTCTTCAAGTCTCTGCTAAGTCTCGGCATTTGCATGACCAAAGCCATTTCATGAGTCCAGCTTTTGTCTATCTTGTAGCTCTTCAAGTCTCTGCTAACAAATTACTTACATTGTTGCAGTTATCCTAGTGATTAATCTAATAAAAGCCAGTATGTTCTAATCGACTCTATGTTCTAATATATTAGGGGGAATTTGGTCAAATGTAGTGAATTGGACCTAAACGAAGGGAGTATGTTCTAATCTACTCTATGTTCTGTGATTTCGATATGTGAATTGTGAATGATTGACTGATGTTTCAATTACTGAACTATAAAGGATTTAAAATGAAGGCCTTGATTCTTGTTGGTGGGTTTGGAACAAGATTGAGACCATTGACACTCAGCTTTACTAACTCTAGTCGATTTTGCTAACAAGCCTATGATCTTGCATCAGATTTTCTTCTCAACTTACACCACTACCATCACTTACATTGTCATCATACTAATATAGCAGACTATGCTGCCCACGTTTTATCTCAATGATTTATCATATATTTTACTCTTGATCTTTTTTTTTGTTATTGTGACATTACAGGGGAATGCAGCACTCTCAATGAATCTGGATAGGACCATGATAAAATGGAGCACTCTGATTAATGCAAATGATAGAGCAACCACTTCATTCCCAAGTCGATCTAATTTCAGTGTCTTGTAATTAGTTTTGGAGTATTGTATGTGGTGTGTTTCTATTTGATGTATGAATATTTAAAAAAATCTTGAAAGATTGTCTTATGGAAAATATATTTGAGAGTTATTCTATTCAAATCATTTTTGTTTTCGATTCTTTTTAATAAAAAAATAAAAAGATTTTTTTTTTTTTTTACTATTTGCCGCGTTTTTTGAAAAAACGCCTCAAATAGCGCTCTTTATTTGCTGCGTTTTAAAAACGCCGCAAATAGCTTTTTCTATTTGCGGCCCCTTTATTTGCTTCTACACCAAAAACGCCGCAAATGGCCACTTTTTTGACGCCGCAAAAAGCTATTTTTCTACTAGTGATACAAATTATTAACTTTAATGATTCGGGCATCGTCCTATAGGCGTGACCTAAAAGGATCAACTGATCATCAACATCATACATGACGGTAATGTATGTCAAACTACTTAAAGCCAATCATTACCGATAAATGTTGATCAATCGACTAAAATATCATCTCATCCGTATTCAATATATACGTTGATACATATATGAGATTTAACTAATTTGGGCTAAATCATGTGCACGCACTATTGTTGAGGATACTCACTCCAAAAATTATGCCTCAGAAAACTGAGATGACAGTGCTTTTATGATCCGATGATCCTTCTTAAAGGCCTTGGATTATGAGGTGTTACAGGTGGTGCTCATTCATGGACGAGTTTACTCTTTCATGGATACAGATGACCATTAGACCCCTTTTATTTAATGTTTCATCATTCCAATTCAGTTACTTCTCTCTCTCTAACTACCACCATCCATCAACCACCATCCACCACTCTCACTGTCGTGTCCCATGCGCATTTACTGCGAGTAAACTTTGCCGCAAAACCCGCTCCAACCAATTTGAAAAATTAGTATCATTGACACGAAAAATTCTTAATTATATATCCTCCAAACACATTCTAATCTTATTAGTCCAAACGAATTGATAATATGTCACTTTCGCCAACACATTTTACTTCATGTTGTTTTGGTCAACACACAAGCTGTCAAACACGAGATAGTTGGGTGTTGCGACCCGGACACCCGGTCTGCTTGATTTGCTTGGCTTTAGCAAGAGTGATTTCATAGCTGCGTGTTGGGGCTGGTGTCCTTGACAATTAAGTACAATGACTTATTAAATCTCTTTAAGGATCACAAGGGCATACTTCAGTATTATTACCAGTTGATCCACGTTTATCAATAACGGTTGGCTTGCTAGATAAGTTTGCCGTTATTGTCATACGGATGGCGGTGATCAACTGGTCCCTATACGTCACACCTATAGGACACGTTTGAGAGATGTGAAGGTATGAAAATACAGTCACATTTATGCCGAATACGACTAAACAGTTAGTCAGAGGTATTGACTATTAAATTAGTCAATAAGATGTTGAGATTATTATTTATTTAATACGGATTAAATAATTTTAGCTAATACGGATTACATGATTAATTCGTAAATTAAATATAAACGGTTATATTTAATTAAATATTGTATTCGCGTATTAATATAAACAGTTATATTAATTTGGGTAATTATACAATATCGTAATTTTATCAGACCGTTATTAATACATCGACTGCATTAATATCTGATAACACGTATGCGATTTATAATAAAAATCCCGCAAATAATATTTAGCAAATTGGGTCGAATCACGCAAAGGAATAAGGTAAGAGTGGAGAAAGCCCACCCTTACCCAAGACCAATTCGGCCGCCCCCCTTATAGCTACATAAGGAGAGTCTTTCTCCTCCTTATGCCAGTAACTGTTGAATCATAATTATCACAATTAGGGTTTTGAGAGCATTCTTCTCCCAAAACTCAGATCTCATATCTAAAACCTCAATAACTCTCCCCATATTGCAAGGCAATTGGAGAGTACTTTCTAGCACACGCGGCATCATCTCAAACAAAGTCTTGGGTGCAAGTTATAGGAGGGAATTTACTTTAATTCCTGTTCTTAGGCCTATTCAAGCAAGGACCCAAGGTTGTATTCTTTTTTATGTTTTTATTTATCTTATGACAATAATCACAACTGTAATTTTCATTATAATCCTGCAAGTTTAGGGCGAATACATGCTATATTCCCCACAAGTGGTATCAGAGACAGGCCATGAAATTTTACTTTTGTGTTTTTCATAAAGTTTTAAAAACTGAAAAATCGTGTTCTGCCGCTAAGTCGGTCGATCGACCCCCGTTGCGGTCGGTCGACCGCCTCCTGCGTATTTTTCTGTTTCGACAGTCTTTCTTTTGTGAGTAATCGATCTTGTTTTCGATTCCTGTTTACATATTGTTAATTAATCGATATTCTTGACAATATGTGAACCCTTGTTGATGTTAATTTTGATTTACTCGTTTTAATCAAAGTTTAAAAGGTAAAAACTTGTTTTGATTTTAAAAGTTGCAGCGTTTTGCGTTTTCTGAAACTCGTTTTTACTGTCTGGTGGTCGATCGACCTGATTGATAGGTCGGTCGACCGCTTATGCTGTTGCAGAAAATTTATGTTTCTCGTCTGGAGGTCGGTCGACCTCGCCCCCTGTAACAGACGTCGTTTTTATCTTTCAAAAATAACCTGTTTTATTTTCTCATGGCCTTTAGTAATATACTATATACGGAAATAGTATATTATTAATTTTGTGAAACGGTTCACCCTCGTTTGATACATATTATTTTAAAACGGTTTAAGATAATGGATTATAAATTTATTAAAATTGGGTGATTAAAACGGTATAATCACATAATTTTAATCTCGTAAGGTGGTTTGGTAAAATTTGTTAATCATAATAACAGTATTATGTCATGTATAAATTTTAATTTTAGTTGATGCATTTTATTTATCGTCTTGTTAAATGCCTTGTGAATGCTTTCAATAACGTATTTAATTTTGCAAACGGTTGTAACTTAGTGTGGCCTTAGTAGATTGTGTTACCGTAATGATGGGACACAGTCTTGCTTGTAATTTTGAGATCTTGAATCTCCGTTTTGGGTTTTTGCCATGTAATTACTTTTGTATTTAAATTAGAATGTAAATAGGGTTATATTTGTAATTTAAATTAGTAATTTTGTGAAGATCAAAGACGGAGACCGGATGCTCACTCCCGCTACAAGGACCAAGATGGAACATCAAGACAAGCTTCTAGGGTCCAACGGTGGATTCCAAGTTGTTTTATGTTTATTTTGGTAGGATAGGCCACACTAGGACTTTTATTTACGTTTATCGCATTTATTTCATGCTTTCATCGATAATAGCTTGCATCATATTCCGCCTAAAACCAAACCACCTATAACATGCCTGAAAACTGACTCATGTAGAGGTTACGCGTTAGTTTTCTGTGACAATACAGATGTCACATGTCAATTGCAAAGCCATCACTTTATTTCATTCATTCACGCAAATGCTAGATATTAGTTCACTTAAAATGGATAAATATAAGTTGATGGGGTCTTCCTCGTATAACCAAAAATTGAGAATAGTCTTTATAAATCAGACTCCCATGAATCCCTTCTTCGTCGGTAGGCATATGACCCCTTTTACGTCGGGTAAGTGGGAACAGATGATTTATTTTATCTCAACATCATGGTCACTCGATACTATCTAGCGACTGAGATGGACTAATAGATAGGATTTACGGAAATCTATCGACCAAGAGTTCCAACGGTGGAATTAGCCAAGCTGTGGGCTTATCAATATACGGAAATTGAGTGTTCGGATCGTTTATAAAATTCTTGAGGGAGATCAATTATATAAATGCATGAGTCTACGAGTTTAAATACAATTTAATATAGACTTAAATCACAACAATGAGTTGCTTATATGGTTTTTGCTTTATCTTCTTTTCAGTGTAGCACACGTTCAATTAAACTGTTGTATAACTAATGGCTGGTGAAGACCCAATGCCAAGTGCCAAGCTAGCACGTGAATCCTGGCTAAAAGCCTTCATGGACTCCATGAATCAGTCTACTAGACTGAGGAATGATGGGTCAAACTTCTCTGACTGGGAGGCAGCACTACGGAATGCTGCCATTGCTGACGGAAAGCTTAAGTACTTAACTGAGCCCATTCCGGCACACCCAGGAACTGGAGCTAGAGCTAACGAAGTTCGCGCTCATAGCGACTTCGTCATGGAAGCGGGTGCGATAAAGAACGTACTCATCTATGCAATGGAATCCAATTTACAAAGACGCTTCATAGCCCATGGTGCAAACAAGATTTTCACCACGCTCACTAACGAATTCTTAAAAGCTCCGAGAATCGTTTCTTATGAGCATACTTGTCGCTTCTTTGAGGCGAAACTCCAGAAGAGCCAAGCGGTTAGCCCACATATCCTCAACATGATTGAGAATATCGAGAAACTGGAGGCCCTAAACTGCAAGATCAATGAGAACATAATCGTTGATCGAATGCTTCATTCGCTTCATGATGGGTTCGCCCTCTTTAGGGCCAACTATTACATGAACGACATGAAGAATACTCCTCATGAGCTCCACTCCCTTCTCGTACAGACCGAGAAGGATCTGAAATTAAGTGGGAGCGTGAAGCAAGATGTTCTCATGATTTCCAGTAAGGGTAAGGGTAAGGGAAAAGCTAAAGCTCAGGGCGACCTAACAGTAGGCAAGCCCAAGTTTAAGAAGTCAGGATTTACTAAGAGTGGGCCAGGTGAGTCGAGCAAGTCACAGGGCAAAACAAAGAGCAAGGATACTAGCATGGAATGCCACCATTGCCACAAGACTGGGCATTGGAGGCGCTCATGCCCCGTGTATCGTGTGGACATTAAGGCAGGCCGTGTTACTCCTGTTGGTATGTCTTCTTCTTCTTTTATTCACATGATTGAGATTAACCATGCAAGTTACGGAACTTGGGTACTAAATACTGGTTGTGGTTCTAATCTATGTAATCATGTGCAGGGCCTCCGAAACCAAGAACCCCTAATCAAGGGTGAGGTTGACCTGCGTGTCGGGAATGGAGCACGTGTTGCTGCAGTCTCGAGGGGAACATACGTGATCCAGCTTCCAAGTGGATTCGAGTTATCTTTATATAACTGTTATTATGTTCCTTGTTTGTCCAAAAACATTATTTCAGTTTCTGCGCTTGACAAACTTGGTTTTTCATTTGTAATAGAAAATAAAAGTTGTATTTTCTCATTACACAATATGATTTATGGCAAGACAGTTTCCATGAATGAAATTTATGTTTTAGATCAAACCACCGAAATATTACATGTGAATAACAAGAGATTAAAGGTAGGTGACAAAGATCAAACTTATCTATGGCATTATCGTATGGGACACATAAATGAGAAACGCGTAAAACACCTCATACAGAATGGAGCTATCTCGGCCTTTGATTTCGAATCATATGGCACGTGTGAATCATGTCTCATCGGCAATATGACTCGTATTTCCTTCAAAGGTGTTGGAATGCGCGCTGCCGACCTATTAGGACTCATACATACAGATGTGTGTGGCCCTATGTCGATCAACGCACGAGAAGGCTATAGGTATTTCATCACTTTCACGGATGATTTGAGTAGATATGGCTATGTCTACTTAATGAAACATAAAAGTGAATCCTTTGACAAGTTCAAAGAATACCAGAATCGGGTACAGAACCAGCTGGGAAGAAAGATTAAAGCACTACGTTCTGATCGTGGTGGTGAGTATCTTTCACACGAGTTTGATCAACACCTTAAAGACTGTGGCATCGTGCTACAGTTGACTCCACCTGGAACACTACAATTAAATGGTGTGTCCGAACGGAGAAATCGAACTTTACTTGATATGGTTCGATCTATGATGAGTCACACCGTTGTGCCTGATTCATTGTGGGGCTATGCTCTTTTGTCGGCCGCTCTAATACTTAACCGAAGTCCGTCTAAAGCTGTTGACAAGACTCCATACGAATTATGGAAGGGAACGGTCCCTAACTTGTCCTTTATTCGGGTTTGGGGCTGCGAGGCTTATGTCAAGTGGAGACACGAGGATAAGCTCAGCCCGCGATCGGTCAAGACATACTTTATAGGCTATCCAAAGGGAACTTTTGGTCATTACTTCTACTCGCCAACCGAACAACGTGTTTTTGTTGCGGCTAGTGCGACGTTCTTAGAGAAATAATTTCTCGAGAACAAGTCGAGTAATAGAACCTTCGATTTATCGAAGGTTCAAGAAACAACTACCGAGCAACCATTGGAGGAAAAAGTTCCTTCAACCGAGGCTGCGGTAGATATTCCTGAGGAACCTAGGAGGTCGGGAAGAGTCTCCATTCCTCCGGACAGATACATTGGTATGGTCGAGGAACATGATATGGATGACGTCTTACTCCTAGAGGGTAATGAACCCACAACCTATAAAGGTGCCATGACCAGTTCTGACTCAAAGCTATAGCTAGAAGCCATGCAATCCGAGATGGACTCCATGTATGAGAACAACGTGTGGGATCTTGTGGACCTACCTGCAAAGGTACGCCCCCTTCAATGCAAATGGCTTTACAAAATAAAGCATGTCGTGGAAGGTAAACAAGATATCCATAAGGCAAGACTAGTTGCTAAAGGTTTCACCCAAGTGCCAGGCTTGCACTTCGATGAGATCTTTGCACCCGTGGTCATGCTACGTTCCATTCGGATTATTTTAGCGATCGCCGCATTTCATGACTATGAAATATGGCAGAAGGACGTTAAAACCGCCTTCTTAAACGGTTATTTGGAGGAAGAGTTGTACATGGTTCAACTTGAGGGTTTTATTGATCCAGCACATCCTAAGAAGGTTTGCAAGCTTAAGCGTTCCATCTATGGACTTAAGCAAGCATCACGGAGTTGGAATCATCGCTTCGACCAAGTGATAAAAGAGAATGGATTCGTTCGATCAGTCGAGGAACCATGTCTCTATATCAAGTCGAGTGGGAGCAAGATTGTCTTCCTAGTACTGTATGTCGATGACATACTCTTGATTGAGAATGACATACCTCTCCTTTCTTCGGTTAAAGCATGGTTGAAAAACCATTTCCAGATGAAAGATCTGGGAGAGGCACAAAGAATTTTGGGCATCCGTATCTACAGGGATAGATCACGATGGATGTTGTCTCTCAGTCAGGAGTCTTACATAGATAAGATTCTAGAGAGATTCAGCATGACGAACTCCAAGAAAGGGTTCCTTCCTATGACTACTGGGCTTCACTTGAGCAAGTCTCAAGAAGCTAAGACATTGGAAGAGAAAGAGCGCATGAGTCGGATTCCTTATGCTTCGGCAATAGGATCGATCATGTATGCCATGATATGCACACGTCCAGACGTTGCATATGCATTGAGTATGACTAGTCGATTCCAAGCTCATCCAGGTGAACAACACTGGATGGCCGTGAAAAACATTCTTAAGTACCTACGGAGGACTAAAGATTGGGGATTGACTTATGGAGGCGACTCAACGCTCTGCGCCACGGGTTACGCAGATGCTAGCTTCCAAACGGATCGAGATGACTCGAAATCTCAGTCTGGATTCGTTTTTACTCTTAATGGCGCTGCTGTCAGCTGGAAAAGTTCTAAATAGAGTGTTACAGCAGATTCTACGACTGAGTCCGAGTACTATGCCGCCTCAGAAGAAGCTAAGGAAGCAATATGGATGCGTCAATTCTTACAAGGACTATCAGTAGTGCCTAGTTCGAATGACCCAATCACCGTTTATTGTGATAATAAAGGTGCCATATTCCAAGCTAAGGAGCATAAGTCTAGCAACAAGGCTAGGCATGTACAACGGAAAGCTCATCTAATCAGAGATTACATGGAGCAAAAGGAGATTTTCATTGATAAGATCGCTACGGATGACAACATAGCTGATCCTCTCACTAAAGCATTACCACGTGATAAGCATGAAGGGCACATTCATTCCATGGGAATTAGATGTGTTCCTAAGTTGTAGTACGTACTCTTTTATGAATTCATGTAATAATTCATTTTTTTGTGTACTCTATTCAACCTCATTGTTATGATATATAATGTTTTGTTTTTCATGTGGAATTGTACGCCAATTTTGAACACCACAAAGTGAACTGAATAACATTACATCGTTTTAGTCCTTGATTACCCACTTGAGCTGATAACTCAGGTAATCATTTTGTGACGTTGGTTGATGGTGGGTTCAACGAGCCATAAGTCACGCGGATGACTGACCAATCACAAAGGCGAGTTATACGGATATCTCGTAGGACACCCCGTGACAACGTTAGGGAGTCCTAAATGTTTTATAACATTGGGTGCCAGGTCGTGGATAGGACCTCCATAGTGTTCCTTAGAGTCGAGTCTTTTGACTTTCAACTGTTTCTTGAGATTAAGGCAGATTTTGGGTAACTTTGGTTTCTTTCCCACGGTCATCGTAACAGGGGCCAAGATGATTTTTTCTAGGTTATTTCATGCTGCGCGATATCGGCAGGATTCGAGTTGAGGGAAATATCCAAACCCTTATCAGGATTTTATCATTTCTCAGGGCCACTTGAGGAGTAGTAACTGAAATGCATGGCCATGCTCGAATACAGATTCGTTTTATCAGTTAAGTTACTCTCTAGTCGGGGAAACCACTCTTGATATAGATCGCTTGTGAGATACGACCTTTGCGAATGCGGATTTGCAAATTGTCTTACATTGAGTGGGAGAAATTTTAAAAGGATATGAGAATCGGTTATCGCACCTACACTTGTACGGACAAGTGGGAGTTTGTTGGAGCTTGTGTCCTTCACATGTAGTGTGATAACGTCATTGCACAAACCCTTGTACAGACAAGTGGGAGATTGTTGGGGCTGGTGTCCTTGAAAATTAAGTACAATGACTTATTAAATCTCTTTAAGGATCACAAGGGCATACTTCAGTATTATTACCAGTTGATCCACGTTTATCAATAACGGTTGGCTTGCTAGATAAGTTTGCCGTTATTGTCATACGGATGGCGGTGATCAACTGGTCCCTATACGTCACACCTATAGGACACGTTTGAGAGATGTGAAGGTATGAAAATACAGTCACATTTATGCCGAATACGACTAAACAGTTAGTCAGAGGTATTGACTATTAAATTAGTCAATAAGATGTTGAGATTATTATTTATTTAATACGGATTAAATAATTTTAGCTAATACGGATTACATGATTAATTCGTAAATTAAATATAAACGGTTATATTTAATTAAATATTGTATTCGCGTATTAATATAAACAGTTATATTAATTTGGGTAATTATACAATATCGTAATTTTATCAGACCGTTATTAATACATCGACTGCATTAATATCTGATAACACGTATGCGATTTATAATAAAAATCCCGCAAATAATATTTAGCAAATTGGGTCGAATCACGCAAAGGAATAAGGTAAGAGTGGAGAAAGCCCACCCTTACCCAAGACCAATTCGGCCGCCCCCCTTATAGCTACATAAGGAGAGTCTTTCTCCTCCTTATGCCAGTAACTGTTGAATCATAATTATCACAATTAGGGTTTTGAGAGCATTCTTCTCCCAAAACTCAGATCTCATATCTAAAACCTCAATAACTCTCCCCATATTGCAAGGCAATTGGAGAGTACTTTCTAGCACACGCGGCATCATCTCAAACAAAGTCTTGGGTGCAAGTTATAGGAGGGAATTTACTTTAATTCCTGTTCTTAGGCCTATTCAAGCAAGGACCCAAGGTTGTATTCTTTTTTATGTTTTTATTTATCTTATGACAATAATCACAACTGTAATTTTCATTATAATCCTGCAAGTTTAGGGCGAATACATGCTATATTCCCCACACTGCGATCTCTTGGTGCCCCACTACCACGCCGAGGACGGACGTCGTCCCTCACCCCAACACTAGTGGTGCCTTAATATAAACCCTAATTTGATTAATGTAAATTAATTCCCTAATTTGATATAATATAACTAATAAACTTAATAATTACAATTATTACTATTCGATAATAGAATTAGCATTCATAATTGTGTAATTTGACGAATTCGATTAAATTATGAAAAAAGTTTATATAAGAGTAAAACCCGTTCATGAATGAGCAACTACGTTTTTAAATCAAAAAATAAAATTATATATGCTTTTATAATTGCTATATGTATATTTTTATTAATTTTAAATAATATATAGGTATCTTAAATTTCATAAAATAACGTACCACGTGTCTGTTTTGGTGACATTAGATCATCAATAAGACCATCCCCAAGCAAGGTCATGAGGTAGGTCATGACCTTGTTTGGTCATGGTTAATGGGTAATTAAGATAATTAATTGGTGACCAAATTCACTAATTTGTGACCTTATGACCAACCAAGGTCAATTTGTGACCTTTGGAAAACAATAATGACCATATTTGTGACCACTTATGTGGCCACTTGTAATTGGTTGAAAGATAAAAAAAATAATAAAAACATTAATTAATGGTTGAATTTTCAATGATTGAGTTGATGACCTAGGTCGTGACCTTTTGCTTGGGAAGGTGAAGGTAGGTCGAGATAATTAAGATGTGATTAATGGTAAAACTGAGTCGTGACCTTGTTAGCGTGACCACTGCTTGGGGAGGTCAATAAGTAATTGGGTCAAATTAATTAAGTATTAAAAACTTAATTAGCATGACCCATTACAAAATAGGGTCAATTGGTGACCTCTTTTGTTAGTATTGACCACTTATTGACCTAGTAGTTGTTTGATTGTTATTGGTTTAGAAATGTGAAGAGTTTAAAATATAGTAATAGTAGTGAATAAAGTAAGAGAGATGTATTTTTTAGTGGGGTAAAAAATGTGGAAAATAATTAAAAATGTTGGAAAGTAAAAATAATTGGATTAATAATCTTGGTGGTGACCTTTTGCTTGGAAGGGTGAAAATGAGTCAATATAAATTAAGTGTAATTAAAAATAACACAAAATCTCATTGTAGACGGGAGATATCCGTCACTTCAGAGTGACGGATACCATTTTGTCTCACAAAATGCCCATTTAGAAGAGAGAGGGAAGCACATGAGGGGTGCCCCACCTTGTCCCCTATTCGTTTTGTGAGTGTCATTATCCGTCTCTCCACCCGACCCGTCACAAGCAAAACCAACGGTAAAAATAAAAATATGTATTGACCTAATTAAGATGACACTTGCTTGGGGATGGTTCCAAGGAGTGACAAACACGGCGGTTCCCGCGGAAGTGCATCCTGTTTAGAAAATTCTAGTTAAATTTAGTAAGACAATTCCCCGATGTCCCCATCCTCATCCCGTTTTCACCAAACCCACCCAAATTGCGATTTTATATTTCCCAAATCATAAACTCGCTATTAAAGAACCCTAATTTTCTCTCTCTTTTCCCCAACTCAACTCAGCAATCGTTTCTATTTCTTCCTTTCAGGCATGATTTTATCTCTCATTATCAATTCAATTTCGATATTTCTTCTGAATTCTTGGTATTTGTTTCATAATTTTGTGTTGATTGATTGAACTTTGTCTATAGCTTTAGGGTTTTATAATTGGGCGTAAAAACAATGAAATCAGCTATACAGATGGAAGAATCGTCAGGAATACGTCGTGATGAAGAGAAAGATACCGATCCTTTGTTACCGAGGGGTAGTGATGATGATGATCATCATGTTGCTGTGGTTGAACCGCCTTTTCCTGTTGTAATTTCTGCGTCTAATACCTCCGAAGTAATCGAGGAAGATGATAATGCCGATAATGACAGTGATTTGGAGGCTGGCTCTGCTCCCTCTTGTCGCATTTGTCTCGAATGTGATGGCGAGGAGGGTACGTTGTAGTATTTGCTCACTTTGTTTGGGGTTTAATTTTGTTTTTCTAGTTTGAATATGCTGACTGTGTTACCTTATAGCAAATGTAAGAGTAATTTATGCTGTTAACTTCATAATTGAGGAAACTGTGAGCAGAGAACCCAGTTTTCATAATTGCGGGCTTAGGGTGGTCCGATATAATGGTAGTGAAAATAATGTTCTAGACGTTTATTGTTTTGAGACAAAAGAAATAGTCCTTCAAAACAAATTTCGTTACTGTTTGTGACAACTGGATGTCCTAGTAGTGTTAGTACATGATTAACAGGAAAATAAATTGTCAGAGATGTTGGTTGAAACATTGGTATATTTGACGGAGATGTTTAATGAAGGCAGTAGCTAGTGTGACTGTATGACCGATGCTTCTAACTTCGATTTCAATGACAATCTGCTGTGACTTACTGTTTTTTTTTTTTTTTTTGCCATTTCTGTATGTATAAAACCCCCGAGAATCACTGTAGGAGATCGTATTAGTAGTTTGGCCTCTGTTGATTAGGAAGATCTCTATCAATGCTTTAAAAAATCTGACATGTTCTTGGTTATTCACCCACTAATGTGTTTTTTCTCACCCTAACGTTGGTATTTGACCATGTGCTGCATCTGGATTGCAGGCGATGAATTGATATCCCCATGCATGTGTAAGGGCACCCAACAGTTTGTTCATCGTTCATGTCTGGATCATTGGCGTTCTGTTAAGGCAAGGCATCATTTTAATCATACCAATAATGAACGCAGGGAGATATGCATTGTTGATATGCATGTTTGACTTTATATTATATGGCTAATATAATTTTATAATGATTTGTAGGAAGGTTTTGCCTTTTCACATTGTACTACTTGCAAAGCACAATTTCACCTTCGGGTTGAACTATTCGAAGACAATTCATGGCGTAAACTAAAGTTCAGGCTATTCGTTGCAAGAGATGTCCTCCTTGGTTTTCTTGCTGTACAGACTGTAAGTAGAACTTCAAACTTCTTCTCCTAATGAAAATATTGTGAACAAAAAGTAATGAGTGTGGTCTAGTGTACCATTTTAAGATTCATGGTAGAATATTACCATGCAACTTTTTCCTACACGGGTGCTTAAAAATTCATCACAACTCTGTTTTTTAGTCTTCTTTGGGTGCAGGCTTACTATTTGCATTACACGTTTATTTTTGTCATGCCCCTTTGGTATGCAAACAACAAGATTAAGGGGATAAATAAAGTAGTTGCTTTGCTTTTTCTTCGAGGAAAGTATAACCTAGGTGAAGCACTAACTGTAATTTGATGTTTAAACGGGGAACAGTAAGTAATACTCCCTCCTATTCACAATAAACTTCCTTATTTCCATTTCCGTCTATTCACATAAACTTCCCTATTTCCTTTTTTGGTAAGTGTTTGTGTGGTCCAAATTCAATTGTATGGTGGGGTAGTGTATTTGTGTGGTCTAAATTTAATTATATGGTGGGGTAGTGTGTTTCCTTAATTTTTGTGTCAAAATGAAAGGGGAAGGTTATTATGAATAGGAGGGAGTATAGTGTTTAACTGTGGGATGCGCAAGCTGTTAATACTCCATAATTTAATGTTCTTTTTTCCCAAAGTGTTTCATCATACTTGCTAATCAAATCTTGCTGTTCTTCTGCTCTTCTCCCTTGTGTCTTCTTCTGTGCCTCTTGGATCGAAGTAGTGTGTAAAGCAGAGAGATTTGCATGATGGAGGGTAGATGATAAATAGGAGAGAAGCAAAGAGACAGCATAGAAGTGACAGACATGAGTGTAGATACTTAAAGAGTGTTGAGTTTGGACTTGCAATTTGTGACTTTGAGAGTGATGTTATCTCTTTTTCGGTTAAGGGTTGGGGTACCCCAAATCTTGATTATGTATTCGTCAGCTTTGCAGGTCACTTTACTTGATTCTTATGCCACAATCGTGGATAGTTTCATGGTCAAAGGGGTTCAATTGCCACATCTCTGTTACTAGTAGATTCCTCTTTGATTTAGATTTCACCAAATTTTACGAAGTTGTTATCATGCTCCAACATTTTTGAGTTTGGAAACACTATTGTTTGCAGTTATAAAAAACACAAAACTGACAGCCTAGTTCACGAATGAACTCCATTTAACTTGGCATTATTTGGTATTGGCTGGACAGAAGCTCAAATCACATATCAATGATGCACCATCAGTGTATATATGGTGTTTTATGTAATATTGGAACCTATGGCACCTACAGGGTGTTTATTCACTTGAATGTCCATGAAATACTTGGTAAAACAGTTGCACATGGTACATTAGGTTAGGTGTGTCCTAAATTTTCGGTAGGAGACTTTTGGGTGGGTGGTGAAGAGGAAGAATATTTGGACTTATGCTGTCCGTTGTAGGTTATTTTGTCCATTTTAAAATGTGTTCACTTTGTTTTCAGGCAATTGCTGCAATGGGCGCCTTTGCATTTTTTATGGACAAAGATGGTGCTTTTAGAAATTCATTTAGTGATGGATGGGATCAGATACTGTCGAAGCATCCAATACCATTCTACTACTGCATAGGTAATTTTTATGGATGGGATCCCTAATCATTATGTTTTTCATCATGGCACCTATGTATTTGTGACATTGCCGAGGCCCCAATGAACCTAGTTCATTCACTTAATTTCGAATTAGTCCCCATTTATTCGTAAATAGATTGATTGAACTTGAAATTTAACACATTTTGAATAGTGAGGGCATTGAGGGGTGCGACTGGAAGGAGTTTGAAACTTTGAACGAGTTTAGGAAAGTGACCTAGAAAATATAGGGATAATGTGTTGACATATAATTTCATTCAATAAATGGCAGGGGTTATGTAGAAATAAGATTTCTCTCACTAAGTCACTAGTGCTCTAACCTAAGAAGAGTTAGCTATTTTATTCATCCTAAGGGACAAAGAAGACCACCAAGTACATGAATAGAGGCAGGCTATCATATCCTCGTCACTACAAGTTTTAGCCCAAGCTAGCAACCTATAATGGATACCAAAAACTTTGTTCCACAGAACAACCAATTAAAGATATGCTCCTCATTCACAAAAGTTCTTAAGTTTTGCATGCCATATCATGTAGATAGCCTTGCAGATAAAAGTATGCCATTTTACTTTCCAATGTGGCTTGTGCCTACTATCCGAAATCCATTTTGTCTCTTTCTCCCAGCACAACCCACGTCGTCTGATTTTCATCCATGAAAGAAAAGCTTTCTAAAGGTTGCTTGGCAAATCTACAGTTGAAACGCAGATGCTTGTGTTGTCTATTTGTCTAACTACTTCAGTTGTGACTGCTGAAACACTTCTGATATGAATCTGTCAGACTATAGTATCTATTTGTGACTGTTGTTGAGATTTGATGGTGCCTTCCAGTAATGGCGACCACTTCTCAAGCAAATTACTTACATGATCACGATTATGTTGCTCGGCAGAGTTAATGCGAACAATATGTGCCTTTATTTCATGCTTTCCTGGTTACATGGCCAAACTTCTTTATTTTTCTTCCAATTTCATCATGGGAAAGACCTAGTGGAGATATAGAGTTGGATGTAATCATCGTATATTAGATGCCTGCTTGTTGAAATGGAGGCTTGAGATATATAATTCTAGGATAGATCAACAAGTTAGAGAGTTTAAGAAAAATTGTTGGAGCTGATGTATGTTCGTTACATTTTCCAGATGTTTAAAGGTCTTGTGAAGAATGGTGTTTTGGCACCGTAAAACTGATGTAGAGAATTATGAATTTGTTAGTTTACCAGTAGTCTGTATGATCAGTGCCAGCTAATATCATGAAGGACAAGTGATGAACAGATGTGAGATCCATTGCAGGCGCAAAGCTACAATTTTCTGATGTCTGGACTGTAACATTGTTAGTCGTGGCCGATGACTTTAAAAAATGCTTACTAAGTTTTTTATTTAAAAGAATTTGACTACTTTTTGGAATTTGAAATTTGAGTTGTTTTTTTGTTCATTGCCTTAGATGAGCCCTTTTTTCCGAATACATGCACCACCTTTTTCCCGAAACTGACGGAAGACTATATTTAAGACGTGAAAATATTGCTGAAGTATTTCAGTATACTTTTTTTCTGAATTATTGGCTGTTGCGGCCATAAAAATATTGATCTTTCACAAGGCGTTGTCTAAAGTAAATGTAATGAAGTTTATGTAAGGAGGGTATTTCTGTAGAATGATTCTTTGAATGTACTTCACTGTTTTTTATGCCTCCTTTTGACAACACCCCCACACTACAAACATGCTGTGGAAGGGGTATTTGTCCTAAGCACATACCTGTTTAAACTTTCATCCTTAGACCACCCAAGAGGGCCAAAAATTTGCCAATATGATGACACATTTGAATGAGGGAGAATGCAAATGCTAACATGTTAGATGTGAAATAAAAGAGAGGGTAACTTGTTTTTTCTTGCCTTTGGATGAAGTTACTTGCAACAATAGTAGGGGGCTTTTGGTAAGGGGCCTTTAGGAAAAGGGAATCCCAAATCCCCTTTCCCTTTGATGTTTGTTTCTTATTTTTTTCCTATTCCACCTAAACATACGCATTTCGGCCACACTTATCTTTTGAATGTGACACTGTTTCAAAGCCCAACACTCCGAGCCATAAAGTAAGGTAGGCCATACAAGGAAAGACCGGTTAAGGAATGAGGTGATTAGGGAGAAGGTAAAACTGGCGGCAATAGAGGACTAGATGATAGAAAACCGACTAAGATGGTTTGGCCATGTGAGGAGGAGACCTATGGACGCACCGGTTACGAAGAGAGGTTAGGAGGTTGGAGACACAGAAAAAGTTGCTAGGGGTAGAGGGAGACCAAAGTAGGTTTGGGGAAGAGTGATTGAGCGTGATATGGGATTTCTCGGGTTCAAGAGAGGATGGTGATGGAGAGGGCACTAGGGAGGGAATTGATACATGTGGACTTTTAGTATTGAATGTTTTTATCGAAGTTTTTTTTTTAAATTGGTTTGTTCTTTTTGATACTCTATTCAATGGACCTCAGGAGCAAGGTTTTGGGGATGTACAAGTAATGCCAAGCATGGTTAATCGGGAATTTGTGCTTAGAATACAAAAGAGTGAAGTTCGGAAGGCGTTAAGGAAGATGAGGTCAAAGAAGGCAGAGGGGCCGGATGGTATACCCATAGAAGTTTGGAGGTGTTTGGGGGAGAAGGGCATTGATTGGTTAACATTGCTCTTCAACAAGATTTGGAGGGGTAACAAGATGCCTTCAGCTTGGAGAAGAAGCACTCTAGTCCCTTTGTATAAGAATAAAGGTGATGTTCAAAAGTGTTCCAATTATCGGGGAATTAAACTTATGAGTCGTACGATGAAATTGTGGGAGAGGATAATCGAGCAGAGACTTAGGAAATGTGTAGATATCTCGGAAAAGCAATTTGGATTTATGCCTGGGAGATCGACTATGGATGCAATTTTTATCATGAGACAGTTGACGGAACACCATCTAGAGAGGAAGAAAGACCTACATATGGTTTTTATTGATTTGGAGAAGGCATATGGTAGGGTCCCGAGAGACGTACTTTGGTGGGCTTTGGCGATAAAGGGTGTGTCAAGAAAATATATTGACCTCATAAAGGACAT
Source organism: Silene conica (assembly GCA_029255685.2). Lineage (NCBI taxonomy): Eukaryota > Viridiplantae > Streptophyta > Magnoliopsida > Caryophyllales > Caryophyllaceae > Silene > Silene conica. The sequence goes on along the minus strand of CM055314.2, from coordinate 26,936,519 downwards.
GTATGGGGGGGCTAGTACAAGTGTTAGAACTAATGTTGGGAGAACGGAAGAATTCCCCATTACCATGGGTGTGCATCAAGGTTCCGCACTTAGTCCCTTTCTCTTTGCTATAGTTACGGATGAGTTGACAAGGGATATTCAGGACGAGATCCCTTGGTGTATGATGTTTGCGGATGATATTGTGTTGATTGATGAGACGAAAGAGGGGTGGAGAGAAAGTTGGAATTATTGAGGCATACGTTGGAGACTCGTGGGTTTAGGCTAAGCAGGAGTAAGACCGAGTATGTGAGGTGTAAATTTGCGGGGCCGAGATCGACGGCGGTGGGGAACATTATTTTCGATGGAAATGTTGTTGAGGGGTCAAATTCCTTTAGATATCTCGGATCTATTATCCAAAAAGATGGAAAGTTAGACGGAGATGTGGCCCACAGAATTAAAGCGGGATGGATGAAATGGAAAAGTGCTACGGGGTTTTTGTGTGATAAGGGCATGCCCCAAAGATTAAAGGGGAAATTTTATCGTACGACGATTAGGCCTGCCTTATTTTACGGCTCGGAGTGTTGGGCCGTGAAACAGTGTCACATGCATAAGATGAGCGTGGCAGAGATGCGTATGTTGAGGTGGATGTGCGGCCATACAAGGAAAGACCGGTTAAGGAATGAGGTGATTAGACAGAATGTAAAAGTGGCCCCAATAGAGGATAAGATGATGGAAAATCGACTAAGATGGTTTGGCCATGTGAGAAGGAGACCTATGGACGCACCGGTTAGGAGAGGTTGGAGACCTGTGGTGCAGAAAAGGTTGCTAGGGGTAGAGGGAGACCTAAACAAACTTGGAGAAGAGTGATTGAGCACGATATGAGATTTCTCGGGCTTCAGGAGGGGATGGTGATGGAGAGGGCACTATGGAGGGATATGATACATGTGGACTTCTAGCTTTTTATGTTTTTATTAAGTTTTCTAAAAAGTTTTTCTTTTTGGATTTGTTACATTTTTTTCCCCAAAACTCCAATATTAAATTTTACTTCGTTTTTCATAATCACTTTAACTTTATTCTTGATTTATTTTTTAGGGTTTTTATGCATGTAATAAGTTCGATTTAAAATCTATAAAACCCTTTTATCATTCTTTTTCGGTTTCACTTCACTTCACTTCCATTTCTTTTTTCTTTTCTTTATTTTTTTTTTCTATTGTCGATATGAGAGTTCACTCTTGACGGTTTCAAAGGATGATTAATGTCAGCCGACCCCGAAACATTTTGGGACTAAGGCTCTGATATTGTTGTTGTTGTTGTTGTTTGGTTTGTTTCTTTTGGACTTATTACACCTTTTTCCCAATAACTTTTTATATTAAATTTTGCTTCGTTTTTCAAAATCGTTTTAAGCTTTATTCTTGATTGAGTTTTTAAGTTTTTATATATGTAATAAGTTCAATTTAAAATCTATAAATCCCCTTTATCTTTTATATTATGTTGTACTCCACTTCTGTTTTTCTTTTTCTTTCTTTTTTCGCTTGTTGAGATGGGAGTTCACCCTTGGCGGTTCCAAAGGATGTTTCATGTCCTTTTTGGGACTAAGGCTCTGATGTTGTTGTTGATGTCCCTTTCCCTTCTTCATTCCTCTACATACTTCAAAATCCCTCTTAACTCCATTCCCTCTCCCCCCTAAGGTATGGGATTCCCTTTTTCTACCCCACTTAATTATTACAATAACCACCACACACATACACCACCCCTACAAACCCAGTCGATAGCCTTTACCACTACTCTTCTGCCCTCTCACCGACGATGCATCATAGACCCATGCCCTACCTTAAACCATCAGATTTTCTTTCTTTTTTGGTGTTTTGAGGTGTGAGGGAGGGATTTTTGTGTTTGAGGGAGTGGCTTGGTGGTGTTTGTAGAGGTGGGGTAATGATTTCGAAAGGTTGAAGAAGGGGAAAAATTGGTCACGTCGGTGGTAGGGCCAACTCGCCGGCTGCACTCCAAGTTGCCGGCAGCATGCCGGAAGGGTCATGAATCATGATGGTGGTGGTTGGTGTTGGGTTTGGTGGTTTGGGGTGGATGGTGGGTGTCAATGATTCTTGATTTTTGGGCTCTTTTTTCCCCTTATATTTCATACTCCCTCCTACCCAATTTAAGTGTCAACAAAATTTATGAGATATTAGTTGTTTAATATTTTGGTTAAGTAGGGGTATGTAGATTGGAGAGAGAGTGTTATGATATAAAGTAAGTAGGGTAATGGGTGGGTGGGTGAGTAATAAATGAAAATTAATAAGGGTAGAATGGTAAAAACTTGGTAAAAAACTTACTAAAAATGGACAACGGGACAATTTGATGAATAGACGGAAATGTACAATGGGACACTTTAAATGGGTAAGAGGGAGTATCAAACAATAAAGATCAAAAGGAATCCCTTTCCTTTCATTTACCTTTGTTTCCCTTTTCAATTCCCTTAACAAAACGTCCCCTTTAGTATGAATTCCTTAGGATGTTTTCACGTACAGGAAATCTCGGATACTGACTCCTATTTTTATCATCATTTTGCCTTTGTTTTTGTCTTGGGGCATAAGCTGTTCACTATTTTTGAGCAACAGTGAGTTTGTCCTGGAGTTCTGGGGAGCTTCAATAATTTGATAGGATTAATTTGTTATGAGAAAATTTCTACTGCAATTTTTTTTAGTATGCATGTATCTTTCATTAAATCATACTTTAGGATTGGGATCAGGTTGACAGGTTGTGTTCTTATTTTTTGCTATGGGAAAAAGAAATACTTGGTGCTTTCAAAAGGGTGTGGAAATTCTTTTGGAATTTTAGTGAGAACCTTTGTCCATTTTTTTTGTTTTAGTTATAATGTTTTCTTTACTCCGCAAAGTTACCTGTGTCTCAAACGCGCTTCCGTCTATGACTTGGATAAGGGGTTATATGTATGCAAGTTGCAAACCTTACATTTGTGTTCAAAATACGAAGTCTGTTTCCAAATGACGCATAATGAATATTGCATCAATCGACTATTTCACAATACAAGTTGTGAGTGACTTGTGATTGTTTGGTTTTACCTCATTTTATCACATTGCAAAGTCAAATAATAGTGAATATACGAGCCTATGATGTCATGGGAATGTGAGAATAGCCATGTAAAGTTGGGTACTTGGTTGCTATCAAGTGCTATTGTTTTCAAAACTTTGTGATTGGTTTTGCTTCACTCTCCCCTAACTAGTTATTGAATATAAAACTAGCATATTCACTGCATTTTCAATGATTAGCTGTCGTGATCGAGATCTATGAGTTGACATTCCCCTTCATCTTCTTGTTGCTTCTTGATGCACTTCATCTTTTCATTTATCATGTACTTCTTGGGTTTTGTGGCCTTTCCAGGGGTAGTAACCTCTGTATCGCTCGCGTATACATTTTATCACTATCTCCTTTTTATGTTGCAGGGGTGGTGACCTTCTTTGTACTGCTTGGGTTTTGTGGCCTCATTTTCCACTGCTCCGCCATGAACAATACTGATCCACGGTTGGCTGGTTGCCAGAACTGCTGTTATGGGTGGGGGATCTTGGACTGCTTTCCAGCATCTATGGAGGCATGTTTTGGGCTCGTCATTGTATTCGTAGTAATCTTTGCAATACTTGGGATTGCTTATGGTTTTCTTGCTGCCACAATGGGCGTGCAGAGAATATGGCAAAGACATTACCATATACTCACTAAGAGGGAGCTTACAAAGGTTGGTGCTTGTACATCCATCTTAATTTTATATTTTTATCATCTCTGTTTTTCAGAGTTAAATAGTACTCGTAATTTGAGGTAGTGAGCTTCGTTATCCTTATTTCGAGAGCATCTTAAACTGAGTTGCATAAGCATTATTTTTAAAAGGACGTTTACTATGACATTTGGATAAAATTATCTTTTCATCTTCATTGGAGGTCAACGCCTTATTATTCCTTGGGTTTGGAAATGTGTGATGCGTCGAGGCAATAGATCAATAAGTTTTCTGCTTCTAGAAGCTTATTAGTACAGTCTTGGCACAATTTTTGTAATGGGTCATATTGTCCAGTATTACCGACTTCGAGGTAAGGTTGCATACTACCAATCTCCCCTTGGCGTTTATCTTCGAAACATTTGTGCGATTCTTTTGTTGTATTATGGTATAAAACGGAATATTATTTTAAGCGCATAGATATTATAAAATGTTTCTTTGTCTAGTTGTGAGCGTTACAGTCACAGAAACTTCTACAATGTTGTGAAGCATTCAGTGTCACGAACTATAGGCATTCAAATGGTTCAAGGGTTAAGTGATTTTAAAGGATTGTTTTGGTCTTTAAAAATTTGATGATATAGTAATATGGCCTTTGACTTTGGTTTCTTCACAGGAATATATTGTAGAGGATCTACATGGGTGCTATACCCCACCTAAGCTGGATCAAGAGCATGAGGAAAGACTCAAAATGCTCAAGTTATTATGAATTTTAAACTGATGATTGGCAAAGTATTTCCGCAGAATGCGGTTCATCCTGGTATGGATCCTTTATCTTTGCCATTTGTGCGTGAATGAAGCTCCGAAAGGATACATACAATGTCACTAATATGCCAATATGAGCTAAATTTCTAGGGAAACTGCAGAATAAATCTTGATTAGCATATACGGCTTTCCGCGATAAGCCACGTGTGGCTCATTAGTCATGATTCTTGTGGTGTTTTAGTTAAAATGACTTATTTTGTGTAATATATGATTCTATGAAAATGTACATGAATGAATGACATTCTATTAGCAGAAAGCTCATGTTTGTAAATTGTGACCTTATAATCACGACTTTTGTACATTGTATAGCATTGTGAATTTGTGAGTAGGCAAATGGGCCAGGTCAGTCCGGGATGGGTCAATTTCAAGTTTGCAAGAATATTGGTAAGATCGGTTTTGGCTGGATCAAGTAGTATTAGATACAATTATTATCAAGTTAAATAGGAAAAATGATCCGTGCCAAACAAGAAACATTCGTGTCCGGTTAATTCGGTTTATGGGGTTAAGCTGGGATCTTCAATATAGGCTGTTTCAATTTTTGCCATGTTTAATTATGAGTTGATGAAATGTTTATGGCATTTAAATTATTTAAGCGTTTATGTCCTCTTATTCAAGGGTAATGGGTAACAAGTAACAACAGACATTAGCTATGCCCTTTCAGTTACGCTAGGTTTCACTTCGCTTGCATGTCATGCTTTCTCACTTCGCTTGCATGTCGTGCTTTGGTAGCATCATGTATCGATTGTTTCTTCTCGACAAAGACTCTGATATACACTAGAGGTAAAACATTACGTACAAAGGAAAAAAATATAAAATAGCTGTGTTGTACGCATTTGATATTTGCAGCAAAGTCGTCGATGATATTGACTACGTTCCTCATGAGTTGAGCGTTGCCCAAGCGCATATGAGAAACCGAGCATCCCTGAAGTTGTGATACCGTCCTTGAAGTGAGCTATGAGACCACGAGCGCACAACTCCCTGAGATGTTAATCTACCCTGCACGGATAATCAATTTTGTGAAATAATATTCATGTGGTTAATACTTAATTAGCAGACCCACAGTTTTTTAAAAGCTGGTGAATAAAAAGGAAAATATCTCAATTGTCATTCATGTGGTTAATACTTAATACCTTGTCAGTTGTCAATTCATTCATGAACATTCCAATTATACTACTCTCTTCATTCCAATTAATTTGTAAATTCTTTTTGACACTATTTATAATTCGGGTGAATTTTAGACATAACTTTTAATATATAACATAAAAGATAGTCATGTGAGATCTTGTTTAAATTGTCATACCGGGTATATTGTGAATATCAAAGTTTTTTATAATTGTTATCGATATGTAACTAAAGCTATTAACAAATGAAAACGGGTATTGACAAATGTGAATAAACAAATGTATAAAATTAATTGGAATGGAGGAAGTAATATTTTAAAGATTAAATTATCAACTGCACCAACGTATAATCCACTTTTTTTTAACTTACAATGACCTCAATTTTTTTAATAATTTACCCCTAAATAATTGCTCAGTTTACAATTTCCACCAAAAGCTTGTGACGGTACCCAAATTCTTATTTGCAACGGCACTATCCGTCGCAAGCTTGTGACAGATATCGTTTTCTCTCACAAAATACCCACTTTTTCTCTCACAAAATACCCACTTTTTCTCTCTCTCTCCGACATTACTTATGTGGTCCTCTTTCTCCACTAACTCATTTTGTATCCATTTTATCTCACAAAACATACGTCACAAATGGTGACCCGTCACAAACAAGACTTACTATTTATTATATGTCCTTCCCTCTTCAATTAATCTCTTCATTCATCATCTTCTTCATCATTTTCACTCAATTTTCCCAATTTCATTTGAAAAACTCAAGTATATTCCTCCATTGTATTCACAAGAAAGAAGAAATTCAAAGATGAGAAAACCTAATTTAAGACACAAATACAAAATCCAGAAATTCCACTCATTTTTCCCAATTTGATATGAAGAACTCAACCTCTAATTTATTAAATAATTTGGTATAATGTTAGTGGTTTAATTTATTTGAAGTTGAGCGCAGGAAGTTGAGGAAATAAAGTAAAGTAGTACTAGACTACTAGGTAGGAATGGATATGTTAATTGTATACTTACTGAATGAGTACAATGTTAATAGTTGGAGTTGGAGTAGCAGCAGTTAATCCTGAATGATTGACAAGAGCCTTAAAAGCAAGGTCGGATAGGTAGACGGTAGTACCGGAAGTAATGAGGGGCCTTGAAACAGCCGTATTTGCATAATCCACAATCTTCACTTGAATTGTGGATCCCTGGTTTACGCAACTATAAGGCTCCGCCACACTTATGCACTGTATCACGTATTGTCTCCCGCATGCTGCCCCGTTATCCCATATTCCGTCCCCGCCCGCTGCGAACATGTTGTTTGCCGGAAAATTTGTTGTATCATCCCCGTAGCATTCCGTTGCTGACAATCAACCAAAATACCATTTACTCACCATTCACGCATACAACTACACATGGATATATATATATATATATATATATATATATAATCATTAAAATAATAAATAATTACTTACGAATATAGGGAGACCTATATTGGGTTGCAGTTCCAATATCAGCATAACACGTCTCTAACAACAAAACAATGCCGATTAGGACCAAATGTTTATGCTTTGAAATGCTCAAACTATACATCTTTTTTGTTATTAAAATAATACTATGATTAGTTTGGAAGGGAATGAATGTTATGATGAGTCGTTCACTTGAGTAGTGGGTCAACTGAGTCAGCGGACATACAGAACTTGTAGACTTCTACTTCTTGTGTTAGTCAGTCAACGTTGCTAGGCGGACGACAAGACAAATACATTAAATTCTCAAGGTTACTACTTACTAACTACGACTAATAACTAACCAATAAGTCTCGTTTGTGACGGGTTATCCGTCACAAGTTTGTAACGGGTCAAATAACACCCATATAGATTAAACAAAAATAAAGGTGTATAGGTAATCACAAAAGTTTGTCCTTATCTTCTCAAATGGATTTTATTTAACTCGTCACAAACTTGTGACGGATACTATCCGTCACGAATGAGGATTTGTGATAACTACATGCGGGTCAGATGTCCACTACGGTTTCAATTTCACCAATTTCAGATCGATATCATTACACATAGACGCTTATACGTTCTCCTATATTTTTTTCATCAATTAGTCTCCGGAGGATATCTGCCATAAGAAGAAGATGGGTATATTTGATGTCATTTAAGTAGTTGGTGGGTTAATGAGTTTGACTTTGATTTGACCAGTCATAAACTTATTATAAAAAAAAGTAGAGAAAGCAAATTGTATTAACCGATGAGACCCTTCCCCATGCAACTAGGGATGACAACGGGCCGGATTTGGCCCAGGTCCAGAAGGATCCAGATCCAAATCCACATTGTATACCCTAGATCTAGATCCGATCCAAATCCAACAGGTCCAAATATGTGAGATCCAGATCCGGATCGGATCCAGGTCCGTTAGATCCAAGTTTCTAGCCCCCACATTATAAAAAACAAAAAAAACTCATGAGTCATAACACTATTGATATCCATTTTTCAAAATACAATAAAAATGTGAAGTAGCTAGTAACGTGACAATTATGTTCAACCAAATATTGCAAGTAGTAATTATGATGACCTATTAATCCAAACACAAATTAAGAAAAAAATAACTAAAACGTAAAATATCATGTTTTACTATGAAGACGGGTTTAGGGACGGATCTGGATCCTTCAGGGTTTGCGTAGGAGGATCCAGCTCCAGATCCGTTTTAAAAGTAGTGGATCCAGATCCGACCCGGATCCAACGGCTCTGAAAAAATAGGATCCAAATCCGGTCCATCAGGATCGGGTCTACGGATCTGCACCGGGTTCAGGATCTATTGTCATCCCTACATGCAACCCTTCCTCTCGTGTCCATTCAGTTTTCATTTATCAAAACTCAAAAAACACCCCCCTCTCTCTCTTTTTGAACACAAAAATTCAACACAAAATTGAATTTTTATTCCGTCTTTCAAGTTCTCCGTTTTTTGTCAACCCATAAATCGTTGAAGCCATAAAAGGGGTTGAAAAGCAGTGGCAAAAAGGGCACCACCATTGAAAAAAAAAGTGGAAAATATGTAAACTTCTTAAAAATTTCGTATATAATGGCATTTATGTTAAAATATGTTGATAACATGTTAGATTTATGTTGAAAAATCGTATGTCAAAGTAGTGACATATTTCGGGTTTGTTGATAAATTTAGGGTTTGATGATAAAAGTATGTTGAAAATTAGTATGTTGTAAACTTCTTGAAAATTTGTTGGATTTTGAGGGTTTACTGTATATATAGGGTTTTGCTGAAAAAATGGTGCATATTTAGGGTTTGGTCACCGGTTCTGAAAATTGTCCTCCAGTTTTGAGTGTAATATGTTAGTATTGAAAAAAGTCACATATTTAGGGTTTTCTTTGTTACATTTTAGGGTTTTGTGTGTTATATTTTACAGTTTGATGATAAATTGTACTATTTTTTTAATGCAGAAGAGAAGAACACTGTGATGGGAACTATGTTCCTAATTTTATACTCAAAACTAATGTGAGTTTTGTTTCTTTAAGTTTAGGTTATAAAACTTAATAAGATCTTATGCATGCATGATGATATCATAAGATGTGATTGTCCTTACATTGGTTTTAGAAAGTTTATACTCAATAATCACCTATTACTTGAGTCTTCAATAACCGAAATACCCTTATAACGATCTAACAAAAATCGTCTCCAAAAGATACGTATCAGGGACCCGATCTCAAGCTAACACAAATTTTGTTACTAGAAAATTGTATTAGTAAACTAGAAATAATAATAATATTACTCTTAATATTATTGATGTTGGAAATAATGTTTACTTAGAAAAACTAATTTCCTTAGTATTACTAGCATGAATGAGGTTGTAGTATGAGGTAAGTGTAAGCATCCAAGAAGACTAAAATCAACCAGTAGTAATATGTGGTGTCTTAGTGTGTCTTAAATAGAGCAACAATTGCTCTCTTATGAGTGCAATAGGCCGGCCAAGGCTTCCCCACATACTACACATTTACACGGCTGAAATGGGTCTTAATATGGACCCATTTTATCTTTGTCAATTGTGTTAATTTGTAACATGTCACACATGTCCCATAACACATGACCCAATTTGTTAATTATGCAATTTTAACTATTAGAATTCATAATTTACGAATTTATTACATTTAAATAATTATTCCAATATTTCGAATTTATTATTGTATAAAATGTAATATCATAATTTTAATTACAACTCTTTGTAATTTTACGATCAACCGCGTTCATTCTCAATTGAATCGTTTCCCGAACGAATAAATAAAAACCGAGTAATAAAACAATTTTATTACTTTGACTATTATTATTATAATCCCATTATAAAATATTCGTCATGTAAAAATTATTTCCAAATTTCCAGTTATTAATTAATTCGTATCCAATACGATATTAATTAATTATTCCATTGAGACGGAATTCCCTAAAGATATGACCTTAAGGGATCAACTGATCACCACCATCATATGACGATAATGTCAAACTCTAGACAGCCAATCATTATCGATAAATGTTGATCAGTCGACTTTAAAAGAGTAACACTCCCAATTGTGTTTCATTCAAATGAGTTTTAACTACGTCAACACACTATTGTCGAGGACACTTCCTCCAACAATCTCCCACTTGTCCAAGACAAGTGTGTGTTACCAATTCTCTTGCCCTATTACTATCTCCCACTCAATGCATGGCGTCCTCTCAGGTCGTGCCGGCAATTGATTAAAATCTAGAGTGGTTTATCTCGATCTGGAGTTATAACTACCGACCGGAATTATCTACCATAGATACTTTCCGAGCGTGGCCACGCATTTCTAGTTATTATTCTACTCGAGTGGCCTAGAGATATTTCTCAACCCTGACAAGGGGTGGACAATTGCTAATCGACTTATTCTAGAGCTGACCGTTTGCGGGCTTGGGCTGGACATGGGCCGGGCCTAACCTATCAAAAAGTGTCCAACGGGCCTTTATTTTATGCACGTACCCGCTATGGCGGGCCTACTATAACTGCCCATACCCGCCCTATATACCTTAGCGGGCCAACCCGCGGGCTTGCGGGCTTTTATTGAAATTAATTATCGAAAACCCAAACCAACAAAACGGTAGAAAAAACATCATGGTTACCAATTTTGCAAAATAAAACTAATAACTTAAGATGTAAGATAATGTTCATCGCTTTCAAAATTGTAACTAAACATTATATTTGTTTCATATAAAGTCTCAAAACAGTTCAAAATATCATTGGAGGAAGACACGTCTTTATCTGTCATCCATGTCTTGTTCTTCATCCTCGGAATCACGAGTCATTATACATATATATAATAGAAGATATTAATAGCTACTTAACTTATATAACAAACTAGTAGAAAAAACATATTTTGTGAGAAAATTATTAATTTAATGGTAGAATAAAAATAAGTAAAAAAATTTACTTAACGATAACCCTTTAGCTCGTAACCAATTTTCATAACACACATACTATTTTCAATACAATATTGTTTAGTTTTAATTTTTAAATTTTTTTGTTAGGTTAAATAAAAATTATAGTTTACAACTTTTGTAGCGGGCCTAGCGGGTTGTCCGTGGACAATTTTATTTAGTCCAAGCCCGTCCATTAATTTTAGCGGGCCTAATTTTCTTGTCCGTACCCACTTAGTTTAAATTTTTTTGTTACCAAACCCGCTAGCAAAGCGGGTCGAGCAGGGCGGGCCGAACGGGTTGGCCCGCATTTGGCCAGCTCTAACTTATTCCTTCCGGCTGGCCACAGCCCATCATGACCCAAAATATGTCCTTATAAACCGCAGTTATGAAGGTGTTAGGACATAAATCAAAGTTAATCTGAAAACCATGCCACCTCAGAGAACAGTCATTAGTCCAAGAACTGACTCATGTGAAACACGATAGATGCTCCCGCCACGACCAGGCGGTCTTTTAATAAGAGTACGCCAGAGCTCTATCAGCGGTCATTAGCCCGGCAAATGTATCTTAACATGTCTATGCCTAGGTGATCGATTAGTCATCCCGTATGACTCTATGGCAATTGAACTCGCCATCAATCGCATCACACATCCGGTTGCATTGAGATGTCACCTCACTTAAGCAACTAGGGGCGAGGTCATGATAATTCAATTCACTCTAATGGGGTTCAATATGGTCTTACCATCCCATTTGAATTTTACTTGACCTTTCGTGAGTTATAAATAACTCAAACGATTAGTGGATTACACCATCTAAGTTGTCAACCTTTGAACACCATTTAATTTACAATCAGCTTAAGGGTCTCTCGTTCATATCCCTTAAAATTGTAATTATCTTCATTTTGAGTAAACCAGGTTTACCACGTGCGAGCATTCACTCTGCGGATCATATCCACATATGCTATTTTATCTCAATTAGATAAGTCATCTCATGACCAGCGAATAAGATTATATGCATTGTGTAACTCCCAGTTACAGCAATGTTGTTACATAATTTGCGAACTTATGCATTTTGTAGAATCTTGTGATGACCATGTAGTTAAAATACAAGTCATTGAGATGCATAGTCAATGAATGTAAGCCAAAGATTATCACAAATCTTTGCTTGGTATCTTGGAACTTGAGTCGTTGCAAACCTTTTACCATACGACTAAGTTATCTTCCAAAATCTTGAATTTTGTCTTTCATCATCATTGAAGAATACTTTGACAATTGATCAAGGTTTAATCATTGGTTTAACTCTAGCTCAACAGGTTATCCTGTAAGCGGTGCGCATTTAGCTTTACACGATTATACTAATGGCGGAAACATTAGCGATTTTTAAACGTGCAAACAATAGTACTTAAGGTTCGATAAATTTCCATGATCCCATCATGGCTATACTATCTTCATCTCCATGAATAACCTTAACACTAATAACAAGATGTCTTTTATAATCTCAACCAAACATCCCATGTTCAATTAGATTTAATTCATATCAATATATCATCTAGAATTAAAAAACTCGTATACTTTTCATAAGTATCAATGCTTCATTCCAAAATGAGTTGTTTTAGATACCGTTTACTCCCACTAAACTCTTGCTCTTGCCTGATTCTGAAGATCCCGAAGTCATTCCATGACTTAATAGGTTCAAATCCTGAAGCGAGAGAACTCCCACTGAACTTTGCATTTAATCATAAAGCTCCCACTTAATTCAATGTTCTTAAACATTTAATGAATTGAAATGGTTGGGACATAATCATATGTGCTAATAGTCACATCCTTTGCAAATACCCTTTTTGAAAAGCGGTTACTGAGTTTACTGAATTCATTCTCAATGAATTACTTTACTACTTTCAACAAAGTTACGCTTAACTTTTCAGACTGCTGGCATCCACATGTCAACCTATGCTTCTCTCAATAAATCTCATTTATTAGCATATATATCTTATAAATTTCATCGTCTGAGAATTTGCATTGGCACATTTAGATCACCATCTAAATCCAAGAACCCTTTCTTGAGCCTTTGCAAAATCTTCTGAATAATTTTCTTCGAGTGTCCTCCCGTAGTTTCTATAAGAGTCTTTTCTTATGGTATATAATTTTTGTGTGTGGGAACTTTCAGTTCCCCACATTTATCTTATCTTATACTGTACGAGGACTCTATCATGAATCTTATCCATGTATAGAATTTTTCCTTACAAACTTTAAGAATTTATTCTTAAAGTATCCTCCCGGGCCGGGGCCGTTGGGATCATAAGGCGTAGATTTTTACCAAATCGTAGATCTCATCTACAAGTTAATCTACCTTCATAATCATAAGGCGCAGATTTTTCAAATCGTAGATCCCATCCGCAACTTTGTCTTCTTTCTAAATCTCTTACACAACCAAAACACAATAAATCCTACTATTCAACAATAGATCATATCTATTGTGCTAATCAAAATCATGTGCTATTTGTGGCTTTTCAAATTTCTCCCACTCTATCTTTAATAATAACAATCTTATTTCATTATCAAAAGATAGCCACTAAGGCCACAAGCAATGACTTTGATGTTGGTTTGTGTACCCTTATGATTTATTACAGAAAATATTCGATTTAAAGCTTAGATAGTTTTGGATGGTTGATAAATTTCATCTAAATTGAGTTCTAAACTTAATTTGATTTTGATTTGATTTGAATTAAGTATCCTATACCTATTCGGTGTCAATGGTCATATATTGAAATGTAACAATCAATTCCATTTTATGTTTAAGATTTGCAAGTATTTAAACTAATTAAGAACATAATTATAAATCCGATAGTGACTTGGGTTGAAAACCAAGTCACTACATTATCCAAAATACAACCAATTGTTTGAAGGATTATCCTTTCCTCGTCCAACAAGGAAATAAAACACGGGTTTCAATTGTTCTTACAATACTTGAAATACTAGCAAAATAAGCGAAAAACAAAGCTCCTTGATCATCTCGAGTGGAGCTACTCTTAGTTCCCTTGATCCATCATGCTTGTTTTTCCTTTCCCTTATCTTTGCTTTCATGCCCTAATTCAAGTAAGAAGAGCATTCACATCACAACTTGTATCATAATACATTAGTTGAGATTAACATAAAATTGGGATAGTTATCATACCAACTGGAAGAATTTTCCCAGCTTTGAGATCGCTGAGGTATTTGGAACAGTTCCTCTTCCAATGTCCTTTGCCATTGCAATAAAAGCACTTAGCTCCCTGATGAGGGTTCTTCTTGGAATTTGAGGTCCTTGCCTCAGAAGACACTTTCTTTGAACCTTTGGAAGGTTGCTTCCCCTTTGCCTTACCCTTCCTTTTGAACTTTCCTTTGCTCTTAACATCAATGTTGAGCACATCCTTAGGGGCACTAACATTTAGGCCCATATCCCTTTCAGCTTGCACGATCATATTGTGCAATTCATCGAGAGAGATGTCTTGGTTTCTCATGTTGAAATTCACCCGGAATTGTACATAAGTTTTCACCTTAGACAAGGAGTGGAGGATTATGTCAATCACAAGTTCCTTAGGAATGTCCACCTGATTCATCCTTAGGGTTTCTACATGCTCAATTAACTTGAGCACATGTGGGCTAACCTTTTGCCCCTCCTTAAGGTTGAGATCAAAGAAGGCCGATGCCGCCTCGTATTGGACGATTTTCGAAGCCTTCGAGAACATTGTCACAAGCCTGGAGTAGATCTCATAGGCCGTGCCAATCATTATGGCACTCCTTTGGAGTTCTGGCTCCATCGAGAAGATCAAAACATTTTTGATTGCCGCAGACTCCTTTTGATAAGTATCATAGGGTCGCCTTGCTGCGGCGGTTGCATTTTCTGCAGGTTCAGGAGGTGATTCTTCGACGAGGAATTCGGTCTTACCGTCACCTTCTGCCGCCAACAATAGTTGGGCATCCCAATCGGCAAAGTTTGCCCCATTGTTTTATAGCTTACAACGATCCATGAAGGAACGTAACCATGAAGTGTTTGAAGTAGTGGTAGCGGTCATGATTGATATTGATTTGAAGACTTAACTACGAAACTTTTAAACATGTGAAGAAATTAAATGCTAATCGTTTTAATTTTAACTTGTAAACATATTTATCAAGCTAATGCATCTATAAAATGACCTCTATCCAATTTTATAAATGATTCCAAGACCCAAACCCATACCCCCGAAATCGTGAACCACTGGAACTCCGACCCAATGATATGGTTTGGTGGGTTAAAATAAACCGGTTCTACCATAGAACTCTTGGTTGATGACAAATCATAATTTATTCATCTTAGCCCGGAACACATTGACCACTGGTCCTCTACACTTCCGTTGAGTACAAACCAAATTTCAATTGCATCGAGAAGCGATCCGCCCACTGGACTGAATCCACCTCATCGCCCCACTTATCCTACGTAATGAGGTTCGTACTGCCCACTGGACTAGCACCACCCCACGAAATAGAAGCTCATGGGTTCTACTATTTGGTAAGGCTAATTCTCAATTGTTTTTTTGTTTAATATAGAGGTCTGGTCAATTTATTATCTATCTCCTTTAAGCGAATTTAAATCGGTGAACTCGATAATTATAATTGACACGGTCGTTTTTAACGATCTAAACTAATATGCATGTTTATGGCGATTTGGCTTTGCATGCAAACACATTAAAAATGCAAAAATAAAAGCAATAAAGCAATAAAATCCTAGTATGGCCTTCCTAGTAATAGTAAAAACTAATTAACTATTTACAAATTCGGAAACCAACTCCATGGTCCCTTGAACTTCATTGGCACGCCATCCAAGAAAACACCGTCTTCTCGGAACTCCTTTCCGTATGGCACCGTCTTTTGGATCTTCAGAATTACAATAAAATAATACAACTATTCTATTTGTAAAACTGAAAATTAAATTAAAATACAAACCCGTGATACGAGATCACATAAATTACAACCGAATCAATATTCCCTTACATTACGGGTAATATTGATTAAAACTAAGGCCATACTAAGAAAATTACATAATTCCAAATTATATAAAAACATTCAAATATGACATTCATAAAATTGATATAATAAAATATGTATGCACATGCTCAATTTTTAATGCCAAATCGCCTTATGGGAGCAAATATCTCATATTTGTTTACGGTTTTTACGGATATGCGCAACTTTAACTATTAAAATCCTCAAAATTACATAAATCTAATTTATGTCCAAGTTAATCATCCTAACATACTTTAGGAATCAATGTTTAGTCTCTACTAATGTTTGATCATGATTTAACTTGATTTTGCATTATTGTTCATAAATTACTTGTATTTTCGGGAAAAATAAACAAAATATGGCCAAATGAGTCGAAAAATTTGAAATTTAAAATTCAAAAATTTTAAACTTTCTGGAAATTTTCTAAAAATTCAGAAATAATTAAAATGGTCTTATGCAAATATTTATAGTTTATTTCTTAAATAAATCGTATAATAGTCGTTTTTATTGTTAAAAATCCGATTTAAATTATAAAAACTTGTAATAAATTGCTATAAATTTTTAGTCATCCTAAAATATATATTAGAATCTTAAAATGACCAAAAATTACAGACCATACTCGAATTTTTATTTTACGACTCATAAATTACGATTATTAACTAATTAACTCATAAAAATTAATAATCATAAAAACAGAAACTTTTTGATATCCAACTTTTAGATCTGATGTTCCTATTATATAAGACATCCATGGGAAAAATTTTATGCCATAATATTAAGATTAACTATTTTTAACACAATAAGTCATTATTTACCCGATTTTAACTATTAAAATCATAAAACATGCATCACTTGAGAATAAATTCTCAAAACTTACATACATTATGTAAATATTGCATGTGACATTTTGTAAAGTTTTTATGGCAAAACTCCAACTATAACTATTAAAGTCGAATTTGAGTCACTATTAATACGATTTTTACTATAAAAATCATTAATCATGCAAAATAAGTCCAATAATTTCGAAAATTCATACAGGTCCTTTATATATTTCATGTGACTTCTCATAAAAGTTTTAAGGTCAAATTCGAAATATAACCTTCTATACCCATTTTTACTCATATTATGACTATTTATCTTATAAAATTCATAAACCATGCATAATAACTCCATTTCTTACGAAAACTCATATACAATATATTAAATATGCATGTGAGAACGTATCAAAAACTCTCGGCCAGAAACTATGTTTAGCTATTTTTCCCATTAATTGTTGTTTAAAACCGATTTAAACTACAAAATATACAAATAAATATAAAAATGAACAATAAAAATCCATAAAATTATTTTTATGTCCTAAAACCATTTTAGAATCAGAAACTTTAACATGCAAAATTATTCTGTGATTTATCATAATAAATACAAAATTTCGAAATTAATATGTTAATCTGTTTTAACATAAATCATGAATCCGATCATGCATGCAACAACCGTAATGCTCTGATACCACTTGATGAGAACTAAGTTCCTGATTTTATACTCAAAACTAATGTGAGTTTTGTTTCTTTAAGTTTAGGTTATAAAACTTAATAAGATCTTATGCATGCATGATGATATCATAAGATTTGATTGTCCTTACATTGGTTTTAGAAGGTTTATACTCAATAATCACCTATTACTTGAGTCTTCAATAACCGAAATACCCTTATAACGATCTAACAAAAATCGTCTCCAAAAGATACGGATCAAGGACCCGATCTCAAGCTAACACAAATTTTGTTACTAGAAAATTGTATTAGTAAACTAGAAATAATAATAATATTACTCTTAATATTATTGATGTTGGAAATAATGTTTACTTAGAAAAACTAATTTCCTTAGTATTACTAGCATGAATGAGGTTGTAGTATGAGGTAAGTGTAAGCATCCAAGAAGACTAAAATCAACTAGTAGTAATATGTGGTGTCTTAGTGTGTCTTAAATAGAGCAACAATTGCTCTCTTATGAGTGCAATAGGCCGAGTAATAAAACAATTTTATTACTTTGACTATTATTATTATAATCCCATTATAAAATATTCGTCATGTAAAAATTATTTCCAAATTTCCAGTTATTAATTAATTCGTATCCAATACGATATTAATTAATTATTTCATTGAGACGGAATTCCCTAAAGATATGACCTTAAGGGATCAACTGATCACCACCATCATATGACGATAATGTCAAACTCTAGACAGCCAATCATTATCGATAAATGTTGATCAGTCGACTTTAAAAGAGTAACACTCCCAATTGTGTTTCATTCAAATGAGTTTTAACTACGTCAACACACTATTGTCGAGGACACTTCCTCCAACACACTAAAGGAAAGGAGAGAACAAAGGCTAAGTCTTTAGAACCGATGGAGGAGATCGATGAGTCCGAGGAGTCGGAAGAGGTTTCAGAGGAGCAGACGCATAGAGATGGTTCAGAGGAAGCTTTGGTGGAACAAGACCACGATGGTTCAGGGGACGATGAACAAGTATCAGAGGAAGACTTAGAGGGTAGAAAGGAACAAGAAAACGAGGACGATATGTCGGATTCGGGAGGTTATGCTTTTAAGGGTGAGAGGTGTACAATTTTAGTTGTGCTTTAATACCATTCATGTTAATCGTTTACAAGTAACGTTTTGTGTTTTGATATGTGGACGTGCTGGAAGAAGTGGTGAGTGTTGGAGTAAGTGTCCTCCACAATAGTGCGATCACGTCAAGGGTATAAATCATTGACAAATCTCTATTTAGAATATTCATGGGATGATTCTTCGTAATATAGTCAACTGGTCAACATTAATCAGCAATGATTGGCTTGCTAGAGTTTGACATTACTGTCGTATGACGGTGGTGACCAGTTGATCCCTTTAGGTCACACCTATAGGACAACTCTCTTAATGGTAAAAGAAATGACTGTATAAGTATACGAGTCAGTTCAATCCTAGTTTGTGAAATGGATAAGGAAGGTTTTATAATAAGATTATAAATAAAGTTTTAAGTGAACGAAATGTCGTTGTTAAAATTTGGATGTTTATGAAACAATTAAAGAATGAATTGATATTACAAATGTTGTAATGTCTTGTAATATGGAAAATATTAACTAGATGTAAGTAATTAAAAATTACTACAAAGTTTATGAATAAATGTTTAAATTAGTTAAACTAATTATATTCATAAAATCAAATATATGATCAATGTAATTGTTACGTATCTTAGATGTGAAACGTGTATGAGTCCATTTTTGTGAAATGGACCGTGTGAGACCGTGTGACACTCTAACACACAAACACATTTTACACAACTTAACACATTATATGATAATGTGTTAAGTGGAGACATCTAGTTAAAGCATAGGTTTGAATGGGGAACATTGTGTGTATTGAGGTGCCCATGTATTGGGCACCCTACCCAAACCTCACGACCAACATCTAGAGAAGGACAAAAGGAGTTTTGTTCTTCTCAACTCATTCATTCTAATTCAATTTTAGGGTTTGCTAGTGTGAGAAAGAAAACTCTTGTTATTTCTCTCCCAAAACCGTGCCACCTTCATCTTCAAGTTAGATCCATTTCAAACAATATTATACTAAGAGTAGTGATAATATTTGTTGTAATAAACTAGTTTTTGTGTTTGATTCTAGCAAAATAAACACAAATATTAAGAGTAGTGTGTCTTGGTGCATCTCTATTGGAGGTCGTCTTCTTGAGGGCTCAAGGAGGATCATTTCCATACTACTAGCTCAAGAACAAGTGAAAATGAGTCTTCACTTGTGCCCTAAAAACCGAGAAGTTCAATGTAAGAATGAAATTGTTTTTCCTTCTTAATTTCGATTTAAATAGTTATACATGCATAAGTTCATGAGTTATAAGATAAATCTAATAGTATGACTATAGCAAGGTTAAGAACCCAACAATTGGTATCAGAGCAAAGGTTGTTTGCATGCATAATCGGTTATTGTTTTTCCGAGTTTTTGAAATTTAAATAAAACTATATGATTTGTGATCTATAAGATATATCACTCGAAAATTTTGCATGTTATATAATCTGGTCCTAAATTTAATTTAGGTTATTTTGATAATTTATGGGATTTTTATTGTTCTTATATATAATTTTTGGTCATTTTATGCGTTTTTAAGGGTAAAATCGTCTAAAATGGATTAAGAAAAAGTTTCTGACCTCGAATTTTTTATAGGACCTCACATGCATATTTTACTTATGGTATGTAAAATTTGGTACAAAATCAAGTTGTATAGCATGTTTTACGATTTTATTTGATAAAAACCGTAAATAGAGGCATATTTGGTTGAAATTAATTTGATATTATCGAAACAAGTTCGAAAATTTCAACCAAGATTTTTGACATTATGGATATTATTGTAATACTCAGAATGTTCAAGAAATAAAAATCCAAATTTCGAAAATTATTGTAATTTATTTGGATTTATTGCGTAAAAGTTATGCATTTCAAGGTCTGATGACCGGCTTTTGCCATCACTACCGATATCAAACACATTTAGAAACCCGAAGATAAGTAGTATTAAGATCGGGGTCGAACACGAAGATGGTGGGGATAATCGCTTAGTCTAGTTCTAATGTAAGCCTAAGTCGGGGTAATAAGTTTTGTGGAATAATTAACAACTAATGAGCAAATGAAAAAGCTAAGATATGAATTCAATTAAAGGTAAACTAGGGTGTCGGGGGTCACTAAGATGGGTAGATGAACAAACTAGAAAATCAACTAGATGGTCTCAAACAAAGGGGTCTCGGTAAATCTCTTCTCTAGAGTCGACTAAACCTAGGTCGGAATACCCTAGCTTTCGCTACAAATACACACAACCAACCCTAAAACATACCAAGACAAACCCTCAACCGTCGCTAAAGGCAAGCCACGCTAAAATCAAAGCCCAACTTTCGTTAAGGCAAATCATCAAACACTTAGCATGCAATAAGAGGAAAACCCTTTACTCAAGAACAACTAATCTATGAACTAGCATGAAATTATCATCTATCAACACCCAAGTTCCCCCTAACCCTAGGTATAAGTCTACTCACTCATGGCTAAGAAAAACAAATGGATGAATGATAAACAAGTGCTAAACATGATAAATCAACAAAAGTAAACAATTGAATAAAAGAAACTTAAAGTAAATGCATTAACTAAGTAAAAAATAAGATGATTATACCAAACAATTGAATAAAGACATGAGCTTTGATTACAAATGAAAGATCCTCTCAAATGCTCCCAATTATAACCAAAAGCCCTAGAACAATTGCTAAGAAGAACCACTAGGAAATAACTAAGGAAAGATTATGAAGAACTACAAGATTAAAAGAAAAACTAAGAAAGGATTAAGGTTTTTAAGAGAGTTTTTAAGGCTAAGAGAATGTGAATGAAACATTAAAAACCCTAGAAATGCGTGCAAAAACATCTTAAGGTTGCGTAAATGAAAATAGACTAAGTGCGGGTATATATAGTGTGTGAAATTCCGAGAATTGACTCTCAGCCGGTCAACCGGCTGCCGGTCTAGGACCGGCTAAGAGTCAAATTATGGACTTCTGTTTTTTTTTTCTTCTTTTTCTCGTTTGCACAGCTACCACCAGCCGGCCGGCTGCCGGTTGGCCACCGGCTGGGAGTCCTTTCTTGAACTTCTGACTTTTTGCATAAATTTGAAGGAAGGCTTTGACTCTCGGCCGACCGGTCGGCTGCCGGTCTGGGACCGGCTGGTAGTCAAACTCTAAGTTCCTGTAACTTTCTTCCTTTTTCTTCCAAGAGTCAAGTCAATGCTCCCAGTCGGCCCACCGGCTACCGGTCTGGGACCGGCTGAGAGGGCCTGGGGTCAAGTCCTTGCTAATTCTTCTCGTTTTGCTCCAAAATCATATCGTTTGCTCCCGTTTCTTTGCTCCCGCCACAATACCTACGAAATGGAAACAAAATAGGAATAGTCGAGGCAATGGGCGTAAAATCGAATAAAGGCACGCAAAACGAGGTCGAATCGGGACAAAAAATGAAGAAAAGACAATGAAAATTATGACCAAAATATAGCTCATCAGAATTCCCCACACTTAAACCTTACTCGTCCTCGAGTAAGAGATCAAGAAGTTATATAACCCTTATTTGAAAACAAGAAGCAAACTAACTAAGCTAACTAGAAGCCGAATCGGGTTTAGCTACACCCGTAGCCCTTTCAACTCAAAATTTGACATTCATGAGGAAGAACACCCTATTACAAGGCAAGTTTGGTCTTGCTACAAAATTTTTGATGCAAACAAGTCAAAACAAAACACATATAATCAAACAACATGCATCGGGGACAAGAAAAGCCAACCGCTTGCCTTATCCGAGCGGGGTTTTGAAAAACTAAACAAGGGAGGTCTATAGCGGAGGATGCCGACTCAAAGTCTAACCATGGTGTCAAACCCCTAAATCAAGCTCAAGCAACCAATAATGACATCACCAAAGACCAAGAAACTAATTCAAGGAGGGTAAACGGAAGCACTAAGCTATACTTCCAAGAATAACACGACGCACACATGATTCGACTCCATGCTAGACCCATAACCGATAAGAAGACCCTAAGCACCGACTCCCAAGGGTGACACTCAACACACAAGGAAAGAAATGGGGGTGATTTTTGTGACAAGAAGTAACCAAAATCACTCACCGACCTCAACTTGCGAAGCATGCCCGCAATCTAGAATGGTACTCCATCCAAAAATCCATGAGAAAATGTAAATGCACATGATGAGAACAACAAGAATGTAACGGGGCTTGGGTTGGGTGAAAATGGTTTGGTGCAAGCACCGTTCTAGGATTTGAGGCTCAAAAACAAGAATGATTGCCATAATCAACACAATTCCTTATTGCAACAAATAAAAAACGTCTATGCCCTAACTTTGGTTTTGACAAAACCAAGCAAAAATTGCATAAACCCCAACTTACTTTGGAAAAACAAACCCATCACAACCTTTAACCAAGTGGTCATTATTTAGAACACCGAACAACGTCTACACCCTAACAAAAGACTTGAAATCCAAATCAAATGCAAAAATTGTGTAAAACCGGCACGCATGGAAAAACATCAAAAGACCACATTATTATAGCAACGACTTTTTCTATCATCCCTTGATGGAAGGGAGTTTTTGCTAGCTTTTTTTTTTCAAAACACAAATATACACTTCTCTTTTCTTTTGGATTTTTTCAAAACTTTTTTGATTAGTCTAGTTTAGTAGATGTTAATAAAGATTATTTTGATGATTAATTGATGGATTGGGAAGTATTTTATTGGATTTTAGTGCATATGTCTTTGGTGTTGGTTTGAGATGGAATTGTGCATTTTCATGGGATAAATGGATTGATTTCTTATTAGGAATGAAGATGATCTTCTTTGGTGTTGGTATTGGGCTAAAGATGTTAGGTGAGTGGATTTTAAAGCAAGTCAAAGCCCAAAGACTAAGACAAAGCATTGAACATCTAAGACAAAATGACATTGGATTCCACATTGTATTCATACAACTCCTTAAATCTCATTCATTTTGGCAATTATGTTCATTCTTTATGAGAGTTTATGGAGATGCTCCTTTATGAGACTTTATGAAGATGCTATTTGAAGACCTATATAAAGGAGTATTGTTGATCAATGGAGGGACACTTCTTCTACACACTTTACATACTTTCTCTACCTTTTAATCATTAGAATACAATTTTCATAGTTTATTTTAGATAGTTTTTTTTGTATGGAAGACGAAGTTACTCATCTTGGGTCAAGCAATTGAAGCAAATGAATTAGTGTTTTGTAAGACTCTTTACTCTATATTTTTATCTCTTGAATATTGATTTTTATTCTCAATTAATTATTATGATTATTGATAGTTTTTACTAGTTTGATCACCTAATTTATATTATCTCTAATCTATTGCTAGTTTAGGAATTTGAATCTTTTGTTCAATTACCTAGACATTAGTAGCAACTATTGTTCATCAATTGTATGCTTTTCATCGTTGTTGAATTGTAGGAGAATAATAATCATATGAATTAAAGTGTAGAACCGCTTGTGTATGCATTTGTTCTTCTTTGTTGGCTTCTCTAGTTATAACCTATGGCATGATTAAATTTAGATACGCTTGGACTAGATTGTCATCACCATAAGGGTTGTTTATGTGCGCTTTTCGCAGTAAACAACTAAAAATAAGGAGAAGTAGAAAATCATGTTTTCACAACAAAGTATTCAAGAGTAAATATAGTCTAAAAGTGTCAATGATCAAACCTATATCATTTGTGGAAATTGTAAGACCCAAGACTTCTTTTTATAATTTCATTTATTCGAATCTTTTAATATTTTGCTTTGTTAGATTTAGATTTAAAACCACAAACACCCCCCAATTGGTTACATTAGAATTATTTACACAAACACACATTAAACATAGACATTCCTTGTGGGATCGACCCCTACTTACCCTCGCTATTGTTAGAGTTCGTAGTGGATTATAAATTGTGAATTTGGAGACTCGCGATAAGTCTAGCCAAATTTTGGCGCCGTTGCCGGGGAAGACAATTGTTTTTTTTTGTGCTTGTAAATATTTCTTGTCATTTTTTTTAATACGGGTCTTGTGTCTTTTAATTAGAAAATGTGTTTTCATTTCCCCCATCATGAGCATGAATTACTTTATCACTACTTTCAAAGGCTAGAGATATACTTGGTAGAACACCCATCTTTATGTAAGGGTCAAGGTTTTTGGGTTGGTCTCTTTCATAGTTTTAATCAAAGTACTCAAATAGATGTTCAAGTAGAAAGCGAGGGTGGATTTTTCAAGTTGAAACATGAAAAGAAATGGGATGTGCTTGATCTTTTGGCTGAAAATTCCCGACAACTTGAAATGACTAACTCAACTTTAAATCTTACTCCTTGTTTTGATACCCCAACAAATATTGAATTGAGTCAAAATGATGATATGAGCAACCTTGATGATTCTAATTCTCTTACTTTTGATGTGAATACTCCAATTTGTGATGAAGAAGATAGTCATGACTTTGATTTGTTCAACTTGTCCTATATTGAACCCGACATAGATTTTACCATATTCCCGCAATTTGATGACGACTTTTTGGGTGGAGATTCGGGTGATATATTATGGTATTTAAATGACAATTTTGTTAGGAGTGGGAAGAACATGTTGGCTAAGATGACCCAAGTGCATAACGAACCATACCACGAGTATGTGATTATTTTTGACAAGCCAATAGAATCGGGAAAAAATGTTTTTCATGATTATATCTTTATGAGGTATATTTGGTTTCTTATCATTATAAGCTTTTATAGTGTTTTACCTCACTCGTTTGATAGCTTATATGATCTTCTCCTAAGGGCATTGACATCTTCCGCTCTTAATTTGATTATTGTTTTGATTAAAGGGGTAGTACTGCGTGACCCCGTAACTGGTTCTTGAGCTTTAATGTGCGTCGTGCGGGACTTTAAACCAGCGCTTACGGGAGGCAGCCCGATTTTTGTTATTTTAACGCTTTTGTTTTAGTTTTGAATAAGGTCGTTTGAAGTTTTTCACATTAGGCTACATGGGTGGTGATGGAGGGTGGATTTACAAGTTTGGATGTTTTCTTTTGTGTGTTTGAAGACAAGACTAACAAAATAACAACAAAAGCTTAAAAAAAAAGAAAAAAACACAAAACACAAAAGCTGAAACGTGAAACAGAAGAAGAAGGAAACACAAGAAAAGCTTGGTGCGGCCAAAACAGCCCTCGCAAAAGCTGTAATGCGGCCAGAGCCGCATCGTGCGGCCGTAGCAGCATCACGCGGCCACAGCACCGCAACACCCCGCGACTCTTCTCTTGTTTCCCGTGTCACTTTCCGCGTCCACCTTCCCAACCCAACCCTCGCAGCTCTCCTTCTGCTGCTTGTGCCGTATCCCTCGGCAGAGCCAACACCTCGGCCTCCGTTCCTGTTACGTCTACCGCCCCCAGAGGTCAACCACCAGTATCCTCGGCACAACTTCCACCCCGCAGCCACCTCAGTTCCACCCAGGTACTACTCTTTCTTCTCTTGCTCCTTCCTTCTCCACAAAAGAAAACCACAACATAAAAAAAACACAGAAGAAACAATTGCAGCAGCAAAAGCAAGTTGTATACCGATATAAACTTGTTCTTCCTTCGAAATTACACTCAGTCTAAATCAGACCAATTTCATTCTCATCTTTGATTTCCTCCTTCAATTTACCGATTTGCTTTGTATTCATTCACAAACTTGTTGCTGATTTTCGAATTTTGTAGAATCCTAGAAATAGGAGACTCGAAATTCAGAAAAATGGGCATATATGGATCGAAAATTGAATTTTATTCAAAAATATGGAGCAGTCACCATCATTTCTGATTTTATTGATTATACAAGGCACATTTCTTATATATTGGGTGAATTATCGGAATTTGAGATTGGGATTGTTGAAATTGTTTATTTTTGAGGGAGCATTGAAGTTGTAAGGGAATTTGTTTGGTGTCGTGTAATCCGGGGTTGTTTGTTGAGCATTGTTGTCGTTGTCGGGATGAGAACCACTAATCGTCACACTACACCCGTTTCTACCTCAAACCAACCTGAAAAACAAAAAAACCAAAATGAAAAAATCCAAAAAAAAAGCCCCGGAAAAATAATACTTTCACCACATATTTCTTTTCCTTTTCCTTACCTTACTTTTATTGTACCTCACATTGGGGACAATTTGAAATTCTAAGCGTGGGGTAGTTGGGAAATGCCATTTGTATATATACTTTCTTTTATGGTTCAAAAAAAAAAAAAAAAAAAAGAAGAAGAAGAAAAAAAAAAAAAAGAATAAAAATAACCCGGCTAGGTGAAAACCCGCAAGGGCGGGCGCCTAGGCAATATTGGGTAAATGGCCGAGGACGGAGTGAAAACCCGAAAGGGCGCTCCGGGTAAAATGAAGAATTGAGTTGCGTGCCATGAGAGTAGTGTAAGGAATAAAAGCTAGATTGAAAACCCGCAAGGGCGGGCGATCTAGGCAAAATGAGAGATTTAGGAAAAACAAAAAAAAACAAAAAAAAAAAAAGTTACTTCGTTACTTATTCTATCTTGGAAATGGCGACATAAGGAGGTTTGAAGGGTGGTTCGGGTTAGGTTTATTGTTGCTTAGGAGAGATAAGGAGGGACTGAGTGGTGTTTGTTATGTATTTTAACATATGATACATTTTGCTTTTCATCTTCATATTTGGATGTGTAGTTTGTGGTTGTATTGACTTGTTCGGAGGGAAGCAAGGTCACATGGTCCTTCTATTTAGATTTGTTTATGCATTTGCTTACTTGAGGAAGATCGTTAGAAGGAGAAGTCATAGTTGAGTGGCGAGTTTATAGTGTGCTTAGTGAATGGAATTAGGTTGGAGTAGAAGTGAGGTTGTGTGATGTGTTTTGAATTGGAGCAAGCTACTCGCGTTTCGCTACATAGACTTTGGTGTGGGTGTTCATTGACTTATCTTCGAGTTTTACTCGAGGACGAGTAAAGGTCTAAGCGTGGGGTAGTTTGATTAGTCTAGTTTAGTAGATGTTAATAAAGATTATTTTGATGATTAATTGATGGATTGGGAAGTATTTTATTGGATTTTAGTGCATATGTCTTTGGTGTTGGTTTGAGATGGAATTGTGCATTTTCATGGGATAAATGGATTGATTTCTTATTAGGAATGAAGATGATCTTCTTTGGTGTTGGTATTGGGCTAAAGATGTTAGGTGAGTGGATTTTAAAGCAAGTCAAAGCCCAAAGACTAAGACAAAGCATTGAACATCCAAGACAAAATGACATTGGATTCCACATTGTATTCATACAACTCCTTAAATCTCATTCATTTTGGCAATTATGTTCATTCTTTATGAGAGTTTATGGAGATGCTCCTTTATGAGACTTTATGAAGATGCTATTTGAAGACCTATATAAAGGAGTATTGTTGATCAATGGAGGGACACTTCTTCTACACACTTTACATACTTTCTCTACCTTTTAATCATTAGAATACAATTTTCATAGTTTATTTTAGATAGTTTTTTTTGTATGGAAGACTAAGTTACTCATCTTGGGTCAAGCAATTGAAGCAAATGAATTAGTGTTTTGTAAGACTCTTTACTCTATATTTTTATCTCTTGAATATTGATTTTTATTCTCAATTAATTATTATGATTATTGATAGTTTTTGCTAGTTTGATCACCTAATTTATATTATCTCTAATCTATTGCTAGTTTAGGAATTTGAATCTTTTGTTCAATTACCTAGACATTAGTAGCAACTATTGTTCATCAATTGTATGCTTTTCATCGTTGTTGAATTGTAGGAGAATAATAATCATATGAATTAAAGTGTAGAACCGCTTGTGTATGCATTTGTTCTTCTTTGTTGGCTTCTCTAGTTATAACCTATGGCATGATTAAATTTAGATACGCTTGGACTAGATTGTCATCACCATAAGGGTTGTTTATGTGCGCTTTTCGCAGTAAACAACTAAAAATAAGGAGAAGTAGAAAATCATGTTTTCACAACAAAGTATTCAAGAGTAAATATAGTCTAAAAGTGTCAATGATCAAACCTATATCATTTGTGGAAATTGTAAGACCCAAGACTTCTTTTTATAATTTCATTTATTCGAATCTTTTAATATTTTGCTTTGTTAGATTTAGATTTAAAACCACAAACACCCCTCAATTGGTTACATTAGAATTATTTACACAAACACACATTAAACATAGACCTTCCTTGTGGGATCGACCCCTACTTACCCTCGCTATTGTTAGAGTTCGTAGTGGATTATAAATTGTGAATTTGGAGACTCGCGATAAGTCTAGCCATTTTTCAACTTTTTTCTTTGATTTTCTATTTTCTTTCTATTTTCATTTTTTCTTTTCTTTTCTTTTTCTCAAAGTTTCATTCACTAAGAAAACAACAAGTAAGACCACAACGGAAGAAGCCACCAACCGGCATCCAACCCCCGACTCTACCACAAACAAAGTACCAAAAAGCAACCATTCTTGATCAAGGAAGGGTGTTTTTGGGATGTAGCTCATCTAGTGGTTAAGGCCAAATGAAAAAGCTAAGGCTCAAAGTGGCTAAACAAAAAGAGGGAATAATATGCAAGGGTCAAAACAAGGCTAATTTGGCAAATGTGAAGTTGATTTATTTTAAACAAGAGTTGTCTCACATGCACATGAACATAAACACGGAATTAAGGAACGAGCGCCATACTTATGCGTATTGACATAACATACCACATAAGGAGAACTACTCACAATCCTAATCTGGGTCGGTTTGATGGGCCGACCATAAAGGAGGCTCTATCCTCACATTTGAGTAGCTAATGTCGGTCCTAGGTCGAGTCAAGGTCTAATACGGTCTCACGGTCTCACATGGTGGTCGAAACTTGGTCATTAAGCCTAGACTTCCGGGTCCTTGCAAGCAAGAACCCTCACAAGGTGACATCAAACGGTGCAAGCTATTAGGAGGGGTAAGACACAAGCAAGAAAAATATCATCATTGACGGCATATATCGTCCACTATTCAACCTCCTATGCATATTTACAAACAAATGCAAAAGAGAAAACCGACTAACACATATTCACAAAACTATGAAAAAGGTAAAGCATGTGAAACTACACTAAACTATCAACAAGCATAACAAACGTGCAACAACAAAATGACTAATCTAGCAGCACATCATCCACAACAACCACAAGTTCCCCAAAGGAACATCCAAGGCACAAAAATCTCGTTCTCCTTCAGGCTATAGACATAAAAAGAAAGAGGGAAGGGAAGAGAGAAGTAGAAAAGGGTATACCAAGCGTCTTCATTCTCCTAATACCTCGGATTGTTGTTGCATCTGCCACTTTGTTAGTTCAACAAACATATATACAATGCAAGCAAAGGATAAAAACAAAAGAAAGGAAGAACATGTTTTTTGAAATTTTTGAAATATTTCGATTTTTAGGCATTTTTGAAGTTTTTTCATGTTTACAAAAACAAAGAAATATTCACAAGGTGGATATTTTCCCTCCCCACACTTAACATTTACATTGTCCTCAATGGAACAAAGTGCAAGGGGGAAATGAAGAAAAAGAACGAAAACAAACATGTTTTTGGCTTTTTTTGAAATTTTTATGAAAATGAAAAACTTGTTTTTGTGCTTTTTGAAATAAACGGTTTTTCCTCCCCACACTTATCTATGTGCATAATGTGAGGAGGAAAACCGGAAAGTAAAGAACATGTTTTTGAAGTTTTTTGGTTTTTCAATTTTTTTTTGGATTTTTGATTTTTATGAAAGCAATAAAAACAAAAATAAACAAAAGGAACGAAAAACTAAAAACTAAACTAGGATGCAAACTAAGTGCTCTAACCTACATGAATGCAAACTACATGCTAAGACAATATGGTACAAATAGGAAATCTAATGCATCTAAATCAATGCAACTAAATGCAACTGTACTAATGATATGAAATGATAAAAAAAGAAACTAAAACAAGCTATCTAAACTAACTAACTACTCTAAATGCATGCGAGAATGAAAAATGCAAACTAAAGAGAAATTTGGATTAAGGGAGTACTTGATTTGGATTTTGAAATGGGAGCATTGACATCACTTACCACCTCTATGGGTGGTCAAACATCATCCTCATCACCTTCTCCACTTCCATCTTCATCTCCATTGCTGCTCACATCATCACTTGTATCCACTTGCATATAATCATCCGGGTTGAGCATGATATCACGGAAAGGCGAAGCATAAGAGCCACTAGCTCCGGGATCATCAACCATACCACGGGAGGATGAATGCCTTGGAGGGCCTGAGTCCCCATCCCTACGCATATTTGGGGGAAAAATCGGGCTAGAAAAGTAGCCCGGAGCAACATGAATCTCCCCATAGAAATGTCCCTCAGGGGCACATATCCACCCTCAGGAGACAAGTAGTAAGAAGGATGACGACCGGCTGCATGACGTTACCCCTTACGAACAGACTGGTCATAGTTGGGGAAGGTCCCATGGGCCTGATCGTGGTACAAGTAGTCAAGCCTAAAACACACGTCCCTATGCCGCTCATCTGCTGTCACCTGACGCTCATCTGCTATCCTCTGTCGCTCATCGACAAGCTCTACTGCCCTCTTCTGGTTCAAATCAACCCGAGCCATAAAGTCAATCTAGTCGTGATGCAATGGGGAAGGCTGGGGAGGAGGAAAGGAACTGGAGGTGGAGCCCTGGAAAAAAGTAGGACCACCCTCAAAAGAAGGCATAGTGACGGAGGGCTGCTGAAATTGGAGGTCTGAGGTGACCGCACCAACCCTGTTACGGGAATAGACTCTGGGAGGGCGCTGATCGGCTGGAAGCTCATCTGGATCAACCTCAATGGCAAGGAGGTAGGAGGCATTCCCGGGCACTACCCTCATCCTTTCGGTGTTGGGCAAAGGAATGGAATTTCGAAACTTGTTGTTAACACGAATCTGCCAATATTCTAGACAATCGTTGGGGTTCCATTTTATCCACCCCAAGGCCTCTTGCATGTATCGGCGATATAGGATCTTCTCTCCTTGGATGTAATCCACATTAAAATGCCTCTGACAAAGGTAGTCGGCTATCAAAGTAACCATCCCCCCAACACAAATCGGTGTGGCAAACAGGGATTGGGTAGCCAACCGGCTCAAATGGAGAGCCATGTGATGGGCAATATTAAGCTTTGGCCTATCAACCAAATAAGAACCAGAAATCTCAAGCTCCTTGATGCGTGTCTATTTTATGATGTTTTACATCTATTTTCACACGCATTTTAGAGATCATTTACGATATTTTAGCCTTTATTTCCCAACTTTTGTCTACTTTCGTATTTTTATGCTATTTTGCAGAATTATGCGGAAAAGAGGCGATTTCAAACCAAATCCTTCCTCAAGTGATTTTTATGGCTAAGGACACGAAGGAACGAAGCCTAGCGCACATTTCAAGGCCTGAAGATAGCATAAGCAAAGGTACATATAGTTTACAAGCTCTAAAAAAAAGCAAAGAATCGATCCATGATATTGCAGCCTGTTTCAAATGGCTATATCTCGAGTTCTAGAGCTGATAATGGAGTGATTCCAGTTGGAGGTGAAATCTTATCCTCTTAGGTTTCCAACGCCGCGAGAATCGCCTTATTATGATGAGTAACGAAGAAATGGCAGCTGTTTTAAGATCGACGCGCGCTGCAGTCCCGACAGGAGGTCGACCGACCCCATCATCAGGTCGACCGACCTC
Source organism: Silene conica (assembly GCA_029255685.2). Classification (NCBI taxonomy): domain Eukaryota; kingdom Viridiplantae; phylum Streptophyta; class Magnoliopsida; order Caryophyllales; family Caryophyllaceae; genus Silene; species Silene conica. Next base: position 26,904,124 of record CM055314.2, on the reverse strand, counting down.
AGCGCAGACCCAGAAATTTCCGCAAAGCCCATTCAAGTGTTTAGGTCATTAGGAAACTCTTTATTTCCGCCTATTTAAGCTAATTACGTGATTAGGGTTCAGCATTCAGTTTTAGCATTCAGTTTTATGCAATCTTTTATCTATCAAGTTCTTAGTTTTAATCTTTCAATTACATTCAAACACTCTTCTTTAGTTTTGTTCTTTGTTCATTAATCTTTCCGCACGGATTCAATAAAGCTTTTGTTCTTTCTGCCCTAATTCCTACTGTGGTAATTCTTCTCTTAATTTCAGTTTTAATATTGTTCTTATCTTAGAATTGCTAGTATCCGGTTTAGGTTAGAATCCCAAAAGCCTTTGTTGTTATTGCATGTTTAGATTAATGTTCATTATGAATTCCATGTTTATTACTATTTTCATTATCGTTTCAATATTCATGAGTAGCTAATTACATATGTTAGGATGTAGGGAGTAAAGAACGTAGACGGTGTAGTTCCCGAGACCGACTGTAGCAGGCCCTAAGTCGGCCGACCGGCTTAACCGGTCGGTGGACTGAAGTGTTGGTCGACCGACTGGACTAGCTGGTCGGTCGACCGACTTGCGTATGTTTTCAGACTGTTTTAATTCGTCGACTATAATACCCTACAATGAGACTGAAAGGAGACTTGTAGGATGTTAGTAATGACCTACCCAAGATTGAAAGATACGGGAAGGACATTGATTTACGCTTTAAGACGGCTAGGTTACTTAAGACTGAAAGGTATGTGACCTAGAATTTAGGAATCACCCTTATTGTTGACACCCAATAATTGTGAGACCTAGGAACTAATAGCATAGGCCGAAAGGAGCTATTAGGTACCATAGACCGAAAGGATATGTTACACCCCTTACGCGACTGCAATACATGTTGACTTAGGATTTACACCATCTTAGCTATTTACTACCCGAACATCCTAGCATCCTTTTTACTATAAGTTTTATTTCATTCTTATTTTCTTGTTTTATTGTTATCTTTAATTCTAGACTTAGTAACAACCAACCTAAAACCCCCAATTTGTTACCCTAAAACATTGACCTTAAGCAATAAACACTCCCCACCTCTCTGTGGTTCGACCCTGACTTTCACTATCTATAGTCAAAGCTAGGAAATTATAAATCTTATCTTTGGTGCCCTCAACGACGGGCATCAAATTTTGGCGCCGTTGCCGGGGAGGTGACGCCAGTGTTTATTGTTTATTGTTTATGTTCTCCCTTCTTCTTTTACCGTCATGACCATCGCCCCTTTCCCACAACTCGAGCATGAACCATTGCATATCTATTGTAGTAGAATAACCTCGTTCCTTTCTCAGTCTGACTATCCTGTTAGTATTGGGGAGGTTTGTCGTATCTTTTATGATGGAGTTACTGGTAAGACCTTGATCGAGATTGAGAGAAATTGTGGATGGGATTTTTTAGACTTACCCTATGAGAAGCAATGGGAGCTTCTCAAGCACCTAATCCAAGCCAGCGAAGATACGGAGAGGTATGAGGGCGTTAATATTAGTAACCTGGATATTCCTGTCGAGTGTGATCCTATCACACCCATTCCTAAAGAGTCACTCATTCTTAAGGATGAGTATGATAGGTTACTCGATTCCCTTTCCCTCCCCGTTGACGATACTGACTTGGATTTAGATACAAGTGATGAGTTAGGAATTCACCCCTTGACTGACCAACCTTTTTTTGTAGGTGTTAGTAATGAACATGTTCCTGACATGTTTGAACCTTCGGTTAATGAACCTTGTTTTGTGCAGGATTCATTTGTTGACATTTCTGACGTTTTTTATAATATTAGTGAATGTTCTGTACAAGGATCCTTTACAAAGGATCCTTCGGAGGCTTTGATGTGTTTTGAGGCATGTGAAGGTGAATCTCTTGCGCAGGAGGCTGATTTGGATGCTCCAGAAATTGCGACACTAGTGGCAGAGTCTATAAGCGATAGAAAGAGAGATGTTCTCGATCGAGTAGTACCACTTACTCGATCAAATGATGTAGAGAACGAGGTCACTCAAGCAAGTGATCATTTGGCTGAAGAAAAGAGCCCTAAGAAGAAGAAACTCAGGAAGGTGTCGGCCCACGACTTGGGAGTCAACAACTCCGGGAGATGGATGGCTAGAGCTGTGGATGATGACCCACCTATCTACACGGTGGAGAGAAACTCGTCTACCCAAATCACCATAGCTGAAGGGGTAGCTTGTAGTCAGAGCCCTTGGTCAAAGAAACCCTGCATCCTTCGCAGATGACTTTTTCTTTTTGCTCGTTTCTGTTTTTCTAAAGACAATTTTCTGTTTTGTTAAGACTCTTTAGTTTGTTTTGCTTTAAGTCCTTTAGAACAATTTTTGTTTTTGTTGCTTAGTAGAGACAATTAGACTTGGTTCTGGATTTTTGCGCATGTTTTGGGCGCTTGATAATGATTTTCAGGTTTGGGGAAGGTTAACTTGGTTAATACAAGTTAATCTCGCGAAGAAGAAGGCTACTGTACAGGAAACCAGGTCGACCGACCACCACCAACAGTCGATCAACCAGACCCCTGCATTCCAGAAGTTCTGTTCGTCTGGCAATTGGTCGGTCGACCAGTGAGGAGGGTCTACCGACCAGCTCTCCTGTGCCGACGTCTCTAGTTATTTTGGGAAGCGTGCAAACGTAATAGGGAAGTCCATTCTTTATTTATCCTTTATGCTTCCGTTCCTTCTTCTATTTTCAAACCTACAAATTCATTATTTATCACCCAAAACATGCTTAACCCCCGAAAAAGGTATTTCTTTGGTTGGCTTTTTCAGGTACTTGAAGTGGCACTGCTGGCCACCACAACCTCTCAGCTTACGCTGGTTTGGGGAGGTTTCTCATGCGCTTAAAAATCCAGTGAGTTTTTTCCTTTTTCCTTGGTTTTACTTTTTGCATTTTATTTTATAAAACCTTTACTTAGGCTAATGCACAATGGGGACATTGTGCAAGTTGGTTTGGGGAATGGTTTAGTCACATGCATTGTTCCATTGCATTTTGTCACACGTTTATTGCATTTCTGTCTTGCATTGTTCTTTTCTTAAAATAGAAAAATTTCAAAAATTCAAAAAAATGCACATTTATTTTAGCATATAGGCCGAGTCGGAACGAGAGTATTTCAAGGATGATCTTTTCTATCTTACATGTTTATGCCTTTACCTTGCCTTGTCAACTTGTTTTAGTATGAGGGTCTTTTTGCATATCTACGAGTTTTTGTCAATTTGTATATCTTGAGACTTGACTGTGGGGAATCAAGCATGCATTCGCCCTAAACTTGCAGGATTATAATGAAAAATACAGTTGTGATTATTGTCATAAGATAAATAAAACATGAATAGAGTACAACCTTTAGTCCTTGTGCGAAAGGCCTAAGAACAGGAATTAACACAAATTCCCTCCTATAACTTGCACCCAAGACTTAGATTGAGACGATGCCGCGTGTGCTAGAAATCCTCTCCAACTGCCTTGCAATATAGGGAGAGCTATTGAGGTTTTAGATGTGAGATCTGAGGTTTTGGGAGAAGAGTGCTCTCAAAACCCTAATTTTCTTTGAGATTTGTTTTACAGTGAAACAAGAGTAACTTGACATAAGGAGAGTCCTCCTCCTTATGTAGCTCTTGGCCGAAATTTCGAATAGGGTAGGAGTGGGCTTTCCACTCTTACCTTATTCTAATTCGTGATTCGACCCATTTAGCTAAAATTTATTCGCGGGTTTTATTTATAAATCGTATACATGTTATCAGATATTAATGCAGTCGATGTATTAATAATGGTCTGATAAAATTACGATATTGTATAATTACCCAAATTAATATAACTGTTTATATTAATACGCGAAATTAATATTTAATCAAATATAACCGTTTATATTTAATTTTACGAATTAATCATGTAATCCGTATTAGCTAAAATTATTTAATCCGTATTAAATAATAATCTCAACATCTTATTGACTAATTTAATAGTCAATACCTCTGACTAACTGTTTAGTCGTATCCGGCATAAATGTGACTGTCTTTTCATACCTTCACATCTCTCAAACGTGTCCTATAGGTGTGACGTATAGGGACCAGTTGATCACCGCCATCCGTATGACAATAACGTCAAACTTATCTAGCAAGCCAACCGTTATTGATAAACGTGGATCAACTGGTAATAATACAGAAGTATGCCCTTGTGATCCTTAAAGAGATTTAATAAGTCATTGTACTTAATTGTCAAGGACACCAGCCCCAACAATCTCCCTCTTGTCCGTACAAGGGTATGTGCAATGACGTTATCACACTACATGTGGAGGACACAAGGCTCCAACATTGACTTATACCTTGGCAACCTACTATACATTCTGAGTTTTTAGAGCTTATTTCCTGGCTTCATTTTTAAACCAGTTGTCTAGGATGTGAGTAGTACTCCCCTTGGAACATGTTACATCAATATGCATAAACATGAACTTGAATTGCTATATACTTGTTTTACTATCTCGTTTTGTGAGTCTTGGTACGTGCATTTGGGATACCTTTTCTCTTATTTACCCATAAGCCTTACATAGCTAAAATTGCCTTTTTATTCCCCCAAAACTACATCCCATACTTAGCCTACCCTTCCAAGCTAGTATTTGTGGTCTTTGGTTTATTTTTTTCAGGCATCTTGGTTTGTCTGATATCTTGAGCAAAAAGAGGAAAGAAAGAAAGAAAAAAAAGAAAGAAAAGAAAAAGAACAGAAAAATTCAGAAAAAAGAAAGAAAAGAAAAACGAAAATAAAAAACGTACAGGAAGTCAGTCGACCGACCACAACCTTAGGTCGGTCGACCACGTCAGAATTCAAAATTCGTTCTGAAATCCCTTTCTTTTACATGTTATCACTCCCGTACTTCATTCAAAAATAATTGGGAGCCCTTTCTTATTTATAATGTGAGAGTTGTGCTACAAAAGAGCACTTTCTTAATATCAAAAGTCGTGAAATATGTTGTTGGGAATCGGTTTTACTAGCTTGGCTACTAACCCCACAAGTCCAAAAACATCTTAATCACTTTTACCTTTCACCTCACATATCTTTCATTACCTCAATTGCATGTATCTGAGTCACTTAATGAGTTTGTTTATACATAGTTGTAGAATTCTTGTTCATGTTAGATTGCAGGCATGTTTCATGGGTCGCAGTTAGGTGAGTGTCTTTACAAAATACTTCTTTCTATCTTTTACATATACTCACCATTTGCTTCATGAGTGTCTCGAGCGTACCGCGAGAGTCCATGGTATAAAGTCTCTATAGTCTTTATTTTTGCAAGTTTGACAACACCATAACTCGTTTGCATGATTTGAATACTATCTCATTTTATACTTGGCATTGGTCTAGGCTAACGTGTAAATTTCGCTCTGAGATCGAAATCGTTCCATTGTTTAAGATCGAGTCTAGTTCTTGCTTGAGGACAAGCAATGGTTTGGTTTGGGGAATTTGATGCGTGTCTATTTTATGATGTTTTACATCTATTTTCACACGCATTTTAGAGCTCATTTACGATATTTTAGCCTTTATTTCCCAACTTTTGTCTACTTTCGTATTTTTATGCTATTTTGCAGAATTATGCGGAAAAGAGGCGATTTCAAACCAAATCCGTCCTCAAGTGATTTTTATGGCTAAGTACACGAAGGAACGAAGCCTAACGCACATTTCAAGGCCTGAAGATAGCATAAGCAAAGGTACATATAGTTTACAAGCTCTAAAAAAAAGCAAAGAATCGATCCATGATATTGCAGCCTGTTTCAAATGGCTATATCTCGAGTTCTAGAGCTGATAATGGAGTGATTCCAGTTGGAGGTGAAATCTTATCCTCTTAGGTTTCCAACGCCGCGAGAATCGCCTTATTATGATGAGTAACGAAGAAATGGAAGCTGTTTTAAGATCGACGCGCGCTGCAGTCCCGACAGGAGGTCGACCGACCCCATCATCAGGTCGACCGACCTCAGCGCAGACCCAGAAATTTCCGCAAATCCCATTCAAGTGATTAGGTCATTAGGAAACTCTTTATTTCCGCCTATTTAAGCTAATTACGTGATTAGGGTTCAGCATTCAGTTTTAGCATTCAGTTTTATGCAATCTTTTATCTATCAAGTTCTTAGTTTTAATCTTTCAATTACATTCAAACACTCTTCTTTAGTTTTGTTCTTTGTTCATTAATCTTTCCGCACGGATTCAATAAAGCTTTTGTTCTTTCTGCCCTAATTCCTACTGTGGTAATTCTTCTCTTAATTTCAATTTTAATATTGTTCTTATCTTAGAATTACTAGTATCCGGTTTAGGTTAGAATCCCAAAAGCCTTTGTTGTTATTGCATGTTTAGATTAATGTTCATTATGAATTCCATGTTTATTACTATTTTCATTATCGTTTCAATATTCATGAGTAGCTAATTACATATGTTAGGATGTAGGGAGTAAAGAACGTAGACGGTGTAGTTCCCGAGACCGACTGTAGCAGGCCCTAGGTCGGCCGAACGGCTTAACCGGTCGGTCGACTGAAGTGTTGGTCGGCCGACTAGACTAGCTGGTCGGTCGACCGACTCGCGTATGTTTTCAGACTGTTTTAATTCGTCGACTATAATACCCTACAATGAGACTGAAAGGAGACTTGTAGGATGTTAGTAATGACCTACCCAAGATTGAAAGATACGGGAAGGACATTGGTTTACGCTTTAAGACGGCTAGGTTACTTAAGACTGAAAGGTATGTGACCTAGAATTTAGGAATCACCCTTATTGTTGACACCCAATAATTGTGAGACCTAGGAACTAATAGCATAGGCCGAAAGGAGCTATTAGGTACCATAGACCGAAAGGATATGTTACACCCCTTACGCGACTGCAATACATGTTGACTTAGGATTTACACCATCTTAGCTATTTACTACCCGAACATCCTAGCATCCTTTTTACTATAAGTTTTATTTCATTCTTATTTTCTTGTTTTATTGTTATCTTTAATTCTAGACTTAGTAACAACCAACCTAAAACCCCCAATTTGTTACCCTAAAACATTGACCTTAAGCAATAAACACTCCCCACCTCTTTGTGGTTCGACCCTGACTTTCACTATCTATAGTCAAAGCTAGGAAATTATAAATCTTATCTTTGGTGCTCTCTGTTGGGTTTTTAGTTACTCATAAACTAAATATTTAGTCATACTAATCAAAATACTTTAATTAACATTTTAATTAACTTATTTAGATCTTATGCATGCTTTAAAATTGCGGAAATAAGGAGATTTAGAACCCTTACACACGGTCCAAATCTAGTTCTAGGATGATCTTTCAAAATGCTCAACAAGAACACCTCCTCTAAGATGCACCAAGACAACCCCTTAACCAACCGAGATCTTGAACAAGCTAGCACAAAATACGGTTTTCCTTAATATTATCTCTAATCTCTTAATTAGAAATACAATACTAATATTATAACTTATTATTATTAGTATTCTTATTATTATCACAATAATAATTTTAGAGGATTTTGCTTGGTTTTTCTATCACTAGAAAATATGGCAAAAATGATAGAATGAATTGAATAGTAAACATTTTTACTCTTTTGATGGGTTTTGGGTGGGTTGCCGTGAGATTCCCTTAGGAAGCATCAAAGGATGCTTTTGGTCTTACCAACACACATAGAGTGGCTCAAGGGTATTCTTTCTAGGTTTGTGTTTTTATTGTGTCCTTAAGACACAAAACACACCCATAAATACATTATTAAAACCGGCATCCATAATATGGAATGGACTTCCATTTTACATTTGTCAATTTGTACAATTGTATAATCATGTGTGACATACAATGTGTCACAATTATAAAAACAATTGTAGTTTAATTTAAAATGCATATTTATCAAATAAATATCATTTACAAATTAAATAAATCATATTTATCATGTTGACTAATAATTCGAAATTACTATTATATAAAATGGTTATTCATAATAATCGTCAATACGATTTACAACCTTTGTAATAATTATAACCCGATTCATTCTAATCACGATATTACAAAATATCGTTTATTGTTTAATAATTGACACGTTTCAATTTTAAACATAAATCTTACAATAAGATTTAACCTCTGATTTCTCGATATGCGAGTTTAAGGAATATGATCAAATCATTTAAGGGAATTGTCCTAAAGGTGTGACCTAATGGGATCAACTGACCACCACCATCATACGACAGTAATGTCAAACTCTAGCTAGCCAATCATTACCGATTAATGTTGGTCAGTTGACTAATATAAATCGTATCCTCCCTTGCGCATTCTCGTCATGAGATTTAATTACGTGATCGCACTATTGTTGAGGACACATTTCCCAACAATCTCCCACTTGTCCTCGACAAGTGTGCGTCACCAATTCTCTTGTCCTATTACAATCTCCCACTCAATGCAAGATGTCTCTCTGAGGTCGTACTTGCATTCGATCATATCATGAGTGGTTTCCTCGATCTGGAGAATAACTGTTGACCGGAATTATCTACCATAGATACCTTCCGAGCGTGGCCACACATTTCCAGTTAACTTCTCCTCGAGTGGCCTTGAGATTTGAACAACCCTGACAAGGGGTGGACAATTTCTATCGTACTACTTCCTTCAACCAGTCACAGTCAGTCACAACCCAAAGCAATCCCATTTGACTCCAGTTACGAAAAGTCGTAGAGAATGGATCAAGGTTATGCCTAAACTGTACCATCTTGGGAGACTAGTCTTTAGTCTAAGAATTGACTCACAAGAATACTATAGCAGCTCTTGCCACGACCCTGGTATTATAAAATTTCCAGAACTCTATAAGCGGTCACTTTGCCCGACAGAGTGTCTCTGCAGTCTGCCTATGTGATCGACTAGTCATCACATATGACTCTATGACACTTGAACTTGCCATCGATCGCCTCACATTCTAGTCGCTTCGAGATGTCACCTCATGTAAGCGGCTAGGGGCTATACTAAGTCAATTCAATTCACTTATGGGGTTCAATATTGTCTCATAAACCCATTTGGATTTTGACAAAGTATCTTTCATCTTGAGTTAATCATAACTCAAATGACATTGTTATGCAAAAATAGTCAATACTATTTCATTGCATTTGATGCACGATCATCTATTTGTATTAGTGTTTTGCGAATAAACCTTTTATTCATGATTGCAAAACTCACAAATTTGGTCTTCTTCCGACTCATATTATCTCATATAATATGATCTTATTTGAGCACATATCTAGAACCCATTCTAGATCTTGAGATTCCTTTTCCTGAGGGAAGCTCCCACTGTTATCCTATAACTCGTGACGTATTGATATACTAGAGGGATTAAAGAATCACTCGGAATTATCTTAGTCACTTATGTGCTAAATCTATATTGTAGTTATTAGTGATTTCATCACTCTTACTATTTTCAAACATCTTGGCTATTTAATCAAGGTTATTCATATCTAACCATTTTTATTTCTAATGGGCGACCTTTTATTATCAATATAATAAACCTTCCCGTAAAGCTCCATCATCGTATGATATAAGATATTTGATCATCTAGAATTGAAAACCTCTTATTTTTTACACCTTAAAGAATCACCCATCCTCTCTAAATGGTAGGCTTAATTCCTTTAATGAACATCGCTCCCACTAAAATCAATATTACTCGATCTCTTAAATGAACTTTTCATTTCTCGCATGTAAATCTTTTATTTATATCTTGAATCATTATCACCATCACTATCCCTATAGTGATCTATTCTCTTTCAATCAATCATCACCCTCTTATCATGTCTTCGTTTCCTCGAGACGAATATGACATGATAATTTCCTTATAACTACATTGAGAGAATTAAGATGATTTCTTCTCTTTTATCTTATAAACTTAGAAAAAATCATTTATTAAGGAACCGGTCTTTCCTCCCGTATAGATAGATGATTTTTCCTCTATTATCTTATAATCTTTTAAAAATCATTATCTCAAGGAGCCGATATTCCTTCCGAATTCATACGGGGTTTCATGTTTCCTCTCTTTGAAACAATGAACATGAAGAACCTTTCTTCGAGTGTCCTCCCGTAGTTTCTTCAGTGTCCCCTCGTAGTTTCTTCAAATCATTTAGGGCTCTTCTTAAGACTCCCAAGTAAGAATCTTCTCTAAGATCCTTTATTTTTATCATTGGTTTGCGAGCGAAATATTTTCTCCCACTCTATCCTTCTAACAATAACCTTTATTCGTATAAGGATAGCTATTTCGATTAACCAATGCATACGAATGTTTGAAGTTTTATAGGTGTGATGAATACATTCTCATTTTCACTTAAAATGATCATCGTATAATGAATTAATGAATTCATAATTTGATTGAAAGTATCTCATGGGGTGTAGTTCTCCGTTTTAATCAACACTTTGATTATTTTGATCGTATCAATGTTTATTGAGTGACAAAATCACCATTATTCATGTTTAAACAAGGTATGCATTTTATTTGAGAAATCAAGACATTGATTGAGAACAAAAGTAGTGATTCGGGTTGAAATCCAAGTCACCAAATATCCAAAATTACAACCATTGTATTAGGATTTTAATCCTTGTCTTACAAGAAAATAAATTGTTCCATAAAATGCAAAATATGAAAGAAGACGATATGAAAATTAGAGCCTAGCTCTTCAAGTCTTCGATCAATTGGATGCTACCGTAGCCATCCAAGTAAGGAACTTCAAGCTTCCCTTTCCTTGCCCTTATCTTTATAAGGTATCCCTTTAAAACAGTTAAAATTGGGTAATAGTCAACAACTTGTATCGAAATACAAAGGTTGACAAAATAACACGAGTTTAAACGAGAATTATAACCCACTGCAAGAACCTTTCCAGCTTGAGATCGGTTAAGTACTTAGGGCAATTCCATTTCCAATGACCCAACCTCGTGCAATAACGGCACTTGTCTTCAACCTTTGAAGATGAGGTGGAAGTTCCTTTCGAAAAGGTCTTCTCTTTAGAAGGTTTGGATTTGGAGGTTTTCTTGCCCTTGCCTTTGAAGACATTCTTCTTGAAGCTCGTTTTCCCTTTCTTTTCGATGTTTAAAATATCCTTGGTGGAACTTTCATGAAGTCCCATGTCCCTTTCGGCTTGGACGAGCATCTTATGCAACTCATCCAATGTCGTCTCTTGGTTTCGCATATTAAAATTCACCCGGAATTGAGCATACGATTTAACCTTATTGAGCGAGTGAAGAACTCGGTCAATTATGAGAGAGTCGGGAACATCAACGTCTTGCGTTTTTAGAGTCTCCGCGAGCTTAACGAGTTTGAGCACATGAGGGCTTATCTTTTGTCCTTCCTTGAACGTAATGTCGAAGAAGGCGAAAGCTACCTCATATTGGATCACCCTTGGAGTTTGCGAAAACATGGTCGCAAGCTTGGTGTATATCTTATATGATGTGGTCAACTTAATCATACTCCTTTGGAGATCCGGCTCCATGGAGAAGATGAGCACATTTTTGAGAGCGGAGGACTCTTTCATGTAGGCTTCATAGGCCTCACGATTTTGGACCGATGAACGAGCGGTCGGAGCGGGAGGAGCAGCTTCGGATAGGTAACGACTCTTATCGTCACCTTGAGCGGCCAAAAGTAATTGCGCATCCCAATCTTTAAAATTGGAACCATGCTTATCGAGTTTGCAATGGTCCATAAAAGACCGAAGCCATGAAACGTTAGTGAGAGGTGGAGCGTTGGTTGCCATTGATGATGTTGAAAATAAACTACAATAAAATGAAGGAAATAAAACAACATCATTTTAAAATTCACAATTTAAATTTAAGAAACTTAAACATGTTAAGTATATTTACTTAATGATCTCTTACCCAATTAAGTAAACAATCCCGAGACCCAAACCCATACTAATCCGGGCACGGTGTAGCCGATTCAACCCGTATCGGTATAATTTGGTGGATTAACCCTTTAATAGGTTCTACCTTAGAACTCTCGGTCGACAATTTTCTTAAAATCGTCTTTAGCCAGAACTTATTGCAACTACGGTTACGAATACTTTCGTTGAGATCGACCAAATTTCAAGGTGTAATCTTTATTACCCCACTTACCCAACGTGACAATTTTAGTACCCCGGTATAGCCGAGCCTACGTTCTTGTGAAGAAGGGATTCATGGGTCCATACTTTTTGGTAAGGCTAAGTCTCAATATTTATATGTAAGAAATCTAGTCAAATTATTATCTATCTCCGTTTAAGTGAACTAAGTCGGTGAATTATCGATACAATAAAAGACTAGGTCGACTAAATCGAAAATGCATGAGACGATATATGACGATTTGGCTATGCATGCAAACATATAAAAAGCAAAAATAAAGGCATAAGATAAACCCTAGTATGGGCTTTCCTAGAAAAGAAATAATAGAAGTACAAATTCGGAAACTAACTCCTTTGGTCCCTTGAACTTCACGAGGCACGCACGTCGAGGTAAACACCGTCTTGTCGGAACTCCTTTCCGAATGGCACCGTCTTCAAGGAACTCCGGATTTTACAAATATTACAACTTTTCTAGTCTACTTTATACATTATAAAATAGAAATAAATTACAATTGGGTGATACGAGATCACAAAATTACAACCCAATCGGTAACCCCTTACATTACGGGAAATACCGATTTAAAAACTAAGGCCATACTAAGTAAATTACATAATTCCCAAAATTACGTAAATAAAACATGACATTCATAATAAAATATGCAATGCTTATGAATATATGAACTAACATGCAAATCCTAAGCCAAATCGTCCTATTTAAATAAATAGTTATCGTATACCTCGGTTTATGGAATCGCGTGTTTTAACGTTTAACAACACTATGCATTAAATGAATCGGTATTCATCCTTAAGTTAATCATCCCAACTCATATAGGTTTCAAAATTTAGTCTTACTCAAACTTTGAACATGACTTAACTTAACATATTTGATATTGTTCGGTATTACTCGGTTTTACGGGAAAAATAATATAAAATCCAAAAGAGTCATAAAAATTTCGAAAAATTCAAAATTCAAATTTTGAAAATTCCAGAATGTTCTTAAAATTTCAGAACCTTAAAAAATATTAGTATATATACGGTTTTAACATTATTTCGAAAATAACACGTAAAACGACCATTTTAAGTCGGAAAATTCAATAATTAATTCCATAAATGCAAATAAAATACTAATAATATTTTTACACTTTCCAAAACACCTTAAGAACATAAAATGGACAGAAAATTAAATTACACACTGCCCAAGAGCCGAAATTTTTAATTACATGACTCTTTTAATTCAATTTTAAATGCAACTTTTAACAAATTAAAATTAAATTAAAACTGAAACTTTTGGCTCCCAAAAATATTTTCGTGATGAACATATCATATATGACTAATATGGGTTAAAATTTTCGGCCATTTTAACAACTATTGAAAATTTTAACGATTTTCGTCATATATCGTACGATTTTAACCTTTAAAATTATTTCTCAAGCATAAAATAAGATAAAAATCTCGAAATTTTTATACATGCTGAAAATAATATATATGACATCGTGTTAAATTTTTTGGCCAAATTCCAACTTAAACTATTAAAGTCGAAATTATGTCACTAATTACCCGATTTTTACATTAAAAATCTATAATATTGCAATATTTGAGATAAATTTCTGAAAAATTCAACATATATTTTAAATATTGCATGTGACATACTCATAAATATTTATAGTCAAATTCATAATATAACTATTTTAACCCATATTTATTCATCTTATTGCATTTTAACATTTAAAATCATATCACATGTTTTATAAGTCCATAATTTACGAAAATTCATATTCATAACATAGGATATACATGTGAAAACATACTAAAAAAGCTCGGCCAAAGGACGATTTTAACTATTTTTCCCAAAATAAACGATTTTTAACCATTAAAACATATTAAAACCGAGATTTAATATACCAATGAACAATATTCATGCAAAATATATTCCAAATATTCTAAAACATTTTAGAAAACAGTAGGTATTCATGCTCAAGCTATTTCGTGCATATCATATATTAAACGAAAAACCAAATTTTATTTTGTTATCACTATAACTCCGTAAAAACGTAAACGGAAAGCATGCAAACAACCTATTGCTCTGATACCAATTGTTGGGTTTTTAGTTACTCATAAACTAAATATTTAGTCATACTAATCAAAATACTTTAATTAACATTTTAATTAACTTATTTAGATCTTATGCATGGCTTAAAATTGCGGAAATAAGGAGATTTAGAACCCTTACACACGGTCCAAATCTAGTGCTAGGATGATCTTCCAAAATGCTCAACAAGAACACCTCCTCTAAGATGCACCAAGACAACCCCTTAACCAACCGAGATCTTGAACAAGCTAGCACAAAATACGGTTTTCCTTAATATTATCTCTAATCTCTTAATTAGAAATACAATACTAATATTATAACTTATTATTATTAGTATTCTTATTATTATCACAATAATAATTTTAGAGGATTTTGCTTGGTTTTTCTATCACTAGAAAATATGGCAAAAATGATAGAATGAATTGAATAGTAAACATTTTTACTCTTTTGATGGGTTTTGGGTGGGTTGCCGTGAGATTCCCTTAGGAAGCATCAAAGGATGCTTTTGGTCTTACCAACACACATAGAGTGGCTCAAGGGTATTCTTTCTAGGTTTGTGTTTTTATTGTGTCCTTAAGACACAAAACACACCCATAAATACATTATTAAAACCGACATCCATAATATGGAATGGACTTCCATTTTACATTTGTCAATTTGTACAATTGTATAATCATGTGTGACATACAATGTGTCACAATTATAAAAACAATTGTAGTTTAATTTAAAATGCATATTTATCAAATAAATATCATTTACAAATTAAATAAATCATATTTATCATGTTGAATAATAATTCAAAATTACTATTATATAAAATGGTTATTCATAATAATCGTCAATACGATTTACAACCTTTGTAATAATTATAACCCGATTCATTCTAATCACGATATTACAAAATATCGTTTATTGTTTAATAATTGACACGTTTCAATTTTAAACATAAATCTTACAATAAGATTTAACTCTGATTTCTCGATATACGAGTTTAAGGAATATGATCAAATCGTATCAATATACATTTGATCATTTTATCATTTAAGGGAATTGTCCTAAAGGTGTGACCTAAAGGGATCAACTGACCACCACCGTCATACGACAGTAATGTCAAACTCTAGCTAGCCAATCATTACCGATTAATGTTGGTCAGTTGACTAATATAAATCGTATCATCCCTTGCGCATTCTCGTCATGGGATTTAATTACGTGATCGCACTATTGTTGAGGACACATTTCCCAACACCCTCAA
The DNA here is from genome assembly GCA_029255685.2 of Silene conica. Classification (NCBI taxonomy): domain Eukaryota; kingdom Viridiplantae; phylum Streptophyta; class Magnoliopsida; order Caryophyllales; family Caryophyllaceae; genus Silene; species Silene conica. The sequence goes on along the minus strand of CM055314.2, from coordinate 26,888,668 downwards.
CGACGGGCATCACTCCTCCGTTCTAAACTTATGTGGCTCATCCCGAGATAGGACGGTCCACCCCATGAAGCGATGCCAAATCCTAATGGGCGCCAAATGCACCCGATTAGCCCACTTTTTCTGAGTCCAATCACTAACCAAGCCGGTAATAGTCGTCCAAATAACCTCCGTGTTAAAGGCCTCCGGAGGATGAATTGGCAATTTCCCATTAAGACCAAAAATCAAGGCAAAATCCTCTAATGTCAACCGGTATAGCCTATTCATAAGACGGAACTTCAAAGAAACTATCGTCCCTAGACTCCGGTTCTTAGTAACCACAAGTGAGCTCAAAAACTCCCAAGTCAAGCGGGTAGAGGTATGAGCCGGTCTAGTTTGGTACAATGCTTTCATTCCAATCCCATTAAACAAATTCTCCGTTATCTTATCAATCCCTAACTCCGTCATGGATACCCTATCAATGAAACGGGTCGGGTGGAGGGGGCGATGCTTGAAGTAAGTGAAATTACCTTTTTGAGTAACGGTGGCAAATTGGAGTCCGGGAAAACTCGGATCGGGACTAATATCGCTGCTATCTCTCACATTTTGCACCGCTTGCTCAACGACCAGGTCATGTCTTGATTTAGATCCCCTCTCCACTTGGTTTACGGACATGATTTTGGGTGGGAAGGATGAAAGGGGTTGATTTGGGATGATTTGGGGAGTTTTTGTGGGTTGGGGTATGAAGAGAGATGGAGAAAATAAGAAAGAAAGAAGAAGAAGAAATGAGAAAGAATGGAGTATTGCGTGCGTTGTAATTTGCGGACATAAGTCTCGAGCCGGTGTGGGTACCGGCCGCCGGTCCACCGGCTCATAGTTAGGGTTTGCCTTTTTTGATTTTTCGAAAATGTTGAAATAACATCTGATTCTGAGCCGGTAGATCGGCTACCGGCCGACCGGCTCAGAGTCGGTCTTCATTTCCTTCTCTCCTTTTCTTCTTTTCTCCTCTTATAAAAACTCCCAGCCGGCAGACCGGCTGCCGGCCGACCGGTTGGGAAGGCCTTCTTCTCTTCTTTTTCTTCTTTTTCACTAGACACGTTGTGATATTTCGTGTTTTGGAATACTTTTATTAGTTCTTGATGTTATATGATGTCAGTCTGAGTATATGGTTATGTCGATAATATTTTATTTTTATATTTTATTCTATTATTTTATGATACTTTGTGTTTTGGAATACTGTAACACTCCGTAATTTAATATTTTATTTTAATATTTTTTTCTAATATTTCATGAGTATATGGTTATGTCGATAATATTTTGATAGTTAATATTCGATAATTAGTCGAGTATGTTTATGCGCCTAGTAGATTTTATATGTTAATTGTGTAATGACGGGTTTCAGTTTAAGAGTCACGTTTAGGGATTTGTTTGTGTGCAACTGCGGGGATACGAACTTGTTGTAAACCGAGTCTAGTGATGGTTGTGGGCCTCGTTATGCGTGCATAAAACACAACCCATCACCTCGACATAACCCTAATAACACACACCTCACAACTCACCCTCAAGTCGTCCTATAAACCCTCTCAAAAAAAACCCTAACCCTAGCACACATACACACAAACTCTTTGCCACTTTTCTGCCGCCACACCAAAGTATGAGGAGAAGGGTTTTACACGGTGGTTAGGGGTTGCTAGGGCGGTTCGTTTGCTAGGGCAAGCAGGTAAGACCACCAGCCTTTCGTGTTTCTCTTGTTTTACAGTAGCACTTCTAACATGTTATTCGTTTTGCGTACACGCTTAAAATCATTGTTTTATGCATAATTCTAACCTATGATGTATGGTAATGAGGCGTGGGTTGTGTTAGGGCCGTCGTTGACCTTGTTTGACCGTCGATGGTAGGTGTCTTACACGGTGTCTGAGTCGTATTCGTATAATTCCAGTTTAACGTTTGAACATAGTCTTTTACCCAGATTTCTTTTGATGAATGGTTTATGTTTTTCGTATGGGTGTTGGGTTTTCATAAGGGTCGTAATTAGGATGTTAATGTGGTGTTTGTAAAGGTGGTTCGTGGCTGTCGTGTTTCTGTTTGAGACGAGTTTCGTTGTGGGTGTTAAACTGTGAAATAGAGTTGCAGCGGTGGTGTTGTTAGGTTTGAGGCGGTTGTCTAGTGTCGTAGGTGGTGGCCGGTGGCTGCTGACTCCTCCCCTGGAACCACCGTCGCTCAGAGGCGAGCTTGGTGGTGCCAGTGGGGAAGCCAGGGGCTGCCGGTGGTGCTGGGACTAACGGTAAAGTGGATGGTCACACTGTTTCTGGGCTCGTGATTGATAGTTGTGCGTTATTTTCATGAGGCGTGTTTGGGATTGTTTACCTATTACTTTTCAATTATGGTGATTGGTTATGGTCTTTGTTATTGTCATTCTTATTATTATTATTATTATTATTATTATTATTATTATTATTATTATTATTATTATTATTATTATTATTACATTTTATAATTTTTAATATTAGTATTTTTAATATTGTTATTATTATTATTATTATTATTATTATTATTATTATTATTATTATTATTATTATTATTATTATTATTATTATTATTATTATTATTATTATTATTATTATTATTTACTTATTGTTTAGTTAGGTGTGGTAATAATGTGTTGGTACTATTATTATTATTATTTTTGGCATTATGAATATTATTAGTATTTGGTATTGATATTTTTGTTATGTATCTTAATTATAATATGTTATGTTATGGGAGCATTACAAGTGTTGTGATACTAATTTAGTAATAATTGTTTGAGTAATCATATGCTATATTTAGTAAGTGCTATTTTTGGTAATCAAGAGTTAGTCAGTTTATGTTTAGTGATTGTATGAACAGAATTTAATATTAAATAATAACTATAGGAACGGAATTCGAGGTGGAGTATTTCTAGACGGTGTTTCTTATTTTCAGACTGCTATTCTAGGTAGGATATACACTGATACCGTATTATGTGAAGGTTTTATGCATGATTCGTTGTATTAAATGTTGTTAATGCAAGCCTGTTCACATGAGAGTGATATTTAAGTATAGATTGTTTATTGATGCATTCTTGAGCATATATAGCATTTGCATCTTGATAAGGGGATTGTTTTGATATAAAGCCTAGGGTGGTCTGCAGGCCAGGCCTAGTGTCTTCAGCTTTATGCTGGTATTCGACGACGGTCGATGATACTCTGCCGGGAGGTTCAGTATGGGTTGGTGTTTCGGGTTATGATTGGTGTTTAGGCTTGTGATTGAGCTCAGCATTGGCATAGCATTTGCATATTACATTGTTGCATTTAATATTCGTGTTCACCTACAATGATCCGGAATGGGGAGTAGATCTTTCAGGTCAGAGACAGGTGGACTAGGACTGGGCATGGAGAAGAGACATGGATTGGACCGACCTAGCTATAGATCACTTAGTCTCTTTTATAGTCTTCACTTGTTTTTATATCAGTTGTTTTGGAACTTAGGTTGGACTTTGTATTGTAACAGTTACAGTTTAATCATTTATAAATTAAAGTATTGTGTTCTTTCACTGTGATTATCTACTACCCTGGTTTATCCAGGATGGTAACAGTCCTATTTACTCTGGAAGTCCTAGTCCAGGCTGCTAGTTAAATGGGGGTGTTACAAAGTGGTATCAGAGCGAACGATTCTCAGGCCTAAACCAAAACGAAAATAATGAACATAGGAGTGTCTAAATAAAATGAACCCCAGGCTAGTAACTGTTAGGAGCCCTAGGAGTTGGGATGAGTTAGGGGTCCCCTCAAACCAAGCCACTGGTCCTTTCAGTCTAACCTGGTTACCTTAATAGTTGTAGAGTGTGGGTTGTTTTGGGAATAAAGAAATACCCAAGGCAGATATATATTTCAGCGCCAAAGGAATGAGGTAAGTTATGATGTGAAAAATGGATGAGTATATATATTGTGAAGCATGAAAGTGATGTTACCTGATGAGTGACATGTATAGACTGTTATTTCCGAGCATTGACAACATGAATGTTATATATATATATATATATATATATATATATATATATATATGAGTTTTGAATATGACCCTGAACTATGTGATGATACGCATGCGGTTATGTGATCCCTAAGCCTTTATGTAGACTTATAATATGATGTTAAATAGGGCTTAACCGTATGAAAGAAGTTGCATGCTAGGTTATGTATATTAGCAAGACCCAAGATAGGGTATAGGTTGACCTAGAATGCTCATAATTTTGTCACTTTTATAGTAAAATGCCTCCCAGAAGAGAATCTAATGCAGCCAACATTACTCAAGAAGAGCTAGATCGCCTGCTGGCCATGAATGATGCAATATTAGCAAGAATTGGAACAACTGCTCAATATGATACAACTAAGATGAGCAACAACATCTCCAGGTATAACCCTATCAAGTACGATGGGGAGGGGGAACCAAGTCTGCTTGCTGAATGGTGCCGGGAATTCGAGAGCATTTTTGAACTGCTGGATGTGCTGGAGTCAATGAAAGTAGACCAAGCTGTGTTCTATCTTAAGGGTACGGCTCGGTTGTGGTGGAAGAATAACAAGGAGGAAATTAAAGCTGCTGCTGGTGAGATAGGGGCAGAGTTCGTGAGCTGGGAAGGGTTCAAGGGGATCCTGACTTCCAAGTTTGTGCCGGAGCATGTCAAGGGCAAGTTAAGGGCTGAATTTGACTCTTTTAAGATGACGGAGGGCATGACTGTGGAGCCTACCATACCAAATTCATGCAACTGGCGGAAAATGTAGCTAATTTGGGCTACACCTCTGAGATGTTAGCTGCAAGGTTCGAAAAAGGGCTGACAATCAAGATAAAAAAGAGCTTGCTGGCAACCAAGCCCACAACTGTGGAAGACATATATGAAAGGGCTGGCCAAGCTGAGAGGATTGCAGATATGATTAAGGAAGATGAGAAGGCTAAGGGTGAGAAGAGGAAGGCTGAGTCAGCGACCGAGGGCTCAGGAAACAAGAAATCAAATAATCAGTATCGGTCTTTCTTCTCTAACAATGCATCGGGGAGCAATGAGAATCGAGGCGGAAATCGCTCTATGTCTGGGACAAGCTTTGCAAAACCTACATGTTTTAAATGTGGAAAGTGCGGGCATAAGATATCCAATTGTTGGGTTGGGACTCAGAGCGCTGGGAACAGTTAGAATCGGGGCAATCAAAGTGGTGGCTTCAGAACACCAAATGCGAGCTACTCGGGCAACAACAAATCTGGAGGTAATAGCTACCAGCGGAGTTACGACAACTACAATAACCAGAACCGCTACCAAGGAAACCAAGGTAGTGGGAATAACAACTTCCAAAGGAGTCTTGCCGAGGCTAGTAACTAGAGCGGAGCTGCATCCGTCAACCAGAATACAGCCAAGAAGAGTGGAGCTCTGTTCATGATGGGCAAAGAGGCTGCAAAAGAGGATGCTCATGTTGTTACTGGTACATTTCTAGTACATTCCACTCCTACTTTTGTTTTATTCGATTCTGGTGCATCGCATTCTTTCATATCTGCGGAGCACGCTAGGGCTATAGGACTTGATGCATATGATATTATAGCTGATTATGTAACTATACCATCTGGAGAGTCTATAGCTTGTAGTAGAGTCTATAGCAATGTAATGATCCGAGTAGGGGCTGCGAGTTTTGAGTCGAACTTGATAGAGTTTCCTTTGGGTGGCTTCGAGGTGACACTGGGGATGGATTGGCTGAAAAGGTATAAGGCCTACATCGACTGTTATTAAGGGAAGATTACTCTGAGAGGGCCTAAGGGTGTCAGAGTGTCCTACAAGGGTTATTCTGTGAAGCCTAAACTGAAATTGATAACCATCAATACCCTGAAGACCTGTTTGAAGAGAGGTGATGAGATGCTGTTGTGCCATGTGCGAGATTTGACTGTGGAGAAACCCCAGGCCAGCGATATTGATATAGTAAGAGCCTTTGAAGATGTGTTTCCAGAAGAAATTCCTGGGTTACCGCCAAAGAGGGACTTAGATTTTGGTATTGATCTGAAACCCGGGGGCGAGCCAATTTCTAAAGCACCTTATCACATGGGACCTAAGGAATTGGAGGAGTTGAGAAAAAAGTTGGATGAGCTAGCAAGCAAGGGATACGTGAGACCAAGTGTGTCACCTTGGGGAGCACCAGTGTTGTTTGTGAAGAAGAAGGATGTAACCATGAGGTTGTGTGTGGACTACAGGGAGCTCAATAATGTGACGATCAAGAATAGATATCCTTTACCTCTTATTGATGATCTTTTTGACCAGTTGAGTGGGGCTGGTGTGTTTTCCAAGATTGATTTGAGGTAAGGGTATCATCAGCTGAGAATCAAAGATGCAGATATCCACAAGACCGCGTTCAGATTAAGGTATGTGCATTATGAATTTGTGGTGATACCATTTGGTTTGACTAATGCACCTGCTGTTTTCATGGATTTAATGAACAGAGTGTTTAGTCCTTATCTGGACCAGTTTATGGTGGTGTTTATCGATGACATTTTGGTGTATTCGAAGAATATAGAAGAGCATGCTAAGCATTTGAGCTTAGTGCTACAGACTTTGAGGGAGCATCAATTGTATGCAAAGTTGAGTAAGTGCGAGTTTTGGCTCGAGAAAGTGGCTTTTCTGGGCCATTTGGTGTCTAAGGAGGGTGTGTCTGTCGACCCTAACAAGATAGAAGCCGTATCGAAATGGGAACGACCAAGGAATGTGGCCGACATTCGCAGTTTCTTGGGTTTGGCTGGTTATTACAGGAGGTTCGTGAAAGATTTTTCGAAGATAGCTAAACCGATGACTTCATTGATGCGGAAGGAGACCATATTTGTCTGGGATGAGAGTTGTGAAAAGGCATTCCTAGAACTGAAGGAGCGTCTTACTACAGCTCCTATCCTTGCTTTGCCAGAAGGAAGTGAGAACATTGAAGTGTATACCGATGCGTCCAAGAAGGGTCTAGGTTGTGTGCTAATGCAGAATGGGAGAGTGATCGCGTATGCTTCTAGGCAGCTGAAGCCTTATGATGAGAATTATCCGACGCATGATCTAGAGCTGGGAGTAGTGGTGTTTGCACTTATGTTGTGGCGACATTATCTTTATGGAGCTACATTTAAGGTGTATTCTGATCATAAGAGCCTGAAGTACATCTATACTCAGAGGGAACTAAACATGCGCCAGCGGAGATGGATCGAGCTTATTGGGGATTACGATATGGAGATTCTGTACAAGGAAGGAAAGGCTAATGTTGTGGCTGATGCATTGAGTAGGAAGTCCGTTCACGCTCTATGCACAACTATGTCCAGACTGAGTATGTATCGTGAGTTGGGCCAGATGGGAATCGCTGTGATCAGGAAGGGTGAGACCCTGGGGGATTTGACAATCGAGCCTGAGTTATATTCGGAGATTCGAGAAAGGCAGAAGAGTGATCCTAGAATTCAGAAGTGGCGTGAGGCAGTGAGCAAAGCTAGTGATGCAGAGCCATATTCTAAGTTCAAGGTTCACAGTGATGATAGTTTGAGGTTCGACGGGAGGTGGTGTGTGCCTGATGATGAGGAATTGAAGAGAAATATTCTGGTGGAAGCTCATTCTACACCTTATTCCGTTCATCCTGGAGGGGATAAGCTGTACAAAGACCTGAAGAAAGCATTCTGGTGGCAAAAAATGAAGCAGGAGGTGGCTGAGTTTGTCTCCCGATGCTTAGTATGTCAGAGAGTGAAAGGAGAACAAAAGAGGCCGCAAGGGAAGCTACAACATTTAGATGTACCTGAGTGGAAGTGGGAGAGCATTTCGATGGATTTTATTGTACGTTTGCCTAGGACTTCGAAGGGAAATGATATGATATGGTTGATCGTTGATAGACTGACCAAATCAGCCCATTTCATTCCAATGAAGGAGACGTGGAGTAAAGCTGAGCTGGCTAAGGCTTACATCAAGCATGTGGTGAAGCTTCATGGTGTACCAAGAGATATTGTATCTGACCGTGATTCCAGGTTTATCTCTAAGTTTTGGCAAGAATTACAGTCATTGATGGGAACTATCTTGAAAATGAGTACAACATTTCATCCAGCAACAGATGGTCAGACAGAGAGAACTATTCAGACACTGGAGGATATGTTGAGGGCTTGTGTGCTAGAGTTTGGAGGATCTTGGGAGGACAGACTTGACTTGATAGAGTTTTCGTACAACAACAGTTACCATAGTAGCATTGGGATGGCTCCATTTGAGGCACTGTATGGGAGGAAGTGTAGGAGTCCAGTTTGTTGGGATGATAGAGCTGATGTAGTGACTTTGGGACCTGAGATGATTCAGGAAATGGTAGCACAGGTCCATGTGATTCGTCAGAAGATGAGAGCTGCACAAGATAGACAGAAGAGTTATGTTAATCTAAAGAGGAGTGACATCACATTCGAGGACGGAAAGAAGGTCTTACTGAAGGCATCACCTATGAGAGGAGTGATGGGGTTTGGCAAGAGAGGCAAGAGAGGGAAGCTGAGTCAGAAGTTCATCGGACCATTTGAGATCTTGGGGAGAGTTGGTGAGGTAGCTTATCGATTAGCTCTACCTCCAGCGTTAGCCAGGGTGCATAAAGTGTTCCATGTATCGCAGCTGAGGAGGTATATCAGTGATCCTTCGCATGTCCTTGACCATGAGGTCATTGAGCTCGATGAGCAATTGACCTATGAGGAGAGACCCAAGGAGATTCTCTACAGAAAAGTGAGGAAGACCAGGAATGGGGAGACCGCGCTCGTGAAAGTTTTGTGGTCTAATCATAACGTCGAGGAGGCTACTTGGGAGACGGAGGTTACAATGTGGGAGAAGTATCCTGAGCTGTTTAACTAAGGTATGTTACGAGGACGTAACTTTCTTTTTAGTAGGGTAGAATGTGATATTTCATGTTTTGGAATACTTTTATTAGTTCTTGATGTTATGATGTCAGTCTAGTAGTCTTCTTTGTGATCAGGGGATGGTGAACTTCGGGACGAAGTTCATTTTAAGGGGGAAGACTGTAATACTCCGTAATTGAATATTTTATTTTAATATTTTATTCTAATATTTTATGAGTATATGGTTATGTCGATAATATTTGGATAGTTAATATTTGATAATTAGTCGAGTATGTTTATGCGCCTAGTAGATTTTATATGTTAATTGTGTAATGACGGGTTTGAGTTTAAGAGTCACGTTTGGGGATTTGTTTGTGTGCAACTGCGGGGATACGAACTTGTTGTAAACCGGGTCTAGTGATGGCTGTGGGCCTCGGTATGTGTGCATAAAACACAACCCATCACCTCGACATAACCCTAATAACACACACCTCACAACTCACCCTCAAGCCGTCCTATAAAACCTCTCAAAAAAACCCTAACCCTAGCACACATACACACAAACTCTCTGCCACTTTTCTGCCGCCACACCAAAGTCTGAGGAGAAGGGTTTTACACGGTGGTTAGGGGTCGCTAGGGCGGTTCGTTTGCTAGGGCAAGCAGGTATGACCACCAGCCTTTCGTGTTTCTCTTGTTTAACAGTAGCACTTCTAACATGTTATTCGTTTTGTGTACACGCTTAAAATCATTGTTTTATGCATAGTTCTAACCTATGATGTATGGTAATGAGGCGTGGGTTGTGTTAGGGCCGTCGATGACCTTGGTTGACCGTCGATGGTGGGTGTCTTACATGGTGTCTGAGTCGTATTCGTATAATTCTAGTTTAACGTTTGAACATAGTCTTTTACCCAGATTTCTTTTGATGAATAATTTATGTTTTTCGTATGGGTGTTGGGTTTTCATAAGGGTCGTAATTAGGATGTTAATGTGGTGTTTGTAAAGGTGGTTCGTGGCTGTCGTGTTTCTGTTTGAGACGAGTTTCGTTGTGGGTGTTAAACTGTGAAACAGAGTTGCAGTGGTGGTGTTGTTAGGTTTGAGGCGGTTGTCTAGTGTCGTAGGTGGTGGCCGGTGGCTGCTGACTCCTCCCTTGGAACCACCGTCGCTCAGAGGCGAGCTTGGTGGTGCCAGTGGGGAAGCCAGGGGCTGCCGGTGGTGCTGGGACTAACGGTAAAGTGGGTGGTCAGACTGTTTCTAGGCTCGTGATTGACTGTTGTGCGTTATTTTCATGAGGCGTGTTTGGGATTGTTTACCTATTACTTTTCAAATATGGTGATTGGTTATGGTCTTTGTTATTGTCATTCTTATTATTATTATTATTATTATTATTATTATTATTATTATTATTATTATTATTATTATTATTATTATTATTATTATTATTATTACATTTTAGTATTTTTAATATTAGTATTTTTAATATTGTTATTATTATTATTATTATTATTATTATTATTATTATTATTTATTTTTATTATTATTATTATTATTATTACTATTATTATTATTATTATTATTTACTTATTGTTTAGTTAGGTGTGGTAATAATGTGTTGGTACTATTATTATTATGATTTTTGGCATTATGAATATTATTAGTATTTGGTATTGTTATTTTGTTATGTATCTTAATTATAATATGTTATGTTATGGTAGTATTACAAGTGTTGTGATACTAATTTAGTAATAATCGTTTGAGTAATCATAGGCTATATTTAGTAAGTGCTATTTTTGGTAATCAGTAGTTAGTCAGTTTATGTTTAGTGATTGTAAGAATATAATTTAATATTAAGTAATAATTATAGGAACGAAATTCGAGGTGGAGTATTTCTAGACGGTGTTGCTTATTTTCAGACTGCTATTCCAGGTAGGATATACACTGATACCGTATTCTGTGAAGGTTTTATGCATGATTGGTTGTATTACATGTTGTGAATGCTAGCCTGTTCACATGAGAGTGATATTTAAGTATTGATTGTTTATTGATGCATTCATGAGCATATATAACATTTGCATCTTGATAAGGGGATCGTTTTGATATAAAGCCCAGGGTGGTCTGCAGGCCAGGCCTGGTGTCTTCAGCGTTATGCTGGTATTCGACGACGGTCGATGATACTCTGCCGGGAGGTTCGGTATGAGTTGGTGTTTCGGGTTATGATTGGTGTTTCGGGTTGTGATTGAGCTCAGCATTGGCATAGCATTTGCATATTACATTGTTGCATTTTATATTATTGTGTTATCCTACTCAACCGCGAGGTTGACAGTGTATTCGTGTTCACCTACAATGATCCGGAATAGGGATTAGATCTTTCAGGTCAGAGACAGGTGGACTAGGACTGGGCATGGAGGAGAGACATGGATTGGACCGACCTAGCTATAGATCAGTCTCTTTTATAGTCTTCACTTGTTCTTATATCAGTTGTTTTGGAACGTAGGTTGGACTTTGTATTGTAACAGTTACAGTTTAATCATTTATAAATTAAAGTACTGTGTTCTTTCACTGTGATTATCTACTACCCTGGTTTATCCAGGATGGTAACAGTCCTATTTACTCTGGAAGTCCTAGTCCATGCTCCTAGGTAAATGGGGGTGTTACACACGTACACTTGATTCTTAGCCGGTAGACCGGCTGCTGGCCGACCGGCCAAGAATCAGAATAAACTTGGATTTTTCGTCAATTTGAATAAGTGGCACGACTCTAAGCCGGTGGACCGGCCGCCGGTCTGGTACAGGCTTAGAGTCCAAAATCTGAAATTTGTCCAAATAAACTATCTAAAACAGAAATGTGTCCACGTACTCTTAGCCGGTTTAGGACCGTCGGCCGGTCACCCGGCTGGGAGTACCTGTGCACAATAATTCACTTGAACATCAAAAAACGATTTTGCCAACAATAATTTTGCCTATCATCCTCCGACTATACTCATGAATTAATCAAAAACAAGCAACCAACAATTCCAAATCTCATATGCAAACTAAAAATCGAACTAAAAATCAAACTAAAATGCAAACTACATAAAAGACGAGAAGCAAATACTTACAAACGGTGGTTTTTTAGTGACTCCACCAAACCTTCATGAACAATCTCCTTGAGAATCAATCCTCCTCGGGGAGCGGGTCCCGAGGTCAATAACTTCTACCGTTCCTTTAGAATCCCCTTGGTAATAGCGTTTGATCCAATGTCCATTGACTTTGAAGGTGCCACCGCGCACTCCAAAGGTCATAGGCCCCGTGTGGTGAAATGTCAATTACTTTGAAGGGACCGGACCATCTTGACCTAAGCTTTCCCGGGAAATTCTTAACCCTTGAATTGAAAAGGAGCACAAGTTTTCCTATGCGTACATTCTTCTTCATCAAGTTGGCATCATGCCATTTCTTGGTTTGTTCTTTGTAGAGTTTTGAACTCTCATGAGTCTCAAATCTAAGCTCTTCAAGCTCACTCATTTGCAAAAATCTTTTCTCCCCGGCCAAATCCAAGTCGATATTCATTTCTTTCAAGGCCCACCAAGCTTTGTGCTCAAGCTCCACCGGGAGGTGGCATGCTTTCCCGTACACAAGCTTGTAGGGGGTCATTCCTATGGGTGTCATGTAAGCCGTCCTCAAGGCCCATAACACATCAAACAACTTTTGGGACCAATCTTTTCGGTTCTTATGTACCACCTTCTCCAAGATAGCCTTGATTTGACGATTTGAAACCTCCACTTGCCCGCTAGTTTGAGGGTGGTAGGCAAGTGCTACCTTGTGGGTCACTCCATAAGAGGCTAGGAGGGTCTTGAATGTGTGTTTCCGGAAGTGGGAACCTCCATCACTTATCACAATTCAGGGTACTCCAAAACGGGGAAAGATTGTGGTTTTGAAGAGCTTCACAACTACTTTAATGAAACGCTGGTAAAAACCGGCATGCCCAATAAAACTCCTCAGCCTTTCACATTGGTGGGGGTGACAAATTCTCTATGACCGCCACTTTAGCACCATCAACTTCTATCCCTCTCTTGGACACAATGTGACCAAGCACAATCCCTTCCCCTACCATAAAATGACATTTTTCCCAATTGAGGACAAAACTGTGCTCCTCACATCTTTTCAACACATTCTCAAGATTAGCAAGCCCAAGATCAAAAGAGTCACCATGCACACTAAAATCATCCATGAATACCTCCATACTTTTCTCAAGAAAGTCGGCAAAGATGGCCATCATGCACCTTTGAAAGGTGCCGGGTGCATTACACAACCCAAATGGCATCCGCCGATAAGCATACCACATAATTGTTCCATGTGGCTCTCCTCTTCCATTTCCACTTCTTCCATTTCTCTTACCACTTATTCCACAATGTCACATGTAAATGCCTCATCATGTCTTGGACCTTTCACCATGGTAGGAAGATTAAATTCAATTTTGTCATCCCCAACCCTAAAGGTGAGCCGCCCATTCTTTACGTCTATCAAGGCGCCTCCGTTAGCCAAGAAAGGCCTGCCGACGATGATGGGGGTGTGGCTATCCTCTGGGATATCGAGGACAACAAAATCGGCGGGAATCAAATGTTTACCTACCTTGACGGGTACATCCTCAAGACCCCCAAAGGGTGCTTGACAGACCTATCCGCCAATTGGAGGGTAATGCTAGTTGGGCCCAAATCATTCATACCAATTCTTTTAGCAACTTTCAAGGGAAGCACACTAACACTAGCTCCCAAATCACAAAGAGCACGGGAGATAAGAATACCACCAACTATGCAAGGGATAGAGAAGCTCCCCGGGTCACCAAGTTTCTTTGTCACCTTTTGGAGGAGAAGTGCACTACACTCCTCCTTCATAGCCATTAATTCTTGGTTACCCAAGATCCTCTTTCCCGACAAGATTTCTTTCAAAATTTTTGAGTAAGTCGGCATATTCAAAATCACTTCCGTGAAAGGAAGAGTCAGTTGAAGTTGTTCAAGCATCTTACAAAAGTTGATGAACTTGAAGTTTTCTCTTCCCTTCAAAGCCCTTGAAGGATATGGTAAGCTAGGAGGTTGAGGGTTAGAGAGTACCTTGGTGGGTGTTGATTTGTTTGTTACCTTAGTAGTTGGTTATGCAACCAACTCTTCTTGTCTAACATCCACTTCCTCCAAGATATCTTCTTCTTCTTTTTCCTCATAAGGGAGGTCCTCCCACTACTACAAAGTGAGCCTATTGCAACAGCTTTAAAATGTTGCATATACCCATAAAAATGTTGCTATAAGGTTTAAGCAACACTTTTAAATATGTTGCATAAAGTCCTGTTGCATTAGCATAAAGCAACATTTCAAGCTTAAATTTATGTGACTCGTAAATGCATCAGGTTTATAATCTATTGCAACATTTTTTTTATGCTGCAATGAATTATAAACAAAACAATTTGTCGCCCGTTTCAACCATTGAGGTTCCACATAAACGATATTACATGTAAATTAATTAAAATATCAAACTTTGTTTGGTGAAATGTAAGTATTAAATAAAAAAGACAAGAAAATTAGTCATTTACAACATCAAAACAAGCATACAGGCTACACAGCAACAACAATAATAAAAAAAAAAAGACAAAATTATGACACCTAATGCAACAAAAGCCAGTACATACAGTATGCATGCAGTACATCAAACTACTTCCTATTCAAACAAAACTATCTCTCGTTGGCAGAAATTGCTCTTTTCCTGCACCCAATAAAAACTTGTCTCACAGCATCTTAAGCAAAATAGTCATCTGGCCAACAGGAATTGAAGCATCTTCACTTGTTCCTGTGGCAGGCTGAGGTCCCTCAGAAGCATTAACACTTGCACCAGCAACATTGATTTCTTCGTCGAACTCTGACACATCAATTTCGCTGGATTCAACACTGAAACAGAAGAATACAAGTTATCAGTTTAGTAAAATAACTTATTGTAACTCATCAGATATGGAATAATAAGAAGAAAGGAAGCAACATTTGCAGTTCTAATTACAGATGTTTTAAGTAGTCGAACTGCAATCGTGACATGGCGTGGTAGCACCTGTGAAACAAATGTTTCAAACATTTTAGTAAAAAGGGCGACAAAGCACCATAAACAATATAAGAAGTACCACAAGAAGAGTCACCTTTCCAGATGACTTACTGATAGTTGGATAAGAGCCTCTAGCTGTCTTACTGTCATTCTATAAGCAACTCCAAAGAGTGACATAAGACTGACCCAACAATTTCCTAGCTTCTGAACTAAGTTGCTCAGAATAAAATGAAAAATGATCAAAATGAAAAATGATTTGAGAAATATCCAGTTATAATCTTGTACGAGAATTTCACATGGGCAACCAGCTAAATTCTTCAAGTAATCCTCATTTAGTTAGAGGGGTTTTGGGTTGGTTTCACATGTAAGACCCTCTCCTCGCACTAGGTTTTGTAGGAATTAAGTTAACAAGTCAGAAACTTTTAGGAAGATACCTTTGGTTTCATTGTCTTTGCATATGCAATGTATGGTTTTAGCTGAGTGGTAGTAAAGGTCGGTGACAATGCTTCCTCCCGCGTTTGATGTAGGCGAACAATGTGATGAGCAATGTGGTAATCAATTTGATCATCTGGATCATCTATCATAACATACACCAGATCAAACCTTGAAAGGATAGCTGGAGGTAGAGCGACATTGTACTGTTGGAAGAAAAATACAAGAGTAAATTCACGATAGGAGAACAATCATACTACAATATTCACTCTTTCATTTACTAGTTAATACAATCAAACACGTAGTGATCATCAAAGCATATTACATGTTTGATCTGGAACTTTAAATTCATACCTTGAGTGGTTTTGTTTTGTCATAGTGTTCTCCAGCAGGGTTGGCAACAACTAAAATTGATGTTCTAGCGTTCAGGGTAGCCTGGATTCTTGCTTTCGTTATACTTATTGTTTATTGTTCCATTGCTTCATGAATAGCAACCTACAGTTATGTTTCAAACATGTTACCTCACCAAGCCCCTTAAATGATTAACTAGCAAGAGACTATTTGTGGTGGTCTTGTGAATATATTACCTGGTCTTTGACGTCCATTTTATATCACCAATACAACAAATGCCATTATCTGTTAGCATCAGTGCTCCAACCTGAAATTTTTCATAAAAAATGGATAAGCTCATAACCATTAACAAATACTATAGGTTAATCCACCAAATGATCAACAACAAAACACATGAGAACAGATAAAAACAAAGGCGTTAAAAAAGACGAAATGCTTTTGAATGAGATCAATTCATCAAAGTAGTAGTATTAAATGGGAGATGCAAGTCTTAATAAATCACGAGGATAAAACAATAAATCACTCTGACAATTAACATAGAACAGATCCAAGTTAAATAAAAAAAGGAAAAATAACAATTATGAAGTACTCCGTAAAACAAAACACTGCGTGCGTATAAAGTTGAAGTTGATAACACAAACGAAGTCTTTCACACCACTCCGCCATATCCAATGTCATATTAGATCAATAAAAAGTAGACTCATATCGCTTCTATGATATGTATTCATGTTCCTTAGGTCATCTCCTTCCCCTCACAAGCACAACTTATCACTTATCCAAACTTCAACCCTTCGAAGCCCAGAAAGGTGCATCCTTGTGAATAAGATGTTATATATTTGAATTTTCTAGTGTTTGCATAATCTTCAAATGACTTCCTGAACTTCTAATCCAAATCATGTAGTATTTAGCTATCATAATTAGAAACAGATAGTAATCACATAGCCAAAACAAGAAAATATCAGTCAGAGAGGACTATTTAGAAGCCTGCCAAACTTTCAAATTAAGCAAAGAAGACTATTTATTTAGATAGCACCCGTTAACCATGGTCTGCCACCATTTTTACTCAGACCTTCTCAGCACTTTGGCCAGATAAGTAGCGTCTTTCTTTGAAGCATTAATAGAGCAATGTTGAATCCGCAAGCTGATGTCTCCAGATCCAATAGATACAAGCATTAATTCTTGCATTCACAATGCAATTTTACAGATTCCTAGACTTCAGTCGCCAAGCTGTGATATCATACAAGTCAACGCCCATCCATGTACCCACTAGACCAACGACTCTCCTACTGTACCCACAGTCGAAGAAAATATGCTCATGGATTTCAGTTCTCTGACCACAAAGCAAGCAGCCATCATTATTACTTATGCCCATCTTAAATAACATGTCTTTCGTGTTCAGACCGTGATGCTGATACAGCCATGCCATAAAAGAATGTTTAAGATTGTTATAACTGTTCAAAATATGAGTGTGCCAAGTTACCTTGCTGTTTTTCTCCCTCATATGATCATAGCCCTTTGTTATGATATAGTCTTGACCCACAACATTGATCCAAATATTCTGATTATAAGCATCTTTAAACCTGTATCTAACATAGAAAATCCTCCGCCAGTACCAGCTAGAAGATGGTAAAGGAAAATAATCGTTCCAGTAATTTCTTTGTCAGTAGCAAAAGGAGAAGGCGCCTGACTGAAAATAGTTCCAATTTCAAGACTAAATACAGAAGATGATACATGACATACACCCACTTGAGTGCAATGGAAATGCGACTCAAACAACCTCACAAATCTCATATTACCTCTGATAATACAAGTAATCTACCAAAAACCCCAAATTTCTATACACCCTAACTTACAATATCTTCAATAATAAGAAAAAATGAGAATAACTTAGCAATAGCAGATATATTAGGTGTGGTAACAATGATATAAGTAAAACAAACAACAAATAACAACAAAATTATCAAATTGATTCAAAATAAGGCGGCGGGTGTGCTTGGGCCAACAATTAATAAAAAATAATACCTAGAAATAAGATGAAGAAGACCGCAATCGTGAACTTATTATGGATTGTCGCCAACTCCGAATTCTTGTACCATATTTTTGTATGAGACCATTAGGGGATTTGGATTGAGGTGGGGTTGATTGGGAGTAATATGAACGCAATCAGAAGACGTATTGGCCAGAAATTCATTGAGGTGCATCGTCTTTCTCTTAGCACTCTTGATTGTGGGATTAAGAATAGGGTTTATGGTATTGATTTCTAATTAATTTGGGGATTTCTGGGTACTGGATGATGGGGCAGAGATTGATTTGTGAGGGGAAGTAATTAGAGGATGTGGAATCAAGGAGTCAGTCCGACGGAGGGCCGGTAGAGGATCCACCATCGCAGGGGAATCGCATGGAAATCGTTCTTTTTTTGGGAGTAATTTTTTTATCAATTACAGAATTATAATTATCCAAATTTTAGGAGTTTTATGAATAGTTTTTTATTAAGTACGAAATTATATTTTTGTTATGTTATTAGAATATATGACGACTTATGCGTTAGAAATCCTATATAATTACGGATTTTGACGGAATTTTCATCATTAAAGTCAAGAGTGTATGAATTATTCAGAATTTTGATATCATCGAAATGAGCTATCCAATGAAAATTCCGTTGTTAAAGCACATATTTTGACGGAATTTCCGTTGGAAATCGGTCACTCTGGATTAGCGCCATTGATATTGTTCGACGCGCCAATTCTATCTCACGGAATTATTGTCATGAATATTTTTCAGTCATAAATCCGTTATTAACTGACAATTTTTTTTCCGTCACTATACCATCTTATTTCCCTAGTGTTTGATTTGTCTTGGAAAAGGGAAATGAACACGACAAATGATAAAGATTAGGTTATTTTGATTCTGAATTGAATTTTTTTTTTAATTTGGGTATGCCTTTGACTCCGGTCAATATTAGATAAAGTAATTAACTACATTCTTGCTAATAATGTGAAATCATAAGAGATGTTTTATGAAAAATTGAAGTGATAATAAGAAGTATATACATATAATTCATTTTGTAAGTGAGTGCATAAAAGGTTTTAGGTAAATTACATTTTTATACTATATAAGTAGTGTTATATTAATTACGAAGTATAACTTTATTTAATAAATTAAAGCAACAAGTACATAAAATTGTTGCATGTGTGACTATATCATGCATCACTTATATAAAACTGTTGCACAAATGACATAGAATGCAACATTTAAATAAAAATGTAGCATTTATGAATGTAGCATGCAACACTTATTTAAAAATGTTGCATAAATGAATATAGAATGCAACATTTAAATAAAAATGTTGCGTTATATTTGTATTTGCAACATTTTTAGGCAAAGTGTTGCATCCTCTAAACATTTCTCCAAATTGCAACACAATTACAAAGTGTTGCACACAAAATGTTGCAATAGGCCAGTTTTGTAGTAGTGGATCCACGGGGTAATCATCGCTCCTTGAAGTGCTTGCACCAACTATTTTTTCCTTCTCTTTCACAAGCTCCAAAATGGGCTCCTCTCCACCCAAGTCATAATCTTTATACGGGTCCTCTAGCTCCGTACCACTCCTCAAGATCACCGCATGGGCTTGGTGATTATGTGAGGCATCTTTGGAAATTTGGCCTTGGGCAAGGAAGCCGCTCGGTGGCCTTTGTGGGTTTGCTAGAGCTTGAGAGGCAACTCGAGCCTCCATTTCCCGTATTTATCTTTGATTGGCACTCTTCAAATTCGTCATTTCTTGTGTGTGAGTTGCTTGCATGTTCTTCAGAAGTTTTAACAACTCCCCCACTTGGGAATCACTTGTTGTGTCTTGATGAGGTGCATTGGTGAGGGGCAAGGGGAACCCATAATCGTTCATTGCACCCCCACCTTGGGAGTTTTCCCTTGGAGCTTGATTGTTGAAGTTTGGGTTTTGGTTGTTTGATGGAAAGTTTGGATTGAAGTTTGGATTGTTGAAATTTTGGTGGTTGTTGAAATTTTGTTGTGGGTTGAGGTTGTAGTTGTTTTGGTTTTGATTGGGGTTGTTGAAGTTATTTTGGAATGATGGTTGGTTGAGGTTTTGGTTAGGTGGATTGAAGTTTTGTTGGTTTTGATTGTTGAAATTTGGGTTGAAATTTGGATCATTGAAATTTTCTGAAAACCCTTGGTTGGCTTGGTTGGATTGATTCCGTTGGTAGAAATTTTGATTGTGGTAATTGTTCCTTGGATTGAAATTCCCACCCCTTCGTTGGAATCCGGGTGGGTTTTGAGGTTGTTGAATTTGATGTGGGTTCAAGACATTTGTGCTTTTGTAGCTCATGTAAGGGCTCCCTCGAATTCCGGGGTGGTAGTAGTTTGAATTCGGGTTAAAAGTGTTTGGGTTCTTCGAGTTGTTAAAGGCTTGGAGGGCATACAACTCCTCCTCACTTCCACTTCCCTTATAAGAATTATTGGCACGCACATCAAATGTATGCCCACTACCTCCACACAAGTCGCATGAAACAACATTGCTAACTTGATACATCCCCGTAGTGTTACCCTTGGTTTCTTTGCTTGTGGTTCCCTTTGTCAACTCCTCCAACTTCTTAGTCAACAAATCTATCTTGACATTGGTTTCTTTATTGGCTTTAGAGTTGGAAAGCCTCTCATTGGGGTATTTGCTACTTCTTCTCAATACATTTCCCCTAGTCCCATAATTTTCCTCGGAATCAACGATTTTCTTAATGAGCTCGGTCCCATCTTCATGTGGTAAATGGTCAAAACTACCTCCCGCCGACGCATTCACCATTTCCTTTGTGCGAGGGAGAAGTGTGTGAAAGAATTTTTGGGTGGTATACCATGTAGGTATCCCACGATGAGGACACCTAGCAAGCAAGTCTTGATACCTATCCCATGCCTCTCCTAAGCTTTCCCCCTCATCTTGTTGGAATTAGGTAATCTCGTTACGGATCATGGCGGTCTTTGACGACGGATAATACTTAGCAAGGAAGGCCTTGGCTAGGTCATTCTTAGTAGTGAAAGTGTTTGGGGGATGAATGTTTAACCAACGGTCCGCCTTATCCATCAATGAATAAGGGAAGAGCATCAATCTCAAAGTCTCCTCCGGCACTCCCGTGTTCTTTATCATGACAACCACCTTGCCTTTGAATTTCCTCAAGTGGTCGTGGGCATCCTCATCTAAAGCCCCACCAAAAGCATATTTCTCAATGGAACTCATTTGTGATGGGTGGATTTCAAAGTTTTGTGGCACAAGATTGCCAAAGTTGATGGGGTTTGTGGTGTCATTATGGTTGGGGCGGTTGTGGTCTCTCAAAGCGGCCATTATGTGGATTTGTGGTTGATTTGGAATTTGAGGTGAGGGTGGTGGTGATTGGTAGAATGGGTTGTCGAAATTTTCGGATGTTAGGCTTGGAATGTCTTGGTTTGGGCTTTGTGGTTTGGGTGAAGTAGGTGGGTTGTTTTGGCTAGTTGAAGCGTGGGAAGCAATTCTCACTCTTGCTATAGTCCTCCTCCTTAAGGCTCGAAAAAGCCTTTCCGGTTCGGAAGTTGAAAGAAGAGAATTCGAATCACCCCTTGGCATAAAAACTTAGCAACACAATTAGTCGTCCTAGTGTTTTTTAGGCACTAGGGAGAGTAAAAATAACAACCACTCTACACTTAAACTAACAAAGCATGGACAAAACAAAGAAAGCACAACTAACTAAGGCTAAAAACTAAAACTAAACTAAACAATCTCTAGCACCATCCCCGGTGATGCGTGCCTATTTTATGATGTTTTACATCTATTTTTACACGCATTTTGTCGCTCATTTACTATGTTTTAGCATTTATTTCCCAACAATTGCCTACTTTCGTATTTTTATGCTCTTTTGCAGATTTATGCGGAAAAGGGACGATTTTATACCAAATTTATGCCCTCGAGATTTTTCATGACTAAGGACAAGAAGGAACGAAGCCTAGCGCACATTTCAAGGCCTGAAGATAGCTTTAACAAGCAAAGAATCGATCCACGATGTTGCAGCCTGTTTCAAATGGCTATATCTCGAGTTCTAGAGCTGATAATGGAGTGATTCCAGTTGGAGGAGAAATCATATCCTATCAGCTTTCCAACGCCGCAAGAATCCCTTGATTACGATAAGTAACGAAGAAATGGCAGCTGTTTTAAGATCGACGCGCGCTGCAGTCCCGACATCAGGTCGACCGACCCACAAAGTAGGTCGACCGACCTTTGCGCAGACCCAGAAGTTTCCGCAAAGCCCATTAAAGTGTTTAGGTCATTAGGAAACTTTTTATTTCCGCCTATTTAAGCTAAATTACGGGATTAGGGTTATTCATTCAGATTTCCATCAAGTTTTCTACCTAGTTTTCTATCATAGAGTTACATCTAGTTTTAGTTTTAATCTTTCCATAATCATCAAACACTTTTCTTTAGTTTTATACATTGTTCATCATCAATCTTTCAACAATAATCAATAAAGCTTGTTCTTTTCCGCCTTCATCCTTATTTCCGGTAATTCCTCTCTTAATTTCTGTTTTATTATTGTTAGTTTATAATTATTGCATACGGTTATCTTAGAATCCCAAACCCTTATTATTATTGCATGTTTAGATTGATGTTCTTTATAATTTCCATGTTTATTCCTATTTTTATTATTGTTTCAATAGTTACGAGTAGCGAATTTCATATGTTAGGATGTAGGGAGTAAATACGCATAGGTAGTATAATTCTCGAATCAACATGTCGCAGGCAGGAGGTCGACCGACCACCATTATAGGTCGGCCGACCGACTCGTGTTTGAATTCTGTTTCGCTTTTATTTGTAGAATATAATTGAGGGGAATAGAACATGTATTCGCCCTAAACTTGCAGGATTATAATGAAAATTACAGTTGTGATTATAGTCATAAGATAAATAAAAACATGAATAGAGTACAACCTTTAGTCCTTGTGCGAAAGGCCTAAGAACAGGAATTAACACAAATTCCCTCCTATAACTTGCACCCAAGACATAGATTGAGACGATGCCGCGTGTGCTAGAAAGGCTCTCCAATTGCCTTGCAATATGGGGAGAGTTATTGAGGATTTAGATGTGAGATCTGAGTTTTGGTAGAAGAATGCTCTCAAAACCCTAATTGTGAGAATTGTAATTCAACAGTTACTGACAAAAGGAGAAAGACTCTCCTTATGTAGTATATGGGTTCGGCCGAATTGGGTTAGGGTAAGAGTGGGCTTTTTCCACTCTTACCTTATCCCTTTGCGTGATTCGACCCGATTAGCTAAATATTATTCGCGGGTTTTATTTATTAATCGTATACACGTTATCAGATATTAATGCAGTCGATGTATTAATAATGGTTTGATAAAAGTACGATATTGTATAATTACCCAAATTAATATAACCGTTTATATTAATACGTGAATACAATATTTAATTAAATATAACCGTTTATATTTAATTTACGAATTAAACATGTAATCCGTGTTAGCTAAAATTATTTAATCCGTATTAAATAATAATCTCAACATCTTATTGACTAATTTAATAGGCAATACCTCTGACTAACTGTTTAGTCGTATCCGGCATAAATGTGACTGTATTTTCATACCTTCACATCTCTCAAACGTGTCCTATAGGTGTGACGTATAGGGACCAGTTGATCACCGCCATCCGTATGACAATAACGTCAAACTTATCTAGCAAGCCAACCGTTATTGATAAACGTGGATCAACTGGTAATAATACTGAAGTATGCCCTTGTGATCCTTAAAGAGATTTAATAAGTCATTGTACTTAATTGTCAAGGACACCAGCCCCAACAATCTCCCACTTGTCCGTACCAAGGTATGTGCAATGACGTTATCACACTACATGTGGAGGACACAAGGCTCCAACAAACTCTCACTTGTCCGTACAAGTGTAGGTGTGATAACCGATTCTCATATCCTTTTAAAATTTCTCCCACTCAATGTAAGACAATTTGCAAATCCGCATTCGCAAAGGTCGTATCTCACAAGCGATCTGTATCAAGAGTGGTTTCCCCGACTAGAGAGTAACTTAACTGATAAAACGAATCTGTATTCGAGCATGGCCATGCATTTCAGTTACTACTCCTCGAGTGGCCCTGAGAAATGATAAAATCCTGATAAGGGTTTGGATATTTCCCTCAACTCGAGTCTTGCCGATATCGCGCAGCATGGAATAACCCAGAAAAAATCCTCTTAGCCCCTGTTACGATGACCGTGGGAAAGAAACCAAAGTTACCCAAAATCTGCCTTAATCTCAAGAGACAGTTGAAAGTCAAAGGAACACTATGGAGGTCCTATCCACGACCTGGCACCCAATGTTATAAAACATTTAGGACTCCATAACGTTGTCACGGGGTGTCCTACGAGATATCCGTATAACTCGCCTTTGTGATTGGTCAGTCATCCGCGTGACTTATGGCTCGTTGAACCCACCATCAACCAACGTCACAAAATGATTACCTGAGTTATCAGCTCAAGTGGGTAATCAAGGACTAAAACGATGTAATGTTATTCAGTTCACTTTGTGGTGTTCAAAATTGGCGTACAATTACACATGAAAAACAAAACATTATATATCATAACAATGAGTTTGAATAGAGTACACGAGAAAATGAATTATTACATGAATTCATAAAAGAGTACTACAACTTAGGGACACATCCAATTCCCATGGAATGAATGTGCCCTTCATGCTTATCACGTGGTAATGCTTTAGTGAGAGGATCAGCTATGTTGTCATCCGTAGCGATCTTATCAATGAAAATCTCCTTTTGCTCCACGTAATATCTGATTAGATGAGCTTTCCGTTGTACATGCCTAGCCTTGTTGCTAGACTTATGCTCCTTAGCTTGGAAGATGGGACCTTTATTATCACAATAAACGGTGATTGGGTCATTCGAACTAGGCACTACTGATAGTCCTTGTAAGAATTGACGCATCCATATTGCTTCCTTAGCTGCTTCTGAGGCGGCATAGTACTCGGACTCAGTCGTAGAATCTGCTGTAACACTCTGTTTAGAACTTTTCCAGCTGACAGCAGCGCCATTAAGAGTAAAAATGAATCCAGACTGAGATTTCGAGTCATCTCGATCCGTTTGGAAGCTAGCATCTGCGTAACCCGTGGCGCAGAGCGTTGAGTCGCCTCCATAAGTCAATCCCCAATCTTTAGTCCTCCGTAGGTACTTAAGAATGTTTTTCACGGCCATCCAGTGTTGTTCACCTGGATGAGCTTGGAATCGACTGGTCATACTCAATGCATATGCAACGTCTGGACGTGTGCATATCATGGCATACATGATCGATCCTATTGCCGAAGCATAAGGAATCCGACTCATGCGCTCTTTCTCTTCCAATGTCTTAGCTTCTTGAGACTTGCTCAAGTGAAGCCCACTATTCATAGTCAGGAACCCTTTCTTGGAGTTCGTCATGCTGAATCTCTCTAGAATCTTATCTTTGTAAGACTCTTGACTGAGAGACAACATCCGTCGTGATCTATCCCTGTAGATACGGATGCCAAAATTCTTTGTGCCTCTCCCAGATCTTTCATCTGGAAATGGTTTTTCAACCATGCTTTAACCGAAGATAAGAGAGGTATGTCATTCCCAATCAAGAGTATGTCGTCGACATACAGTACTAGGAATACAATCTTGCTCTCACTCGACTTGATATAGAGACATGGTTCCTCGACTGATCGAACGAACCCATTTTCTTTTATCACTTGGTTGAAACGATGATTCCATCTCCGCGATGCTTGCTTAAGTCCATAGATGGAACGCTTAAGCTTGCAAACCTTCTTAGGATGTTCTGGATCAATAAAACCCTCGGGTTGTACCATGTACAACTCTTCCTCCAAATAACCGTTTAAGAAGGCGGTTTTAACGTCCATTTGCCATATTTCATAGTCATAAAATGCGGCTATCGCTAAGATAATCCGAATGGAACGTAGCATGACTACGGGTGCAAAGATCTCATCGTAGTGCAAGCCTGGCACTTGGATGAAACCTTTTGCAACTAATCTTGCCTTATGGATGTCTTGTTTACCTTCCACGACATGCTTTATTTTGTAAAGCCATTTGCATTGAAGGGGACGCACCTTTGCAGGTAGGTCCACAAGATCCCACACGTTGTTCTCATACATGGAGTCCATCTCGGATTGCATGGCTTCTAGCCATAGCTTTGAGTCAGAACTGGTCATGGCACCTTTATAGGTTGAGGGTTCATTACCCTCTAGGAGTAAGACGTCATCCATATCATGTTCCTCGACCATACCAATGTATCTGTCCGGAGGAATGGAGACTCTTCCCGACCTCCTAGGTTCCTCAGGAATATCTACCGCAGCCTCGGTTGAAGGAACTGTTTCCTCCAATGGTTGCTCGGTAGTTGGTTCTTGAACCTCCGATAAATCGAAGGTTCTATTACTCGACTTGTTCTCGAGAAATTCTTTCTCTAAGAACGTCGCACTGGCCGCAACAAAAACACTTTGTTCGGTTGGCGAGTAGAAGTAATGACCAAAAGTTCCCTTTGGATAGCCTATAAAGTATGTCTTGACCGATCGCGGGCCGAGCTTATCCTCGTGTCTCCACTTGACATAAGCCTCGCAGCCCCAAACCCGAATAAAGGACAAGTTAGGGACCGTTCCCTTCCATAATTCGTATGGAGTCTTGTCAACAGCTTTAGACGGACTTCGGTTAAGTATTAGAGCGGCCGACAAAAGAGCATAGCCCCACAATGAATCAGGCACAACGGTGTGACTCATCATGGATCGAACCATATCGAGTAGAGTTCGATTTCTCCGTTCGGACACACCATTTAATTGTGGTGTTCCAGGTGCAGTCAACTGATGCCACAGTCTTTAAGGTGTTGATCAAACTCGTGTGAAAGATACTCACCACCACGATCAGAACGTAGTGCTTTAATCTTTCTTCCCAGTTGGTTCTGTACCCGGTTCTGGTATTCTTTGAACTTGTCAAAGGATTCACTTTTGTGCTTCATTAAGTAGACATAGCCATATCTACTTAAATCATCCGTGAAAGTGATGAAATACCTATAGCCTTCTCGTGCGTTGATCGACATAGGGCCACAAACGTCCGTATGTATGAGTCCTAATAGGTCGGCAGCGCGCATTCCAACACCTTTGAAGGAAATACGAGTCATCTTACCGATGAGACATGATTCACACGTGCCATATGATTCGAAATCAAAGGGCGAGATAGCTCCATTCTGTATGAGCTGTTTCACACGTTTCTCATTTATGTGTCCCATACGACAATGCCATAGGTACATTTGATCTTTGTCACCTACCTTTAATTTCTTGTTATTCACATGTAATATCTCGGTGGTTTGATCTAAAACATAAATTCCATTCATGGAAACTGCCTTGCCATAAATCATATTGTGTAAGGAGAAAATACAGCTATCATTCTCTATTACAAATGAAAAACCGAGTTTGTCAAGTGCAGAAACTGAAATAATGTTTTTGGACAAACAAGGAACATAATAACAGTTATATAAAGATAACTCGAATCCACTTGGAAGCTGGATCACGTATGTTCCCCTCGAGATAGCAGCAACACGTGCTCCATTCCCGACACGCAGGTCAACCTCACCCATGATTAGGGGTTCTTGGTTTCGGAGGCCCTGCACATGATTACATAGATGAGAACCACAACCAGTATCTAGTACCCAAGTTCCGTAACTTGCATGGTTAATCTCAATCATGTGAATAAAAGAAGAAGAAGACATACCAACAGGAGTAACGCGGCCTGCCTTAATGTCCTCACGATACACGGGGCATGAGCGCCTCCAATGCCCAG
The DNA here is from genome assembly GCA_029255685.2 of Silene conica. Classification (NCBI taxonomy): domain Eukaryota; kingdom Viridiplantae; phylum Streptophyta; class Magnoliopsida; order Caryophyllales; family Caryophyllaceae; genus Silene; species Silene conica. Next base: position 26,861,142 of record CM055314.2, on the reverse strand, counting down.
TCTTGTGGCAATGGTGAAATTCCATGCTAGTATCCTTGCTCTTTGTTTTGCCCTGTGAGTTGCTTGACTCACCTGGCCCACTCTTAGTAAATCCTGACTTCTTAAACTTGGGCTTGCCTACTGTTAGGTCGCCCTGAGCTTTAGCTTTACCCTTACCTTTTCCCTTACCGGAAATCATGAGAACATCTTGCTTCACGCTCCCACTTAATTTCAGATCCTTCTCAGTCTGTACGAGAAGGGAGTGGAGCTCATGAGGAGTCTTCTTCATGTCGTTCATGTAATAGTTGGCCCTGAAGAGGGCGAACCCATCATGAAGCGAATGAAGCATTCGATCAACGATTATGTTCTCACTGATCTTGCAGTTTAGGGCCTCCAGTTTCTCGATATTCTCAATCATGTGAAGAATATGTGGGCTAACAGCTTGGCCCTTCTGGAGTTTCGCCTCAAAGAAGCGACAGGTATGCTCATAAGAAACGATTCTCGGAGCTTTTGATAATTCGTTAGTGAGCGTGGTGAAAATCTTGTTTGCACCATGGGCTATGAAGCGTCTTTGCAAATTGGATTCCATTGCATAGATGAGTACGTTCTTTATCGCACCCGCTTCCATGACGAAATCGCTATGAGCGCGAACTTCGTTAGCTCTAGCTCCAGTTCCTGGGTGTGCCGGAATTGGCTCAGTTAAATACTTAAGCTTTCTGTCAGCAATTGCAGCATTCCGTAGTGCTGCCTCCCAGTCAGAGAAGTTTGACCCATCATTCCTCAGTCTAGTAGACTGATTCATGGAGTCCATGAAGGCTTTTAGCCAGGATTCACGTGCTAGCTTGGCACTTGGCATTGGGTCTTCACCAACCATTTAGTTATACAGCAGTTTAATTGAACGTGTTCTACACTGAAAAGAAGATAAAACAGAACCATATAAGCAACTCATTGTTGTGATTTAAGTCTATATTAAATTGAAATTTAAACTCGTAGACTCAAGCATTTATATAATTGATCTCCCTCAAGAATTATATAAACGATCCCAAGACTCAATTTCCGTATATTGATAAGCCCACGGCTTGGCTAATTCCACCGTTGGAACTCTTGGTCGATAGATTTCCATAAATCCTATCTATTAGTCCATCTCAGTCGCTAGATATTATCGAGTGACCATGATGTTGAGATAAAATAAATCATCTGTTCCCACTTACCCGACGTAGAAGGGGTCATATTATGCCTACCGACGAAGAAGGGATTCATGGGAGTCTGATTTATAAAGACTAGTCTCAATTTTTGGTTATACGAGGAAGACCCCATCGACTTATATTTATTCATATTAAGTGAACTAAAATCTAGCATATGCGTGAATGAATTAAATAAAGTGATGGCTTTATATGTGACACGTGACATCTGTATTGTCACAGAAAACTAACGCGTAACCTCTACATGAGTCAGTTTTCAGGCATGTTATAGGTGGTTTGGTTTTAGGCGGAATATGATGCAAGCTATTATCGATGAAAGCATAAGATAAATGCGATAAACGTAAATAAAAGTCCTAGTGTGGCCTATCCTGCCAAAATAAACATAAAACAACTTGGAGTCCACCGTTGGACCCTAGAAGCTTGTCTTGATGTTCCATCTTGGTCCTTGCAGCGGGAGTGAGCATCCGGTCTCCGTCTTTGGTCTTCACAAAATTACTAATTTAAATTACAAATATAACCCTATTTACATTCTAATTTAAACACAAAAGTAATTACATGGCAAAAACCCAAAACGGAGATTCAAGATCTCAAAATTACAAGCAAGACTGTGTTCCATCATTACGGTAACACAATCTACTAAGGCCACACTAAGTTACAACCGTTTGCAAAAATTAAATACGTTATTGAAAGCATTCAAGGCATTCACAAGACGATAAATAAAATGCATCAACTAAATAAAATCCATACATGACATAATACTGTTATTATGATTAATAAATTTTTACCAAACCACCTTACGGGATTAAAATTATGTGATTATACCGTTTTAATCACCCAATTTTAATAAATTTATAATCCTATTATCTTAAACCGTTTTAAAATAATATGTATCAAACGAGGGTGAACCGTTTCACAAAATTCATAATATACTATTTCCGTATATAGTATATTACTAAAGGCCATGTGAAAATAAAACATGTTATTTTCGAAAAAAAAAAAAAAAAACGAGTCTGTTACAGGGGGGGAGGTCCATCGACCTAAACACGTGGTCGACCGACCTCCAGACGAGAAACGGGAAAAACTGCAACAGCATAGGCGGTCGACCGACCTATCAATCAGGTCGACCGAGCACCAAACAGTAGAAACGAGTTTCTGAAAACGCAAAACGCTGCACTTTTCAAAATCAAAACAAGTTTTTACCTTTTAAACTTTGATTAAAACAAGTAAATCAAAATTAACATCAACAAGGGTTCACATATTGTCAAGAATACCGATTAATTAACAATATGTAAACAGGAATCGAAAAACAAGATCGATTACACAAAAAGAAACTGTCAAAAAACAGAAACTTTACACAGGGGCGGTCGACCGACCGCTACAACGGGTCGACCGACCGCTACAACGGGTCGACCGACCGACACAGCGACAGAAACGAGATTTTTCAAAATTTTTAAATAAAAACTTATGAAAAACACAAAAGTAAAATTTTCATGGCCTGGCTCTGATACCACTTGAGGGGAATAGAACATGTATTCGCCCTAAACTTGCAGGATTATAATGAAAATTACAGTTGTGATTATAGTCATAAGATAAATAAAAACATGAATAGAGTACAACCTTTAGTCCTTGTGCGAAAGGCCTAAGAACAGGAATTAACACAAATTCCCTCCTATAACTTGCACCCAAGACTTAGATTGAGACGATGCCGCGTGTGCTAGAAAGGCTCTCCAATTGCCTTGCAATATGGGGAGAGTTATTGAGGATTTAGATGTGAGATCTGAGTTTTGGGAGAAGAATGCTCTCAAAACCCTAATTGTGAGAATTGTAATTCAACAGTTACTGACAAAAGGAGAAAGACTATCCTTATGTAGTATATGGGTTCGGCCGAATTGGGTTAGGGTAAGAGTGGGCTTTTTCCACTCTTACCTTATCCCTTTGCGTGATTCGACCCGATTAGCTAAATATTATTCGCGGGTTTTATTTATAAATCGTATACATGTTATCAGATATTAATGCAGTCGATGTATTAATAATGGTCTGATAAAATTACGATATTGTATAATTACCCAAATTAATATAACCGTTTATATTAATACGCGAATACAATATTTAATTAAATATAACCGTTTATATTTAATTTACGAATTAAACATGTAATCCGTGTTAGCTAAAATTATTTAATCCGTATTAAATAATAATCTTAACATCTTATTGACTAATTTAATAGTCAATACCTCTGACTAACTGTTTAGTCGTATCCGGCATAAATGTGACTGTATTTTCATACCTTCACATCTCTCAAACGTGTCCTATAGGTGTGACGTATAGGGACCAGTTGATCATCGCCATCCGTATGACAATAACGTCAAACTTATCTAGCAAGCCAACCGTTATTGATAAACGTGGATCAACTGGTAATAATACTGAAGTATGCCCTTGTGATCCTTAAAGAGATTTAATAAGTCATTGTACTTAATTGTCAAGGACACCAGCCCCAACAATAATAACCTACAATGAGACCAAAAGCAGACTTGTAGGATGTTAGTAATGACCTACCCAAGATTGAGAGATATGGGAAGGGCATTGGTTTACATCTTAAGACGGCTAGGTTACCCAAGACTGAAAGGTATGTTACCTAGAATTTAGGAATCACCCTTATTGTTGACACCCAATAATTGTGAGACCTAGGAACTAATAGCATAGGCTGAAAGGAGCTATTAGGTAGCATAGACCTAAAGGATATGTTACACCCCTTACGCGACTGCAATTCATGTCGACTTAGGATTTATACTATCTTAGCTATTTATTATCCAAACATCCTAGCATCTCTTTTATCATCATTTACACCTTTTTATTCAGTTTGTTCTTGTCTTTCCTTTTAGACATAGTTGTTATCAATCAAATCAAAACCCCCCTTTTATTGTTACTTTATAAATTAAAAATTGGCAAACAGAATTAACCTTGTCTCTCTGTGGTTCGACCCTTACTATCACTATCTATAGTTTTAGTTTGGTTTATAAATCTCATCTTTGACACCCACAACGACGGGTATCAAATTTTGGCGCCGTTGCCGGGGAGACGGTATAATTTTGTTTGTTAGTTTTTAGTTTATTTTCCTTGTCTTAAGGAACTTCGGTTCCTTAAGACCGTTACTTACCTTTTCTTCTAGTTTTGTTTTAGAAGACAGATTTTTGAGAGGAAGACTTGAGTACTCTCAGTGCTATTGCGATCATGTCTACTATTTCTGATAATCCTCATCCAGCAGCACACCACCTTCCACAGGGATTTACTCTCCCCTTTGAAATTCATCTCTCCTATATCAAATTGGTGGAGCAAAAACAGTTTGCAGGTCTACCGGATGAAGATCCTTTGAAGCATTTGGAGCTATTTACAGATTATTGTTGTTCCATACCCGTACCGGCGGGAGAGGCGCAAGATGAGGTTAAGGAGAAGTTGTTTCGTTTCTCCTTGAAAGATTCTGCGCGTGAATGGATTCGTCACCTTGATAGGGTAGCGGCTAGAGTTACAGATTGAACATCTCTGGCATTGGCTTTCTACAAACAGTACATTTCACCAGCGAAAACCAATGCTTTGAGAATTCAAATCTCAAATTTCCAGCAAGGACCCGATGAGAAATTTCATGAAGCGTGGGCCCGTTTTAAGAAGTTGGTTCGATCCATTCCTCACCACGGATTTGAGGAGTGGTACCTTTGCGACCGATTCTACAACTCTTTGTATGATGACTACAGAGCCATCCTTGATTCGGCTACAAATGGTAGTTTTTATAATGTAGCTTATGATAAGGGTTGGGATATTATTGAGGAGATGACGGTTCATAGAGCTGAAAATGGAAATTCACGTGGGAATTCACTGAAAACAAGTATTGAAATAAGTCATGTTGCCGCACTTGAAACATCCAATAACGCCCGTTCCGAAGAACTTGAGAAAGCTTATGAGGGACCAACCCTAAAGGATGATTCTGCCGTAGTTCAGAACGAAGAAATTGATCCCGTGCACAGGTCAGAAGGTCGACCGACCACAACATCAGGTCGACCGACCTCGACGCCTGACGTGAGATTAGTTTCTGCAGAACAGAAAATTTCGATAATACAGCACCTGATCGATCGACCAGTATACCAGGTCGACCGACCGCGTTACCTGAGCAGATTGTGGATTCGCTTCCTCAGCTACCTGACTCTCCTCTCATCAATGCCTCGACGGAGATTCTGAAGTTAAAAGAGCCGAAGATTGTTGATTCTGCGACAAGCATTGCAGTCCCGTATCCGGATCATTTGGAGAAAGTAAAATTGGAGCATCAGTTCGGAAAAATCTTGAAGATCGTCAAGGGCCTTAAGCTTAAGAGAAAATTAGAGGACCATCCTATTATTTCTGTTGCTGCAGGTCATGGTAAAGAGGGCATAGGAGATCCTGGTGATACTAGTGAGACAAAATTGGAGCAAGTTGCTGAAGAAGATAGGCCGGGCAAAGTAAAGAAGCGTGCCACAGCTTACGCGACACTAGATACCCTTCCGCCATCTAGGCCTGTTGTCTGGAAGCCCAGAGTAGCGGTCCATACTGCTGAAAGAACCTCTTTTAGCCAAGTGCCCTACTTTGGGGTATCTTGCTGCTGAGTCGTAGTGCTAGTCAAGTGTTCTATTTCAGTTTTTGTTGGACTATTTTTTTGTTTTGTTTTGTTTTTGCTTTTAGACTTAGACTCTTTTTGCTTTTGTTGCTTTGTTTTGAGACATTTTAGACTTGGTTCTGGGATCTTGCGCATTTGTTGGGCGCATTTATGATGATTTTTCAGGTTTGAAGAAGAATGACTTGGTTGACACAAGTGATTCCGAAGAAAAGAAGGGTTATGTGCAGCAGAGGGGTCGACCGACTAGAGATATGGGTCGGCCGACCTAGTCTCTGCATTCCTGGAGTTCCTGCATTCTGCAGGAAGGTCGGTCGACCTAATACATGGGTCGGTCGACCTGCCCATCTGCCACAGTCTGTTCGTTTCTTCCTTGAAATCGTGCAACCATCTTGGGTACTTGAGTGGCACTGCTAGCCACCAAAACCTCCCAGCTGACGCTGGTTTGGGGAGGTTTTGCTCATGCGCTTCATAATCCAGTGAGTTCTTTCCAGTTTTTCCTTGGTTTTTATTTTCCTTGCATCTTCTCTTTAATTTTGTGAAACCTTTACTTAGGCTAATGCACAATGGGGACATTGTGCGGGTTGGTTTGGGGAATGGTTTCGTGTCACATGCATTGCATTTTGTCACACGTTTATTGCATTTCCGTATTGCATCGTTCTTTTCTTTTCCTTGCATATAAAAAAAAATCCAAAAAAAAAAAAAATGAAAAAAATTCAAAAATTCCAAAAAAATGCACATTTATTTTAGCATATAGGTCGAGTCGGAACGAGAGTATTTCAAGGATGATTTTGCTATCTTACATGTTTATGCCTTGACCTTGCCTTGCCAACTTGTTTTAGTATGAGAGTCTTTTGCATATCTACGAGTTTTTGTCAAACTGTTGGTATATCTTGAGACTTGACTTATACCTTGGCAACCTACTTTACATTCTGAGTTTTAGAGCCTTATTCCTGGTTTCATTTTTAAACCAGTTGTCTAGGATGTGAGTAGTACTCTCCTTGGAACATGTTACATCAATATGCATAAACATGAACTTGAATTGTTATATACTTGTTTTACTTTCTCGTTTTGTGAGTCTTGATACGTGCATTTGGGATCCCTTTTCTCATATTTACCCATAAGCCTTACATAGCCAAAATTGCCTTTTTATTCCCCCAAAACTACATCCCATACTTAGCCTACCCTTCCAAGCTAGTATTTGTGGTCTTTGGTTTATTGTGAGGCATCTTGGTTTGTATGCTATCTTGAGCAAAAAAAAAGAAAAGAAAAGAACAGAAAAATTGAGAAAAAGAAAGAAAGAAAAGAAAAAGAACAGAAAAATTCAGAAAAAGAAAGAAAGAAAAGAAAAACGAAAAAAAAGTCAAAAACGTACAGAAGTCAGTCGACCGACCACCATCATAGGTCGGCCGACCAACTGACAGCATCAGATTCAAATTTTCGTTCCAAATATCCCTTTCTTTTACATGTTATCACTCCTGTACTTCATTCAAAATATTTGGGAGTCCTTTTCTATATAATGTGAGAGTTGTGCCACAAAAGAGCAATTTCTTAATATCAAAAGTCGTGAAATATGTTGTTGGGAACCGGTTTTACTAGCTTGGCTACTAACCCCACAAATCCAAAAACATCTTAACCACTTTTTACCTTTTACCTCACATATCTTTCATAACCCCAATTGCATGTATCCGAGTCACTTGATGAGTGTGTTTATACATAGCTGTAGAATTCTTGTTCATATTAGATTGCAGGCATGTTTTCATGGGTCGCAGTTAGGTGAGTGTCATGACAAATTTACTTCTTTCTATATTTTACATATACTCACCCTTTGCTTCATGAGTGTCTCGAGCGTACCGCGAGAGTCCATGGTATAAAGTCTCTATAGTCTTTATGTTCGCAAATTTGACGACCCTATAACTCGTTTGCATGATTTAAATACTTCCTCATTTTGTACTTGGCATTGGTTTGGGCTTACATGTAAATTTCGCTCTGAGATTGAAATCGTTCCATTAGTTAAGATCGAGTCTATTTCTTGCTTGAGGGCAAGCAAGGTTTGGTTTGGGGAATTTGATGCGTGCCTATTTTATGATGTTTTACATCTATTTTTACACGCATTTTGTCGCTCATTTACTATGTTTTAGCATTTATTTCCCAACAATTGCCTACTTTCGTATTTTTATGCTCTTTTGCAGGTTTATACGGAAAAGGGACGATTTTATACCAAATTTATGCCCTCGAGATTTTTCATGACTAAGGACAAGAAGGAACGAAGCCTAGCGCACATTTCAAGGCCTGAAGATAGCTTTAACAAGCAAAGAATCGATCCACGATGTTGCAGCCTGTTTCAAATGGCTATATCTCGAGTTCTAGAGCTGATAATGGAGTGATTCCAGTTGGAGGAGAAATATTATCCTCTTAGCTTTCCAACGCCGCACGAATCGCTTGATTACGATAAGTAACGAAGAAATGGCAGCTGTTTTAAGATCGACGCGCGCTGTAGTTCCGACATCAGGTCGACCGACCCACAAAGTAGGTCGACCGACCTCTGCGCAGACCCAGAAGTTTCCGCAAAGCCCATTAAAGTGTTTAGGTCATTAGGAAACTCTTTATTTCCGCCTATTTAAGCTAAATTACGGGATTAGGGTTATTCATTCAGATTTCCATCAAGTTTTCTACCTAGTTTTCTATCATAGAGTTACATCTAGTTTTAGTTTTAATCTTTCCATAATCATCAAACACTTTTCTTTAGTTTTATACATTGTTCATCATCAATCTTTCACCAATAATCAATAAAGCTTGTTCTTTTCCTCCTTAATCCTTATTTCCGGTAATTCCTCTCTTAATTTCTGTTTTTATTATTGTTAGTTTATAATTATTGCATACGGTTAAGTTAGAATCTCAAACCCTTATTATTATTGCATGTTTAGATTGATGTTCTTTATAATTTCCATGTTTATTCCTATTTTTATTATTGTTTCAATAGTTATGAGTAGCTAATTTCATATGTTAGGATGTAGGGAGTAAATATGCATAGGTAGTATAATTCTCGAATCAACATGTCGCAGGCAGGAGGTCGACCGACCACCATTATAGGTCGGCCGACCGACTCGTGTTTGAATTCTGTTTCGCTTTTATTTGTAGACTATAATAACCTACAATGAGACCAAAATGAGACTTGTAGGATGTTAGTAATGACCTACCCTAGATTGAGAGATATGGGAAGGGGATTGATTTACATCTTAAGACGGCTAGGTTACCCAAGACTTAAAGGTATGTGACCTAGAATTTAGGAATCACCCTTATTGTAGACACCCAATAATTGTGAGACCTAGAAACTAATAGCATAGGCCGAAAGGAGCTATTAGGTAGCATAGACCTAAAGGATATGTTACACCCCTTACGCGACTGCAATTCATGTTGACTTAGGATTTATACTATCTTAGCTATTTATTATTCAAACATCCTAGCATCTCTTTTATCATCATTTACACCTTTTTATTCAGTTTGTTCTTGTCTTTCCTTTTAGACATAGTTGTTATCAATCAAATCAAAACCCCCCTTTTATTGTTACTTTATAAATTAAAAATTGGCAAACAGAATTAACCTTGTCTCTCTGTGGTTCGACCCTTACTATCACTATCTATAGTTTTAGTTTGGTTTATAAATCTTATCTTTGACACCCACAACGACGGGTATCACCCGGCAACGGCGCCATTTTGATGACCGGCTTTTGCCGTCACTACCGGTATCAAACACATTTAGAAACCCAAAGATAAGTAGTATTAAGATCGGGGTCGAACACGAAGATGGTGGGGATAATCGCTTAGTCTAGTTCTAATGTAAGCCTAAGTCGGGGTAATAAGTTTTGTGGAATAATTAACAACTAATGAGCAAATGAAAAAGCTAAGATAATAATTCAATTAAAGGTAAACTAGGGTGTCGGGGGTCACTAATATGGGTAGATGAACAAACTAGAAAATCAACTAGATGGTCTCAAACAAAGGGGTCTCGGTAAATCTCTTCTCTCGAGTCGACTAAACCTAGGTCGGAATAACCTAGCTTTCGCTACAAATACACAAAACCAACCCTAAAACATACCAAAACAAACCCTCAACCGTCACTAAAGGCAAGTCACGCTAAAATCAAAGCCCAACTTTCGTTGAGGCAAATCATCAAACACTTAGCATGCAATAAGAGGAAAACCCTTTACTCAAGAACAACTAATCTATGAACAAGCATGAAATTATCATCTATCAACACCCAAGTTCCCCTTTAACCCTAGGTATAAGTATACTCACTCATGGCTAAGAAAAACAAATGGATGAATGATAAACAAGTGCTAAACATGATGAATCAACAAAGGTAAACAATTGAATAAAAGAAACTTAAAGTAAATGCATTAACTAAGTAAAAAGTAAGATGATTATACCAAACAATTGAATAAAGGCATGAGCTTTGATTACAAATGAAAGATCCTCTCAAATGCTCCCAATTACAACCAAAAGCCCTAGAACAATTGATAAGAAGAACCACTAGGAAATAACTAAGGAAAGATTATAAAGAACTAAAAGATTAAAAGAAAAACTAAGAAAGGATTAAGGTTTTTAATAGAGTTTTTAAGGCTAAGAGAATGTGACTGAAACAGTAAAAACCCTAGAAATGCGTGCAAAAACATCTTAAGGTTGCGTAAATGAAAATAGACTAAGTGCGGGTATATATAGTGTGTGAAATTCTGAGAATTGACTCTCAGCCGGTCAACCGGCTGCCGGTCTAGGACCGGCTAAGAGTCAAAGTATGGACTTCTGTTTTTTTTTCTTCTTTTTCTCGTATGCACAGCTACCACCAGCCGGCCGGCCGGCTACCAGTTGGCCACCGGCTGGGAGTCCTTTCTTGAACTTCTGACTTTTTGCACAAATTTGAAGGAAGGCTTTGACTCTCGGCCGACCGGCCGGCTGCCGGTCTAGGACCGGCTGGTAGTCAAACTCTAAGTTCCTGTAACTTTCTTCCGTTTTCTTCCAAGAGTCAAGTCAATGCTCCCAGCCGGCCCACCGGCTGCCGGTCTGGGACCGGCTGAGAGGGCATGGGGTCAAGTCCTTGCTAATTCTTCGCGTTTTGCTCCAAAATCATCTTGTTTGCTCCCGTTTGCTCCTGCCACAATACCTACAAAATGGAAACCAAATAGAAATAGTCGACGCAATGGGCGTAAAATCGAACAAAGGCACGCAAAACGAGGTCGAATCGGGACCAAAAATGAAGAAAAGACAATGAAAATTATGACCAAAATATAGCTCATCTAGGTCTAAATGAACAATTTATATAATTAAGTGTTAATTATAATCGAAATTAGTAATGACTAATTTTGAATCCTAAAATATGTTAGGAAATTAACTAGAACATAAATTTCATTTATGTTTTATTTGATGCATTTTTAAAGGGTTAAAAGTTGCGATATCCCGTAAAACCGGTTTATGTTAACCTAATAAATTAATTAGGGCGATTTGGCATTAAAATGAACATATGTCATATTATAATGCTGCGTTTTTAAGTATGAATGTCATATTTTTATTGTATAATTTTGAATTATGTAATTTGTCTTAATATGGCCTTAGATAATTGGTAATTCCCGTAATGTAAGGGGTTATTGATTAGGATGTAATTTTGTGATCTCGTATCATTTTATTGTTTTTGTTCTATTTATAATGTATAAAGTAGATAGAAAAATAGAAATTGTAATTATTGTAATTCCGGAGTTCCCAAAGGCGTTGCATCCATGGAAGGAGTCCAAGGCGGTGTTCCTCAAGATGTGTGCCGAGAAGCCCTAGGGACCAAGGAGTTGGTTTCCGAATTATAATTTTAATTATCTTTTCTATTTTAGGAAATGCCATACTAGGAATTTTATTTATTTCGCTTTGCATTTGTTTAATATGTTGCATGCATTGCCAAATCGCCATTAACATGATATGCTTATCGAGTTTCGAGTCCTCACCGTGTCAATTCATTATCGATAATTCACCGACTTAGTTCACTTAAAAGGAGATAGATAATAATTGATAAGATCTCTTACGTATTCAATATTGAGACTTAGCCTTACCAAAGAAAAGACCCATGAATCCCTTCTTCACAAGGAAGTAGGCTCGGCTACACCGAGGTGCTAAAATTGTTACGTTGGGTAAGTGGGGTAATAAGACTACACTCTTAATATTTGGTTGATATCAACGAAGGTATTCGTGACCGTAGTTGCAATAAGTTCGGGCTAATGATAGAAATTAATGTAATTTTATCGACCGAGAATTCTAATGTAGAATCGATTAAATGTTAATCCACCGAATTATATTAACAAAGGATGAATCGGCTACACCGTGCCCGAGTTGATATGGATTTGGGTCTCGGGATCGTTTGCTTAATTGTGTAAGAGATCATTAAGTAAATGCTTAACTTGTTTAAAATGTTTAACAAGTGTTCAAAATGATGAACGTTAAATTGATTTCCTTCATTTTCGTTTTGTAGTTACTTAACCGCAACAGACTCATTCAACCCTATCACTATTGATTCTTGTCATAATATGTTTGACGATGTTTGCAACCAAAACAACATTGATACTACTAGAGAAGTTCATTTCGAAACAGGTCCGGATGGCAATGTTAACTTTATCACTTCTCTCCCACCTCTCAGAGGCCCACTTCTTGACATGACTTATATTGATGAGCTAAACAAAGATTTGGATGCCTTATACTTGAAACAAAAGGCTTATGATAAAGCTAGTGGAAGTTCAAGCAAGAACGATCTTGCAAAGATAAAGAAGAAGGGAAGAAAGTTACAAAAGGGGCGATGCCACTATTGTAGTTTCATGGGCTATTGGAAGAGGAATTGTCCAAAGTACTTACGGCATATTCAAGAGGGTCTTGTTATCCCGTTAGGTAATTCCAAATCTGAAATTTTTGTTATTGACATTATTTATGCTTCCAAGACAACATGGGTATTGGATACTGGTTGTGGTTCTCACCTCTGTAATCGTTTGCAGGGTTTAAGAGAAGTGGAGAAGCTAGACAAGGGTGATGTAGATCTCCGAGTTGGAAATGGAGCTCGGGTAGCGACTACTTCAAAAGGGATTTGCACTCTCGCCTAATCAAGTGGATACGAGCTACATTTAAATAATTGTTATTATGTACCGTCTCTTTCCAAAAATATTATTTCCGTTGCAATGTTAGACATTGAAGGATATAGTTTTTCCATTAAGAACAATTGTTGTGTTATTTCTAAAAATGACATGGTCGTTGGCCATGCTTCATCGATTAATGGAATTTATGTTTTGGAAACGTCGAACTCGTCTCACGATGTCTATAACATTCAAACTAAAAGGATAAAGACAAGTGACCCAAATGAATCGTATGTTTGGCATTGTCGACTTGGTCACATAAATGAAAATCGCATTAAAAGATTGGTAAAGACCAATATAATTAAACCATTCTATTATGAATCATATGGTACATGCGAGGCTTGCCTCCTAGGAAAAATGACTAATAATCCCTTTAGTGGTAAAGGAACATGAGCTAGTGAGTTGTTAGGGCTTATACATACGGATGTATGTGGTCCACTAACAATCACCGCTAGGGGAAATTATGATTACTTCATTACCTTCACCGATGATTTGAGTAGATATGGGTATATCTACTTAATGAAATACAAAAGTGAAGCGTTTAAGAAATTTAAAGAATTTCAAAATGAGGTAGAAAACGAACTCGACGGAAAGATTAAGGCACCACGATCTGATCGTCGTGGTGAATATCTTAGTAACGAATTTGATTCGCATCTAAAAGAGTGTGGCATTTTGTCACAACTTTCACCTCCAGGGACGCCTCAACTTAATGGTGTGGCAGAAAGGAGGAATCGGACCTTATTGGATATGGTCCGATCGATGATGAGCCAAACTGACTTACCTGATTCGTTTTGGGGATTTGCGATCCTCACCGCCATTAAATCGTTGAACAATAGTCCAACGAAAGGGACCGTTAAGACTCCATATGAGATGTGGAAAGGAAAGATTCCTAACTTATCCTATATGAAGATATGGGGATGTGAAGCTTATGTCAGGGTAAAGACCGATGACAAATTTGCTCCACGATCCGGAAAATGCATATTTGTTGGTTATCCAACCACCTCACGTGGCTACCACTTCTATAAACCTCAAGAAAACAAAGTGTTTGTGTCTTCGGAGGCTGTCTTTCTAGAAAAGGATTTTATTTCGAAAAGACAGTGGGAGAAATTTTGAACTTGATGAAATTCGAGAAGTTCAAGAGCCTCAAACTCAGACAGAGACGAACGAAGATGTTCCTTCATCGTCTGCTTCGGTACCTATTCAACCCAGGAGGTCGAGTAGGGTTCCACATCAACCTGATAGGTATGTTGGACTAATTGAGGAAGATGGTAGCCTAGACGTATTACTTTTGGAAAGTGATGAGCCTACCACTTACAAAGCTGCAATCTCTAGTCCCGACTCCGCAAAGTGGCAAGAGGCTATGATATCCGAAATGGATTCTATGCGTCAAAACTAAGTATGGGACTTGGTAGACTTGACTAAAGAGATGAGACCTCTTCAGTGCAAGTGGATCTTCTAGGTGTAGAATGGCATAGAAGGACTAGTAGAAAAAGGGTTTACCCAAGTTCCAGGTCTTCATTATGATGAAACCTTTACTCCAGTAGCCATGCTAATATCCATTAGGATAATGTTAGCGATTGCCGCATTTCATGACTATGAAGTGTGACAAATGGATGTCAAAACCGCCTTCTTAAATGGGCATTTAAAGGAGGATGTGTATATGATACAACCTGAGGGTTTTGAAGATCCTAAAAATCCTAACAAGGTATGCAAACTTAAGAGATCCATTTATGGTCTTAAGCAAGCATCCAAGAGTTGGAATCATCACTTCAATGAAGTCATAAAAGAGAATGGTTTTGCTCTAAGTGTCGAGGAACCATGTCTATTTATGAAATTCAGTGGGAGCAATGTTGTATTCCTAATTTTGTATGTAGATGACATATTACTCATTGGAAATGACGTTCCAATGCTTTCATCAGTGAAAGGATGGTTAGGTAACCATTTTTAGATGAAATATTTGGGAAATGCGCAACACATACTAGGCATCCGGATCTATAGAGATAGATCCAAGAGGATATTGGCACTAAGTCAAGAATCTTATATCAATAAGGTTCTACGACGTTTCAACATGGGAAATTCCAAGAGAGGGTTTATTCAAGTGGGAAGTGGGATAATATTGATAAAGTCTCAGTCTCCCACAGAGCCTAAAGATGTTGAACGCATGAAATAGATCCCTTATGCTTCCGCTATTGGATCCATCATGTACGCCATGATATGCACTCGTCCAAATGTCTCGTATGCTATGAGCATGACAAGTAGATATCAAACAAATCCAGGTGAGAGTCACTTGATTGCAGTCAAGAACATCCTTAAGTACTTAAGAAGGACTAAGGATTCATTTTTAGTGTTTGGAGGGGAAGAAGATTTGTGTGTAAAGGGTTACACAGATGCAAGCTTCCAAACAGATAAAGACGATTTTAAATCCCAGGCTGGATTTGTCTTTATCATGAATGGTGATGCCATTAGTTGGAGAAGCTTCAAAGAGCTAGTCGTTGCGGATTCTACTACGGAAGCAGAGTACATTGCAACATCAGAAGCTGCAAAGGAAGCAGCATGGATAAGGCAATTCATTGAGGGACTAAGAGTAGTGCCCAATGCCGAAGATCCTATCACCCTTTATTATGATAACAATGGTGCTGTCTTTCAGGCTAAGGGCCGAAGTCTAGTATTAAATCTAGACATGTACCTAGAAAATATCATGTAATCCGGGATTTCATTGATTGGAAGGAAATAGCGATTTGTAAAGTTGGGACAGATGATAATGTGGCTGGTCCCTTAACCAAACCTTTGTCGCAAGTTAAGCATGATTCTCATGCTCGTTCTATGGGTCTTAAATGTTTACCCAATGTGTAATCGATTATATGATATGAAATGAAAAGTTGTTTTGGTGTTCATATAAGATAATCTCATTCATCATTTAAGTTTTAATTTAAAACTTGTTTCGTTATACTTTGTTAAATGCAAACAGGATTGTGTGACAATAATTTGAACCCTATTAAAGTGAACTGGATTAATTTAGTAGTGCCCCTAGTCACTTGTATGAGGTGACGTCTCGAAGTGATTAGATTGTGATGCGATTGATGGTGAGTACTAATACCATAGAGTCATAAGGGATGACTAGTCGATCACATAGACAGACTGTAAGGTACACTCGTGTCGGGCAGTGACCGCTTATAGAGTTCTTTGCAATTCATTTTGAGCCTGGTCGTGGCAAGAGCTACTATATGAATTCTTATGAGTCGATTCTTAGACTAGAGACTGGTTGCTCTAAGGTGATGTAGTTTCAAAGTGACTTTGATTCATGCTCTACGATCTTCCGTAAAAGGGGGTCAAATGGGCATCTTTTGGGTCATAATGGACTATGTTAGCCGGAGAGAACAGTTGGATAGGAATTGTCCAACCCCTTATCGGGGTTATCTTAACTTTCAAGGCCACTTGAGGAGTAGTGAACTGGAAATGCGTGGCCACGGTCGGAAGGTATCTACGGTAGATAATTCCGGTCTATCAGTTACACTCCATATCGAGAAAACCACTATTGATATGATCACGTGCAAGTACGACCTGTAAGACACCTTGCATTGAGTGGGAGATGATGTAATAGGACAAGAGAATCGGTGATGCACACTTGTGAGGACAAGTGGGAGATTGTTGGAGTAAGTGTCCTCCACAATAGTGCGATCACATAAATGGTATAAATCATTGAAAAGTCTCTATTTAGAATATTTATGGGATGATTCTTCGTAATATAGTCAACTGGTCAACATTAATCAGTAATGATTGGCTTGCTAGAGTTTGACATTACCGTCGTATGACGGTGGTGACCAGATGATCCCTTTAGGTCACACCTATAGGACAACTCTCTTAATGGTAAAGGAAATGACTGTATAAGGATACGAGTCAGTTCAATCCTAGTTTGTGAAATGGATAAGGAAGGTTTTATAGTAAGATTATAAGTAAAGTTTTAAGTGAACGAAATGTCGTTGTTAAAACTTGGATGTTTATGAAACAATTAAAGAATGAATTGATATTACAAATGTTGTAATGTCTTGTATTATGGAAAATATTAACTAGATGTAAGTAATTAAAAATTACTACAAAGTTTATGAATAAAGGTTTAAATTAGTTAAACTAATTATATTCATAAAATCAAATATATGATCAATGTAATTGTTACGTATCAATTAATGTGAAGTGTGTCCATTTTTGTGAAATGGACCGTGTGAGACCGTGTGACACTCTAACACACACACATTTTGCACAACTTAACACATTATATGATAATGTGTTAAGTGGAGACATCTAGTTAATGCATAGGTTTGAATGGGGAACATTGTGTGTATTGAGGTGCCCATGTATTGGGCACCCTACCCAAACCTCACGGCCAACATCTAGAGAAGGACAAAAGGAGTTTTGTTCTTCTCAACTCATTCATTCTAATTCAATTTTAGGGTTTGCTAGTGTGAGAAAGAAAACTCTTGTTATTTCTCTCCCAAAACCGTGCCACCTTCATCTTCAAGTTAGATCCATTTCAAACAATATTATACTAAGAGTAGTGATAATATTAGTTGTAATAAACTAGTTTTTGTGTTTGATTCTAGCAAAATAAACACAAATATTGAGAGTAGTGTGTCTTGGTGCATCTCTATTGGAGGTCGTCTTCTTGAGGGCTCAAGGAGGATCATTTCCATACTACTAGCTCAAGAACAAGTGAACAAGGAGTCTTCACTTGTGCCCTAAAAACTGAGAAGTGCAATGTAAGAATGAAATTGTTTTTCCTTCTTAATTTCGATTTAAATAGTTATGCATGCATAAGTTCAGGAGTTATAAGATAAATCTAATAGTATGACTATAGCAAGGTTAAGAACCTAACAGTGAGGATGGCTGCTGAGATTGGTACGAAAAAAAGTGCAGTAGCGAGGGAAGTAAGGTTATTGGTAAGGATCATTGTCATCATAATGTTTTATGCATAAGGTGACATTTGTTATAAGTATTGATAACATTTTTAAAGTAGACAGAAAAATGATAGATTATAGGTCTGATATAATCTGTATAAAAAAGGGTAGACTGATAGGGTTACATTTTACCTTTCCCGTTGGTGACATTTGTGGACCTTTGACTATGAGAGCAGTTGGACATTTCTGAACCTTTTAATAACATGGTAACAATTTTTCGTAGTGACCAGTCGAACGTATTTAGGGATGTTGAGAAATGACATGTGGAGGTGACATCTGTTATTAGGGTTGGTAACAATCTGATACATGGTCATCATTAGGGGTGTGCAAAATCCGGTTCGGACCGTAAAAATTGACCGGACCGGAACCGCAATTGAAAAATACGGCTCGATCTCCGGTCCACCATTTTTTAAGATTTCGGGTTCCGGTCCGGACCGTTTTTTTTCCAGTCCGGACCGTTTTGGACTTGATTTTTATGTTTTTAAATTTTTTTCCTCGAAAATATATTAAAATCCGGTCCAAACCGGTCCAACCGGTCCATAATGTTCAAATTTCCGTCCATAATTTTACCAATTCATAATTTTGTCGGTCTATATTATTTAAATTCCTGTCCAACCGGTCCGGTCTTGGACCGGAATTTTACCGGTCCGGTTCTGGTCCGAAATTTTTATATTCCGGTCCGATCCCGGTCCATCATTTTTGCCTATTCCGGTTCTGGTCCAAACCGGTGCGGTCCGGTCTTGTACCGGTGCACAACCCTAGCGGCAGCGTTAAAGCGTGATGATGTTCAACCACATGTTATACTACCACCCATACACACTATGATGCGATTTTTGCACCCGGCGTTATGGTTAGAGCTATCCTGATTATCTTAGCAATTGCTGCATTTCATGACTATGAGATATGACAGATGGATGTGAAACCGCTTTCTTAAGCGGTTATTTGGAAGAGGAATTGTATATGATATAACCAGAAGATTTCACCGGTCCTAAAAATCTTAAGAAAGTTTGCAAGCTTAAGAGTTCCATTTATGGACTTAAGCAAGCTTTGAGGAGTTGGAATCATCGCTTTGACCAGGTGTCAAAAGAGAATGGTTTCAAACGTAGTGTCGAGGAACCATGCTTATACATCAAGTCAAATGAGAGTAAAATCGTGTTCCTTATTTTGTATGTAGATGACATACTTTTGATTGGAAATGACATTCACATGCTCGCTCTGGTTAAAGTATGGTTACATAACCATTTCCTGATGAAGGATCTAGGAGAGGCTCAGAAGATTGTTGGCATCTAGATTTATAAAGATAGGTTTGAAAGGATGTTAGCATTGAGTCAAGAGTCTTGTATTGATAAGATTCTTGAGAGATTCGGCATGACAAACTCCAAGAAGGGGTACCTTCCGATGGTTTATAGGGTGAATTTGAGTAAGACTCAGTCACCTTAAACACCGAAGAGATAGAGCGCATGAGTTGTATTCCTTATGCATCAACAATAGGATCGATCATGTATGTTATGATGTGCACACGTCCAGGCGTGGCATATGCACTTAGTATGACGAGTCAATATCAGCTTACTCAGTGTGAGAGTCACTAGATGGCCGTAAAGAACATTCTTAAGTACTTACGAAGGCCTAAAGATTGGGTCTTGGTATACGGGGAAAACACCAAGTTTTGTGCTAAGGGTTACAGAGATGCTAGTTTCCAGACAGATGGGGATGAGTCGAAGTCTCAATCCGGATTCGTTTTTACTCTAAATGGTGCAGCGGTCAGTTAGAAGAGTTCTAAACAATTAGTGACAGTACATTATACAACCGAATCCGAGTACATTGCAGCTTCTGAAGCTGCAAAGGAAGCTATATAGATGCGATAATTCTTACAAGGACTAAAGGTAGATCCTAGTTCGAATGAATCAATTACCCTTTATTGTGATAATAGTGGGGCCATCTTCCAGGCTAAGAAGCCTATGTCTAGTAACAAATCGAAACATGTACTCAGGAAGGCTCACTTGATACAAGATTATGTAGAGCAAAAGAAGATAGTGCTATGCAAGATAGGGACGGATGACAATATTGTGGATCCTCTCACAAAAACATTACGGTAAACTAAGCACGAAGGGCATATAATCTCTTGGGGATAAAACGTGTTCCTCAGTTGTATTAGTTATTTATGGATTGGATAATGTATCTTTTTCATATATTAATAAAATTCATCGAATTAATATACTCTTTTTTATGTGGATTGTATGACAATATTGAACAACACAAAGTGAACTGAAATACATTATATTTGTTATGTCCGATAATCATCAAATTGAGTTGATAACTCAAGTGATTATATTGTGGATTGGTTAATGGTAGGTTCAAATAGCCATAAGGTCCAAGGTTGATTGATCAATAACATATGCAAGCTATATGATACCTTGTAGGACACGGTGACCACTAAATAGAGTCCTAAATGTATAGACATTTGGAGCCTGATCGTGGATAAGATTTCCATCGTATTGCTAGAGTTGATTCTTTTGACTATCGACTGTCTATTGAGATAAAGGCAGTTTTGTGCGACTTTGGTTTCTATCTCATGGTCATTCCGTAACTGAGGCTGAGTAGACATTTTCTGAGTCATTTCATACTGAGCTTTCATCTCTAGGATTCGAGTTAAGGGAAATATGTTGGAAATGAAATTCCAGATTTTATACTCATATCTAATGTGAGTTTTGTTTCTTTAAGTTTAGGTTTAAAACTTAATATGATCTTATGCATGCATGGTGATTACATAAGGTGGATGAAAGTCCATACAATGGTTTTAGAAGGCTTATACTCAATAATCACCTATTATGTGAGTCTTCAATAACCGAAATACCCTTATAACGATCTATCAAAAATCGTCTCTAAAAGATGCGTATCAAGGACCCGATCTCAAACTAAGACTATTTTTGTTACTAGAAAATAGAGTTAGTATACTAGAAATATTAATAGTATTACCCTTAATATTATTAGTATTGGAAATAATGTTTACTTAGAAAAGCTAATTTTCTTAGTATTACTAGCATAAATGAGGTTGTAGTATGAGGGGAGTGTAAGCATCCAAGAAGACAACTAGTATATAGAATGGAATGTGTAGTGTGTATTTAAGGAGCAAAAATGAGGATGTTGCTCACTCTTGCCCGGCTATCACAAGCCAACAATGGCCTAAGCATGCCTCTCTTTCTCTTACACAAAGGCAAGAATATGCCTTACACATTCCTTACACTCTTACACACCTATTTATCACTTACACACCCAATCATTTTGCACACACAACCTCCACATACACTCTATACTACACGGCTGAAATGGGGTTAATTTTAACCCCATTTATCTTTGTTAATTGTGTTAATTTGTAACATGTCACACATGCCCATAACACATGACCCAATTTGTTAATTATGCAATTTTAACTCTTTTAAATTCATAATTCACAATTTTATAACATTTAGATAATACTACTAGTAATTCGAAATTACTACTTTTATATAAATGTAATATCATAATTTTAATTACAACTCTTTGTAATTTTATGATCAACCGTGTTAATTCTCAATTTAATCAACGAATAAATAAAAACTGAGTAATAAAAACGATTTTATTACTTTGACCATTATTATTACAATCCCATTATAAAATATTAGTCATGTAAAAATTATTTCCTAATTTCTAGTTATTAATTAATTCGTATCCAATACGATATTAATTAATTATTCCAATTGAGACGGAATTCCCTAAAGATATGACTTTAAGGGATCAACTAATCACCACCATCATATGACGATAATGTCAAACTCTAGACAGCCAATCATTATCGGTAATGTTGATCAGTCGACATTAAAAGAGTAACATTCCCAGTTGTGTTTCATTCAAATGAGTTTTAATTATGTCAACGCACTATTGTATAGGACACTTCCTCCAACAATCTCCCACTTGTCCGAGACAAGTTTGCGTTACCGATTCTCTTGCCCTATTACTATCTCCCACTCAATGCAAGGCGTCATCTTTGGTCGTGCCCGCAATTGATTTTTCTAAAGTGGTTTTTCTCGATCTGGAGTTATAACTACTGACCGGAATTATCTACCATAGATACCTTACGAGCGTGGCCATGCATTTCTAGTTATTTTTCTCCTCGAGTGGCCTAGAGATATTTCTCAACCCTGACAAGGGGTGGACAATTCCTAATCGACCTATTCCTTTCGGCTGGCCACAACCCATCATAACCCAAAATATGTCCTTGAAACCCCAGTTACGAAGGTGTTAGGACATAAATCAATATTAATCTGAAAACTATGCCACCATAAATTTTATCCACTATTTTAGAAAAAATTTATGACACGGGAAAATTTTTCCCGTGGCAAAAAGTCAATTGCGCCACAATGTAGGTTACAGTCGTGGCTACTAATCAGTTTTGCCACGAACAATGTCACACCTATGGCAAATATATATTTATAATTCATTTTTTGTTAAATTTATAATATTGAATAACATTATTTAGAGACCGCATCACATTTAAAGAGAAAATATGTCCAATTAAATAATTAACTTATTAACACCTACCATTGAGAAATCTGAAACTAATATATTGTTAAATAAGCTTTTCATTAGAAAATTGATTTACAACTTTATTTCTAAAATATTTCTACAAGAACTTGAATTTGAGATGTTAAATTGGAAAAAATTGGGGAAGTTTTTAAGGAGAAAAAAAAAGACAATTAGATTTAAAATATGATTAAATAAAAAAAAAGTAGTCTAAAAAATTAAATTCAAAATGATTTCCAACAAACCATTGAATAAATGGAAAAAAACATATTGATAAAATAACCGATATAAAAAAATCAATACAGAAAAACATTTTAATTATTGAGAATGAGCGTATCACACCGAAAAGTAAAATGGAAATTAAAATAATAAATTAACATGTGTAAATAATGTGAAATTTTGTTGACAAAAAGAAATATCAAGAATAATGAAAAGAAATCAATTTAGAAAAAACAAAAATTTATACGATATTTTCTGTGTTTTTTGGCAAAAACTGATTATTTTCGAGTTAATAATGTCTTGGTCATTTATTTTAGTATTAAAACTCGGTCATTGATACCCATATGTAATAATTATTCAAAAGTGATCATTACTTAGCAAAAAGTGATTAAACTTTTTTTCGTTAGAAATACGACGATCTTACAAATAGTATTTGTGTGGAAAAATATATGAAAAAATGGATAAAAGAAAAATAAAATAAAAATGCCGACAAATGAAAAAAAAATAATAATAAAAATGTATTATGCAAAAAAAATATATGGAAAATGTGATTAAATAGTTTGGAGAAAATGGTTTTGTTGGCTCGGGCATCATTAGTCGGGAGGTCAACATTGAAAACTCGAGTAATTTGAGAAAAATAATATTTTATTAGCAAAAATATGAAAATCATTTAATATTTTTTCGCAAAAATAATAGTGAAGGTAATTTAGAAAAAAAGGAATATAATTTAAAAGGTTTTAAAGTGTTAACTATATCAACAAGCTTAAGTTTCATTTTCGGTAGCTCATCATAAGAACTCCACAGTTAAGCGTGCTCAGGTGAGAGTAGCCTTGGGATGAGTGACCTCCTGGGGGAGGATATACGATTCGCAAAAGTGAATGACTTGTGATTGTAATTAGTAACGAGTTGAGATAACTAACCAAGCAAGGATTAAAACTTGACAAAATTCCATATGTAACCAAATGTGTTTGGTAGTGTGGTGGTTGCTCACCTCTTCTCTTAACCCTGAGGTGAGGGGTTCGTTTCCTACCCATGGGAATGGAGCAACTCTTTGGCAAGCCACGTTTACCTCTTCGTGAGAGAGCTCGCGGCGAGGGGATTATACACCGTTGTCGACAAGGTGAACACCTCGGTTTAGACCAAAAAAAAAAGATTTCATATGTGAAAATATTTTCATTATAATTAAAAAATAATATATTACATTTTCTTTATTTATTTTTTATTTTTTTGTTTGTCACGGGAATAATTATGGCCACGAGAATTAATTTTTGGTCACGGGAATTATTAGCCAGATGAGAATTTGTGGCTAAAAATATAATTTTAGCCACGTTCTTGTTTTTCCCGTGGCTATCTGTTAGCCACGGCCACTTGGGCCACGGAAGGTATTTCCGCGACAAAGAGCTTTAGCCACGGGAAATTAGTACTTGCGCCACAAATTTAGTCGTGGCCCAAGTGCTTAATTGTAGTAGTGTACACATTCCTTACACTCTTACACACCTATTTAACGCTTACACACACAATCATTTTGCACACACAACCTCCACATACACTCTATACTACACGGCTGAAATGGGGTTAAATTTGACCCCATTTTATCTTTGTTAACTGTGTTAATTTGTAACATGTCACACATGTCCCATAACACATGACCCAATTTGTTAATTATGCAATTTTAACTCTTTAAAATTCATAATTCACAATTTTATAACATTTAAATAATACTACTAGTAATTCGAAATTACTACCTTTATATAAATGTAATATCATAATTTTAATTACAACTCTTTGTAATTTTATGATCAACCGTGTTAATTCTCAATTTAATCGTTTCCTAAACGAATAAATAAAAACCGAGTAATAAAAACGATTTTATTACTTTGACCATTATTATTACAATCCCATTATAAAATATTAGTCATGTAAATATTATTTCCAAATTTCTAGTTATTAATTAATTCGTATCCAATACGGTATTAATTAATTATTCCAATTGAGACGGAATTCCCTAAAGATATGACCTTAAGGGATCAACTGATCACCACCATCATATGACGATAATGTCAAACTCTAGACAGCCAATCATTATCGGTAAATGTTGATCAGTCGACTTTAAAAGAGTAACACTCCCAGTTGTGTTTCATTCAAATCATTTTTAATTATGTCAACACACTAATGTCGAGGACACTTCGTCCAATAATCTCTCACTTGTCCGAGACAAGTATGTGTTACCAATTCTCTTGCCCTATTACTATCTCACACTCAATGCATGGCGTCCTCTCAGGTCGTGCCTGCAATTGATTTAAATCTAGAGTGGTTTATCTCGATCTAGAGTTATAACTACTGACCGGATTTATCTACCATAGATACCTTCCGAGCGTGGCCACACATTTCTAGTTATTATTCTCCTCGAGTGGCCTAGAGATATTTCTCAACCCTGACACGGGGTGGACAATTCCTAATCGACTTTTTCCTTCCGGCTGGCCACAGCCCATCATAACCCAAAATATGTCCTTATAAACCCCAGTTAAGGCGTTAGGGCATAAATCAAAGTTAATCTGAAAACTATGCTACCTCAGAGAACAGTCATTAGTCCAAGAACTGACTCATGTAAAACACGATAGATGCTCCTGCCACGACCAGGCAGTCTTTTAATAAGAGTATGTCAGAGGTCTATCAGCGGTCATTAGCCCGACAAATGTTTCTTAACATGTCTATGCCTAGGTGATTGACTAGTGATCCCGTATGACTCTATGGCAATTGAACTCACCATCAATCGCATCACACATCTGATTGCATTGAAACGTCACCTCACTTAAGCAACTAGGGGCAAGGTCATGATAATTCAATTCACTTTAATGGTGTTCAATATGGTCTTACCATCCCATTTGAATATGACATGACCTGGGGGTGAGTTATAAATAACTCAAATGATGAATGCATTATCACATATGCAAAATTGATGCCATATCAATTACTACATAATCTATAATTCATACTTGTATAGTATTACATCTCAACTCAATTGAAATGACATGATTTATCATGTTAAGCCTATAAGAAGGCCTTTGGTTAGTAAGCCTTAAAAACTTTTGTGCTTCACATAACCTTACTATAATTTCCCATGGTTATGCATAATCTCGTTATGCTAACCTCACGAGTACGTGTCTTGATCCATATCTAGACACAAGCTTTCTAACAATAGAATAGCTCCCACTGTTTTCACAGTTTCTGAGAGACTTTTCCCTCTATTATATCTCATAGATATAAGTGTACTCATATTTGTTGAATACCTTCATTGTTCTACTGTCTAGAATAATTCTAACAGATTTCTTCCTTTATGATTGTAGTCAAAATGGTTCTCTAACCATCTATATGTGTTTTGAACATGGTATTTTGCAACTCTTTGCTCATTAAACCAATTAAATATCCAAACATTTAGCTTCATCCTTTATGTACCTATTCAGTAGTATTTGATGAACTATATGGCTACACATAGATATTTCTCTCCAAATTCGATTTGTAACATTTCGTCATACTCCAAGTATACGAAGTTTGATAATGGTAATACATCTTAGCGTAAAGAATTGATCCTGCAGCGGAAGCATGTGGATTCAATTTCTATAGTTCAAAACATTTGAACTTACCCTTATTCTTATCGACATAAGAATATGTACTTATACGCTAATATCCATTAATAGGATATCCTAGTGATCTATTTATTCCTTTTGCAAATCTTTATCATTCATAATGATCTTTATCATTTATAATGATCAACATGTCACATTCATGTAAGACTAGAGACATAACTTTACTCTAACTAAACTTCATGTATAAACATAACTTCTTGACTTTCAAGAAAATGCTTATCACGTGATCAAAATAAAGAATTCAACCTTTTGACATTTCCTTTTTAGGATAGTTGCGATTTTACAAAGCTCATACTCGATGACTTTTAAAATCCAACATGTCAAAATATTTGAACTCGAAGCCATGTTATTGCGTGGAAAACTCTTTGCCACCAATTTATCTAATTCAATTCTTGTCATCCTTTCTTAGGATAGTTGTGATTTTCAAAACTCATCGTAGAAGATTTTAAAATCCAACAACATTATTTGATCCGATTTAATACAGATCCGTTGTTGCGTGCGAAACCCTTTCCACCAATCAACTGAGCTATTTCGAATTCAGGTAGAGTCGAAACTAAATAAAGCATTTATACAAGTTACATGTTCGTTGCACTAAGAAGGCAACACATTACACTCGTCAACTTAATTTTCGAATGAAATTTCCACTTATCTCAACTAGGAAGAACGTTTTCCTATTGCATCATACTTAAATTGTGGCTCTATAATAATTTCTCCCACTCTGTCTAAAAGAAATAATCCTCCTTTCTTTTTAGACAGCATCATGAACCACAAACCTTTTGTTCTCAGGATCATATAGGAAAAATTTGTCATTCGAAATAGGCTACAACTTAGGCACCTTGCCTATTCATATCTCATATGACTTGTATGCCCATGCTTTATAACATAGCGGAAAAATAAATGCTCGACAAAATCGGAATAAAAAATAACTCCCACTCAATTGTAAAGATTTAATCATATCTCATATGATTCTATATTACTTTCTCGCGCACTTTATGAACGTGCTTACGAAAGTAAACTTGTGATACTTTATCACAATCTATTTGGTGTAAATTACTAGGCTTAATTAGATCATTATCTAATTTCAAGAACATCTTCTTGAGCCAATGCACAACATTCTCAACGTGAATTTCTTGCGCGTTAATTTCCTCAATCGAAGAATTAAAATATCTTTCAAGATTTGAAATTTCACTCACCTACACACCTTAAAATGTTTATAGGGTGAATGACTTGCTTTGAATGAAAGATTCGCATAACCCATGAGATTCCTAACCTCAAATGCGACTTTCAATCGAGAAATGATGGAAAAATTTGGGGCACCAACTAGAGTTTTAGGGTACATATGACATTTCCACCTTAGTTTTGGAATATAATTACCTTGATTCGTATGGCCTAACCATGAACCAATTCGTGGTAACATTGAGTACAACATTTGTTTCAATTGCGTAATGGTAAAACTCTTACCTTTTATGCAAAACTCAAATTTTATTTAGAGATGATGTACATAATAACTATTATTTGTGTATTACTCTAAATCCAAAACTTGGTAAAGCACAATATAACATGTATATGTCTTACGGATGAATTGGAAACTACCTTAGTTCCATTCATGTTTATCATTCTTGGCAAATCGTCATACGATTTTCTTCACGTTAGGACGATAGGATTCACAAGAACCCTCGGATTGTGTTATTAACACATCCTCCTCTAAATACCCATTTAGATTAGCGGGTTTTGTCATTCCTTTATCATATTTCAATCACATGAAAATGGAATTACTAACATGATTCACCAATTTGCACTCATATACAAATAATGTCGAATGAAAACTCAATGTCACAAGTATTACTTAAGAAATATGTTGAAGTCATACTCCCAACATCCTTAGACTTTACAATTTGGAGTAGTTTCTAACTTCGTGTCTTACACGATTTTCTCTCAACCTCGTTCTATTCTTAACTACTTAAGAAAGATTTGGTCTTCCCATAGCTCCCACTCACTTCAAGAATTATTACTTGAAGAAGACCTTTTCTTCAATTAATTTCAAATTAATTCCTCATAGGAGTTAATATCTATGAAGTGAGGTGGTATTGGTTATAATGATTTTCTCAAATCAATTTACCAATTTATATTAACTTCGTCATGTTCTTAACCCTTAAGTTTTAGACGATAAGTTATTAAATTGAGCAATAAGACTTTAGAACCATGTTTGAATAGAAGATTTAATCAACACTTTTTGACTAGGATCACTTTTATTTAAGTTTCTTTATAAGAATTCATAATGGTTTAATAGGAATTTTAAGATGTTAATCTTATGTTTGCATAGGACCTTCCTGTCAAATTCTATGGAATAGAATAATTCCTACGGACCTTGTCCATAACCAAAGAAACGGTTTTATGTGAGGAGAAAGAGATTCTATTTGTCGATATAGCATAAGATGTTTAGCGGAGATATTGGTTACAATCGAATGATATTATATAGGAGTAAAAATAAATAGTTATAAAACAACAAATTAAGGAAAAACAAACATCCATCATTTTGATTCAACTTGTAAATATTTTAACAAGTTAAAACATCTATAAAACGACCTCTATCCAATTTTATAAATGATTCCAAGACCCAAACCCATACCACCAAAATCGTGAACCACTGGAACTCCGACCCAATGATATGGTTTGGTGGGTTAAAATTTTAACCGGTTCTACATTAGAACTCTTGGTTGATGAAAAATCGTTATTTATTCATCTTAGCCCGGAAACATTGACCACTGGTCCTCTACACTTCCGTTGAGTACAAACCAAATTTCAAATGCATCGAGATGCGATCCGCCCACTGGACTGAATCCACCTCATCGCCCCACTTATCCTACGTAATGGGGTTCGTACTGCCCACTGGACTAGCACCACCCCACGAAATAGAACCTCATGGGTTCTACTATTTGGTAAGGTTAATTCTCAATTGTTTTTGTTTAATATAGAGGTCTTGTCAATTTATTATCTATCTCCTTTAAGCAAATTAAATCGGTGAACTCGATAATTATAATTGACACGTTCGTTTTTAACGATTTAAACTAATATGCATGTTCATGGCGATTTGGCTATGCATGCAAACATATAAATAATGCAAAAATAAAAGCAATAAAGCAATAAAATCCTAGTATGGCTTTCCTAGTAAAAGTAAAACTAATTAATTATTAAAAATTCGGAAACCAACTCCATGGTCCCTTGAACTTCATTGGCACGCCATCCAAGAAAACACCGTCTTGTTGGAACTCCTTTCCGTATGGCACCGTCTTTTGGATCTCCGGAATTACAATAAAATAATACAACTACTCTATTGTAAAATGAAATTTAAATTAAATTACAAACCCGTGATACGAGATCACATAAATTACAACCGAATCAATATTCCCTTTCATTACGGGTAATATTGATTAAAACTAAGACCATACAAAGAAAATTACATAATTCCAAATTATATAAATAACATTCAAATATGACATTCACATTAAATAAAATGAAATAATAAAATATGTATGCACATGCTCAAATTTTAACGCCAAATCGCCTTATGGGAGCAAATATCTCATATTTGTTTACGGTTTTTACAGATATGCGCGACTTTAACTATTAAAATCATCAAAATTACATAAATCCCATTTATGTCCAAGCTAATCATCCTAACTTACTTTAGGAATCAATGTTTAGTCTCTACTAATGTTTGATCATGATTTAACTTGATTTTGCATTATTGTTCATAAATTACTTGTATATACGGGAAAATAAACAAAATATGGCCAAATGAGTCAATAAAATTCGAAATTTAAAATTCAAAAATTTTAAACTTTCTGGATATTTTCTAAAAATTCAGAAATTATTAAACTGGTCTTATGCAAATATATATAGTTTATTTCTTGAATAAATCGTATAATAGGCGTTTTTATGGTTAAAAATCCGATTTAAATTATAAAAAGTTGCAATAAATTGCCATAAATTTTTAGTCATCCTAAGATATATATTAGAATCTGGAAATGACCAAAAACTATAGACCATACTCGAAATTTTTTTTTATGACTCATAAATTACGATTATTAACTATTTAACTCATAAAATTAATAAACATAAAAACATAAACTTTTTTATATCCAACTTTTAGATCTGATGTTCGTATTATATAGGATATCGATGGGAAACTTTTATGCCATTATCATAAGATTAACTATTTTTAACACAATAAGTCATTATTTAGCCGATTTTAACTATTAAAATCATAAATCATGCATCACTTGAGAATAAATTCTCAAAAATTATATACATTCTGTAAATATTGCATGTGACATTGTGTAAACTTTTTATGGCAAAATTCCAACTATAACTATTAAAGTCGAATTTGAGTCACTATTAATGCGATTTTTACTATAAAAATCATTAATCATGCAAAAAGAGTCCAATAAGTCCGAAAATTTATACAGGTACTTTATATATTGCATGTGACTTCTCATAAAATTTTTAAGATTAGATTCGAAATACAACCTCCTATACCCATTTTAACTCATATTATGACTATTTATCTCATAAAATTCATAATCCATGCATAATAACTCCATTTGTTAACGAAATTTGTAAACAATATGTAAAATAAGTATGTGAGAACATATCAAAAAATCTCGGCCAGAAACTATGTTTAACTATTTTTCCCATTAATTGTTGTTTAAAACCGATTTAAACTACAAAATATACAAATAAATATAAATATGAACAATAAAAATCCATAAAATTATTTTGATGTCCTAAAACCATTTTAGAATCAGAAACTTTAACATGCAAAGTTATTTTGTGATTTATCATAATAAATACAACAATTTCGAAATATGTATGTTAATCCGTTTAACATAAAACATGAATCCGATCATGCATGCAACAACCGTAATGCTCTGATACCACTTGTTGGAAATGAAATTCAAGATTTTATACTCATATCTAATGTGAGTTTTGCTTCTTTAAGTTTAGGTTTAAAACTTAATATGATCTTATGCATGCATGGTGATTACATAAGGTGGATGAAAGTCCTTACAATGGTTTTAGAAGGTTTATACTCAATAATCACCTATTATGTGAGTCTTCAATAATCGAAATACCCTTATAACGATCTAACAATAATCGTCTCCAAAATATACGTATCAAGGACTCGATCTCAAACTAAGACTATTTTTGTTACTAGAAAATCAATATATATACTTAAAAGACAAACTTTTCGAGCCATATTATTGGTTTAAGTTTTGTGAATTATTTATATTATAAAATATAGAGTCCAAATTTTGCATACTACTTAATTGAAATAAATTAATGAAAAAATATAAAAGATTAAGAAAAAAAGGTATGTAGATTAAATTATATAACTTGATGGTTACACATCTCTATGTATATCAAAGAATAACAGAAAAGTTTTCTATAAATTCAAACAAATATTTTACTTTTACGTATTCATATATTTTGTCTATATTGTGTTTGATTATTGTGTTCTATAGTTTATTGTTTCAGTTTCTTCGCAAATATATATCGTTTGCCAGTTTAACATACTTATAAGTTCAGTTTAATTTGAATTTTTATGTACATAATTCATACGTGGAGCAACTTCAAATAGTTATATTTAGAAAGGTAATTGTTTAATATTTTCCTATGTTTTTATTAATAATTTTATTAATAATTCTATTAATTCTGGAGGTAATAACCGGTTGAATTTTAGTTTCATAAAGTTGCATGAATTATACCTTACGTTGATATGTAGGATCGTGCAGAGTCGTTTTATTTAAAAAAGGGCCGGCTAGCCAAGTTTGGATTTGAATGTATTTTAATATAAGACTTGACTCGTGTAACGCCATGCTAATATAAGTAATGTTCTAAGTATTGTTTGAATTATCGAAATTGAATCAGATCTTGTATTCGTAAACCATGGATTTTGATTTGTTCATGTTGAGGATAATGTCACTAGATAGGCAAAGAAAAATACATGAGCATATTGGAGCCACATAAATTTTCTGGAACTTACGTAAGTTTAGTATCGAATACCATGCGTAGGTTTAAGCCACAAAAATCACATACTGTATAATTATTAAATAATTCACAAAATTTGAACCAATCATATCACTTGAAAAGTTCATTTAAGTTTTTGAGCAATTTTAATGGCTACAATTTTTGCATAATTTTATACTAAAAAGCTATGTGGAACGGTTATTATGGAGGATTGTAATCTTAGTTGAGTTCTTATATTTTTTGGATGCAATTTAAAAATAAGCATAGAAAAATCTATATATAAATTTTGATGATATACTAAGCCCTTAAAAATACTATATATTATTAAAGTAATACGAGTTTCAAAATACGAGCATAAATAATACGAGTTAATGTAAATAGAATACAATTTTAAAAGGATCACGAACTTGAATATACAATCACACAAGAATACGACCTATTAAGATGAGAATACGAGCTAATGTAAAAAGAATACGCAAACCCGAGTTAGTTTCAAAATACGAGCATAAATAATACGAGTTAATGTAAATAGAATACAATTTTAAAAGGATCACGAACTTGAATATACAAGCACACAAGAATACGACCTATTAAGATGAGAATACGAGCTAATGTAAAAAGAATATGCAAACGCGAGTTAATTGAAACAGTTCTCGAGCTAAAAAAAAAGAATCAGATTTGCGAGATGTTAAATTTGATGATAAGCACTTAAGTATACAAGGTATAATTTTAAAAAATACGAGCTACAGAATACGAATACATTAGAATACTAATGTAAAAAATAAGAGTTTAAGAGAATCAAGAACAAAAAAATACGATCACAGAAGAATGCGAGCGATTAACCTAAGAATACGAGCTAATATAAAAAGAGTACGAGTTATTAAACTAAGAATACGAGTTAATGTAAAAACAATACGAACTATTAAGATAAGACAAGCTTTAAAATACGAGCACAAATGAATACGAGCTAATGAAAAAATAATACAAGCTATTAAGATAAGACGAGCTTCAAAATATGAGCACAAAGGAATACAAATACGAGATTAAAGGATCACGAACTTAAATATACGAGCACATAAGAATACGACCTATGAAGATGAGAATATGAACTAATATAAATAGAATACGAAAACACGAGCTAATTGAAACACTTCTCGACCTAAAAAATAGAACTAGATTTGCGAGACGTCAAAGTTCTTGATATATTAAGCACTTAAAATGACGAGGTATAATTAGAACAATACGAGCTAAAAAATACGAATATATAAAAAATCCGAGAAATGTAAAAAGAATAAGAACTTAAGAGTATCACGAACTAAAAAACACGAGCACATAAGAGCGCGAGCTATTTACCTAAAAATACGAGCTAATGGAGCTATTAAGCTAAGAATACGAGCTAATGTAAAAAAAATACAAGCTATTAAGATAAGAATACAGGCTAATGTAAAAAAAAATACAAGCATAAAAGAGGATAACGAACTTAAAAATATGAGCATATAAGAATATTAGCTAATATTAAAAGAATACGAGCTAATGAAGAAGAATACGGGCCTAATAAGATAAGAATACGAGCTATTAAGATAAGTATACGAGCTAATAAGATAAGAATACGAGCTATTAAGATAATTATACAAGTTAGTGTTAAAAAATACGAGTTCCAACTATCTTAATATACTAGAAATATTGGATAAAAAATTCTTTCAAACCGATGCTCAAATGAAAACTATACGAGTTATTATAAAATATATGTGCTTAGAAATTATTTTGACACTTATGCGTAATATACAAGTGTCTTTCCAAGACTATTGAATTAGAGGTACATGTTTCCGTTTCCATTGAATTTTTATGAGTTTCAATGTTCCATGTTGTTCCATTGATGATGATATATTTGATGTTTCATTTGGCATTGAAAATAATTGTGCTTGAATTATTCTCTATATATGCCTATTCCACTAAGTATTTTTAAGAGATTAACTGTTACGGTTATTATTTTAAAACCATGTCAAGATATTACCCGGGCAACGCCCGGGCATGAAATCTAGTAGAGTGAGTATACTAGAAATATTAATAATATTACCCTTAATGTTATTAGTATTGGAAATAATGCTTACTTAGAAAAGCTAATTTTCTTAGTATTACTAGCATAAATGAGGTTGTAGTATGAGGGGAGTGTAAGCATCCAAGAAGACAACTAGTATATAGAATGGAATGTGTAGTGTGTATTTAAGGAGCAAAAATGAGGATGTTGCTCACTCTTGGCCGACTATCACAAGCCAACAATGGCCTATGCATGCCTCTCTTTCTCTTACACAAAGGCAAGAATATGCCATACACATTCCGTACACTCTTACACACCTATTTATCACTTACACACACAATCATTTTGCACACACAACCTCCACATACACTCTATACTACACGGCTGAAATGGGGTTAATTTTGACTCCATTTTATCTTTGTTAATTGTGTTAATTTGTAACATGTCACACATGCCCATAACACATGACCCAATTTGTTAATTATGCAATTTTAACTCTTTAAAATCATAATTCACAATTTTATAACATTTAAATAATACTACTAGTAATTCGAAATTACTACCTTTATATAAATGTAATATCATAATTTTAATTACAACTCTTTGTAATTTTATGATCAACCGTGTTAATTCTCAATTCAATCGTTTCCTAAACGAATAAATAAAAACCGAGTAATAAAAACGATTTTATTACTTTGACCATTATTATTACAATCCCATTATAAAATATTAGTCATGTAAAAATTATTTCCTAATTTCTAGTTATTAATTAATTCGTATCCAATACGATATTAATTAATTATTCCAATTGAGACGGAATTCCCTAAAGATATGACCTTAAGGGATCAACTGATCACCACCATCATATGACGATAATGTCAAACTCTAGACAACCAATCATTATCGGTAAATGTTGATCAGTCGACTTTAAAAGAGTAACACTCCCAGTTGTGTTTCATTCAAATGATTTTTAATTATGTCAACACACTATTGTCGATGACACTTCCTCCAACAAAATATCCAGCCTTTATCATGTAATTTTTGTCTCAGGGCCACTTGAGGAATAGTGACTGAAATGCATGACCATGCTCGAATGCTATATATGGTAGATACATTTGTATATCAGTATTGTTACTCTCTAGTCGGGGAAACCACTCTTGATACTAATCACTTGTGAGATAAGACCGTGTGAAGTACGACTTTGCAAATATTCTTCCATTGAGTGGGATAATTTATGGATATGAGAATCAGTAATCGCACACACACGTGTAAGACAGTGGGAGATTATTGGAACATGTGTTCTCCACAGTTAGTGTAACATCCCTTATTTTCGTAAACCTTATTTTAAATTAATTAAAGTATTTTTCGAAATTTAATAATATTTTATTTGAATTCGCAAACTTATATTTTGGGAATATTGTGTAAATTCCGTCGTAAGATTTATTTAATCTTGGGATGAAATATAATTCCCTTGGCATTTTCGTAACAAGTATTCCCGAACATTTTATTTAAACCCGTCTAATTTCACTTGTATTTAAAAGAAAATAGAGGAAAGAAGTTTCCTAGCCCTTTCCGTACCACCTTCTTTCTTGTTCTCCAAGTGAGAAAATGAGAAATAGTAAACATAATTCTCATCTTAAATAAAATCTCTATTTCACAAATCCTCTCATAGAATCTTCATTCCTTAACGGAATTTAGCGATTCTTGCGCCTATAGACTCGTGAGATCGTCCCCGTCATTTTAAGGTAATCAAATTCATGTTTCGGTCTGACTGATTTCCGGGCTGTTTTTCCCCATTTCGGAATTCGTGTCATGTATGGTGTTTTTGTGGTTTTAGGTGGTGCTTGTGATAACCCGGAAGAGGACTTGGTGATTGTTGAAGAAGAGATTGAGGATTTTGCTAAGTAAAGGTGACAATAATGAGAAACTCGGCCTATGTCATATATTAGCATGCTATATAATTTTATCGTGTTTGTAGGAATTTAGTGAAGTTAATGGTTATGATGAACTATAAGGATGTTAGTAATCTGATTAATATGTTGATTTCATGCTTAATTTCACATGTTGGATGTTCATTTTGTATAAACATAAGATGGGTGGAAATATGATGAGATTGGATTAATGATTATGAAAGTGTTGTTTAGATTGATTAAGTTATGTTTCATATGATTGGGAATGAGTAATACATTTGGGTATGTTGATTTTATGATTGGAATTAAGGTTTGGGGGTATTTCTATGGTTTTTGCATGAATTGGAATGTCGCGAGTAGAATTTTCTACATACAAGGACTCTGAGCCGGTCAGCCTACATGCAGCCGGTCGACAAGCTTAGAGCCCTATGTGTGTTAGGTGAATTTCTTGAGAAGGGGTCCTGAGCCGGTCCACAGGCCTAGAGTACTATGGGGTCCTGAGCCGGTAGACAGGCAGCCGGTCGACAGGCTTAGAGGCCTATGTATTGATATGTGAATTTGTTGAGTGAGACTCTTAGCCGGTCCACAAGCAGCCGGTCGACAGGCTTAGAGCCCCTCTTCTTTCTTTTGTCAGATTTTGGTAATATGGGCAGGACTTCCAGCCGGCTGACAGGCAGCCGGTAGGCCTGGACCGGCTGAGAGCCCATGTTGTCTCTAAAGTCATTTGTAACTTTGGTTTTATGATTCGGATTCCGTTAATTCTTCTTCTGTATGCCTTGTATGCTTGTTTGAAGTCCACACTAAAATCATTTGTATCTTTTGATTCACATGTCGGATTCCATTAATTCTCTTCCCGTATGGTTTGTATGCGTGTTTCTGGTCCAAGAGCCTTGGACGACACTTATGTCGGGTTCGCAAATTGATTCGAGGAGAAAGACCCCCCCCCCCCCCCCCCCGACAGGGCAACTGAAAAGGAGACCGACGCTCGCCTCGAAATAGTTTCCGAAGTTGACTGGGTGTTGAACGGATGTTTAGAATTGATATATATATGTATATATGTATGTATATATGTATATATATATGTATATATGTATATACATATGTATATATGTACATACATATGTATATATGTACATATGTATATACATATGTACATATGTATATACATATGTATATATATGTATATATGTATATATTGAGGTCAAACCGTAGTCATACTAGTTTACCATAATAATGTAGTCTTACTAATTATTTTACATTTTAATCTCATATTAATATGTTGATCTTATGCATGCAATAAAATTTGCGGAAAAATAACGAAAAGGGTCTTACAACCGGTCCGAAATAGTGCTAGGACGATCCTCCACGGAGCAACCAAATTAGCTTGCCTCCTTTACGTTGCACCCAAGACCTACCCTTAAACACCGAGACACGAACACGAGCTAGGTGATGGAAACGGTTGCCTTAAAACCGTGTACTAATAACAATATTAGTACACTAGAATACTACAATGAATGTAGTATAAATATTATGAGAATAATATTTTAGAGGATTTATTTTTATCTCTCACTAGAAATAAAATTGCATAAAGATTAAAAATGATATGTGATGGATCACATATATTTATAGACAAATAGGTTTGGTTTGGGTGGTGAGTGTGTCGTGTAAGTAAGAACAAAGGAAGGGATTTTAATCCCTTTTGCATGTTCACATGCACATAGTCAAGTCATGTCACATTTGACTTAAAATTATAAGATAAAATATCATATACAATATTATCTTATAGTGCCACTTACACGGTATACTCATACGTAAAATGGACCTTCATTTTACGTTTTATAATTCGCACAATTTGACTTATTACGTAACATCTTATGTGACATAATAATTGTATTAATTTAAAATATAAATTTATCATATAAATAATATTTCTAAATTAATTAAATCACATTTAACAAATCATTAAGTAATTCGAAATTACTGTCCCAACATATGGTTATCATAATAATCGTCGATACGATATATTAACAACGTTTGTTATAACCATGAACCGTTCATTATACTAATCTTGATATTTCTAAAATATCGTTTAATATTTGACAATTGACACATTTCAATTTCAAATATAAATCTTACTTTAAGATTCAACCTCTGACTTCCCGATATACGGTTTTAAGAAGATCAATCAATCTGTATCCTATACAATTAATCAATATACGTTTAAGGGGTTAGTCCTATAGGTGTGACCTAAAGGGATCAACTGACCACTACCGTCATACGACAGTAATGTTAAAATCTAGTCAGCCAATCATTACCGATTAATGTTGGTCAGTTGACTAAATCAATATCGGATCGTCCCTTGCATGTTCTTTTCATAAGATTTATGACAATGATTTTTATCACTGTCGTGATCGCACAATTGTTGAGGACACATTTCCCAACAATCTCCCACTTGTACTCGACAAGTGTGCGTCACCGATTCTCTTGCCCTATTACGTCATCTCCCACTCAATGTAAGGTGTCTTCCAGGTCGTACTTGCATTTGATCATATCTTGAGCGGTTTTTCTCGATCTGGAGATTTAACTGCTTTGACCGGAATTATCTACCATAGATACCTTCCGAGCGTGGCCACGCATTTCCAGTTAAACTTCTCCTCGAGTGGCCTTGAGATTTAAGACAACCCTGACAAGGGGTTGGACAATTCCTATCCTACTGTTCCCTTTGCTAACACAGTCCATCATGACCCAAAAGAAGCCCATTTGACCCCCTTTAACGGTTGATCGTAGAGTTAAAATCAAAGTCAATCTGAGGCTGCATCACCTTGGGCGAACAGTCTCAAGTCAAAGAATCGACTTATGTGAATAATATAGTAGCTCTCGCCACGACCAGGCTAATAATAAAATTTCCAGAACTCTATAAGCGGTCACTAAATGCCCGACAAAGTGCCTCTTGCAGTCTGCCTATGTGATTGACTAGTCATCTCATATGACTCTATGACATTTGAACTTGTCATCAATCGCCTCACATTCTAGTCGCTTCGAGACGTCACCTCATACAAGCGACTATGGGCTATACTAAGTTAATCCAGTTCACTTTACGGGGTTCAAATTGTCTGTTATAACCCATTTGGATTTCACAAAGTATAAATTGTGAGTTAATATTAATAATAATAATAACTCAAACGATAAGAGTGATTGTTATGAGCGAACAATCAATACGATATTGTTGCTCCACATAAACAATCTTTGATGATCATACATCAATCTGTATTAATGGTTTGTTATGTGAATATACCCTATCTTCACATCTTTTAAACCTACAAATTCCGGTTTCCTTATGACTCATATCAACTCGC
This sequence comes from Silene conica, assembly GCA_029255685.2. Classification (NCBI taxonomy): domain Eukaryota; kingdom Viridiplantae; phylum Streptophyta; class Magnoliopsida; order Caryophyllales; family Caryophyllaceae; genus Silene; species Silene conica. The sequence continues at coordinate 26,821,454 of CM055314.2, read as the reverse complement.
ATAATATGATCTTATTCAAGTACATTTCAAGTCTTTATACTCGACTCGAGTCTCCTTACTTTAAGGAAGCTCCCACTGTTTTCTTAAAACTCATGACATGTCATCCTTATGAACATAGTCATACTGTACTAGAATTCATATTGTAGTTTACCTAGATTCGATCTACTAGTTCTCCTCGAGAAACTTATATCGAAATAGGGTTTTGTTTCAACTTATGGCATTTTGATCAAGGTTATATGAATTTAACATTTTCATATCTTGGATTCAAATCCAAACCTTGTAAACTAATCAGTGACGTTTCATTATCATATAATAAACTCACTTATGATTTATGTTCTTAACATACATTCATCTATAATTGAAAACCTTGTATTCTTTAACCTTTAAAGAATCACCATTCTCTCTAAATGGTAGGTTTCGTTTCCTTAATAACTTTTCTCCCACTTAATTCCATATTACTATCTTATAGTTTAATAACTCCCATTATCTTCATAGTGATTAGGTAACATCTTCAAATATCTTCTCAACTCATAATGAACATTTCATTTTGATTTACTTCAAACATTTTCTCAACTCGCTATGAACATTTCATTTTTCATTTTCCTTCCACGAGAACGGGAGATGATTTCTCCTCTATTATCTTTATAAAACAGAAACATTAACATCATGGAAACGATTTCCTTCCGTTAATACTCGCGGTTCCCTTTGTCCTCTCTGGAAACTAATGACAACATGTGGAACATTTCCTTTTTGTGTCCTCGCGTAGTTTCTTTTGTGTCCTCTCGTAGTTTCTTCTATCCAATCTCTTAGAGTTCTTCTCAAGGACTCCTCATAGGACTCTTCTCTAAGATCCTATGTTAATTTCATTGTTTTACGGGCGTAGAATTTCTCCCACTCTATCCTTTAAAATAACCGTTATTTAAGAAGGATAACATTTTCGCCCGACAACAATGCATTGGATAAAGAATTATGTGAGTAGTGAGACATTATTACTATCATTCGTTTTAGGTAATCATCTTATAATGAACTGATGTTCTTATGTTTGAATTTGAAGTATTTCACGGGATGCAATTCTCGTTTTTAAGTAAGTCGTATTACTTTTATAATGATCCTATCATGTTTACTGTACGGTGAATCATTCAAGGTACTTAATTACGATTTATGAAAATCGTATCAAGTCATGTTATGTATCATAAGAGCATTTTAAAACAACCAAACATGTTTGATTTAGAACAAAAGGATGACTTGGGTTGAAAACCAAGTCACCACTATTATAACCATTGTTTCAACAAGATTCTTGTCGTACAAGAAATACAAAGTTCTTAAATTAAAATGCAAAAAGAAAGAAGACATCAAATGAAAATTAGAGCCACGCTCTTCATGTCTTCAATCTCGGATGCTACCTTAGCCATCAATGGAAGGAACTTCAAGTGTCCTTCTCCTTCTGCTTGCCTTTGTCTTTGGTAGGAGCCCCTTTAAAACAATTTATAAACGGGTGAGAATCAATAACTTGTATCAATATACAAAAATTGATTAAATAACATGAATTAGACGAGAATTTATACCTACTGCAAGAACCCTTCCGGCTTTGAGGTCATGGAGATACTTCGGGCAATTCCGCTTCCAATGCCCCATATTAGTGCAATAATGGCACTTGTCATCAACCTTTGATGACGACGAAGAAGAAGCCCCTTTCGTAAAAGTCTTCTCCTTAGGAGATGCGGGTTTGAAGGCTTTAACATTTTTACCCTTGTTGGCCTTGCGCTTAAACTTCCTCTTGCTTTTTGTATCGATATTAAGCACATCCTTTGTGGAACTCTCATTAAGTCCCATATCCCTCTCTGCTTGGACCAACATCTTATGTAACTCGTCCAAGGAGGTTATTTGATTACGCATGTTATAGTTTACCCGAAACTGAACATACGATTTCACTTTGTTGAGGGAGTGAAGGATCACTACTACAGAAACCCTTAAGGACATCGGTTAATGGACATCAGATTTTGGAAAAATCTGATGTAATTAATTTGCACATCAGTTGACTACAAAAATCTGATGTGGTTATAAAATAAAGGACATCGGTTTCTATTTTAAACCCATGTCCATAAGTATTGATTTTAATGCACATCAGACTAAGTAACAACCCATGTACATTAATTGGTCAAAGACAACAGTTATTTAAGTAAGCCGATGTTAATTATTGTGAAAAAACGCGCAAAAAATAAACCCTCTGTGTTTCATTCTTCTTTTCACTCTAAACCCCAAACCCCAAACGTACTTGAAACGCCACCATCGACCCCAAGTTCACCACCACTTACGTCACCATTCTGGCGGATTCCCCTCACCACCGACCATTTTTCTCACGTCCACGCTTGGCCTATACAATAACCAATCTTCATCATTCTCCAACCACCGTCGCTCAGACTCGCCACCGTCGACGACACCACATTAACTTGCATCTATCACTGCAATTACCTCTCATTCTAAACCTAGGTACTTTCAATTCTTTCATATACCAAACTAATTTTATCTTAAATTGATTTAGGTTTGTACGAAATTTTTGTTTGTATGAAATTTAGGTTTTTTCGTTTGGATTAGATGGGCGTGTATTGTGCAATTGATTCATCTCATTTGTTTCGTTTTGTTTCATTGTCTGGTTATTAACTTGTTGATTATCAACTCTCGCATATATTCTAATTTTGCTAGTTGATTGTTTGAGTCCCTAATTCTTCATTTCAGTATCTCAATTTGTGATAAGATTATTAAGAGTTCTTTGGCTTCTCCTTAGGTAAAGGAAGAAGACTTATTGCATCCTTACTTGGAGTATCCCAAATAATCTTATCCCAATCTACTGATCCAGGGTCGACTGATACGGGATATTAGGAACCAATGCAAATGACACATCTAAAGTGTGTTTATTTCTTACTTTTATACGGCTTTCTTCTAACTGAAAGGTGTACTGTCACCACTGCCTCCATCTGATTTAGTTACGATAATTGCAAATGCTTGTTGAGCCTCTTAAGCAACTAAAGAAAGCGGATGCACCTGTAAATATCACCCAAAGGGCACTTGAAGGGGTGGGTTATGGGTATGTAACAATATTAGTTTAATCTTACTCTACATAACAGAGTTTTTCTTGTGCGAACGTTCATGTTTCTATTTTCTATTTTGTTAATCTCGTGTCTTTACATTGTCGGAGAGGAGCTTGGGGTACTTCCTGGAATGGATTCTATTTTTTCTGCTTTTGCTATTGAGAACACGATTTGGCCCCGTTCTTTGGGACTCAATTCAATTTAGGTTTAGGCGAGCTTAGGTTAGGTCATATAAGTTAAGTTAAGCTTAGTTCATTTTTACTTCTCGTTAGCTCCGATGTAAGTTCAGTTCACTCGTTCAGATTTCAGATCATTTTTACTCTTCAGTTCACTTTATGTTTAAGTTCAGTTCAGTGCAACAAAAGGGAGCCAATCTCTTTGCTTCCCTTATCGTTTTTTTTTTTGCCGAAGTTCAAAGACAGTTCTATGCGCAGTACAGACATTTCAATTTCATTAAGTGGTATCTAAAGAAATTCCCTTACTTTTGACAGCCCAGTCAAATATAAGTAACTTGTTTGATGACTATGAAGATAAATATTGCAGCAGTACTTTGTGTGCATTCTGCTCTACTAGCAATTTCGTATGTTTGATTGCTTAAAGTAATCTTGGTAGCAGAAGCTATTATTATGAACAGCTGATGTGTTAAGTGCATTATATATATATGAGAGTACGAGACATTGAATTTCAGTTAATTTTCTCTTACGTCGATATGACTTTATGTGTGAAATGTGGTGCAAAATAGAATTTTGTTTGAGTTAAACCATTGGTTACTTTGTTTGACACAGATGGGGAAGGTAATAAGGGTGCAGAAGGTCCCAAGGAATGAGTCAAAGAATGAGGTCCAAGGCTCGTTTTTGTCCAAACATGAGGTTACATTGTGGGAAGATGCTGGCGATTTCATTAAAGCACCGACCAAGGAGATTGCTGAACAGATGTTTGTTCAGTGTGTGATGGCTCCACTCTTAGGACCTGAGTTTGTTGATCCTGGGGTATGCTGTCTTCAAAGGTCACTTTTTTTGCATAGCGGTTATTTAGTTTGTCTTTATTTACGCAGGCTTCTGGCAAAGCAAAATCACCAGATTAGTGTCAGAGATCTTGGAAGGTATGATTTAATACATTGTATTTGTCTCTCTATGAAACATGCATTTTTTTCATACAAGCCCAAACACCTGCACATTATTCTGACTGCGCTGTTCATTTTCATTTCCGAATGTAGGTTTCAGAAGCCTGGAAGTCCACTTAAGTCTCCAGGGTATATAATTGCCACCAAAAGGCAAAAGTTAGAGCATGGTTACTTGCTCAAGATGAATATATAATTTGGTGTCACATATGACATATTCTGACACTAGACTCACTGAACTCTTTTTTTATTAATCTGGGATATGGTTTCGTGAGTTACGAAGAGGCTAACCAGTTTCAGTAGTTCTTGGTGTGGTATATACTTCAGACACTTTCAGATGCAATTCTGTCGAAAAAGGGATCTTTTTCCTTGCAGAGGAACATAAATGTGCCTTTAACGGCATTTTTTGTGACTCATTTCTATTTTTACTCATGTTCTCTCAGGTTGCTCATCTCAAACACCAAACGAGTTTCTCGCACAAGTTACCTAAAATGGTTAGATCATTTTTTAAAAAAATTTAAGTTGGATTTTACAGTTACTTAGCTGTTCTAGATTTTGTCATTTCCTAAGCATCATGGTGTCACCATATGGCTTGAAAAATATTCAATGGTAACAAGACTGTTATTCATGACTGTCGGTCTATATTCAGGTTGGATTCTGTGATGTGAACTGCCATGCACGGCCAAAGGTCACTGTTCCAAAGGAACCCAAACTTGAAACAGCCAACAGAGCACAGCGACACAGGTAGGCAAATTTTAATGTCGAACCAAGTAATATTAGGGCTTAGTAGCCTTGTTGATGTGTGAGTGACATGTATTCTGTATTTCAGGTCCAAGGATAGTGAAGATCTAGGCCGGAGTACCAAAGTCAGTAACTTTTACTGAAGACAATATGATGATGATATGGTCACATTTAAAATCTTTGTAATATTAGTTTGCTTGCCTTGCCAGATGTTGGAACCTAAGCCGAAGCGCACACAATCTTTAACTCCAGAGATCCAGGTTAGTTTTCCTTTGATAGAAAAGAGAAAATAGCCTGAAGTATGCACTATTATGCACTATTAATCTATCACCGGTTACAAGAATTCCTTTATGATTGTTTTCAGTTCTATTAAGTATGCACTATTATGGTACTGTTTCTGAAATAGGTTGAAATTTTCTTTGAGTTTGCCCTGGCAGCCCTATTTCCTTTATGATTTTCCAAGAGGCAGGATTCTCCTGTTGTTGACGTGTAAGGCCCCCTGCTGAAGTAGTCACTTTTGTCTTATTAATGCTTTCCTTTTTTTAGATCCAATTGACTTGCTTTTGTTCTAGACCTGTAAAAATTAATTTGCAGGTCCTGGCTGCTCCTCTATTGGTGGTGGTGCCTTCACGGACTAGGATCGACCATTTTTTCCTACTGGTGATGGCAGGGGTCTTCAAAGGAACTCAATGTCCTGGAATAAAGGTTGAAGCTCTTTATGTAATTCTAATTTGGCTGTTTTTTCATGATGCTAGTTTCCTTTCAGCTAGTCTTCTATGTTTTTTATTATGTGATCTTGATGCTTGTAAAAGATCTGTTAACACAATCAACTCAGTTGTTTTTCCGTATTATTATTGAAGCTAGAATTTTGCGTATGATTTACAGGTTTTCAAACACCGACTGCCATATTCCCAAGAAGAAATCGACGAGGTCTTATACTTGTGGTCGTTGTGGGCGGACTATATTTTCTAAATGCATAGTCTTTTTAGTAACGTAGTTTGGTTAGTTGATGAATTTGGATAATGTATATGAAAGACGACTGATCTTTGTCGTGATTTGCTTTAAACTTGTTTAATGAAAGACGAACGACTTGTCGTGCTTTGCTATGAGTTTGTGTTTGTTTGGTTGATGGTGGCGTATAATCTGTTTTGATACGCCAGTCTAAATGGCTGACATCTGAATAATGTATATTGGTGGGACAAATTACCATCAATACCAGCTTTTTTTTTTTAAAAAAGGCAACATCATGGACATCAGATTACAGCTAAAGAATGATGTGCATTGACTTATTAAACCTCCGATGTGCAATAACACATGGACATCAGATGTGAGCTAAAGAATGATGTGCATAAGAATGATGGACATCAGACTTATTAAACCTCTGATGTGCAATAACGCATGGACATCAGATGTAAGCTAAAGAATGATGTGCATAAGGATGATGGACATCAGACTTACTAAACCTCCGATGTGCATTAGCAAATGGACATCGGTTGCAAAACCGATGTCCTTGATACCCATAATGGACATCAGTGAACTCTACATCGGTTGCTAATCCGATGCCCTTGACCATAAAAGTCCGATGTCCTTAAGGGTTTCTGTAGTAGTGGATTTTGTCAATAATAAGCGAGTCGGGAACATTCACCCCTTGTGACTTCAAGGTTTCGGCTAGCTCAACCATTTTGAGCACATGAGGACTAACCCTTTGACCTTCCTTTAAGGTCAAATCAAAGAATGCGGAGGCCGCCTCAAATTGGATTACCCTAGGAGCTTGCGAAAACATGGTCGCAATCTTAGTGTAAATCTCATTAGCCGTGGCTAGCTTAATCATTCTTCTTTGGAGATCCGGCTCCATCGAAAATATAAGCACGTTCTTCAAAGCATGTGACTCTTTCATGTAGGTCTCATTGGCCTCACGAGTCGCTTCCGATGAACGAGCACCGGGAGTAGGAGGAGCGGCAATGGTAAGATAACGAGTCTTATCATCGGCTTCCGCGGCCAACACCAATTGGGCGTCCCAATCTTTAAAATTGGCGCCATGCTTCTCAAGCTTGCAACGATCCATAAAATACCGAAGCCATGAAACGTGATGTGGGAGTGGTGGAGCGTTATTTGCCATTAATGGTTGAAAGTCTAAAAATGAACTACAAATGAAAATAAAGGAATTAAAACACAATTATCGTTTTAATAATTAAACTTGTAAATTTTAAACAAGTTAGGCATCTACTTAATGATCGCTTACCCAATTAAATAAATGATCCCGAGACCCAAATACACACTAACTCGGGCACGGTTTAGCCGATACATCCCTCATTAATATGACTCGGTAGATTAACTCCTTAATCAATTCTACTTTTAGAACTCTCGGTCGATAAAATTACACTAATTCTTATCTTAGCCCGAACTTATTACCACTACGGTGGCTCGAATACCTTCGTCAAGATCAACCAAATTTCAAGAATAATTAATCATATTACCCCACTTCACCAACGTAATAAGGTTTGCACCCTGGTTTAGCCGAGCCTACTCCCTTATGAAGAAGATCCTTCGCGGGTTCTTTACTTTTTGGTAAGGCTATGTCTCGATTTATAAATAACGTAAGAGATCTTGTCAATTTATTATCTATCTCCTTTAAGTGAACTAAGTCGGTGAATTATCGATAATTTAATTGACACGGTCGATAAAATCGATGAAACGCATGAGTTTGAATGACGATTTGGCTATGCATGCAAACATGATAAGCATAAATAAAAGCATAAAAAACTTAAAAGCATAAATAAAACCCTAGCATGGCCTTTCCTAAAATAGAAAATGAAGTAAAATACAAATTCGGAAACCAACTCCTTTGGTCCCTTGAACTTCACACGCGGCACGCATCCCAAGGCAAACTCCGTCTTGGTCGGAACTCCTTTCCGAAATGGCACCGTCTTCAAGGATCTCCGGAATTACAACTTATCTATTTTATACATTATAAAATAAAATAAAATAATAAAATAAAGTGATACGAGATCACATTAAATTACAACCGAATCGATAAACCCTTACATTACGGGAAATATCGATTAAAATCTAAGGCCATACTAAGTAAATTACATAATTCCAAAATTACGTAAATAAAATTATGACATTCATAAACAATAATTAAATATGCAATGCTTATGTAAAATGCAAAACCTAAGCCAAATCGTCCTATTTAAACACGTTTTAAATATTGTTATTCGTAATAACAAGGTTGTATGGAATAACGTGATTTAAACAATTTTAAAATCACTAATCACTCTATGAATCACTATTCATGATTTATTTAAGTTTCCTAATACATTTTAGGATTCAAAATTTAGTCTTACTCAAATTTCGAAAATTACTTAACTTTTATTTTAATATTGTTCGGTTTTAATCGGTTTTACGGGAAATAGCATTAAAATAATCAAACGAGTCATAAAAATTTCGAAAATTCAAAATTCAAAATTTTGAACATACTGAAAATTTTCTAAAATTTCAGATCCTTAAAATTCAGATATTTTCGAAATATACTTATTTATTTCGTAAAATATGTCGTGTACATGCAAAATAATCGAAAAATTCAAAACTATTTCAAAAATTATGAAATAAAATACCAATATAATTTTTACATCTTCCTAGACACTCAAAGTATCTGAAAATGCAAAGAAAAATTAGATGCACACTGTTTAAGATCTGAAAAATAATTATGACTCCTCCAACACTCAATCTCAACTTTAACTTTTAAAAACTAAAATTTAAAATTTCAGAAACTTTTGGCACTAAATAAAAATATGTTGATAATAATACATAATATTACTAATATGGGTGAATTTTTCGGACCATTTAAGTAACTTTTACTATTTTTAATAATTCGTGTCATATATTACGCGATTTTACCGATTAAAATCATTTCTCATGCAATATTCGAGATTAATAGCTCAAAATTCACATGCATGCTAGAAATAATATATGTGACACTATATTAAATTTTTATGGTCAAATTCGAACTTAAACTATTTAAGCTAAAATATGTCACTAATATTACGATTTTTACGATAAAAATCAATAATCATGCATTATTAAAGAAACATTTCTGGAAAATTCATCATATATTTTATATATTGCATGTGACATCTACAAAAAAATTTATAGTTAAATTCATAATATAACTATTTATCCCATATTTAACTCATTTTATGACTATTTAACCATTAAAATCATAAACCATGCATAAAACCTAAATAATTTCGAAAATTATATATTCATAATATGTTAAATGCATGTGAGAACATATTTAAAATTCATGGCCAGAAACATTATTTAGCTATTTTTCCCATAATAAAACATTTTAACCGATTTAGAGCATGAATTAACCAATTTAATTACAATATTGAACAATATTATTCCATAAATCATCAAAATGACTTAAAACTATTTTAAGACCAGAAAGTATACATGCATTAACATTTTCGTGCATATCCTATATGTACTACTCATTTTCGTTTTTAATTAAAATCGCATTTTCTCGCAAAAACGTAAAAAAAATCGAGTTGCATGCAAGCAACCTAATGCTCTGATACCACTTGAAGGAAAACCGTAGTCATACTAGTTTACCATAATAATGTAGTCTTAATAATTATTTTATATTTTAATCTCATATTAATATGTTGATCTTATGCATGCAATAAAATTTGCGGAACAATAACGAAAAGGGCCTTACAACCGGTCCGAAATAGTGCTAGGACGATCCTCCACGGAGCAACCAAATTAGCTTGCCTCCTTTACGTTGCACCCAAGACCTACCCTTAAACACCGAGACACGAACACGAGCTAGGTGATGGAAACGGTTGCCTTAAAACCGTGTACTAATAACAATATTAGTACACTAGAATACTACAATGAATGTAGTATAAATATTATGAGAATAATATTTTAGAGGATTTATTTTTATCTCTCACTAGAAATAAAATTGCATAAAGACTAAAAATGATATGTGATGGATCACATATATTTATAGACAAATAAGTTTGGTTGGGGTGGTGAGTGTGTCGTGTAAGTAAGAACAAAGGGAAGGGATTTTAATCCCTTTTGCATGTTCACATGCACATAGTCAAGTCATGTCACATTTGACTTAAAATTATAAGATAAAATATCATATACAATATTATCTTATAGTGCCACTTACACGTTATACTCATACGTAAAATGGACCTTCATTTTACGTTTTATAATTCGCACAATTTGACTTATTACGTAACATCTTATGTGACATAATAATTGTATTAATTTAAAATATAAATTTATCATATAAATAATATTTCTAAATTAATTAAATCACATTTAACAAATCATTAAGTAATTCGAAATTACTGTCCCAACATATGGTTATCATAATAATCGTCGATACGATATATTAACAACGTTTGTTATAACCATGAACCGTTCATTATACTAATCTTGATATTTCTAAAATATCGTTTAATATTTGACAATTGACACATTTCAATTTCAAATATAAATCTTACTTTAAGATTCAACCTCTGACTTCCCGATATACGGTTTTAAGAAGATCAATCAATCTGTATCCTATACAATTAATCAATATACGTTTAAGGGGTTAGTCCTATAGGTGTGACCTAAAGGGATCAACTGACCACCACCGTCATACGACAGTAATGTTAAACTCTAGTCAGCCAATCATTACCGATTAATGTTGATCAGTTGACTAAATCAATATCGGATCGTCCCTTGCTTATTCTTTTCATAAGATTTATGACAATGATTTTTATCACTGTTGTGATCGCACAATTGTTCAGGACACATTTCCCAACATATATATATATATGTATAAATATGTATATATATGTACATATATGTATATATATGTACATATATGTATATATATGTACATATATGTATATATACAGACACATTTCCCAACATATATATATGTATATATATGTATATATATGTACATATATGTATATATATGTATATATATGTACATATATGTATATATATATATGTGTAGACTTGGGATCCGGTGAGAACCACCTTACAATGAGAACCTTGTGAGAACTCTATCTTACGGATTTTTTTTAAAAAAATTAATAACATAATTGGGTTCGGCATGGCATTTTATAGGTAGAGAACATATTTTTTGGTCTAGAAAATAAATACTAGTGACGGAAATCAAAGTGAGATTCGTTTTATTTATTTGCATGCACCTACTATCTATTTTTTCGTATCTATCATTTTTCCGTCACTAGTATTTATTTTCTAGACCAAGAAATATGTTCTCTAGCCATAAAATTCCATGCCGAATCCAAATATGTCATTAATTTTTTAAAAAAAACTCCGTAAGGAAGAGTTCTCACCGGTTTTCATTGTAAGGTGGTTCTCACTGGATCCCAACCCTATATGTGTATATATATATATATATATATAGACTTGGGATCCGGTGAGAACCACCTTACAATGAGAACCTTGTGAGAACTCTACCTTACGGACTTTTTTAAAAAAAATTAATAACATAATTGGATTCGGCATGTATAGCTAGAGAACATATTTTTTGGTCTAGAAAATAAATATTAGTGACGGAAATTTAAGGTGAGATACATATTATTTATTTGCATACACCTACTATCTATTTTTTCGTATCTATCATTTTTCCGCCACTAGTATTTATTTTCTAGACCAAGAAATATGTTCTCTGGCCATAAAATTCCATGCCGAATCCAATTATGTCATTAATTTTTTTAAAAAAACTCCGTAAGGAAGAGTTCTCACCGGTTTTCATTGTAAGGTGGTTCTCACCGGATCCCAACCCTATATATATATATATATATATATATATATATATATATATATTATATATATATATATATATATATATATATAAATATATATATATATATATATATATATATATATATATAACATATATATATATATATATATATATATATAACATATATATATATATAACATATATATATATATATATATATATATAGGGTCAAGATCCGGTGAGAACCACTACTATAATGAGAACCATGAGAACCTTCACTAAATCATCACCTAATCTCGTTTCGAAAGTTTTGAAGGATCATTTACCATTAGTTTAGTTTATTCACACACATTCTTTAGTATCATTAAACAAAATTTATTGATTTTATTAACAAAATATATACTTAATGTACAAAAATACAATTAGGTATACTAAAATGGCTATAGATGCACGAAAAAACCTACTACGTGCATGAAAATTTTTACATGCATGAAAATGATTACTAGGTGCATGAAATAACATGCTCTAGGTGCATGAAAAAGAGTTATAGGTGCATGAAAAATGTTAAGTGCATGAAAAACACTAGTACGTGCATGAAAATTAATAAAATGTATCTCGCCTCGATTTCCGACACTAGCATATTTTTTCTCGACCAAAAAATATGTTTTCTAGTCATAAAATTCTATGACGAATCCAAATATGTCATTAATTTTTTTTGAAAAAGTCACTAAGGTAGAGTTCTCAAGGTTCTCATTATGTTGGTGGTTCTCATATGATCTCAATTCTATATATATATATATATATATATATATACACATATATATATATACACACACATAGGGTTGGGATCCGGTGAGAACCACCTTACAATGAGAACCGGTGAGAACTCTTTCTTACGGAGTTTTTTTACAAAAATTAATGACATAATTGGATTCGGCATGAAATTTTGTGGCCAGAGAACATATTTCTTGGTCTAGAAAATAAATACTAGTGGCGGAAAAATGATAGATACGAAAAAATAGATAGTAGGTGCATGCAAATAAATAAAACGTATCTCACCTTGATTTTCGTCACTAGTATTTATTTTCTAGACCAAGAAATATGTTCTCTAGCTATAAAATGTCATGCCGAATCCAATTATGTCATTAATTTTTGTAAAAAAAGTCCGTAAGGTAGAGTTCTCACAAAGTTCTCATTGTAAGGTGGTTCTCACCGGATCTCAAGTCCACACACATATATATATATACACACACACACACACACACACACACACATATATATATATATATATATATATATATATATCTATATATATATATATATATATATATATATATATATGTGTGTGTGTGTATAGAGGCAAGATTCGGTGAGAACGGTTATTCGGTGCATAAGGTGAGAACGATTTTCAACCCTTAGATAAAAGTGAAATCAATGGTTGGATATTGACTCTACAGCTAGTTATTACTTATTAGTACTCTATTATTACTAATTGTATCAAAAATTGGTTGTCTGTAAGAAAAACTTAACGAATCAAATAATGTACCAATTGTTTGGTTTATTGAAGTTATTATTTTTCTACTTCACTTTAGTTTTTGGATAATTTAATTAATAGTAGGTACTAGTGGACTACGCCTTTGTCCCTCACTCTCTCTTATCTCATGAAGTACTGAAATGCCCGAGGTTCGTTCTATTTTAAGTTTGTTTACAAATTTCACAGTTTTTTATTTTGGATTTGTGAACTTTCAAATTCAATTTTTTTGGGAAATGTTGATTGTTACTACTTAGAAATGTGCAACCCTCTGAAATGTGCAGCCCTCTGAAAACGTCCCTATAATCGTGCAAAATGGTTTCATAAGAAATGTTGATCGTTTCACCGAATAGATAAAAAAAGACGTATTTGCGTGATTATAAAATGTACTTAGAAATTTAAGTAAAAAAACTATTTTATAGTTGTCTAGAATTGGTAAACAAAATGTATCTACCTGTCGAAAAATGTATCTGTGAAAAAGTACAAAAAAAACAATGTATCTACTCTGTCAAAAAATTTATCTACTCCGTCAAAAAATGTATCTACCCGTCAAAAAATGTATCTGTGAAAAAGTACAAAAAAAACAATGTATCTACTCTGTCAAAAAATGTATCTACTCTGTCAAAAATGTATCTACCCCGTCAAAAAATGTATCTACGTTTATGTAAAAAAGTAAAAAAATATATCTACTCTGTCAAAAAATGTATCCAGTTTTATGTCAAAAAGTAAAAAAAGAAAATGTATCTATTCCGTCAAAAAATGTATCTAGATTTATGTAAAAATGTATCTATTCCGTCAAAAAATATATCTAGGTTTATGTAAAAAAATTTAAAAAATGTATCTACTCCGTTAAAATATCTCTAGGTTTATGCAAAAAAATAATAAAAATGTTTCTACTCCGTGAAAAATGTATCTAGGTTTATGTAAAAAAATAAAAACAAATATTTCTACTTCTTCAAAAAAATGTATCTAAGTTTACGTAAAAAATTTTAAAAAAAATGTATCTACTCCGTCAAAAAATGTATCTAGGTTTATGTAAAAAAAAGTAAAATAAATGTATCTACCCGTCAAAAAATGTATCTAGGTTTATTTAAAAAAAAGTAAAAAAAAATGTATCTACTCCGTAAGATAATGTATATAGATTCATGTAAAAAAAAAGTAAAGGAAATGTATCTACTCCGTAAAAAAATATATCTAGAAGACGAAAAATTGAATTGAGAAATTCTTTAATGTGGAAAATTTAAATATATGGGATATAGAGAGATAAGGAAAAGGTAGAGAGAAGAAAAATATTGTATAATGGTAGGATGTTGTCAACATTACTCATACTTTATTTTAGTTGTCTTTTTGTTTTATCAGTGCCATTGGATTTTAGTATGATCTAATGGTTGTAATTCGTTCTGACCGTATGCACCGAGTGTTCGTTCTCACCGGATCCTAAATCTATCTGTATATATATATATATATATATATATATATATATATATATATATATATATATATATATATATATATTATATATATATATAATTGAGATCCTATGCGAACCACCAATATAATGAGAACCATGAGAACTCTACCTTACGGACTTTTTAAAAAAAATTAATGACATATTTGGACTCGACATAGAGTTTTATGTCTAGAGAATATATTTCTTGCTCTAGAAAATATATACTAGTGACGGAAATCAAGGTGAGATACGTTTTATTAATTTTCATGCACCTACTACCGATTTTTACGTATCTATCATTTTTCATGCACCTATAACTCGTTTTAATGCACGTAAAGCCTATTATTTCATGCGCCTAGTAATCATTTTCATGCATGTAAAAAATTTCATGCACGTAGTGGTTCCTTTCGTGCATTTATAGCCGTTTTAATATGCCTAATTGTATTTTCGTACACTAAGTATAATTTTTGTTAATTAAATCAAAAAAAATTGTTTAATGATACTAAAATGTGTATTTGAATAAGTTAAACTTATGGTAATGATCCATCGAAATTTTCGAAGCGAGATATGGTGGAGATTTAGTGAGGGTTCTCATGGTTCTCATGGTTCTCATTATAAGGGTGGTTCTCACTGGATCCTTATATATATATAGAGCCAAGATCCGGTGAGAACGAACACTCGGTGCAAACGGTGAGAACGAACATTAACCATACGATTAAAAACAATCCAACTAATCAACATTCACGTGTTATGTTGCCCCAAATCAAAATCCAAACTAACACTCCCTCCCCTTATCTATCAGACATGTCATTCCCAATTACCACTCACTCCATAACCACATAATCATTCATCAGCTCTCATTGCCGTCGATCACCAAACCACACCAGCAACAACATAATTTTCCATCACACTCCTCATATTCTTTACCAATTTCATTAATTGACAATTATTCAACAAAATAATTGTACTATTTCATTAATTTACACTTCATTTTACATTTCCCAATTTCCCAGATCCATAAAACCTCAAAAATGTCGCCATTAATGTTGTCAAAATTAATGGACGAGGATGATGATTCAGATTTTAGAGGTAGAGTTGCTGAGTAAAGTTGTTGATGATGGTGACGAACGCAGATATAATCGCATCACGGATAATCGGTTGACTCAATGACTCAATATGCAACTCGCCAAGTTATGGTCCACATCGTCGTCCTCCTAGCTATAGTTCCTTGTATTTGAAGCTTCTGGACCAAATCGTCAATTTGCACTACAGGAAATCGATGCATCTATATTCTATATTGATGTATCTCAAAGCAATTTTAATGTACCTAGTAAGTAATTTTGTGTATCTATGTCTAGATGCATCAAAAATTAGTGTAGGTACATTATAAAAGGTTTGAGATACATCAATTAAGAAATCGTATATACACTAATTTTGTGTACCCGACAACAAGAGTAAGGCCGACGAATCAACTTCTCTGTTCACAGCCCATTTTTTAATCAGGCATTCCAGATCTATTGCTTCTCAAAAACCAACTCATTCCCAATCCTCATCTTGTTTAGCCGTCGGAAACCAGATCACGACCGACGATTTTCTCGTTCTGAAACACTTATCGTCAACGTTTAAGGATGCAGAATAGGGGCGACGACGGGGTCTACTCGACAGAGATCGATGTCTACGATGACTTTTGGTGCCGAATGCCAGTCGTGGTGGTTGATGGGATGAATGATGTCGATGTACAGTGTTATTAATGAGTTGGTAATGTCTTTTAGTTAGTAATGAGTTAATAATAATGTCAGGTTGTGCTATTTTGTTTCATTACGGATCCTTGGATTGTTTTTAATCGTAGGGTTCATGTTCGTTCTCACCGTTTGCACCGAGTATTCGTTCTCACCGGATCCTAAATCTATATATATATATATATATATATATATATATATATATAAATATATATATATATATATAAATATATATATATATATATATATATATATATATATATATATATATATATATATATATATATATATATATATATATATATATAGTTTTATCATATCTTTGAGAATGATGTTGTATGATATGTGAAGCATATTCTATGAGCTGTTATATGACTCTTGTTCTCACCGGACTTCGTCGCGTCTGGTATGACCGTTGATAGGTGTTCCGGTCAGGTTTCAGATTATCCGCCCTGAGTCGGGGGTATCTCGTTCCTAGCTAGTTCGAGTCTTGGAGGTATCCTGAGTTGGGGATATTTGTCGAATCGGGGAAGGATTATACCTCGAGAGTCTGGTCAAATTAAGACTAGGACCGTATATCGGATTGTCGTCCTAACAGGGGATTGTATTCGCTGAGACTAAGTAGACATGTTGTTGTAGTATAATGGAGTCGTCATATGAATTCTTCCATGTCGTGGTGATTGTTATGTCTTGTGTTGCCTGAGTCGGGGTCAGATTTTGATATTGTTGATGGTTTTGTGTCTAGCTTGCCTGAGTCGGGGTACAATGCTAGATATTTCCGAACTAATTGTGTTTAGCTTGCCTGAGTCGGGGTATAGTGCTAAATTTGTTGAATGATTTGTATGTAACTGGCCTGAGTTGGGGTACAATGTTATCTACTGATGATACATGTTTTAGGTATGCCTGAGTTGCGGTATTTGATCTAATTACATGGGTATGTTAAGATAAGGAATCATGAATGATTACTTCACATGATTATGTTTATGTTGGAGTATGATAATTTTTTATATGTGGTTATATGTTTATGTGTGTGACAATAGGTGGCTATGAGCATCTCTAGTCACTCCCCAGTGGCTGTGGCGCACATGTTTCATGTGTGTAGGTTGGTGATTTGCTGAGCAGGGGTTTTGCATGAGGCTAGCGAGCGATGATCCTTCATCGATGACATTTACCCTACTCGTTAGCTAGAGCTTAGTTTTGTTTAAACAGTTCTGTGCCTGTTAGGATATCCTATCCCGGACTGTGATTTTGCACTTATGATTTAAATACTTAATTATGTTCTTCATTTTTCCGCATTTCAATTATGTAGACTTTCACCTCGCATGTTAGTTAAGTTATCTTAAAAAGTTTAAAATATGCTGCATTTTAGTATATTGTGTGTTTATTTTCCGTTATCGCGAGGTGGGGTTTTACATTTAGTGTGACTACAAACTAAATCTCTTACAGGATCACAAAGCGATACTTTGTATATTTATCAACTAATTAACGTAAATTAATAACGTTTGACTTGGTAGAAGTTTGACGTTATTGTCATATGATGGCGGTGATTATTTGGTCCCTATCGGTCACACCTATAAGATGGTTCTAAGAAATATGATTATATATTGATATAATTACATTGCTGCCTAAATTGACTAAATGTTAGTCATGGAAAAAATAGAAATAATCATTTAATACGATTAAATGATTAATAGGAGAAATGAATTAAATGTTAATTTTAAATAAATATAAATGTTATATTTATAAGTAATATTTATAAATATATGATATTTATAAATGATATAAGTTTAATATGCGATATTAAAATTAATTGATTATGCGATAATTAATTATATTCTCTTAATATATTTATATATAGGTTAATTTATAATATTGTATAAGTGTCGGAAAAACGGTTTTCCGACTCAACCGAAATACTTGTTTATTTCTTTCAATCAATATATTATGATTTAATAGATACATATATAAATAAAATAACTTCCAAAAAGATCTAATAATAAATAATAAAAAAAAGTTTTTATATTTGGGAGATCTCGGTTTTGGTAACACTAGTAGAAAATAGCTATTTGCGGCCAAAAAAGTGGCCATTTGCGGCGTTTTGGTGTAGCAGCAAATAAGGGGGCCGCAAATAGAAAAAACTATTTGCGGCGAAAAAAAACGCCTCAAATAGAGATACTACTTGCGGCGTTTTTTAAAAAACGCCGCAAATAGCGTCTCTATTCGAGGCGTTTTTTTTAAAAAAAAAAACGCCGCAAATAGCGTCTCAATTTGAGGCGTTTTTTAAAAAAAAACGCCGCAAATAATACCTTTATTTAAGGCGTTTTTTGGCAAAAACGCCGCAAATAGGTCAAAAAAGTCTTTTTTTTTTAAATGAGATGATGCAAATAAATTATTTAAATATAATAACTCTCAAATATATTTTTTTCACAATAAAACCTTACATGAGTTTTCTAATTATTCGAAATGACACATACAAAATATACAATGCTCAGGTACAACTATCATGGTTTTAAATCTCGGCCGATACGATACGACTCGGCCATCGGATTTTCACTCTAACGATACGAGATATCGCCCGAGAAATCACCGAGATTCCCCGTGATCCGCCCGCGATGGCCGATTTAGGTCCGGTTACACCGCGACTGCGACTGCGACCGATACCGAGATTTAAAACCATGACAGCTATAGCTACTGTCTGCCGAAGTAGACAACCATCTGAACTTGATTTCTGATAGCCTGTGCTACATCTGCAATGGTACTGCTGAGACTATGGAACAACTGTTCTGTAGCTGTCCTTACAGTCAACAGATAACCTATGGACTGTCTGAATGGCTGCAATTTCAGATATACTAGTACCTCTTCCGCATCGGATCCTGACTCAGCAGTAGATATGTCACTTCCTTTTACATGGCATCACCGAACACACCCTCCTTGGTCAGAACACGAGCATGTACCTCCAAGAAAATCGGGCAACTCACTGCATATAACAGTGAATTGGTTCAACCAAATTTATATTAAACATCGGGACTGGCTGAATTATAGACCGTCTGCTCATTCCAGTTGGTCTTGGAGACGGATATGCAAAGTAAAGGATCTGATAGCTGCTGGGTTTTCTCATGGGGAATGGACTGGTAGTCTTACTGGTTATACTACAGCTAGGTGTTATGAATGGCTAAGGAGATCAGAGGCTACTGTTTCGTGGGCACCTGTGATCTGGACTGATATGGTGTTGGGAAATGTGTCCTCAACAATAGTGCGATCACGTAATGAAATCTCATGACGAGAATGCGCAAGGGATGATACGAAATTATATTAGTCAACTGACCAACATTAATCGGTAATGATTGGCTAGCTAGAGTTTGACATTACTGTCGTATGACGGTGGTGGTCAGTTGATCCCTTTAGGTCACACCTATAGGACAATTCCCTTAATTGATAAGATGATCAAATGTATATTGATACGAGTTGATCATATTCCTTAAACTCGTATACCGAGAAATCAGAGGTTAAATCTTATTGTAAGATCTATGTTTATAATTGAAACGTGTCAATTATTAAACAATGAACGATATTTTATAATATCGTGATTGGAATGAATCGGGTTATAATTATTACAAAAGTTGTAGATCGTATTGACGATTATTATGAATGACCATTTTACATGTTAGTAATTTCGAATTACTTGTCAACTTGATAAATGTGATTTATTAATTTATGAATAATATTTACTTGATAAATATGTATGATTAAATTAAAGCAATTGTTATTTTATAATATTGTGACATATTGTATGTCACATAACATACAATTGTAAAGTTGATAAAATTGTAAAATAAGGTCCATTTTAGTGTGTATGTGCCGGTTTTGGGGTGAGCAAAAGGAAATGATTTAGGTGTGTTTATTGCTCTAAAGACACAATCATTAAAGTGTGTTTTGAGACTATCACCTATAGCCACCCTAATTACATGGGAAAGGGGATGTGTTCTCTCTTGTTCTTCCCCATACCCGGCCACCCATAACCCTAAGCACCACTTCATAAATATTGTGAGATGCTCACAATAAGATTCATTCTAATGCTTGGCAAATTTTCTAAGGTAAGAAAAATATAAACCTCAAATCCTTTAAAATTATTATTGAGATAATAATAGTAATACTAATATTAAATTGTCATATTAGTGTTTAATTCTAAATAAAGATTAGAATTCATTTAAGGAAAAATCGATTCTTCCCTACCAACATCAAAGTTTCGGTTGGATTAAGGGTGTGTTGGGTACATCATAGAGGAGGTGTTCTTGTTGAATACTTTGGAGGATCATCCTAGCATTATTTGGACCGTGAGTAAGGGTTCAAATCTCATTATTTCCGCATTTCCATTAGCATGCATAAGATCTAAAAGTATGATGATTAAAATGTTAACTATTATAATTTGTTTAGTATGACTAATATCATTACGTTATGAGATAATTAAACCTAACAATTAGAGCAACAAGGTTGTTTGCATGTTTTTCGTTTAATTTTACGAAGTTATTAGGATAACAAAAATAAAATTGATATTTCATTTCGTATATGATATGGCGAAATAATTTATGCATGAATACCTACTGATTCTAAATGTATTTTAGGATATTTGGAATATATTTTGCATATATATTGTTCATTGGTATTTTATTTTCGGTTTTATTGATTTTTATTGATTTTTAATGGTTAAAAATGTTTATTTTTGGGAAAAATAGTTAAAATAAGCTTCTGGCCGAGATTTTTCAGTATGTTTTCACATGTATTTCCCATGATATGAATATGAATTTTAGTAAATTATGGAGTTAAAATACATGATTTATGAATTTTAAATGTTAAAATGCCATAAAATGAATAAAAATGGGTTTGTATAGTTATATTTCGAATTTGACAATAAAAATTTGTAAGTATGTCACATGCAATATTTAAAATGTATGCTAAATTTTCCATAAATTTATCTCATATATTGCATTATTATTGATTTTTAATGTAAAAATCAGGTAATTAGTGACAGTATTTCGACTTTAATAGTTTAAGTTGGAATTTGGCCATAAAAATTTAAAACGATGTCATATATATTATTTCCAGCATGTATAAAAATTTCAAGATTTTTATTTAATTTTATGCTTGAGAAATAATTTTAATGGTTAAAATTGTACGATATATGACGTAAATCGTTAAAAATAGCAATAGTTGTTAAAATGGCCGGAAAACTTAACCCATATTAGTCATATTTGATATGTTCATCACCATATTTTTCTTGGGAGCCAAAAGTTTCTGTTTTTATTTAATTTTATTTGTCAAAAAGTTACATTTAAAATTGAATAATAAGAGTCATTTTATTTAAAATTTCGGCTAATTGGGCAGTGTGGCATTTATTTTTCTGTCCATTTCATGTTCTTAAAATATTTTGGAAAGTGTAAAAATATTATTAGTATTTTATTTGCATTTATGGAGCTAATTATTTAATTTTCCGACTTAAAATGCTCGTTTTACGTATTATTTTCGAAATAAATATTAAAACCGTAAAAATACTAATTTTTTAAAGTTCTGAAATTTTAAGAACATTCTAGAATTTTCAAAATTTGACTTTTGAATTTTTCGAAATTTTATGACTCTTTTTGATTTTTATATTATTTTTCCGTAAAACCGAATAATACCGAACAATATTATAATATTAAGTTAAGTCATGTTCAAAGTTTGAGTAAGACTAAATTTTGAAACCTAAATGAGTTGGGATGATTAACTTAAGAGTGAATTCCGATTCACATAATGCAAATGTTTTTTAATCGTTAAAACACGCAATTCCATAAAAACCGAGGTATACGATAACTATATATATAAATGATATTTAATAGGACGATTTGGCTTAGGTTTGCATGTTAGTTCATATTCATAAGCATTGCATATTTTAATTATGATTGTCATGAATTATTTACGTAATTTTGGATTATGTAATTTACTTAGTATGACCTTAGTTTTTTTTTAAATCGATATTTCCCGTAATATAAGGGGTTATCGATTCGGATGTAATTATTGTGATCTCGTATCACTTTATTTATTGTTTTTCTATTTTATAATGTATAAAGTAGACTAGAAAAGTTGTAATTTGTAAATTTCAGCGAGCCTTGACGACGATGCAATTTGGAAAGGAGTTCCGACCAAGACGGTGTTTACCTTGGGAAGCGTGCCTCGTGAAGTTCAAGGGACCAAAGGAGTTGGTTTCCGAATTTGTACTTTTATTATTTCTTTTTTAGGAAAGGCCATACTAGGGTTTATTGTTTTATGTTTTTATTTTGCTTTATATGTTTGCATGCGTAGCCAAATCGTCATATCATATCATGTATTTTATTCGATTTAATCGACCTAGTCTATAATTTATCGATAATTCACCGACTTAGTTCACTTAAACGAAGATAGATAATATTTTGACTAGATCTCTTACAAATGAATATTGAGACTTAGCCTTACAAAAAAGTATAGACCAATGAATCCCTTCTTCACAAGAATGTAGGCTCGGCTACACCGGGGTGCTAAAATTGTTACCTTGGGTAAGTGGGGTAATAAGATTACATCTTGAAATTTGGTTGATCTCAACGAAAGTATTCGTAACCGTAGTTGCAATAAGTTCGGGCTATAGACGATTTTTAGAAAATTGTCGACCGAGAGTTCTAAGGTAGAACCGATTAAAAGGTTAATCCACCAAATTATACCAATAGGGGTTGAATCGGCTATACCGTGCCCGAATTAGTATGGGTTTGGGTCTCGGGATTATTTACTTAATTGGGGAAGAGATCATTAAGTAAATAACTAAACTTGTTTAAAATTATTTACGAGTTTTAAAAAAATGATGTTGTTTTAATTGCTTCATTTTTACTGTAGTTTAATTTTCAACATCATCAATGACAACCAACGCTCCACCTCTCACTAACGTTTCATGGCTTCGATCCTTTATGGATCCTTGCAAACTCGATAAGCATGGTTCCAATTTTAAGGATTGGGATGTGCAATTCTTTTGGCCGCTCAAGGTGACGATAAGACTCGTTACCTATCCGAAGCCGCTCCTCCCGCTCCGACCGCTCGTTCCGCGGTCCAAACTCGTGAGGCCTATGAAGCCTACATGAAAGAGTCCTCCGCTCTTAAAAATGTGCTTATCTTCTCCATGGAGCCGGATCTCCAAAGGAGTATGATCAAGTTAACCACATCATATGAGATATACACCAAACTTGCGACAATGTTTTCGCAAACTCCAAGGGTGATTCAATATATGAGGCGGCTTCCGCCTTCTTCGACATTTGCTTGAAGGAGGGGCAAAAGATAAGCCCTTATGTACTCAAACTAGTTGAGCTCGCGGATACTCTAAAAGTGCAAGGAGTTGATGTTCCCGACTCACTCATCATTGATCGAGTCCTTCACTCTCTCAATAAAGGTGAAATCGTATGTTCAATTCCGGGTGAATTTTAATTTGTGAAATCAAGAGACAACATTGGATGAATTGCATAAGATGCTTGTCCAAGCCGAGAGCGACATGGGACTTCATGAAAGTTCCACTAAAGACGATGTTTTGAACATCGAGAAGAAGGGGAAAACGAACTTCAAGAGGAATGCCTTCAAAGGCAAGGGCAATAAAACGTTCAAGCCCAAACCGGCCAAAGAAAAGACCTTTTCGAACGGCGCTTCCACCTCATCTTCTAAATCCGAAACAAGTGCCATTATTGCACAAGGTTAGGACATTGGAAGCGTAATTGCCCCAAATACTTGAGCGATCTCAAAAATGGAAAGGCAACCGCCGTAGGTAATAATTCTCGTTTAAATTCATGTTATTTTATCAACTTATGTATAGTGATACAAATTGTTGATATTTACCCCTTTTTAATTGTTTTAAAGGGCCACCTCCTAATGACAAGGGCAAGGAGAAGGAAGCGTGAAGTTCCTTACTTGGATGACTATGGTAGCATCCAATTGATTGAAGACTTAAGAGCTAGGCTCTAATTTTCATTATTGTCTTCTTTCATATTTTGCATTTTATTTCCTAGAACAATTTACTTTCTTGTAAGACAAGGATTTGAATCCTAAAACAATGGTTGTAATTTTGGATATTAGTGACTTGGTTTTCAACCCAAGTCACTACTTTTGTTCTTAATCAATTCCTTGATTCCTAAAATGAATTGCATACCTTGTTAAAACATGAATAATGGTGATTTTATCACGAAAAAAGAAGCATTGATACGATCAATATAATATAATCAAAGTGTTGATTAAAACGGAGAACTACACCACATGAGATACTTTCAATCAAATAAAGACATCATTAATTCATTATACGATGATCATTTTAAGTGAAAATGAGAATGTATACATCACACCTATAAAACATTCATATGCATTGGTTAAATCGAAAATTACTATCCTTTTACAAATAAAGGTTATTGTTTAAAGGATAGAGTGGGAGAAAATATTTCGCCCGCAAACCAATGATATAAATATAGGATCTTAGAGAAGAATCCTACATGGGAGTCTTAAGAAGAACCCTAAGTGAATGAATAAAAGAAACTACAAGAGGACACTGAGAAGAATCCTACATGGGAGTCTTAAGAAGAACCCTAAGTGAATGAATAAAAGAAACTACAAGGGGACACTGAAGAAACTATGGGAGGACACAAGAGGAAATGTTCCTTATGTTAATTGTTTCAAAGAGAGGATAAAAGGAAACCCCGTATGAAATCGGAAGGAAAACGGTTCCTTAACAAATGATTTTTCTAAAATTATAAGATAAAAGAGAAGAAATCATCTCAATTCTCTCAATGTAGTTATAAGGGAATATCATGTCATTTTCGTCTCGAGGAAACGAAGACATGAAAGATGTGATGTTGATTGAATGGAGGTAGATCACTATAGGGATAGTGATAGTGATAATGATTCAAGTGATAGCAAAAGATTAACATGTGAGAAATGAAAGGTTCATTTAAGAAATCGAGTAATGTTGTTTTTAGTGGGAGCGATATTCATTAGAAAATTGAACGTACCATTTAGAGAGAATGGGTGATTCTTTAAAGTGTAAAGAATAAGGGGTTCTCAATTCTAGATGAACAAAATACCTTATATCATACGATGATGGAGTTTCACGGGATGGTTTATTATATTGATAATAAAAGGTTGCCCATTAAAAATCAAAATGGTTAGATATGAATAACCTTGATCAAAATAGCCAAGATGATTGAAAATAATTGGAGTGATGAAATCATTAATAACTACATTATAGATTTCAGCACATGAGTGACTATGTAATTTCGAGTGATTCTTTAATCCCTCTAATATATCCATACGTCACGAGTTATAAGATAAAAGTGGGAGCTTCCCTCAGGAAAGGAAACTCAATATCTAGAATGGGTTCTAGATATGTGCTCAAATAAGATCATATTATGTGAGATAATATGAGTTAGAAGGAGACCAAAATTTGTTAGTTTTGAAATCATAAATAAAAGGTTTATTCGAAAAACACTAATACAAATTGATGATCGTGCATCAAATGCAATGAAACGTTATTGACTGTTTTTGCATGACAATGTCATTTGAGTTATAATTAACTCAAAATAAAAGATACTTTGTCAAAATCCAAATGGGTTGTAAGAGACAAGTTTGAACCCCATGAAGTGAACTGGGTTGACTTAGTATAGCCCTTGGTCGCTTACATGAGGTGACATCTCAAAGCGACTAGAATGTGAGGCAACTGATGGCAAGTTCAAGTGCCATAGAGTCATATGTGATGACTAGTCGATCACATAGGCAGACTGCAAGAGACACTCTGTCGGGCAAAGTGACCGCTTATAGAGTTCTGGAAATTTTATAATAGCCGGGTCATGGCGAGAGCTGCTATAGTATTCTTATGAGTCAATTCTTAGACTAAAGACTACTCTCCCAAGATAGTGCAGTTTTGGCATAACCTTGATCCATTCTCTACGACTTTTCATAACTTGAGTCAAATGGGATTGTTTTGGGTTGTGACTGACACTACAAAAAAAGCGCGACATACTGACGGAATTTCTGACGGAATTTTAATTCCGTCAGTTTTTTTCAAAGGACTGACGGATTTCGGACGGAATACTGACGGAATATATTCCTGACGGAAATTCCGTCACAAACCGTCAGTTAAATCCGGCGCGTTGACCAAAGTCAATGGCGGTAAAAATTACTGACGGAAATTCCGTCAGAATCGGTCAGATTATATTGGCGCGTTGACAAAGTCAATGGCGGTAAAGGCATCTGACGGACATTCCGTCAGAAAACTGGATTCCTGACGGATATTCCGTCAGCACATTGCTTCATTGACGGAAAAAACAACTGACGGACATTCCGTCAGATATCTACTTTACTGACGGAATTTCCGTCAGATGTATTCGTTTAAATTTTGAATTTTGAACATTTGAAAAGCCACGTGTAAGTATTTATCTGACGGAAAATCCGTCAGTTAAGTTAAATACTGACGGAAATTCCGTCAGTTTTCCGTCAGAAATATTTTTTAATACCCCCCTGATTCATTCGCGTTATTTTCCCCAATTCATAAAAACCCCCAATTATTTCCCTAACCCTAAATCGCACCCGACGAAACCCTCCACCACACCCTCCACCACTACTCTTGCCACCCTATTTCACTTCCACCACCGTCACCGTCATCTTAAGGTAAACATTCATCCTTCTCTTTCTTTAATTTCTGATTTTATGCTCTTTTTTTAATTTTTGAATCAATTAGTTAGTTTTTTATTGTTATTATATATGTTAATTGACTTAGGATAGAAGCCTTGCTTGATTTAGGATAGATGCCATAATGTTCGATAAGTTATGTAAATATTTGATTAATTATTTTAAGTTTTGATTAATTATGCTAATTTTTATTTAATTATGCTAATTTTGGTTTAATTATGCTAATCAAAGTTAAAAATATAAAAAGGTAATAGTATAGCTAATTTCTTATGAATGAGTTAAAAATACAAATGTTTTACTTATATGCTAGAGGTGCCTTTATTATTTATATTGACCTAGTTCCCGTTCAAAAATTACTCATTAGGAGTAATTTTTGAATAGTCCCCGTTTTGGGACTGTCTTTGTACGTTTCAAGTCACTTAGGTAGTAAACATGTTATTGTGATTTATTAATGAGAAAAGAATTCGGTTACAATTCCTTTAATGTTCTTTGAGTACATATGTGGAAAAATTATTTTTTCTATATTGTGTATTTGAAGAACGGATGGGAATTGCTGCCGAATTTTTTTGTCATTAATAAATCACAAGTGCATGTTTGCTAGTGACTTGAAACGTACATTGATGGGTTTAGGTTGGAGTGATAAGGACCCATGAAAAACAAATAAAGAAATATTATTATTTGTTAACTGAATTGCTATGCTAATATGTTTAATTAATATGTATTTATTTTGCTTATAACTTTGTTTTTTAATCTTTTAACATATATATAAATCTGGCCAATATATATGTAGATTCATAATAACATGAAAAGAATAGAGCGACAGTGGATGTATGAAAGATTAGACGATAAAAAGAAACCTAAGCGTGAATTTGCAAATGGGGTGAAGGAGTTTCTTAAATTTGTGGAACAAAGTAGTGTGTACAAGGATTTAGGTGAAACGACGTGTCCGTGTAAAAAATGCAATAACGGCGCTTTTAAAAAGTTAAGGGATGTTCAAAATCATTTATGGTCAAATGGTTTTACCGAGAATTACTATGTATGGACATATCACGGTGAAAAACGTTCTACGAAAGGAAGTACAAGCAGTACAGTAGTTAATGAAAATCCGTATCGTGAGTTTGTGGAAAATGCATTACGTGATACCGTTGATCAAATAATGGAGGATCAACTCAATCCCGATGGCGTTAGTGATGAAGAAGTGCGTCATGAAACCCCAAACCCTCAGGTTTCTTGTTTCTTTAAAATGTTAGAAAAAGCAGAAAAACCAGTGTACGAGGGAGGTAGTATGAGTTTGTTGGAAGCGGCTGCTAGGTTGGTAACACTCAAATGTGAGAACAACATATCTCTTAGATGCGCCAATGGTTTTGTGTCCTTCGTTGGTGACATTATTCCAAAGGACAATCAAATGGCGCGTAATTTTAATGAGGTAAAAAATCTTTTAAAGGGACTACAACTACCCCATCAGAAGATTGATGCTTGTCCTACTGGATGCATGCTCTTTTGGGAGGAAGATGCTAATCTTGAACAATGTAGAAAGTGTCATGCATCTCGGTATAAAAGTGATAAGAATTCAAGACGTAGGCGAATTCCATGTAAACCATTAATTTATTTTCCGCTTGCGCCAAGGTTGCAACGTCTATATGCAACCAAACACCTAGCAGGTGAGATGACTTGGCACCATAAAAACTCCCGATTAAGAAAAAGGGGGACTATGGCACACCCAAGTGATGGAGAAGCGTGGAAACATTTCGATAGAGAGCATCCAGAGTTTGCAAGTGAGCCTCACAATGTTCGGTTGGGTTTGTGTACTGATGGCTTTCAACCATATGGACAATTTGGGAAGAAATACTCATGTTGGCCAGTAATTGTCACTCCGTATAACTTACCTCCTTGGTTATGCATGAAGAGACAGTTTATGTTTCTAAGCATGATCGTTCCAGGTCCTAAGAACCCCAAGTCAAATTTGGATGTCTACCTTCAACCGTTGATTAAAGAGTTGAAAGAACTTTGGGAAAATGGCGTTTACACCTACGATGTATCCAAGAAACAGAATTTTCAGTTAAGGGCTGCATTAATGTGGACGATCAATGATTTCCCAGCATATGGCATGCTTTCCGGTTGGGCCACAAGTGGATATCGTGCTTGTCCTTATTGTCATAAAAAAGAACATAAAACGTTTTGGCTTAGAAATAGCAGAAAAATTTCTTGGTTTGATTGTCACCGTGAGTTCTTGAGACCTGATCATCCCTTCCGTGACAATTGCAAGCATTTTTTAAAGAATAAGAAAACCAATGATCGGATAGCTTCAGTTAGATTGACTGGTGATGAAGTCTGGGAATCTGTCAAAGATTTACCAAAAATTGTTGATGCTTCTGATCAAGAATTGAAAAGATTGAAAGACAATGATGAAGGGTGGTGGAAACAAAGTATCTTTTGGGAACTTCCTTATTGGAAAACATTGCTGATTCGACACAACTTAGATGTGATGCACATTGAGAAAAACGTTTTTGAACAAATTATCAACACGGTGATGGATGTACCCGGGAAAACTATGTTTGGCCCTAAGGGTAAAGCTGACTTTAATGAACTTTGTTTTAAACGACCAGTATCATCTAAGTTTGTTTTAGACATGGCAGAGAAGAAGGCTGTATGTGAATGGGTTAATAATTTGAAATTCCCGGATGGTTATGCTTCGGATTTGAGTCGGTGTGTTGACCATAAGAAGATGGTTTTGCATTCCATGAAAAGTCATGATTGTCATGTTTTTATGGAACGGTTACTTCCTGTTGCACTGAAATATTTGCTCCCAACGGGTTCTTGGAATGCAATCACTGAAATAAGTCAGTTCTTCAGAGACTTGTGTACTTCAACGATCACAGTTGACTCTATGGATCAACTAGAGTCAAACATTGCGGAGATAATATGCAAGTTAGAGAAGATTTTTCCCCCTTCTTTCTTCAATTCTATGGAGCATTTGCCTGTTCACTTACCTTATGAAGCGAAGGTTGGAGGACCTGTTCAGTATCGATGGATGTATCCGTTTGAGAGATTTCTTAATCACTTGAAAAAAAAAATTGGCAATAAAGCTCAGGTTGAGGGTTCCATATGCAACGCTTTTTTGTTAGAAGAAATTGCAAACTTCTGTTCCCTATATTTTGAAGATCACATTGACACAAAAGCGAAAGATTTAGATGTTTTGAATTCCGATGACCAGCCAAATTCAAAACTACCTGAGTTATTCAATGATCAAATGGGAACTACAACTGGAAAATGTGTCCAGAGATACTTGAATGAGAAAGAATATGAAGATGCCCATTTTTACGTGTTGAGGAACTTAGGAGAATTTTTAGCTCCATATGAAAAGTAAGTAATCATTTCATCATTATATTACTCAAATTATATCATATATATAATGCATAATTAAAACATGTTTTTTAAATCCAACTAGGGAATTTGAGACACATATCAAACTCACATTTCCTGATGTCATATCTTCTGATGATTTTTGGACTAAACATGACAAAAGTTTTCCGCACTGGTTCGAAAAAGAAGTAAGTGATACTAATTGAATTTTTTACTAATTATTACTAATTTCATATTAATTAATAATAACACAATTGCATTCTATGTTAATAGGCACTTAGATTCAAAGATCCGTTAATAGTAGCTTTAGCATTAGGCCCTAGTAACTCGGTGAGAACATGGAGGCGATATTCTATTAATGGCTACAAATTTCGAGCTTTTAAGGAGGGAGTTGATGTTTCAAAATCTACTATAAGCAACGGGGTTTGTGTGAATTCTACAGATGGGTTAGACTACTATGGAACCCTGAATGAAATAATTGAGCTTCTTTATCATACCGAGCGAAGGGTGTATAAGGTCATATTATTTAAATGTAATTGGTTTGATAATTCTCCACAAGGGCTAAGTATCCATAAGGTATACGGACTTGTTGATGTGAACATAAAGAAGCAACTTCGTGGACATAATCCATTTGTGGCGGCTTTTCAAGTAGATCAAGTTTGTTATGCTCCTTATCCAACTACTAAGAAAAGTAATCAATGGTCCGCAGTTTTCAAAATCAAGGCAAGATCACATGTTGATGCTCCTATTGACGAAACTGTCTTCCAAGAAGATGCGGTTCTCAATGATCACTCAGTTTCGCCAGTTGTGGTGGAAGAGATACAAAGTGAAGATGAATATGACGTGGTTGTAGAAAGGGGTGAAGATGAATATGAAGTTGAAGAGGATGAAGATGATTTTGAAGAAAGTATAAGAGAGGAAAATGAGGAAGTCGATGAAGAAGTAGGAGTACTATTTTCAGATAACGAACCTCTTTTGTTGTCTAGTGATAGTGATAGTGAAGATGACTAGTTGTAGAAATGTATGGATTGTTATAACAATTGTAAACATTCAAGCAGTTTGTTCTATTGCTTTTATTTAATCAATTTGTTCTATTGCACTTTTATATGTATCATCTAAATTTGTTATGTTGCAATTTGTTTCATATAGCTGGTGTTGTTTTAGTGTTTATCATGGTAGGTGGTGGTTTTGTTAGACGATATTTAGGTGGGAATAGTAATGCCGGAGGACGTCGTCGTCAGGAGGAGAACACACAGATTCCTGAACCACAACAACATGCTGATGAGGATGAGGAAGACGGCGGCGACGACGACGACCCGGTTGAGGAACCTTCACACGAGGATGAGACCGCAACGGTGAACCTGTCACGTGATCCTGAACAGGGGTATTGGTAAGTGTTTCATTTATTTTATTTTTTATTTTGACTTTACCATAATTCACAATATAATGCTTATGTATATGTTTTATTTTCAGGTGGGATGACCAGCCAATCAAGGACTATGTCACTTGGTCATTCACCCGTAATTTGGGGAAAGAGTTTTTCACCAATTGGAGTCAAGCTAGCCATGGACAACGTAAGAAGATGTACACTTACTTCCAGGTATATAAATTTCCAAATTATCATTTTTTAACTAAGCTTGTTTAATTCAATCATAACACAGTTTTTATAATATTCCATTTTTTTTTAACAGAATCGTGTCAAAGTTGTGGAAGTTGGCTATGATCCCAAGACCGAGTGGAAGACTCGTGTTTCGCGGAGGATTACAAGTCTCGTCAATGGCACCAATTATAACCGGAAAAGGCCAAATTGGTGCCCCGAGAGGTGGTGGGTGAAGCTTCAAAAGAGGGCCGAAGATGATCCTGACTATGCCAAAAAATCTGCAATTAATAAGGCAAATAGGAGATCCGGTGGTGTAGACGGGAAAGCGTTGGGCACCCATACTCTTGGCCGGAAGAGTTGCTCGAATGCTTTCAAAGAATTGGTAAGTAATATTTATATTTATATATTTTTCACAATTTGGTTAACCAATCCGATTATATTTTCATCAACTTTTGTATTCAAACTTATTTCAGGGTGACGAGGCAACGCCGTATAAGCTGTTTGAGTATACTAAGAAGAATAAGTTTCAACAGTGGGTCAACCCTCGAGCTGCGAAGATCGATGTAAGTCAATCTATCTACTAATTAATTTACAAATAAACTAGTTAATTTTTTCGTTTGAATTTTGATGATAAGTATAACATTTTTTTCTTAATTTTTTTGTTTTCCAGGCTGCTTATAAGGAAATCATTTCTCAGCCCACTCCAAATGGAGAGCCTCGAGACGAGTATGGGGACTTCTACAAGGCTGTTGACGGGTTTGACAAGAAGTCCAGAATGTTCGGCACCGGTTCGGTAGGGCCAACAGTTTGGTACGAGCCTCCAGGAAACAAAGGCCGTCGATCCTGCTCCTACGCACCCACTGAGTACACTCGCATTCAACAGGAGTTGGGTAAGGAGCGCGCCGCGAGAGAGGATCTTCAGCAACAAGTCATCAACAACAAGAAGGATATGGAAGAGCGCATGGCTGAGATGTGGGCACAAATGCAAGCACATTTGCCCCCGAACACCTGTTCAGGTTTTCCCCCTCCTAACAGTAGAGATCCCCCTCCAGACGATGGATTTGGTTTTGGAGGTGACGGTAGTATAGCCCCCATAGGTTAGATTATGCTTTAGGTTTCATGCTAGTTAGCTAGTTGGTGTTAGTTTATGACTTAAGTTAGTTAATATGTAGCTAAAGAATTGATCATGTTGAGCTTTTGTGTGGTAGTTTAAACAAATTATGGACCATTGTATGATATTTGACTTTATTTATTAAGTACCTTTGGATCCTAATACGCGGCTGATGTGGAAATTGGATTCCCGCTTTGCGGTCGACGAGTGTGTTTGTTTGTTGTAGGTTTTGATAATGAACGCGTGAATATGTAAAACAATGTTTCAATAACATTGTGGCTGGACAGCAGGCTGCTGTTCCCGGCCATACTCGCACAAATTACTGACGGAATTTCCGTCAATAATATAAATACTGACGGAATTTCCGTCAGTAAAGTCAACAAAGAGTTTGACCATACTGACGGAAATTCCGTCAGTAATATATATTTGTGACGGAATTTCCGTCAGTATGGTCAAACTTCTTGTTGACTTTACTGACGGAAATTCCGTCAGTATTTATATTATTGACGGAAATTCCGTCACTATGGTCAATATTCTTGTTGACGGAAAGTCCGTCAGTAATATAGATTACTGACGGAAATTCCGTCAGTAATTGATTTTTAGTGACGAATTTTAGTGACGGAATCTATTGACGGATATTCCGTCAGGAATGCTGTTTCCTGACGGATTTCAGCTGTTTGTGACGGATTTCTTCCGTCAGTAAAACGCGTGTTTTTTGTAGTGTGACTGTGACTAGTTGAAGGAAGTAGAACGATAGAAATTGTCCACCCCTTGTCAGGGTTGTTCAAATATCAAGGCCACTCGAGGAGAAGTTAACTGGAAATGCGTAGCCACGGTCGGAAGGTATCTATGGTAGATAATTCCGGTCAAACAGTTATTCTCCAGATCAAGGAAACAACTCATGATATGATCGAATGCAAGTACGACCTCAGAGAGACACCTTGCATTGAGTGGGAGTTTGTAATAGGACAAGAGAATTGGTGACCCACACTTGTCGAGGACAAGTGGGAGATTGTTGGGAAATGTGTCCTCAACAACAGTGCGATCACGTAATTAAATCTCATGACGAGAATGCGCAAGGGATGATACAAAATTATATTAGTCAACTGACAACATTAATCGGTAATGATTGGCTAGCTAGAGTTTGACATTACTGTCGTATGACGGTGGTGGTCAGTTGATCCCTTTAGGTCACACGTATAGGACAATTCCCTTAATTGATAAGATGATCAAATGTATATTGATACGAGTTGATCATATTCCTTAAACTCGTATACCGAGAAATCATAGGTTAAATCTTATTGTAAGATTTATGTTTATAATTGAAACGTGTCAATTATTAAAAAATGAACGATATTTTATAATATCGTGATTGGAATGAATCGGGTTATAATTATTACAAAAGTTGTAGATCGTATTGACGATTATTATGAATGACCATTTTACATGTTAGTAATTTCGAATTACTTGTCAACTTGATAAATGTGATTTATTAATTTATGAATAATATTTACTTGATAAATATGTATGATTAAATTAAAACAATTGTTATTTTATAATATTGTGACATATTGTATGTCACATAACATACAATTGTAAAGTTGATAAAATTGTAAAATAAGGTCCATTTTAGTGTGTATGTGCCGGTTTTGGGGTGAGCAAAAGGAAATGATTTAGGTGCGTTTATTGCTCTAAAGACACAATCATTAAAGTGTGTTTTGAGACTATCACCTATAGCCACCCTAATTACATGGGAAAGGGGATGTGTTCCCTCTTGTTCTTCCCCATACCCGGCCACCCATAACCCTAAGCACCACTTCATAAATATTGTGAGATGCTCACAATAAGATTCATTCTAATGCTTGGCAAATTTTCTAAGGTAAGAAAAATATAAACCTCAAATCCTCTAAAATTATTATTGAGATAATAATAGTAATACTAATATTAAATTGTCATATTAGTGTTTAATTCTAAATAAAGATTAGAATTCATTTAAGGAAAAACTGATTCTTCCCTATCAACATCAAAGTTTCGGTTGGATTAAGGGTGTCTTGGGTACATCATAGAGGAGGTGTTCTTGTTGAATACTTTGGAGGATCATCCTAGCATTATTTGGAGCGTGAGTAAGGGTTCAAATCTCATTATTTCCGCATTTCCATTAGCATGCATAAGATCTAAAAGTATGATGATTAAAATGTTAATTATAATTTATTTAGTATGACTAATATCACTAGGTTATGAGATAATTAAACCTAACATATGGGTGTGCCTAAGCATCAGTTCCTTGGCTGGCTATACATGAATAATGCTTTGAGAACCAATGATAAACTCATTCGTATGGGGATAGACATTACTTTAGTGTGCTTTCTCTGTGGGCAAGCTTCTGAAACCTCTGATCATATATTTTTTTAATGTGATTATAGTTACTAGGTGCTGCAAATTCTGAATCAATTAGCACGCATTGACATACCTGGTCAAAACTCTGTTTAATGGTGCGAACAGAACACTGGCAGTAGAATGCAGAATGGGATCCCCAATTATGTGTGCAGACCGAAGTAAATTTTCCTTCGATAAGGACATCAACACGCCATTACACTCGCGATAACTACCCAAGTTGAACCAAAAGTTTCCTATAAAGAGAAAAAAATGAAGATTAAGACAAGATGAGTCATAAACTCGTATTCATCAGGTATATAGGGAAATTAGAGACCAGCTTTCTTATTGCTCCTACATACAAGACGCTAAAACTCACCTGCGCAATGCACTTCTTCAATCTACTGTCAGTGCCTTCAAAATCGTAACAGTAATACACACTCAGTGGATTTTGCTCACACCCAACACTAGCTGGTATTGTGAGAAGTTGGCTACAATGTAGATCAGTCTTGAAATCCTGCGATATCTCACGTACCAGCCTCTGGAATGGCAGCTTCCTTATTAAAAGCTCAGTACTCTTCTGGTACTTACGGATTTCACGCAGTGCCACTATACCAGGACGGTACCTGTGAGGCTTCTTCACTCCACCAGTGGTTGGGGCCGACTTACGAGCAGCCTACGTTTCCAATTTCCTAAAACAATAATCAATATATCAGCATTCACAAACATACCCAATGTAAATTCCACTGAACAATTAAGTTACGGAGGCAACCGAGCATCACCTTGGTAGCCAATTGCTTCCTTGGGGCCTTGCCTCCAGTACTCTTACGCGCAGTTTGCTTAGTACGAGCCATCTACAATAACACATAAAACGTACAAATCAATCAATTACATTTCACAACACAAATACGGATAAAATTACGCCAAATTAGGTAAAAGAATTAACAATTGACAATTTCCTATTTCCGTCTCATTCATTTGTTTTTCAAAATACCATCCCAATCAGTAGTTTAACTTCGATTAAAATACAGCTTATAAAGAACAAAAAGTAAAAGACTTATTAAGCATTAATATCGGACAACAACAATAACTAGGTTTGTTTTGGAAACTTCTTCCTCTTCTTCTACTTCTTTCTGGCAAAACAGTTCACATTGAGATGCCAACAAAGACTTAATGAAGATCACACCATAAGATGTTGGAACCAGAAACAAATAATAAAAAGAGTCGACTAACCTGCCTGAAGGTACGAGGTCGAGAGGACTCACTACTGCCTGCAGTATTCAACCAAATAGGAAAACATACATTGTGAGTGTTTGTAAATCCAAGAAAATGGCATATCTTAGTCGTAAAAATCAGTGCATAGGAGATTGCTAAATTAATAAAAACAAATCGACCAAACATATTCCGCAAACTGTTGGTTCAATAAAAAAGTGTTCAGCACCACATAAATCAGAAAAAGCCATTCATAGAATGATACACCCCTTGTACAGTGATTCAGAAAACCATTTCAACCAATAATATGTAGCCTAATATTGCAGACATATTTTGTCATCTTTGTTCTCTCTTACCACGACTTAGTGCGCTATTTGAACAAAAAAAAAATCTAGTTTTATGATAAGTACCCCTACATATTATCTTAGGAATATTACAATATCAATAATATGTGATATCTAGGTTTAAACATTGGTACTCCATCAACCCTTAACAACTTTAATGAAATTTTTTTGTCAATGGTTTGAAAGAGATTATGAATAAAACAAAGAAGACAAAACTGTGATCTACCATGGAATGTTAATAATTTATCTTATTTTTTGTTACAATCTCAGAATCTGAATATTTCAGAAGTCCTTTTACCTGTTCAAGTGTATTCATCTAGTAATTAACTAGTACATGGAATGGAATCCCCGCACTTGTCAACCTTGTCAAGACTCATCATCAAATGCAACCAACCAACCAATGATGCTACCGAAAAAGACAAAACAAATGACCAGGGAAATGATCTGATCCTGGATTTTTTTTATGTAATTTTTCTTAACTTAGAAACTGAATTTTAACTTAAAAATTGTATATGTCGTCCATGAACAAGTTCATCGCTCCCTTTTTTCTCCGGTACAAGACAACAACATGAAACCTTGGAACCTTTCTCCAACCCCGTGCCTTTTTCTAGATTTTGAAATGAAATAAATGTTGGGTAAAATAGGGGCAGAAGACACAATAATAAAATTGACAAACAAAAATCAAAGGTCGAGAAACTCATACCCAATCTAGCAACATCACATCGTCATCGTTAGCAAGTCGAGCGAGATCAAAAGCCCTCTGCCCAATGATAAGCTCAAGAAGCATGATTCCATACCCGAAAACATCAGTCTCCTCAGATGATTTCCCAGTAGAAAGGTACTCGGGAGCTATATGTCCAATGGTCCCGCGTACCGCAGTAGTCACGTGAGTGTCTTTGTAATCCATCAGCTTAGCCAAACCAAAGTCACCAACCACAGCTTCGAACTCTTCATCGAACAATATATTAGCAGCTTTAACATCACGATGAATGATCTTTGGATCACAATGATCATGCAAATAAGAAAGTCCTCTTGCAGATCCCAAAGCGATTCGGTTGCGAGTCGGCCAATCCAGTGGAAGTTCATCTGGTGGACGCTCTGGACATAACAACACATGTTTATGATTTAAGTAAATATGATGCAAGTTTCAAACGAAGAGAGCAAAGATGACAAAATATATATGTATTGTAAAACCCCTCGCGAAAGCGGAAATATAAACATACACAAGTACTAAAAATGCAGCGGAATTAACACTTTTTAAAGTAAACAACATGCGAGAATAATTAAACTGAAATGGAAACTGAAACTGAAATAAAATAAAATAGATAAGTAACAGTTCTAAGTATCAAAACAAATTATGTACAACAGCCTGGGATGGAACATCCCTACAGGCACCAACCAAAAACTGTATCAAAAGAAACTAAGAGTCCAGCTAAACGATATAAGTGTAAGTCATATTATGACAACAGGATCATCACTCGCTAGCTCTCTCGTGAACCCTGCCAACCTGCATGTACCTACATACATGAAAACATGTACGCCACAATCAGTGGGGAGTGACTAGAGTTCTCCTAGCCACATTTTGTAATGACACGTAACACATAAAGCAATACAGAATACTCCAACATATATAAACATGTGAAGCATAAACACCTCATCAACTGTTCTCATACTATCATGCAAACTCTAGTGCACGGCTCTCAACCAAATTCATAAACCGTTAGGAAGGAGAGCCGGTTTCCCTACTGGTTACCTAGTCGGGGGGTCTTTCAATCCAACTATTTATGAAACCGATAAAAGAGTCATCCAATGCCTTGGATGAACAGATTATAACTCAAGCAATATATTCATTAACTTCAACATGCATATCTGACACTGTACCAAACTCTAGGCAAGCAAATATAACATCAAGTAAAGAGGTTCAGCGGTCAACTTAAGACATAACCTAATTACCAATCATTCAGCAAGTAAAAAGGTTCAGAGGCGACATCTTAACGCATAACCTAGATACCAAGTTCACAATATCAATCAAGGACTAAGAGGCGAAAACTCAACGCATGGACCGGCTATCACATAACACTAGACTCAGAGGCGAAAACTCAACGCATGGACTAGTATTCAATTCACAATCACAAGTAAGGAACTCAGAGGCGAAAACTCAACGCATGTTCCCCTACTACATCACAAGGTACTAAACTCAGAGGCGAAAACTCAACGCATGTTCTAGCACCAAACACCTGCACTCCGGGTAAGGTATGACAACCTGACTGCCCCGTCGTGCAGTTGCTCTACTCGTCAGACTCAGAGGCCAGCTTAAGGCATGTCCTGACGCGATCACACATACATGTCTGGACTCAGAGGCGAAAACTCAACGCATGTCCCAGGCACGACAAACAAACATGTATGGAACTCAGAGGCGAAAACTCAACGCATGTTCCCATACACGACAAACAACCTACGTATTAAGTTCAGAGGCCAACTTAAGGCATAACTTAATACGCATCAATACAATGTCATCTAAGTCTATGAACTAACCTATAATTCTACTTTTAACTTCTAATCAACACTTAATTGACCCCGGGAACTAAGTTGAGGGAGAGCCGGTTTCCCTTTCGGTTACCCGACCGGGGGGTCTCTATACTCACTGCATTCCCGAACCCAATATAGTGTCGCCCGTCCTCCGGGGACGTCAAATACTTATCAAAGATACAAGGAACGAGTTTCAATCAAAACTGATTAACCGTTTAAAAGTTACGAACGATTTACGATTTGAAAATATGCAACAGGGGTTCCCAGCCGGTCGGCCGGCAGCCGGTCCACCGGCTGGCAACCCAGCCCAACTTCCTTTCTTAAAAATCAACAATCACAAAGGACTCCCAACCGGTCGGCAGGCAGCCGGTCGGCAGGCTGGGAACCCAATTCCCTAACCTTCTCAATTTCGCAATACACTAAAATGTACTCCCAGCCGGCTGGCAGGCGGCCGGTTTGCCGGCTGGGCACGCTTTTCCTATGGTCTCGCAACTACGCAAAACAACACAAGAGACCACCAGCCGGTCGGCAGGCAGCCGGTCGGCCGGCTGGCAGTCCCAAGGCCAAATTTCTTCAAAACTCGCAAAAATCCCTTAAGACGCTCCCAGCCGGTCGACCGGCGGCCGGTCGACCGGCTCAGAATTCGACACCAATCCTTATGAATCGTTACCAATGAAGTTTACCCAACATTATAAATCATCCAATACTACTTATCTAACAGCAAACAAACCACAAAACAATCCTCAAACGATTATACAATGTATCCGTCTTAACTTTGTGAAAAACTGAAAATAAGCTTATGAACATATAACAACATCACAAGGCATGAATTCAACAAGTATGAACAATCCTAAACATGTTACTAAGTCCCTTAAACATCATTCTTAAACAAAAATCAGAAACATTAGGAAGAACACATCAAAACTTGGTAATATTCACAATAAGGCCGAGTTTCTCATTATCGTCACCTTAAAGCGATCCGGCTTAAAGATCCTCCTCTACAACAAAGCTATCAATCTCCGGGTCGTCCAAGCCCACGGCTACAAGCACGGAAAACGATGTTAACGGTCCGAAAAACGGAATTAGGCAAAACAGCCCAATTTTTGAAGTCGATGAAATGCAAAACGAAAGTGATAGATGGCTTGGAAATTCAATGAGGATTCCGAAAATGTTATCATTACCTTAATTCGGTAGACGGATGATGTAGAAAAGAGCAAAAGAAGATGATATTAATGGAGGTTATTGAAGAAAATATGTTTACAGTGAAGTGAGTTGTGAAGGAGATGATATGTCGACATATGAGTTTTTAAGGGTTAAGTAATTGTCCTTCCCGTTTAAAGAAACGGGTTAGGATACTTGAACGGGTTTTTAAGTTGGGAACTTAACCTTACCAAGTTTGTATTCGTCTTAAGGACTTAAGGTTCTTAAGACGGATCTTACTTATTTATTTAAAATCTTTTACAATAAATTATTAAAATATTATTTTATTACTTAAAATAATTTAAAACGCTTAAAATAGATTTTACGAAAATACGGGATGTTAGAATCACCCCAACTTCAAAAAGTTTCGTCCTCGAAACTCGAACGAAGATAAATTCTAACTAACTCTACCTCAATCGAAAACAGAAGGATGCGCATCACGCATCGATGCCTCGGTCTCCCATGTCTGCTCCTCGACATCACCGCAACGCCAAAGGATCTTCAGTAAAGGCACCACCTTGCTCCTAAGCTTCCTATCCTGACGGTCTAGGATCTTCACGGGACGCTCCTCGAAAGAAAGACTCGGCTCCAAGTTCTCCATCTCTCTGGGCAGAACATGACTCGGGTCACTAACATACTTACGGAGCTGGGAAACATGAAAGACATTATGGACCTTGCCCAAACTAGGAGGCAAGTCCAAACGGTAAGCTGCGACGCCAATCCTCTTCACGATCACAAATGGTCCAATGTACTTAGGGCTCAGCTTGCCCTTGACGCCAAACCTCTTGACGCCCTTCATCGGAGAAACCCTCAAAAAGACACGGTCACCCTCCTCGAACTCTAAAGGTCTACGACGGACATCAGCATAGGACTTCTGCCGGTCCTGAGCGGCCTTCATCCTATTCCTAATGAGCTGTACACGGTCAATGGTCTCAGCTAGCTGGTCAGGTCCAAGGTCGTGCACGTCACTCGCCTGATCCCAACAAATCGGGCTACGGCACTTCCACCCGTAAAGAGCCTCGTACGGAGCCATACCAATGGAAGAATGGTAACTGTTGTTGTAAGAAAACTCCACCAACGGCAAACACTGCTCCCAAGAACTCTGAAAATCGAGAGCTCAAGCGCGGAGCAAATCCACTAGTGTCTGTATGGTCCTCTCGGATTGCCCATCGGTCGCAGCATGAAAAGCGGTACTCATCAACAAACGGCTACCCATAGCCTCCTGTAAAGCCTTCCAGAACCTGGAACAAAAACGAGGATCACGATCCGAAACGATCTATCTCCGCACACCATGATAGCGGACTATCTCAGCAATATAAGCCCTGGCTAAACGGTCCATATCCCATGTCTCTCTGATAGGCACAAATCTTGCACACTTAGTTAGCCTATCCACTATAACCCAAATCGCATCCTTGCCTCCCACAGTCTTAGGCAATGCTGTCACGAAGTCCATCGATATACACTCCCACTTCCACTGAGGAACGGGAAGCGGCTGTAGCAAACCACCTGGCCTCCTATGCTCTATCTTGACTTGTTGACAAGTCAAGCACCTACTCACGTAATCTAAGATCTCTCTCTTCATACCAGGCCACCAAAACATAAGCCTCAAATCCTTGTGCATCTTCTCTCCTCCTAGATGAACTGAATACGGTGACAAATGGGCCTCATCAAGAACCCTCTTCCTCAAGTCTGGCACATCGGGGACATACATCCTACCACGGAATATAAGGAAACCCTCAGCATCAATCACCAAGTCTGGAGCAACACCACTCGAAATCTTAGCTTCGAAATTCTTGAAGTCAGCATCGGTAGGCAAACCCTGACGAATCTCCCAACATAAGGACGGCTCGGCAGTCATAGCAGCTAACCAATCAAAACCACTACTCACCATCTCTAATCTCAACTTCCGGAACTCGGAACACAACTCATCGGGCAACACTCGCATAGCACTCATCGAATGAGAAGTCTTGCGGCTAAGCGCATCAGCAACTACATTGGCCTTTCCCTCATGATATAACAACTCAATGTCGTAATCCTTAACCAATTCTAGCCAACGTCTCTGTCGCATATTAAGGTCTTTCTG
The DNA here is from genome assembly GCA_029255685.2 of Silene conica. Classification (NCBI taxonomy): domain Eukaryota; kingdom Viridiplantae; phylum Streptophyta; class Magnoliopsida; order Caryophyllales; family Caryophyllaceae; genus Silene; species Silene conica. The sequence goes on along the minus strand of CM055314.2, from coordinate 26,778,460 downwards.
GGTGAAAATGTACTTAAGACTCTTGTGATCCGTGAAAATGCGACAATGAGATCCCATCAAGTAGTGACGCCACATCTTCAAAGCATGAACAACTACAGCTAACTCAAGATCATGTGTAGGATAGTTCACCTCGTGAACTCTCAACTGTCTAGATGAGTAAGCGATCACCTTACCACTCTCCATCAACACACATCCAAGCCCTAACATCGAAGCATCACAATAAACATCAAAGTCAACTCCAATCTCTGGCAAAGCAAGTACGGGAGCGGAAGTTAACCTAGTCTTCAATTCCTGGAAAGAACTCTCGCACTTATCGGTCCAAACAAAGTTAGCTTCCTTCTTTAGTAACTGAGTCATCGGACGAGCTATTCTAGAGAAATCCTCAACAAATCTACGATAATAACAAGCCAATCCAAGGAAACTACGGATCCCTCCAACATCTTTGGGACTCTCCCAATCAACAACGGCCTCAATCTTCGCGGGATCAACCATAACTCCCTCACTAGATATCACATGTCCAAGAAATGCAACCTTAGAAAGCCAAAACTCACACTTTGAGAACTTCGCGAACCACTTCTGTCGACGTAAAATCCCAAGAATCAATCGAAGATGCTCGGCATGCTCCTCGTCGGTCTTCGAATAAATAAGAATGTCATCAATAAACACCACAACACAAGTGTCAAGATACTCACTGAAGGTGCGGTTCATCTGATCCATGAAAATAGCAGGTGCATTTGTAAAACCCCTCGCGAAAGCGGAAATATAAACATACAAAAGTACTAAAAATGCAGCGGAATTAAGACTTTTAAAGTAAACGACATGCGAGAAGTCTTAACTGAAACGGAAACTGAAACTGAAATAAAACCAAAATAGGTAAGTAACAGTTCTAAGTATCAAAAACAAATATGTACATCAGCCTGGGATGGAACATCCCTACAGGCACCAAAACAACTGTATCAAAAGAAACTACGAGTCCAGCTAAACGATAAGTGTAAGTCATATGATGACAACAGGATAATCACTCGCTAGCCCTCTCGTAACCCCGCTCCAACCTGCATGTACCTACATACATGAAAACATGTACGCCACAATCAGTGGGGAGTGACTAGAGTTCTCCTATCCACCTTTTGTGACAACACGTAACACATAAAACAATACAGAATACTCCAACATATATAAACATGTGAAGCATAAACATCTCATCAACTGATCTCATACTATCATGCAAACTCTAATGCACGACTCTCAACCAACTTCATAAACCGTTAGGAAGGAGAGCCGGTTTCCCTACTGGTTACCCAGTCGGGGGGTCTTTCAGTCCAACTATTTATGAAACCGATAAAAGAGTCATCCAATGCCTTGGATGAACAATAACAAAGTCAAGCATTAACATCAACATCAACATCTGACACAATACCAACTCCAGGCAAGCAGATAAAACTCGGCAAGTATAAGGTTCAGCGGTCAGCTTAAGACATAACCTACATACTAATCATTCAGCAAGTGTAAAGGTTCAGCGGTCAACTTAAGACATAACCTAAACACCAAAACATTCAGCAAGTGTAAGGTTCAGCGGTCAACTTAAGACATAACCTAAACACCAAAACATTCAGCAAGCAAGGACTCAGAGGCCAACTTAAGGCATAGACCCACCAATCAGCAAGACACTAGACTCAGCGGCCAACTTAAGGCATAGACTAGCATCCAAAAGTAAAGGACTCAGAGGCCAGCTTAAGGCATGTCCCTTCACCACATCACAAGATACTAAACTCAGAGGCCAGCTTAAGGCATGTTCTAGCATCAAACATCTGCACTCCGGGTGAGGTGTTACGACCTAAATGCCCCGTCGTGCAGCTGCTCTACTCGTCAGACTCAGAGGCCAACTTAAGGCATGTTCCAACGCGATCACCACAAACATGTCTGGACTCAGAGGCCAGCTTAAGGCATGTCCCAGACACGACAAACATACACATATAGGGCTCAGAGGCCAGCTTAAGGCATATCCCCATATATGGCAAACAACTCACGTATTAAGTTCAGAGGCCAGCTTAAGGCATAACTTAATACGCACCAATACAATATCATCTAAGTCTATGAAGTAATCTATAGTTCTACTTTTCTTAACTTCTAACCAACACTTAATTGACCCCGGGAACTAAGATGAGGGAGAGCCGGTTTCCCTTTCGGTTACCCGACCGGGGGGTCTCTATCCTTACTCCATTCCCGAACCCAATATAATGTTGCCCATCCTCCGGGGACCTCAAATACATCCCACAGGTATACAAAACGAGTTTCAACCAAAACCGATTAACCGTTTGAAAGTTACGAATGAATCACGAATTCAAAATAGCTTACAGGGGTCCCCAGCCGGTTGGCAGGCAGCCGGTCGGCCGGCTGGTGACCCACTCAGCCTCTCTTTCTTTTTCAAAGGACGAACAACACAAGGACTCCCAGACGGTCGGCAGGCAGCCGGTCGGCCGGCTGGGAATCCATTTCCCTAGCCTTCACAAATTCATACACCAACCCACATGCACTCCCAGCCGGCTGGCAGGCGGCCGGTCTGCCGGCTGGGCTCCCTTCTTTCCTATGTTGTTCGCAAACACAAACAACACAAGGAGACTACCAGTCGGTCGGCAGGCAGCCGGTCGGCCGGCTGGCAGTCCGAAGCCTAATTTTTCAAAAATCGCAAAACCCAAAGAAGCGCTCCCAGCCGGTCGACCGGCAGCCGGTCGGTCGACCGGCTCAGAGAGCCTGATACGAATTTCGTGATTTTCCAGCCAATACTAAACTTCATAAATCGACACCAAAACTCAAGCAATGCTACAATTGATGTTTACCCAACATTATAAATCATTCAATACTACTCACTACAACAAAATGGCACTTGCGCCACGATTTATGTCACGGGAATTTATAATTCGTGACCTAAATTTGCTTAGTCACGGGAAAAAAAGTCCCCTTCCTTCAATATTAATTGGTAAAAAAAATTATGTCACGGGAAAATATATCCGTGACAAATAATTGTTTTTAGTCACGAATTAAGCCATGACCGTGGCTAACAAATGCGTTTAGTCACGCATCAAGTCACGAACGTGGCTAATTATTATTTTTAGCCACAATGTCGTGGCTAATTATGATTTATTGTCACAGGTCAGTTAACCGTGACTAATTAGTGTGCTTAGCCACACTGAATTCTTAACGTGGCTAATTATGATTTATTGTCACAGCTAAATTATCCGTGACTATATTGCTCTTAGCCACCCACTGAATTCTTACCGTGGCTAATTGTGATTTATTGTCACAACTAAATTACCCATGACTAATTATTGCTCTTAGCTACGCACTGGATTTTTACCGTGACTAACATTTTTGATATGATAACAAATAATAGTACAAAATTATTAGTGCAACATGGTGTGTACTGTGACATCAAGATGATTTGATTTAATTTGATGTTGTTGTTTTTGTTGTTTAATTAACATTGATTGATGCAGAAGATGTGTTTTCGTTGTTTAATTAACATTGATTTAATTTTTAGGTATTTTCTTCATTTTTGGGATTTAATTTCATGTTTTCGATTTGTGTTCTTAGTTAACTTTTGGTTTGCGACGCTTTTGGTGTGCTCCCACCTGTGAGCAAGCTGAACTTGGCTCAGACTATGTACCATTTCATCAGCGGCTAAGTTCAATATTTTATTATCGTTAGGGCCCAATCATTAAGTTTAAGGGGTAGGATTTTCAATTAAATCTCAGGCAATTGGGGGATAATTCGTTTTCTACTGAGGTTAGTTGAATAAGGGAGATAGCAGATTTCATTGAATCAGTGTTTCTGATCTCTTTTGTGCTAAGAAAAGTAAGATTCGCATCACATGTGATGCACCTGCTTCCCTGATTATTCTCTGGAGGGCCACATTAGTTTCAGTGTCTATTGATGTTGTTGCTTCATCCAGGACCAAAATTTTGTTTGTTTTGAGTAGAACTCTTCATCCACAACATTAGTAAGTCATTTCTTTCTTATACTCTTTTTAGCATTTATGATTTAGTTGCTCTTTTTAATGTGTATGTCTGAACTCTGATTATAAGTGGTTGTGTTTTGTGGGTAGTAATTACTCTGCAGTACTTCTGGTTCAGAAGTGCTTGTTTTTTTTCAAATTCAAACAACAATAATGAGTTTTCGTATTCTCTAATTATTGGCGAGTTCATTGATATCGGCACTATTACAGAAATGACTTTAGGCAGGGACAAATGGAAACGGTAATTAAAAAGAACCGTTGCCTATTAGAAAAGGCAACGGTACCGGTTGTTAACAACAATTGTTGCCAAATATAGAGAAAAAACACATATGGCAACGGTCCACTTAGAAACCGTTGCCATATGTATTTTTTATACACAATTAAGGCAACGGTTTTGTATTGACCGTTGCCATTTATTAAACTAAAATTTGGCATAAAAAACATATTTTGACCCTATGTGCATATTTCCTAAACACGTACATTATATTACTCGTATTCCAAAATAATCGCGTATATATTTAATCACTCATGCCTAATAAAAACTTATACTAATTACTATTATTATATTACTTATTACTTATTACTTTTTTTTTGCAAGATATTACTTATTACTTTTTTTTTTTTTGAAAGGGGATATTACTTATTACTCCGTACTTATTAAATTGTTAAATTTTAATACTATTGTAGAGTTATACTGAATAATATTAATACTCGTCTTCAATAATTCAACCTCTAAAACGCAACTAGACTTCTTGTTGTACATGCGTCTTCCTCATTTTTTTACAGGCGCCGCTTCATCATCTCCTTCACCGTCTTCTATTTCGGTGAATGTTCTCGTCATCTTGTTCATTCTCCTCAATTGGTAAGTTGGTTATTCTTTTCCAATTTTTCATTTTCAATTCTAAGTAAACCCTAATTCCCAATTTCCCAATTTGTGTTCATCCGCTGTGTTAGTTTTCAATTGGTAAGTTCATATAATTGCCCATCTTGTTGTTGATGATGATGAGATTAATTAGTTAGGTGTTTATCAATAAACTGCTGGAGTATGTTATGTCATCAATTCACATAATGCTAGTTTACACTATTTAAGTCTGACTTCGGTTGTATTTTATGGTCGCATAATGTAATAAATACTGTGTTTCTTACTTCCAACCCAACCTGATAAGGGACACCAAGAAGATTGTGAATCAGATCTATTAAAGCTACTGAATAGAGAAGGTTGATATAGCTTGTCAAGAGCTCGATTCTTCTGCAGTCAGTGTTTGGTCTGCGTAGGAACTGGTGTCGATGTCGGTGGATGGTTGATATAACAATATCATCTGTTTTTGCTACAATACGGTGTTTTATTGCAGGTTAGAAAGGAGTTGGAAGCTAGAAATGTGCAAGTAAAAACCAGTACCGAAGTGCATTATGTTTCAACGACCAACCAGGGTGAGTGGCATTCCTCAACCTCTTGTTCGTATCATCATTTGAAAATGTTAATGCATGTTTTCCATCTTGTTTCACTTAATGACTGTGACTAGATTAAGCATCAGTGTTCGTTACATGGCCTTGAAGGGGTAAGTGGATTAACAATATCTTTCTTCTAACCTTCCTCAGCTCCTCATTGATCCTCCGTCCATTCACTTTCTTTTTTATCTAGTGTTTATGGTGGGTGGATGGTGGATGGTGGATGGTGGGCTCAATGAATTTATTCTGGAAGTTAAGGTGCCACTTTTATATTCTTCACAGCACATACTGGGACAGTTTGGGCATTTTTATAGACTTGTCTTTCATTGCACTTTCTCAGTTCACAAATTACTCATGGACTTATAGCTGATGTGGTACTGCTGACTGCTGACTACCGAGTTTTTGTTTATGGAAAACTGATCTTGTCTCTGGTTGAAACTGATTGCTGTCTGGGACTCTAGGTCTGTGTTCTAAAGGAAACGGTTTCAATGTAAAATATATGTGGAATAAAGAAAAAATTTTAGTTTGCATTACTTTGTTCTCTATCTCTGTTATATATTGCCATTTTTTGCTCTTATATCGGTATTCAGTTACCAAAGCATCCATTGAATTTAATTTAGTGGCAGGGATTCAAACCTCTTGTCCTCTTAGTACTCACCTTATTATGCTGCATTATTTCCACCTTACTCATGATTCTGCCCATTCTGTTAGTAAATTTTCAACCTTGCATTACTCCCATTTCAGCCTTTTATTTTAAACGTTTGAGTAGTGAGATCTTCTTAAGCAATGCTGAAATTTTGATGGATTCTTCATTGGCTTGTTGCAATCAGACTCTACGGTCTTGGTTGGAAGCTTTAGGTAGTAGGACTAGAAGCCTGACAGAACCTTGCACAAGTTTAGATCTTCTTAAGCAGTGTTGAAATGTTGATGGATGCAGGTTTTTCCCCCTTTTATTGTTGATATTAAGTTTTATCTTGATTGAGGTTTAAAGTTATTATATTTATCAGTTCATCTTAATCAGGTACATGTGTTGGCCAACACTATTCAGTGTTTTAGATTATTTGCATTTGACGTTGAAATTTACAGTTCAAAAGGTTTTAGGATATCGCATGTTAATCGGGTTGGTTTTTCAGGTTAAATACATGTGTTATAGAACTAAACGGTATGGGTTAAAATGAGTTTCTTTTAGCGGCGGGGGGTGTGTGAAATCCTTGATGCCTACGAAATCTTGGTTCTCTTGAAGGCAATTGTAGTGAAACTTGACTACTGCTACAACTTGACTATCAAATTTTTACTTGTATAAGAGTACTTAAGACACTGTTAGCACTTAGGAATATATGAAGTCGTCGAATAATAAAACAATAATTCCATGGTTTCACACAAATTGTTTCTTGAATCAATTACAGAGTAATAATATGCTAATGATACCATTGCCTTGTTACAACATATCTGAATTAATAGTAGATTTTACACTAATTGATTCGTATAAAATCATCAAGTTCCTCAGTTGCTCATGAAATTAGAACGGCAGATGCAAATCTGCAGGGGGGATCGAAGCTTGAAGAATCTTGGATCTTGGTGGAGAAAGATGATCAATTTTCTAAATCAACTCTTGAAGACATGCCAAAATCTTACAAGGTACCCCTACTTCTAACTTTAGAGAAAAGTACGTTAAAGCTCTAATTAAACAAAAATCTTAATTTCCAAACAATACGTATTTGAATCCTTGATTAAACCATAACATCCTTGATTCATGCAAAATAAGATCAGAGAGGCGTTTTTCCTGAGGAGATGGTCTAAAAGCAAGAGAGATCAGGATCAACTTGCTGAAATGTGTTTATTGTCTGCTTCCATAGGCTCCACACAAATCCAGATTTCAGAAACATCCAAGTCTTTTGAATCAGAGTGGGAGCTTATCTAGGTTTGTGATACCTATTTATCGGGAATGATCATTGTTAATAAGAGCGAGTAGCTTAGTTTTTACTACAATGGCGCCAGTACCACTTCCCTTCTGCAAGTAGGTGCTAATTGGAATACATCGCCAGTTCTGTCTCTTCAATTCTAATCAAAATCGATTTGGGCCTTTAGGTATATAATACTATCTAGGTATTCGACTTTCATTTTTTGAAATTGAATTAGATGTTCAATTTTTTTATGACTGTCATTCATCATATTTCTGTGTTAGACCGTTTGAACTTTGAAATTGATTATAAATTTGAAGTTTAAATTACAAGAGTTGTAGCTGTTTATTTTGAATTTAATGTTATGGACTTATAGCTGATGGTGATTGCAACATCTGTGATTTGAATTTCATTGATAGTGTACTTTTATTGAAGATAACAATTGGTGTAGCTTAAAAGGAGTAGCCTTTGATGCTGCACAAGCCTGATACGTGTACGAGATACTAATGAGGGGTCGTTTGGTTCGAGTAGATGGAGTGGAATGGATTGGAATGTCATACTATAGTGGAATGGATTGAGATTCCCATACCACACTAAACTTGTTTGGTTGGAGTATTTTTCTACTATGGGAGGAATGGAGTGGAAAACTTGGGGGGAGAGTAAGGTATGAGATTCAAGGGGATTGGAATGGAGTTACAATCCATCAAGTATCTAACTCCATTCCAAAACAAGCCAACCGAACACTTGATTCTCCCAAATCCATTCCATTCCATTCCAAACCCCCCAACCAAACACCCCCTGAATGATAATGACAATATCATTTTGCAATAACATATTCCATTTTGGGTTATTGACAAACTTAATTACTCTCTTGTGCAATTACATGCACTAGATGCTTAGTGTGTTATTATGTCATTTTTAGCAAAGTAGTTGTGGCCAGATTATGTCGCTTTGACGTGTTGTGCATTTGTGTTCTTACACATCTTGTTTCTGAAGAATCGGACATGGGTTTTATACTTACAATGTCTTTGAATACATTTATAGACTCGACCAGAAGGATTTCAATCTATCGGGGTCTACAGGTCATTAAAAAAGGTGCTTAAGGATGAAGGCATTCAAGGACTATACAAGTGAGTGTTTGTTTGATCCTTTGCTGTCTAGAAGTATTACCTTTTTCTATTTTCTTTTCTTCTTTTGTTTCTGATACATAGATGCAGCATTCAGTTTTCAATTATTTTTGGTTTTGTAGAGCCAATGTTGCGAGTGTCATAAGGATTATTCTTTATGCGACTTTGCATTTTATGGCGTATGAGAGGTATCGGTACTGGTTGTACGATAATTGTCCTTCATTGGGGACGAGATCTATTGTAGATCTTTTAGCGGGCTCAGCAGCTGGAGGAACTACAGTTTTGTGCACCTATCCTTTGGACTTGGCAAGAACAAAGCTTGCATATCAGGTATGTTATAAACTTATATCAGGTATCTTGTCTTGACTGTGGTTAGAATACAAATTATTTACTTTTGCTTGAACTATGTTTTCTCGCAATTGTACGATACTTACTCCTGCCGAAATTGATGATTACTTGGTGAAGTAGAGTAAAAGTCTATTTGCTTGTTATTTTCTGTAAATATTGGTACTGCATTGGTCAGGTTGTTCCACAATGGGATGACTCCAGTACTTGATCACTGGTTGGCATTATACTGAAATTGTGTGTTTATGTATGTAAACACATATCTAGTGTACTGTGACTGTTGGGCATTGTTCCTGAAATTGCTGTTGTCAGATAGGTAGTGTTCCTATAGTCGTGTCACAGTATTGCGCTGCTGCATTGTTCCCGGTGGTAAAGAAGCCTCAAATAATGTGTTTTTGTTCTTAGTTATACTTGCTGGTACATTTTTTTTCCTTGTCTAATGCTAATGTTGTGAATGGTGATATTTCAGGCGGCTTTCATATATAAAAGGGAAACAAATGCCTATTGCTGTTGCTGTTGCATGTCGTGCACTTTTGGTTGCTGTTTTTTGGTATAGGTGTTTCAGTTGCTTTTCTTTGGACTTGGGTGTACAAATATGGAGCAAACAAGTTTACATCCGAAGAATATGCCATTAGATTTATAATTTTTACGAGCATTAAATGCAAAAGCTTGGATTATTTTTTTTCTTTTTACGGACATGTATTTCATATTACTTATTTTTAGTGTTTTCTTAACTGTTATAAAAGACAAGGATGCCACGTTTTATGTAATCGACAAAAAAGTTTTATTCCATTTTTACGAGCATATGCGTTATCTACTACTTAATTAATAATGTGTTAGCCACGAAAATTATAAAATTTGCCACAATAATATTTGTGACAATTATTAATTTATTTTTCAGTCACAAGAGTATTTGCCACGTTATTGTTTCGTGACTAGTAATTTTTAGTCACGAAAATTTTATTATTCAGACACAATAATATTTGTGGCCAAAAATATTTAGTCACGTGACTCAATTTTGCCACGGTACTGTTTCGTGACTATTATCTTTAGTCACAATAAATTTTGTGGATTTAGCCACGAGAGTCTCTCTTTTGTCACAATATTATTTCGTGGCTAATAGTATTTAGCCGCGATTTGTTTTTTAATTTGGCCACAATATTAACTTGTGACTAAAAAAAATTTAGCCACGGGAAAATTATTTAGTCACGCTATTTTAGCCACGGGGAGTATCGTGGCAAAGTTGCTAATTTTAGCCACGTTGCAGTTTTTCCCGTGGCTAAAATTTTGCCACGGCCACTTGGGTCACGACTGATTTCCCGTGGCAAAACTGTATAGTCACGGGAATTTAGCACTTGCGCCACGTTTTTAAACGTGGCGCAAGTGCCATTTTGTTGTAGTGACTATTCTAACAGCACACAAGTCTCATAACAATCCTCAAACGATTATATCAAGTATCCGTCGCAAAATGTGTAAATTTTCAGAAAACAACATATGAGCATGTGAACATCAACAAGCATGAATTCATCTCAATAAAACATTCCTAATCATGTTACTACGTCCTTTAAACATTATACTTTAACAAAAATCAGAAACTAACATAAGAACACATCAAACTTGCTAATATTCACATTAAGGCCGAGTTTCTCATTATCGTCACCTTAAAATGCACTCCAACTAAAGATCCTCCTCTACCACGAAGCTATCGATGTCCGGGTTGTCCAATCCTTCACCTACAAACACGAAAAACGGGTTTTAGGCTTAGAAAACGGAATTCAAGGAAAACAGCCCCATTTTCGAAATTGACGAAACACAAAATGAAAGTGATAGATGGCTTGGAAATTGAATGAGGATTCCGAAAATGTTATTATTACCTCGATTTGATTAACGGATGATGGAGAAAAGATCAAAAGAAGATGATGTTTATGGAGGTTTTTGTGAGAATTGTTTTTACAGTGGAAATGTTGAAGATGATGAACTATGTTTCGACTAAAGGGTTTTTAGGGGTTTTAGTAAGTGTCCTTTCCGAGTGAATTAAACGGGTTAGGATACTTGAACGGATATTAAGATGTGAGTTTAAGTTTACCAAGTTTGTATTCATCTTAAGTTCTTAAGGTTCTTAAGACGGATCTTACTAATTAAATTAAAACCTTTCACAATAACTTATTAAAATATTATTTTATTACTTAAAATAATTTAAAACGCTTAAAATAGATTTTACGAAAATACGGGATGTTACAGCATTAGTCAACCCAAAAGGCATAACCACGAACTCAAAATGCCCATATCTGGTACGAAAAGCAGTCTTCGCAATATCAGCCTCTCTCACCGGAATCTGATGGTAACCCGATCGAAGATCAATCTTAGAAAACCTAGAAGCACCTCTCAACTGATCAAACAAGTCATCTATCCTAGGCAAAGGATATCTGTTCTTTACGATCACTCGGTTCAACTCTCTATAATCAATGCAAAGTCTCATGGAACCATATTTGTTCTTAACGAACAAAACTGGAGCACCCCACGCAGAAGCACTCGGTCAAATGAATCCTTTCTCGATCATCTCTTCCAATTGCTGCTTCAACTCTTTCAACTCTGGTGGAGCCATACGGTAAGGAGCTTTGGATATCGGTCCGGTACCTGGAACAAGCTCAATGGTAAACTCCACATCTCTCTCTGGCGGTATCCCTGGCAAGTCATCTGGGAAAACATCTGGATACTCACTAACAATGGCTACATCCTCAAGCTTCGGTAGCGATGGCTTAGTAGCTGTAACAACACACAGGAAGGCTTGGCAACCCTTCCTAAGAAGATGAGAAGCTTTCATGGAAGAAATCACACGAACACCCTTTTTAGGGCGAGTTCCCCTATAGGAAACACGAACTCCTGAAGAACTCCTCAAGCAGATTTTCTAGTCGCGACACTCGAAGCGAGCATGGTATCGCGATAACCAATCCATACCGAGAATAATATCAAACTCCTCGAGAGGAAATCTCAGTAAGTCCGCTGGAAATGTGGCTTGACCAATAATAATAGGAACATCCCTATGGGAAGATGAGCATGAAAACACGTCTCCAGAAGGTAAGGAAATAGAAGTCTCCTCAACCAATGAAGACTCAAGAGCTAAACGGTCTGCGAACTGAGTCGATATAAATGATAAAGAAGCTCCAGTATCGAACAAAATAAGGCACTCAGCGCCAAGGACAGAAAAGATCGGCAACAATGTCTGGATGAGCCTCAGCCTCAGCTCTAGTCATCACAAAAATCTTCCCTTTCGGCTTTCCTCCTCTAGTCGCTGCAGCAGCAGTGGCAGCCTTGCCAAGAACAGTATCCTACTCAGGACAATCAAAGGACCTATGCCCATATCCATTATAAGTATAACACTTATAGGCATTCTTGAAACAATCAAACCCTGGATGAAGCGGTTTACCACAACGGCGGCAAACAGTAGAAGCAGTGTCGGTGTGAAATGTGGTCTTAGCAACCGGAGCAGAGAACCTCTCAAATCGCTTCTTCTGAGAAGAAGGCGAAGAAGTAGAAGCTCGGGTCTCAGCATCTATGGCACGAATGGAGCTCTCCGCCCAAATAGCATCATCATATACCTCCACAAAAGAAGTCGAGTCACGACGAACCATACTCTCAATGCGCGGTCCTAGCTTCCCACGGTAAAAGTAGACTCTCTCAGCCTCATCTCTGACAAACCTCGATGCAAAATGAGCAAGTTGGTTGAATCGGTCGGTAAACTCCTGAACTGACATCTTGCCTTGCTTCAAATCCATGAATTCTTTGAGTCGCTGTGATCTGAGCTCCTTAGGATAAAACCTCGTCTCGAGCTTATCCTTAAAAGCCTCCCAATCGAACAAAGGATCAAGAGTGAAAGTCGGTCCGGTCAATGCCCACCATCTATCGGCCTCAAGGGTCAGAAAGTGAGTGGCTAGTCGCACTCTATCCTCTCTACCCACCGAATACATGGTAAATCTCTTTTCCATCTCCCTGAACCACTCGGTAAGAGCTACCGGATCAACCTCGCCTCCATAAGTCTTCACATGGCTCCTGGACATTTGGGATGCTATCCAAGAGAAGCTACCAGGACGATTAGCCTCATTGGCTGGCGGTGGAGGAGGTGGAACATTCCCTGCTTGCTGTCTCTGGTTGTCAAGCAACTGATGAAGTGCTTGCATTATAGTGTTCTGAGCAGCCGTGGTTCTCACCATCCTTCAAAAGAGAAAACAAGTGTTAACTTAGCAATTAGCATCCACAAATAGACTACAATATAAATCCTTAGATCTACCCATCTCTCATTCATTATTTGTTTATTTGGTCAAGTTAAGGTTGGGGGTCACATGAGTGCGTCGGGAGCAATAATGCTCTGATACCAACTGTAAAACCCCTCGCGAAAGCGGAAATATAAACATACAAAAGTACTAAAAATGCAGCGGAATTAAAACTTTTTAAAGTAAACAACATGCGAGAAGAATTAAACTGAAATGGAAACTGAAACTGAAATAAAACAAAATAGATAAGTAACAGTTCTAAGTATCAAAACCAAATATGTACAACAGCCTGGGATGGAACATCCCTACAGGCACCAACCAAAAACTGTATCAAAAGAAACTAAGAGTCCAACTAAACGATATAAGTGTAAGTCATATGATGACAACAGGATCATCACTCGCTAACTCTCTCGTGAACCCTGCCAACCTGCATGTACCTACATACATGAAAACATGTACGCCACAATCAGTGGGGAGTGACTAGAGTTCTCCTAGTTACCTTTTGTAACGACACGTAACACATAAAGCAATACAGAATACTCCAACATATATAAACATGTGAAGCATAAACACCTCATCAACTGTTCTCATACTATCATGCAAACTCTAGTGCACGACTCTCAACCAACTTCATAAACCGTTAGGAAGGAGAGTCGGTTTCCCTACTGGTTACCCAGTCGGGGGGTCTTTCAATCCAACTATTTATGAAACCGATAAAAGAGTCATCCAATGCCTTGGATGAACAGATTATAACTCAAGCAATATATTCATTAACTTCAACATGCATATCTGACACTGTACCAAACTCTAGGCAAGCAGATATAACATCAAGTAAAGAGGTTCAGCGGTCAACTTAAGACATAACCTAATTACCAATCATTCAGCAAGTAAAAAGGTTCAGAGGCGACATCTTAACGCATAACCTAGATACCAAGTTCACAATATCAAGCAAGGACTAAGAGGCGAAAACTCAACGCATGGACCGGCTATCACATAACACTAGACTCAGAGGCGAAAACTCAACGCATGGACTAGCGTTCAATTCACAATAACAAGTAAGGAACTCAGAGGCGAAAACTCAACGCATGTTCCCCTACTACATCACAAGGTACTAAATTCAGAGGCGAAAACTCAACGCATGTTCTAGCACCAAACACCTGCACTCCGGGTAAGGTATGACAACCTGACTGCCCCGTCGTGCAGTTGCTCTACTCGTCAGACTCAGAGGCCAGCTTAAGGCATGTCCTGACGCGATCACACATACATGTCTGGACTCAGAGGCGAAAACTCAACGCATGTCCCAGGCACGACCAACAAACATGTATGGAACTCAGAGGCGAAAACTCAACGCATGTTCCCATACGCGGTTTACCACAACGACCAACAAACATGTATGGAACTCAGAGGCCAACTTAAGGCATAACTTAATACGCATCAATACAATGTCATCCAAGTCTACGAAATAACCTATAATTCTACTTTTAACTTCTAATCAACACTTAATTGACCCCGGGAACTAAGTTGAGGGAGAGCCGGTTTCCCTTTCGGTTACCCGACCGGGGGGTCTCTATCCTCACTCCATTTCCGAACCCAATATAGTGTCGCCCGTCCTCCGGGGACCTCAAATACATATCAAAGATACAAGGAACGAGTTTCAATCAAAACTGATTAACCGTTTAAAAGTTACGAACGATTTACGATTTGAAAATATGCAACAGGGGTTCCCAGCCGGTCGGCCGGCAGCCGGTCCACCTGCTGGCAACCCAGTCCAACTTCCTTTCTTAAAAATCAACAATCACAAAGGACTCCCAGCCGGTTTGCCGGCTGGGAACCAAATTCCCTAACCTTCTCAATTTCGCAATACACTAAAATGTACTCCCAGCCGGCTGGCAGGCGGCCGGTCTGCCGGCTGGGCACGCTTTTCCTATGGTCTCGCAACTACGCAAAACAACACAAGAGACCACCAGCCGGTCGGCAGGCAAACGGTCGGCCGGCTGGCAGTCCCAAGGCCAAATTTCTTCAAAACTAGCAAAAATCCCAAATTTCTACATTATAGATTTCAGCACATGAGTGACTATGTAATTTCGAGTGATTCTTTAATCCCTCTAATATATCCATACGTCACGAGTTATATGATAAAAGTGGGAGCTTCCCTCAGGAAAGGAAACTCAATATCTAGAATGGGTTCTAGATATGTGCTCAAATAAGATCATATTATGTGAGATAATATGAGTTAGAAGGAGACCAAAATTTGTAAGTTTTGAAATCATAAATAAAAGGTTTATTCGAAAAACACTAATAAAAATTGATGATCGTGCATCAAATGCAATGAAACGTTATTGACTGTTTTTGCATGACAATGTCATTTGATCAGTTATAATTAACTCAAAATAAAAGATACTTTGTCAAAATCCAAATGGGTTGTAAGAGACAAGTTTGAACCCCATGAAGTGAACTGGATTGACTTAGTATAGCCCTTGGTCGCTTACATGAGGTGACATCTCAAAGCGACTAGAATGTGAGGCAACTGATGGCAAGTTCAAGTGCCATAGAGTCATATGTGATGACTAGTCGATCACATAGGCAGACTGCAAGAGACACTCTGTCGGGCAAAGTGACCGCTTATAGAGTTCTGGAAATTTTATAATAGTCGGGTCGTGGCGAGAGCTGCTATAGTATTCTTATGAGTCAATTCTTAGACTAAAGACTACTCTCCCAAGATAATGCAGTTTTGGCATAACCTTGATCCATTCTCTACGACTTTTCATAACTTGAGTCAAATGGGATTGTTTTCGGTTGTGACTGACTGTGACTAGTTGAAGGAAGTAGAACGATAGAAATTGTCCACCCCTTGTCAGGGTTGTTCAAATATCAAGGCCACTCGAGGAGAAGTTAACTGGAAATGCGTAGCCACGGTCGGAAGGTATCTATGGTAGATAATTCCGGTCAAACAGTTATTCTCCAGATCAAGGAAACAACTCATGATATGATCGAATGCAAGTACGACCTCAGAGAGACACCTTGCATTGAGTGGGAGTTTGTAATAGGACAAGAGAATTGGTGACCCACACTTGTCGAGGACAAGTGGGAGATTGTTGGGAAATGTGTCCTCAACAATAGTGCGATCACGTAATTAAATCTCATGACGAGAATGCGCAAGGGATGATACAAAATTATATTAGTCAACTGACAACATTAATCGGTAATGATTGGCTAGCTAGAGTTTGACATTACTGTCGTATGACGGTGGTGGTCAGTTGATCCCTTTAGGTCACACGTATAGGACAATTCCCTTAATTGATAAGATGATCAAATGTATATTGATACGAGTTGATCATATTCCTTAAACTCGTATACCGAGAAATCATAGGTTAAATCTTATTGTAAGATTTATGTTTATAATTGAAACGTGTCAATTATTAAAAAATGAACGATATTTTATAATATCGTGATTGGAATGAATCGGGTTATAATTATTACAAAAGTTGTAGATCGTATTGACGATTATTATGAATGACCATTTTACATGTTAGTAATTTCGAATTACTTGTCAACTTGATAAATGTGATTTATTAATTTATGAATAATATTTACTTGATAAATATGTATGATTAAATTAAAACAATTGTTATTTTATAATATTGTGACATATTGTATGTCACATAACATACAATTGTAAAGTTGATAAAATTGTAAAATAAGGTCCATTTTAGTGTGTATGTGCCGGTTTTGGGGTGAGCAAAAGGAAATGATTTAGGTGCGTTTATTGCTCTAAAGACACAATCATTAAAGTGTGTTTTGAGACTATCACCTATAGCCACCCTAATTACATGGGAAAGGGGATGTGTTCCCTCTTGTTCTTCCCCATACCCGGCCACCCATAACCCTAAGCACCACTTCATAAATATTGTGAGATGCTCACAATAAGATTCATTCTAATGCTTGGCAAATTTTCTAAGGTAAGAAAAATATAAACCTCAAATCCTCTAAAATTATTATTGAGATAATAATAGTAATACTAATATTAAATTGTCATATTAGTGTTTAATTCTAAATAAAGATTAGAATTCATTTAAGGAAAAACTGATTCTTCCCTATCAACATCAAAGTTTCGGTTGGATTAAGGGTGTCTTGGGTACATCATAGAGGAGGTGTTCTTGTTGAATACTTTGGAGGATCATCCTAGCATTATTTGGAGCGTGAGTAAGGGTTCAAATCTCATTATTTCCGCATTTCCATTAGCATGCATAAGATCTAAAAGTATGATGATTAAAATGTTAATTATAATTTATTTAGTATGACTAATATCACTAGGTTATGAGATAATTAAACCTAACATATGGGTGTGCCTAAGCATCAGTTCCTTGGCTGGCTATACATGAATAATGCTTTGAGAACCAATGATAAACTCATTCGTATGGGGATAGACATTACTTTAGTGTGCTTTCTCTGTGGGCAAGCTTCTGAAACCTCTGATCATATATTTTTTTAATGTGATTATAGTTACTAGGTGTTGCAAATTCTGAATCAATTAGCACGCATTGACATACCTGGTCAAAACTCTGTTTAATGGTGCGAACAGAACACTGGCAGTAGAATGCAGAATGGGATCCCCAATTATGTGTGCAGACCGAAGTAAATTATCCTTCGATAAGGACATCAACACGCCATTACACTCGCGATAACTACCCAAGTTGAACCAAAAGTTTCCTATAAAGAGAAAAAAATGAAGATTAAGACAAGATGAGTCATAAACTCGTATTCATCAGGTATATAGGGAAATTAGAGACCAGCTTTCTTATTGCTCCTACATACAAGACGCTAAAACTCACCTGCGCAATGCACTTCTTCAATCTACTGTCAGTGCCTTCAAAATCGTAACAGTAATACACACTCAGTGGATTTTGCTCATACCCAACACTAGCTGGTATTGTGAGAAGTTGGCTACAATGTAGATCAGTCTTGAAATCCTGCGCTATCTCACGTACCAGCCTCTGGAATGGCAGCTTCCTTATTAAAAGCTCAGTACTCTTCTGGTACTTACGGATTTCACGCAGTGCCACTATACCAGGACGGTACCTGTGAGGCTTCTTCACTCCACCAGTGGTTGGGGCCGACTTACGAGCAGCCTACGTTTCCAATTTCCTAAAACAATAATCAATATATCAGCATTCACAAACATACCCAATGTAAATTCCACTGAACAATTAAGTTACGGAGGCAACCGAGCATCACCTTGGTAGCCAATTGCTTCCTTGGGGCCTTGCCTCCAGTACTCTTACGCGCAGTTTGCTTAGTACGAGCCATCTACAATAACACATAAAACGTACAAATCAATCAATTACATTTCACAACACAAATACGGATAAAATTACGCCAAATTAGGTAAAAGAATTAACAATTGACAATTTCCTATTTCCGTCTCATTCATTTGTTTTTCAAAATACCATCCCAATCAGTAGTTTAACTTCGATTAAAATACAGCTTATAAAGAACAAAAAGTAAAAGACTTATTAAGCATTAATATCGGACAACAACAATAACTAGGTTTGTTTTGGAAACTTCTTCGTCTTCTTCTACTTCTTTCTGGCAAAACAGTTCACATTGAGATGCCAACAAAGACTTAATGAAGATCACACCATAAGATGTTGGAACCAGAAACAAATAATAAAAAGAGTCGACTAACCTGCCTGAAGGTACGAGGTCGAGAGGACTCACTACTGCCTGCAGTATTCAACCAAATAGGAAAACATACATTGTGAGTGTTTGTAAATCCAAGTATGGCATATCTTAGTCGTAAAAATCAGTGCATAGGAGATTGCTAAATTAATAAAAACAAATCGACCAAACATATTCCGCAAACCGTTGGTTCAATAAAAAAGTGTTCAGCACCACATTAATCAGAAAAAGCCATTCATAGAATGATACACCCCTTGTACAGTGATTCAGAAAACCATTTCAACCAATAATATGTAGCCTAATATTGCAGACATATTTTGTCATCTTTGTTCTCTCTTACCACGACTTAGTGCGCTATTTGAACAAAAAAAAAATCTAGTTTTATGATAAGTACCCCTACATATTATCTTAGGAATATTACAATATCAATTAATAATACAATAATGACCTATAATAAAAGATATACAATATCGGCAATATTATTTCATTTAAGTATTCTATGGCTGATTTTCATGTTTTCATTGTGTTCGTAATTTAAGTCATTTTTAAAGAGAATTTATGATTTAAATACCTTTAATGAAATTTACCAATTGTACGTTTAACTCTTTAGTGGTTACAAATCACACCCTTAAATAATAATGATCAAGGTTTAAACATTGGTACTCCATCAACCCTTAACAACTTTAATGAAATTTTTTTGTCAATGGTTTGAAAGAGATTATGAATAAAACAAAGAAGACAAAACTGTGATCTACCATGGAATGTTAATAATTTATCTTATTTTTTGTTACAATCTCAGAATCTGAATATTTCAGAAGTCCTTTTACCTGTTCAAGTGTATTCATCTAGTAATTAACTAGTACATGGAATGGAATCCCCGCACTTGTCAACCTTGTCAAGACTCATCATCAAATGCAACCAACCAACCAATGGTGCTACCGAAAAAGACAAAACAAATGACCAGGGAAATGATCTGATCCTAGATTTTTTTTATGTAATTTTTCTTAACTTAGAAACTGAATTTTAACTTAAAAATTGTATATGTCGTCCATGAACAAGTTCATCGCTCCCTTTTTTCTCCGGTACAAGACAACAACATGAAACCTTGGAACCAAAATTTTCTCCAACCCCGTGCCTTTTTCTAGATTTTGAAATGAAATAAATGTTGGGTAAAATAGGGGCAGAAGACACAATAATAAAATTGACAAACAAAAATCAAAGGTCGAGAAACTCATACCCAATCTAGCAACATCACATCGTCATCGTTAGCAAGTCGAGCGAGATCAAAAGCCCTCTGCCCAATGATAAGCTCAAGAAGCATGATTCCATACCCGAAAACATCAGTCTCCTCAGATGATTTCCCAGTAGAAAGGTACTCGGGAGCTATATGTCCAATGGTCCCGCGTACCGCAGTAGTCACGTGAGTGTCTTTGTAATCCATCAGCTTAGCCAAACCAAAGTCACCAACCACAGCTTCGAACTCTTCATCGAACAATATATTAGCAGCTTTAACATCACGATGAATGATCTTTGGATCACAATGATCATGCAAATAAGAAAGTCCTCTTGCAGATCCCAAAGCGATTCGGTTGCGAGTCGGCCAATCCAGTGGAAGTTCATCTGGTGGACGCTCTGGACATAACAACACATGTTTATGATTTAAGTAAATATGATGAAAGTTTCAAACGAAGAGAGCAAAGATGACAAAATATATATGTATTGTAAAACCCCTCGCGAAAGCGGAAATATAAACATACACAAGTACTAAAAATGCAGCGGAATTAAAACTTTTTAAAGTAAACAACATGCGAGAATAATTAAACTGAAATGGAAACTGAAACTGAAATAAAATAAAATAGATAAGTAACAGTTCTAAGTATCAAAACAAATTATGTACAACAGCCTGGGATGGAACATCCCTACAGGCACCAACCAAAAACTGTATCAAAAGAAACTAAGAGTCCAGCTAAACGATATAAGTGTAAGTCATATTATGACAACAGGATCATCACTCGCTAGCTCTCTCGTGAACCCTGCCAACCTGCATGTACCTACATACATGAAAACATGTACGCCACAATCAGTGGGGAGTGACTAGAGTTCTCCTAGCCACCTTTTGTAATGACACGTAACACATAAAGCAATACAGAATACTCCAACATATATAAACATGTGAAGCATAAACACCTCATCAACTGTTCTCATACTATCATGCAAACTCTAGTGCACGGCTCTCAAACAACTTCATAAACCGTTAGGAAGGAGAGCCGGTTTCCCTACTGGTTACCCATTCGGGGGGTCTTTCAATCCAACTATTTATGAAACCGATAAAAGAGTCATCCAATGCCTTGGATGAACAGATTATAACTCAAGCAATATATTCATTAACTTCAACATGCATATCTGACACTGTACCAAACTCTAGGCAAGCAAATATAACATCAAGTAAAGAGGTTCAGCGGTCAACTTAAGACATAACCAAATTACCAATCATTCAGCAAGTAAAAAGGTTCAGAGGCGACATCTTAACGCATAACCTAGATACCAAGTTCACAATATCAATCATGGACTAAGAGGCGAAAACTCAACGCATGGACCGGCTATCACATAACACTAGACTCAGAGGCGAAAACTCAACGCATGGACTAGTATTCAATTCACAATCACAAGTAAGGAACTCAGAACGGAAAACTCAACACACGTTCCCCTACTACATCACAAGGTACTAAACTCAGAGGCGAAAACTCAACGCATGTTCTAGCACCAAACACCTGCACTCCGGGTAAGGTATGACAACCTGACTGCCCCGTCGTGCAGTTGCTCTTCTCGTCAGACTTAGAGGCCAGCTTAAGGCATGTCCTGACGCGATCACACATACATGTCTGGACTCAGAGGCGAAAACTCAACGCATGTCCCAGGCACGACAAACAAACATGTATGGAACTCAGAGGCGAAAACTCAACGCATGTTCCCATACACGACAAACAACCTACGTATTAAGTTCAGAGGCCAACTTAAGGCATAACTTAATACGCATCAATACAATGTCATCTAAGTCTATGAACTAACATATAGTTCTACTTTTAACTTCTAATCAACACTTAATTGACCCTGGGAACTAAGTTGAGGGAGAGCCGATTTCCCTTTCGGTTACCCGACCGGGGGGTCTCTATCCTCACTGCATTCCCGAACCCAATATAGTGCCGCCCGTCCTCTGGGGACCTCAAATACTTATCAAAGATACAAGGAACGAGTTTCAATCAAAACTGATTAACCGTTTAAAAGTTACGAACGATTTACGATTTGAAAATATGCAACAGGGGTTCCCAGCCGGTCGGCCGGCAGCCGGTCCACCGGCTGGCAACCCAGCCCAACTTCCTTTCTTAAAAATCAACAATCACAAAGGACTCCCAGCCGGTCGGCAGGCAGCCGGTCGGCCGGCTGGGAACCCAATTCATTAACCTTCTCAATTTCGCAATACACTAAAATGTACTCCCAGCCGGCTGGCAGGCGGCCGGTTTGCCGGCTGGGCACGCTTTTCCTATGGTCTCGCAACTACGCAAAACAACACAAGAGACCAGCAGCCGGTCGGCAGGCAGCCGGTCGGCCGGCTGGCAGTCCCAAGGCCAAATTTCTTCAAAACTCGCAAAAATCCCTTAAGACGCTCCCAGCCGGTCGACCGGCGGCCGGTCGATCGGCGGCTGGTCGACCGGCTCAGAGAGCCTGCACGCGAAAACAACGTTTCCAGCCTATTCAAAACATCAAAATTCGTCACCAATCCTTATGAATCGTTACCAATGAAGTTTACCCAACATTATAAATTATCCAATACTACTTATCTAACAGCAAACAAACCACAAAACAATCCTCAAACGATTATACAATGTATCCGTCTTAACTTTGTGAAAAACTGAAAATAAGCTTATGAACATATAACAACATCACAAGGCATGAATTCAACAAGTATGAACAATCCTAAACATGTTACTAAGTCCCTTAAACATCATTCTTAAACAAAAATCAGAAACATTAGGAAGAACACATCAAAACTTGGTAATATTCACAATAAGGCCGAGTTTCTCATTATCGTCACCTTAAAGCGATCCGGCTTAAAGATCCTCCTCTACAACAAAGCTATCAATCTCTGGGTCGTCCAAGCCCACGGCTACAAGCACGAAAAACGATGTTAACGGTCCGAAAAACGGAATTAGGCAAAACAGCCCAATTTTTGAAGTCGATGAAATGCAAAACGAAAGTGATAGATGGCTTGGAAATTCAATGAGGATTCCGAAAATGTTATCATTACCTTAATTCGGTAGACGGATGATGTAGAAAAGAGCAAAAGAAGATGATATTAATGGAGGTTTTTGAAGAAAATATGTTTACAGTGAAGTGAGTTGTGAAGGAGATGATATGTCGACATATGAGTTTTTAAGGGTTAAGTAATTGTCCTTCCCGTTTAAAGAAACGGGTTAGGATACTTGAACGGGTTTTTAAGTTGGGAACTTAACCTTACCAAGTTTGTATTCGTCTTAAGGACTTAAGGTTCTTAAGACGGATCTTACTTATTTATTTAAAATCTTTTACAATAAATTATTAAAATATTATTTTATTACTTAAAATAATTTAAAACGCTTAAAATAGATTTTACGAAAATACGGGATGTTACAATCACCCCAACTTCAAAAAGTTTCGTCCTCGAAACTCGAACGAAGATAAATTCTAACTAACTCTACCTCAATCGAAAACAGAAGGATGCGCATCACGCATCGATGCCTCGGTCTCCCATGTCTGCTCCTCGACATCACCGCAACGCCAAAGGATCTTCAGTAAAGGCACCACCTTGCTCCTAAGCTTCCTATCCTGACGGTCTAGGATCTTCACGGGACGCTCCTCGAAAGAAAGACTCGGCTCCAAGTTCTCCATCTCTCTTGGCAGAACATGACTCGGGTCACTAACATACTTACGGAGCTGGGAAACATGAAAGACATTATGGACCTTGCCCAAACTAGGAGGCAAGTCCAAACGGTAAGCTGCGACGCCAATCCTCTTCACGATCACAAATGGTCCAATGTACTTAGGGCTCAGCTTGCCCTTGACGCCAAACCTCTTGACGCCCTTCATCGGAGAAACCCTCAAAAAGACACGGTCACCCTCCTCGAACTCTAAAGGTCTACGACGGACATCAGCATAGGACTTCTGCCGGTCCTGAGCGGCCTTCATCCTATTCCTAATGAGCTGTACACGGTCAATGGTCTCAGCTAGCTGGTCAGGTCCAAGGTCGTGCACGTCACTCGCCTGATCCCAACAAATCGGGCTACGGCACTTCCACCCGTAAAGAGCCTCGTACGGAGCCATACCAATGGAAGAATGGTAACTGTTGTTGTAAGAAAACTCCACCAACGGCAAACACTGCTCCCAAGAACTCTGAAAATCGAGAGCTCAAGCGCGGAGCAAATCCACTAGTGTCTGTATGGTCCTCTCGGATTGCCCATCGGTCGCAGCATGAAAAACGGTACTCATCTACAAACGGCTACCCATAGCCTCCTGTAAAGCCTTCCAGAACCTGGAACAAAAACGAGGATCACGATCCGAAACGATCTATCTCCGCACACCATGATAGCGGACTATCTCAGCAATATAAGCCCTGGCTAAACGGTCCATATCCCATGTCTCTCTGATAGGCACAAATCTTGCACACTTAGTTAGCCTATCCACTATAACCCAAATCGCATCCTTGCCTCCCACAGTCTTAGGCAATGCTGTCACGAAGTCCATCGATATACACTCCAACTTCCACTGAGGAACGGGAAGCGGCTGTAGCAAACCACCTGGCCTCCTATGCTCTATCTTGACTTGTTGACAAGTCAAGCACCTACTCACGTAATCCAAGATCTCTCTCTTCATACCAGGCCACCAAAACATAAGCCTCAAATCCTTGTGCATCTTCTCTCCTCCTAGATGAACTGAATACGGTGACAAATGGGCCTCATCAAGAACCCTCTTCCTCAAGTCTGGCACATCGGGGACATACATCCTACCACGGAATATAAGGAAACCCTCAGCATCAATCACCAAGTCTGGAGCAACACCACTCGAAATCTTAGCTTCGAAATTCTTGAAGTCAGCATCGGTAGGCAAACCCTGACGAATCTCCCAACATAAGGACGGCTCGGCAGTCATAGCAGCTAACCAATCAAAACCACTACTCACCATCTCTAATCTCAACTTCCGGAACTCGGAACACAACTCATCGGGCAACACTCGCATAACACTCATCGAATGAGAAGTCTTGCGGCTAAGCGCATCAGCAACTACATTGGCCTTTCCCTCATGATATAACAACTCAATGTCGTAATCCTTAACCAATTCTAGCCAACGTCTCTGTCGCATATTAAGGTCTTTCTGGGTGAAAATGTACTTAAGACTCTTGTGATCCGTGAAAATGCGACAATGAGATCCCATCAAGTAGTGACGCCACATCTTCAAAGCATGAACAACTACAACTAACTCAAGATCATGTGTAGGATAGTTCACCTCGTGAACTCTCAACTGTCTAGATGAGTAAGCGATCACCTTACCACTCTCCATCAGCACACATCCAAGCCCTAACATCGAAGCATCACAATAAACATCAAAGTCAACTCCAATCTCTGGCAAAGCAAGTACGGGAGCGGAAGTCAACCTAGTCTTCAATTCCTGGAAAGAACTCTCGCACTTATCGGTCCAAACAAAGTTAGCTTCCTTCTTTAGTAACTGAGTCATCGGACGAGCTATTCTAGAGAAATCCTCAACAAATCTACGATAATAACAAGCCAATCCAAGGAAACTACGGATCCCTCCAACATCTTTGGGACTCTCCCAATCAACAACGGCCTCAATCTTCGCGGGATCAACCATAACTCCCTCACTAGATATCACATGTCCAAGAAATGCAACCTTAGAAAGCCAAAACTCACACTTTGAGAACTTCGCGAACCACTTCTGTCGACGTAAAATCCCAAGAATCAATCGAAGATGATCGGCATGCTCCTCGTCGGTCTTCGAATAAATGAGAATGTCATCAATAAACACCACAACACAAGTGTCAAGATACTCAATGAAGGTGCGGTTCATCTGATCCATGAAAATAGCAGGTGCATTTGTAAAACCCCTCGCGAAAGCGGAAATATAAACATACAAAAGTACTAAAAATGCAGCGGAATTAAAACTTTTAAAGTAAACGACATGCGAGAAGTCTTAACTGAAACGGAAACTGAAACTGAAATAAAACCAAAATAGGTAAGTAACAGTTCTAAGTATCAAAAACAAATATGTACATCAGCCTGGGATGGAACATCCCTACAGGCACCAAAACAACTGTATCAAAAGAAACTACGAGTCCAGCTAAACGATAAGTGTAAGTCATATGATGACAACAGGATCATCACTCGCTAGCCCTCTCGTAACCCCGCTCCAACCTGCATGTACCTACATACATGAAAACATGTACGCCACAATCAGTGGGGAGTGACTAGAGTTCTCCTATCCACCTTTTGTGACAACACGTAACACATAAAACAATACAGAATACTCCAACATATATAAACATGTGAAGCATAAACATCTCATCAACTGATCTCATACTATCATGCAAACTCTAATGCACGACTCTCAACCAACTTCATAAACCGTTAGGAAGGAGAGCCGGTTTCCCTACTGGTTACCCAGTCGGGGGGTCTTTCAGTCCAACTATTTATGAAACCGATAAAAGAGTCATCCAATGCCTTGGATGAACAATAAAAAAGTCAAGCATTAACATCAACATCAACATCTGACACAATACCAACTCCAGGCAAGCAGATAAAACTCGGCAAGTATAAGGTTCAGCGGTCAACTTAAGACATAACCTACATACTAATCATTCAGCAAGTGTAAAGGTTCAGCGGTCAACTTAAGACATAACCTAAACACCAAAGCATTCAGCAAGTGTAAGGTTCAGCGGTCAACTTAAGACATAACCTAAACACCAAAACATTCAGCAAGCAAGGACTCAGAGGCCAACTTAAGGCATAGACCCGCCAATCAGCAAGACACTAGACTCAGCGGCCAACTTAAGGCATAGACTAGCATCCAAAAGTAAAGGACTCAGAGGCCAGCTTAAGGCATGTCCCTTCACCACATCACAAGATACTAAACTCAGAGGCCAGCTTAAGGCATGTTCTAGCATCAAACATTTGCACTCCGGGTGAGGTGTTACGACCTAAATACCCCGTCGTGCAGCTGCTCTACTCGTCAGACTCAGAGGCCAACTTAAGGCATGTTCCAACGCGATCACCACAAACATGTCTGGACTCAGAGGCCAGCTTAAGGCATGTCCCAGACACGACAAACATACACATATAGGGCTCAGAGGCCAGCTTAAGGCATATCCCCATATATGGCAAACAACTCACGTATTAAGTTCAGAGGCCAGCTTAAGGCATAACTTAATACGCACCAATACAATATCATCTAAGTCTATGAAGTAATCTATAGTTCTACTTTTCTTAACTTCTAACCAACACTTAATTGACCCCGGGAACTAAGTTGAGGGAGAGCCGGTTTCCCTTTCGGTTACCCGACCGGGGGGTCTCTATCCTTACTCCATTCCCGAACCCAATATAATGTTGCCCATCCTCCGGGGACCTCAAATACATATCACAGGTATACAAAACGAGTTTCAACCAAAACCGATTAACCGTTTGAAAGTTACGAATGAATCACGAATTCAAAATAGCTTACAGGGGTCCCCAGCCGGTTGGCAGGCAGCCGGTCGGCCGGCTGGTGACCCACTCAGCCTCTCTTTCTTTTTCAAAGGACGAACAACACAAGGACTCCCAGACGGTCGGCAGGCAGCCGGTCAGCCGGCTGGGAATCCATTTCCCTAGCCTTCACAAATTCATACACCAACCCACATGCACTCCCAGCCGGCTGGCAGGCGGCCGGTCTGCCGGCTGGGCTCCCTTCTTTCCTATGTTGTTCGCAAACACAAACAACACAAGGAGACTACCAGTCGGTCGGCAGGCAGCCGGTCGGCCGGCTGGCAGTCCGAAGCCTAATTTTTCAAAAATCGCAAAACCCAAAGAAGCGCTCCCAGCCGGTCGACTGGCAGCCGGTCGGTCGACCGGCTCAGAGAGCCTGATACGAATTTCGTGATTTTCCAGCCAATACTAAACTTCATAAATCGACACCAAAACTCAAGCAATGCTACAATTGATGTTTACCCAACATTATAAATCATTCAATACTACTCACTACAACAAAATGGCACTTGCGCCACGATTTATGTCACGGGAATTTATAATTCGTGACCTAAATTTGCTTAGTCACGGGAAAAAAAGTCCTCTTCCTTCAATATTAATTGGTAAAAAAAATTATGTCACGGGAAAATATATCCGTGACAAATAATTGTTTTTAGTCACAAATTAAGCCATGACCGTGGCTAACAAATGCGTTTAGTCACGCATCAAGTCACGAACGTGGCTAATTATTATTTTTAGCCACAATGTCGTGGCTAATTATGATTTATTGTCACAGGTCAGTTAACCGTGACTAATTAGTGTGCTTAGCCACACTGAATTCTTAACGTGGCTAATTATGATTTATTGTCACAGCTAAATTATCCGTGACTATATTGCTCTTAGCCACCCACTGAATTCTTACCGTGGCTAATTGTGATTTATTGTCACAACTAAATTACCCATGACTAATTATTGCTCTTAGCTACGCACTGGATTTTTACCGTGACTAACATTTTTGATATGATAACAAATAATAGTACAAAATTATTAGTGCAACATGGTGTGTACTGTGACATCAAGATGATTTGATTTAATTTGATGTTGTTGTTGTTTTTGTTGTTTAATTAACATTGATTGATGCAGAAGATGTGTTTTCGTTGTTTAATTAACATTGATTTAATTTTTAGGTATTTTCTTCATTTTTGGGATTTAATTTCATGTTTTTGATTTGTGTTCTTAGTTAACTTTTGGTTTGCGACGCTTTTGGTGTGCTCCCACCTGTGAGCAAGCTGAACTTGGCTCAGACTATGTACCATTTCATCAGCGGCTAAGTTCAATATTTTATTATCGTTAGGGCCCAATCATTAAGTTTAAGGGGTAGGATTTTCAATTAAATCTCAGGCAATTGGGGGATAATTCGTTTTCTACTGAGGTTAGTTGAATAAGGGAGATAGCAGATTTCATTGAATCAGTGTTTCTGATCTCTTTTGTGCTAAGAAAAGTAAGATTCGCATCACATGTGATGCACCTGCTTCCCTGATTATTCTCCGGAGGGCCACATTAGTTTCAGTGTCTATTGATGTTGTTGCTTCATCCAGGACCAAAATTTTTTTTGTTTTGAGTAGAACTCTTCATCCACAACATTAGTAAGTCATTTCTTTCTTATACTCTTTTTAGCATTTATGATTTAGTTGCTCTTTTTAATGTGTATGTCTGAACTCTGATTATAAGTGGTTGTGTTTTGTGGGTAGTAATTACTCTGCAGTACTTCTGGTTCAGAAGTGCTTGTTTTTTTTCAAATTCAAACAACAATAATGAGTTTTCGTATTCTCTAATTATTGGCGAGTTCATTGATATCGGCACTATTACAGAAATGACTTTAGGCAGGGACAAATGGAAACGGTAATTAAAAAGAACCGTTGCCTATTAGAAAAGGCAACGGTACCGGTTGTTAACAACAATTGTTGCCAAATATAGAGAAAAAACACATATGGCAACGGTCCACTTAGAAACCGTTGCCATATGTATTTTTTATACACAATTAAGGCAACGGTTTTGTATTGACCGTTGCCATTTATTAAACTAAAATTTGGCATAAAAAACATATTTTGACCCTATGTGCATATTTCCTAAACACGTACATTATATTACTCGTATTCCAAAATAATCGCGTATATATTTAATCACTCATGCCTAATAAAAACTTATACTAATTACTATTATTATATTACTTATTACTTATTACTTTTTTTTTGCAAGATATTACTTATTACTTTTTTTTTTTTTGAAAGGGGATATTACTTATTACTCCGTACTTATTAAATTGTTAAATTTTAATACTATTGTAGAGTTATACTGAATAATATTAATACTCGTCTTCAATAATTCAACCTCTAAAACGCAACTAGACTTCTTGTTGTACATGCGTCTTCCTCATTTTTTTACAGGCGCCGCTTCATCATCTCCTTCACCGTCTTCTATTTCGGTGAATGTTCTCGTCATCTTGTTCATTCTCCTCAATTGGTAAGTTGGTTATTCTTTTCCAATTTTTCATTTTCAATTCTAAGTAAACCCTAATTCCCAATTTCCCAATTTGTGTTCATCCGCTGTGTTAGTTTTCAATTGGTAAGTTCATATAATTGCCCATCTTGTTGTTGATGATGATGAGATTAATTAGTTAGGTGTTTATCAATAAACTGCTGGAGTATGTTATGTCATCAATTCACATAATGCTAGTTTACACTATTTAAGTCTGACTTCGGTTGTATTTTATGGTCGCATAATGTAATAAATACTGTGTTTCTTACTTCCAACCCAACCTGATAAGGGACACCAAGAAGATTGTGAATCAGATCTATTAAAGCTACTGAATAGAGAAGGTTGATATAGCTTGTCAAGAGCTCGATTCTTCTGCAGTCAGTGTTTGGTCTGCGTAGGAACTGGTGTCGATGTCGGTGGATGGTTGATATAACAATATCATCTGTTTTTGCTACAATACGGTGTTTTATTGCAGGTTAGAAAGGAGTTGGAAGCTAGAAATGTGCAAGTAAAAACCAGTACCGAAGTGCATTATGTTTCAACGACCAACCAGGGTGAGTGGCATTCCTCAACCTCTTGTTCGTATCATCATTTGAAAATGTTAATGCATGTTTTCCATCTTGTTTCACTTAATGACTGTGACTAGATTAAGCATCAGTGTTCGTTACATGGCCTTGAAGGGGTAAGTGGATTAACAATATCTTTCTTCTAACCTTCCTCAGCTCCTCATTGATCCTCCGTCCATTCACTTTCTTTTTTATCTAGTGTTTATGGTGGGTGGATGGTGGATGGTGGATGGTGGGCTCAATGAATTTATTCTGGAAGTTAAGGTGCCACTTTTATAGTCTTCACAGCACATACTGGGACAGTTTGGGCATTTTTATAGACTTGTCTTTCATTGCACTTTCTCAGTTCACAAATTACTCATGGACTTATAGCTGATGTGGTACTGCTGACTGCTGACTACCGAGTTTTTGTTTATGGAAAACTGATCTTGTCTCTGGTTGAAACTGATTGCTGTCTGGGACTCTGGGTCTGTGTTCTAAAGGAAACGGTTTCAATGTAAAATATATGTGGAATAAAGAAAAAATTTTAGTTTGCATTACTTTGTTCTCTATCTCTGTTATATATTGCCATTTTTTGCTCTTATATCGGTATTCAGTTACCAAAGCATCCATTGAATTTAATTTAGTGGCAGGGATTCAAACCTCTTGTCCTCTTAGTACTCACCTTATTATGCTGCATTATTTCCACCTTACTCATGATTCTGCCCATTCTGTTAGTAAATTTTCAACCTTGCATTACTCCCATTTCAGCCTTTTATTTTAAACGTTTGGGTAGTGAGATCTTCTTAAGCAGTGCTGAAATTTTGATGGATTCTTCATTGGCTTGTTGCAATCAGACTCTACGGTCTTGGTTGGAAGCTTTAGGTAGTAGGACTAGAAGCCTGACAGAACCTTGCACAAGTTTAGATCTTCTTAAGCAGTGTTGAAATGTTGATGGATGCAGGTTTTTCCCCCTTTTATTGTTGATATTAAGTTTTATCTTGATTGAGGTTTAAAGTTATTATATTTATCAGTTCATCTTAATCAGGTACATGTGTTGGCCAACACTATTCAGTGTTTTAGATTATTTGCATTTGACGTTGAAATTTACATTTCAAAAGGTTTTAGGATATCGCATGTTAATCGGGTTGGTTTTTCAGGTTAAATACATGTGTTATAGAACTAAACGGTATGGGTTAAAATGAGTTTCTTTTAGCGGCGGGGTGTGTGTGAAATCCTTGATGCCTACGAAATCTTGGTTCTCTTGAAGGCAATTGTAGTGAAACTTGACTACTGCTACAACTTGACTATCAAATTTTTACTTGTATAAGAGTACTTAAGACACTGTTAGCACTTAGGAATATATGAAGTCGTGGAATAATAAAACAATAATTCCATGGTTTCACACAAATTGTTTCTTGAATCAATTACAGAGTAATAATATGCTAATGATACCATTGCCTTGTTACAACATATCTGAATTAATAGTAGATTTTACACTAATTGATTCGTATAAAATCATCAAGTTCCTCAGTTGCTCATGAAATTAGAACGGCAGATGCAAATCTGCAGGGGGGATCGAAGCTTGAAGAATCTTGTATCTTGGTGGAGAAAGATGATCAATTTTCTAAATCAACTCTTGAAGACATGCCAAAATCTTACAAGGTACCCCTACTTCTAACTTTAGAGAAAAGTACGTTAAAGCTCTAATTAAACAAAAATCTTAATTTCCAAACAATACGTATTTGAATCCTTGATTAAACCATAACATCCTTGATTCATGCAAAATAAGATCAGAGAGGCGTTTTTCCTGAGGAGATGGTCTAAAAGCAAGAGAGATCAGGATCAACTTGCTGAAATGTGTTTATTGTCTGCTTCCATAGGCTCCACACAAATCCAGATTTCAGAAACATCCAAGTCTTTTGAATCAGAGTGGGAGCTTATCTAGGTTTGTGATACCTATTTATCGGGAATGATCATTGTTAATAAGAGCGAGTAGCTTAGTTTTTACTACAATGGCGCCAGTACCACTTCCCTTCTGCAAGTAGGTGCTAATTGGAATACATCGCCAGTTCTGTCTCTTCAATTCTAATCAAAATCGATTTGGGCCTTTAGGTATATAATACTATCTAGGTATTCGACTTTCATTTTTTGAAATTGAATTAGATGTTCAATTTTTTTCTGACTGTCATTCATCATATTTCTGTGTTAGACCGTTTGAACTTTGAAATTGATTATAAATTTGAAGTTTAAATTACAAGAGTTGTAGCTGTTTATTTTGAATTTAATGTTATGGACTTATAGCTGATGGTGATTGCAACATCTGTGATTTGAATTTCATTGATAGTGTACTTTTATTGAAGATAACAATTGGTGTAGCTTAAAAGGAGTAGCCTTTGATGCTGCACAAGCCTGATACGTGTACGAGATACTAATGAGGGGTCGTTTGGTTCGAGTAGATGGAGTGGAATGGATTGGAATGTCATACTATAGTGGAATGGATTGAGATTCCCATACCACACTAAACTTGTTTGGTTGGAGTATTTTTCTACTATGGGAGGAATGGAGTGGAAAACTTGCGGGGAGAGTAAGGTATGAGATTCAAGGGGATTGGAATGGAGTTACAATCCATCAAGTATCTAACTCCATTCCAAAACAAGCCAACCAAACACTTGATTCTCCCAAATCCATTCCATTCCATTCCAAACCCCCCAACCAAACACCCCCTGAATGATAATGACAATATCATTTTGCAATAACATATTCCATTTTGGGTTATTGACAAACTTAATTACTCTCTTGGCAATTACATGCACTAGATGCTTAGTGTGTTATTATGTCATATTTAGCAAAGTAGTTGTGGCCAGATTATGTCGCTTTGACGTGTTGTGCATTTGTGTTCTTACACATCTTGTTTCTGAAGAATCGGACATGGGTTTTATACTTACAATGTCTTTGAATACATTTATAGACTCGACCAGAAGGATTTCAATCTATCGGGGTCTACAGGTCATTAAAGAAGGTGCTTAAGGATGAAGGCATTAGGGACTATACAAGTGAGTGTTTGTTTGATCCTTTGCTGTCTAGAAGTATTACCTTTTTCTATTTTCTTTTCTTCTTTTGTTTCTGATACATAGATGCAGCATTCAGTTTTCAATTATTTTTGGTTTTGTAGAGCCAATGCAGCGAGTGTCATAAGGATTGTTCTTTATGCGACTTTGCATTTTATGGCGTATGAGAGGTATCGGTACTGGTTGTACGACAATTGTCCTTCATTGGGGACGAGATCTATTGTAGATCTTTTAGCGGGCTCAGCAGCTGGAGGAACTACAGTTTTGTGCACCTATCCTTTGGACTTGGCAAGAACAAAGCTTGCATATCAGGTATGTTATAAACTTATATCAGGTATCTTGTCTTGACTGTGGTTAGAATACAAATTATTTACTTTTGCCTGAACTATGTTTTCTCGCAATTGTACGATACTTACTCCTGCCGAAATTGATGATTACTTGGTGAAGTAGAGTAAAAGTCTATTTGCTTGTTATTTTCTGTAAATATTGGTACTGCATTGGTCAGGTTGTTCCACAATGGGATGACTCCAGTACTTGATCACTGGTTGGCATTATACTGAAATTGTGTGTTTATGTATGTAAACACATATCTAGTGTACTGTGACTGTTGGGCATTGTTCCTGAAATTGCTGTTGTCAGATAGGTAGTGTTCCTATAGTCGTGTCACAGTATTGCGCTGCTGCATTGTTCCCGGTGGTAAAGAAGCCTCAAATAATGTGTTTTTGTTCTTAGTTATACTTGCTGGTACATTTTTTTTCCTTGTCTAATGCTAATGTTGTGAATGGTGATATTTCAGGCGGCTTTCATATATAAAAGGGAAACAAATGCCTATTGCTGTTGCTGTTGCATGTCGTGCACTTTTTGTTGCTGTTTTTTGGTATAGGTGTTTCAGTTGCTTTTCTTTGGACTTGGGTGTACAAATATGGAGCAAACAAGTTTACATCCGAAGAATATGCCATTAGATTTATAATTTTTACGAGCATTAAATGCACAAGCTTGGATTATTTTTTTTCTTTTTACGGACATGTATTTCATATTACTTATTTTTAGTGTTTTCTTAACTGTTATAAAAGACAAGGATGCCACGTTTTATGTAATCGACAAAAAAGTTTTATTCCATTTTTACGAGCATATGCGTTATCTACTACTTAATTAATAATGTGTTAGCCACGAAAATTATAAAATTTGCCACAATAATATTTGTGACAATTATTAATTTATTTTTCAGTCACAAGAGTATTTGCCACGTTATTGTTTCGTGACTAGTAATTTTTAGTCACGAAAATTTTATTATTCAGACACAATAATATTGGTGGCCAAAAATATTTAGTCACGTGACTCAATTTTGCCACGGTACTGTTTCGTGACTATTATCTTTAGTCACAATAAATTTTGTGGATTTAGCCACGAGAGTCTCTCTTTTGTCACAATATTATTTCGTGGCTAATAGTATTTAGCCGCGATTTGTTTTTTAATTTGGCCACAATATTAACTTGTGACTAAAAAAAATTTAGCCACGGGAAAATTATTTAGTCACGCTATTTTAGCCACGGGGAGTATCGTGGCAAAGTTGCTAATTTTAGCCACGTTGCAGTTTTTCCCGTGGCTAAAATTTTGCCACGGCCACTTGGGTCACGACTGATTTCCCGTGGCAAAACTGTATAGTCACGGGAATTTAGCACTTGCGCCACGTTTTTAAACGTGGCGCAAGTGCCATTTTGTTGTAGTGACTATTCTAACAGCACACAAGTCTCATAACAATCCTCAAACGATTATATCAAGTATCCGTCGCAAAATGTGTAAATTTTCAGAAAACAACATATGAGCATGTGAACATCAACAAGCATGAATTCATCTCAATAAAACATTCCTAATCATGTTACTAAGTCCTTTAAACATTATACTTTAACAAAAATCAGAAACTAACATAAGAACACATCAAACTTGCTAATATTCACATTAAGGCCGAGTTTCTCATTATCGGCCACCTTAAAATGCACTCCAACTAAAGATCCTCCTCTACCACGAAGCTATCGATGTCCGGGTTGTCCAATCCTTCACCTACAAACACGAAAAACGGGTTTTAGGCTTAGAAAACGGAATTCAAGGAAAACAGCCCCATTTTCGAAATTGACGAAACACAAAATGAAAGTGATAGATGGCTTGGAAATTGAATGAGGATTCCGAAAATGTTATTATTACCTCGATTTGATTAACGGATGATGGAGGAAAGATCAAAAGAAGATGATGTTTATGGAGGTTTTTGTGAGAATTGTTTTTACAGTGGAAATGTTGAAGATGATGAACTATGTTTCGACTAAAGGGTTTTTAGGGGTTTTAGTAAGTGTCCTTTCCGAGTGAATTAAACGGGTTAGGATACTTGAACGGATATTAAGATGTGAGTTTAAGTTTACCAAGTTTGTATTCATCTTAAGGACTTAAGGTTCTTAAGACGGATCTTACTAATTAAATTAAAACCTTTCACAATAACTTATTAAAATATTATTTTATTACTTAAAATAATTTAAAACGCTTAAAATAGATTTTACGAAAATACGGGATGTTACAGCATTAGTCAACCCAAAAGGCATAACCACGAACTCAAAATGCCCATATCTGGTACGAAAAGCAGTCTTTGCAATATCAGCCTCTCTCACCGGAATCTGATGGTAACCCGATCGAAGATCAATCATAGAAAACCTAGAAGCACCTCTCAATTGATCAAACAAGTCATCTATCCTAGGCAAAGGATATCTGTTCTTTACGATCACTCGGTTCAACTCTCTATAATCAATGCAAAGTCTCATGGAACCATATTTGTTCTTAACGAACAAAACTGGAGCACCCCACGGAGAAGCACTCGGTCAAATGAATCCTTTCTCGATCATCTCTTCCAATTGCTGCTTCAACTCTTTCAACTCTGGTGGAGCCATACGGTAAGGAGCTTTGGATATCGGTCCGGTACCTGGAACAAGCTCAATGGTAAACTCCACATCTCTCTCTGGCGGTATCCCTGGCAAGTCATCTGGGAAAACATCTGGATACTCACGAACAATGGCTACATCCTCAAGCTTCGGTAGCGATGGCCTAGTAGCTGTAACAACACACAGGAAGGCTTGGCAACCCTTCCTAAGAAGATGAGAAGCTTTCATGGAAGAAATCACACGAACACCCTTTTTAGGGCGAGTTCCCCTATAGGAAACACGAACTCCTGAAGAACTCCTCAAGCAGATTTTCTAGTCGCGACACTCGAAGCGAGCATGGTATCGCGATAACCAATCCATACCGAGAATAATATCAAACTCCTCGAGAGGAAATCTCAGTAAGTCCGCTGGAAATGTGGCTTGACCAATAATAATAGGAACATCCCTATGGGAAGATGAGCATGAAAACACGTCTCCAGAAGGTAAGGAAATAGAAGTCTCCTCAACCAATGAAGACTCAAGAGCTAAACGGTCTGCGAACTGAGTCGATATAAATGATAAAGAAGCTCCAGTATCGAACAAAATAAGGCACTCAGCGCCAAGGACAGAAAAGATACCGGCAACAATGTCTGGATGAGCCTCAGCCTCAGCTCTAGTCATCACAAAAATCTTCCCTTTCGGCTTTCCTCCTCTAGTCGCTGCAGCAGCAGTGGCAGCCTTGCCAAGAACAGTATCCTACTCAGGACAATCAAAGGACCTATGCCCATATCCATTACAAGTATAACACTTATAGGCATTCTTGAAACAATCAAACCCTGGATGAAGCGGTTTACCACAACGGCGGCAAACAGTAGAAGCAGTGTCGGTGTGAAATGTGGTCTTAGCAACCGGAGCAGAGAACCTCTCAAATCGCTTCTTCTGAGAAGAAGGCGAAGAAGTAGAAGGAACAAATGGTCTCTTCCCCTGGTACACTGATCTCTGGTGAGGAGTCACACTAGAAGTAGCAACTCGGGTCTCAGCATCTATGGCACGAATGGAGCTCTCGGCCCAAATAGCATCATCATATACCTCCACAAAAGAAGTCGAGTCACGACGAACCATACTCTCAATGCGCGGTCCTAGCTTCCCACGGTAAAAGTAGACTCTCTCAGCCTCATCTCTGACAAACCTCGATGCAAAATGAGCAAGTTGGTTGAATCGGTCGGTAAACTCCTGAACTGACATCTTGCCTTGCTTCAAATCCATGAATTCTTTGAGTCGCTGTGATCTGAGCTCCTTAGGATAAAACCTCGTCTCGAGCTTATCCTTAAAAGCCTCCCAATCGAACAAAGGATCAAGAGTGAAAGTCGGTCCGGTCAATGCCCACCATCTATCGGCCTCAAGGGTCAGAAAGTGAGTGGCTAGCCGCACTCTATCCTCTCTACCCACCGAATACATGGTAAATCTCTTTTCCATCTCCCTGAACCACTCGGTAAGAGCTACCGGATCAACCTCGCCTCCATAAGTCTTCACATGGCTCCTGGACATTTGGGATGCTATCCAAGAGAAGCTACCAGGACGATTAGCCTCATTGGCTGGCGGTGGAGGAGGTGGAACATTCCCTGCTTGCTGTCTCTGGTTGTCAAGCAACTGATGAAGTGCTTGCATTATAGTGTTCTGAGCAGCCGTGGTTCTCACCATCGTTCAAAAGAGAAAACAAGTGTTAACTTAGCAATTAGCATCCACAAATAGACTACAATATAAATCCTTAGATCTACCCATCTCTCATTCATTATTTGTTTATTTGGTCAAGTTAAGGTTGGGGGTCACATGAGTGCGTCGGGAGAAATAATGCTCTGATACCAACTGTAAAACCCCTCGCGAAAGCGGAAATATAAACATACAAAAGTACTAAAAATGCAGCGGAATTAAAACTTTTTAAAGTAAACAACATGCGAGAAGAATTAAACTGAAATGGAAACTGAAACTGAAATAAAACAAAATAGATAAGTAACAGTTCTAAGTATCAAAACCAAATATGTGCAACAGCCTGGGATGGAACATCCCTACAGGCACTAACCAAAAACTATATCAAAAGAAACTAAGAGTCCAGCTAAACGATATAAGTGTAAGTCATATGATGACAACAGGATCATCACTCGCTAACTCTCTCGTGAACCCTGCCAACCTGCATGTACCTACATACATGAAAACATGTACGCCACAATCAGTGGGGAGTGACTAGAGTTCTCCTAGTTACCTTTTGTAACGACACGTAACACATAAAGCAATACAGAATACTCCAACATATATAAACATGTGAAGCATAAACACCTCATCAACTGTTCTCATACTATCATGCAAACTCTAGTGCACGACTCTCAACCAACTTCATAAACCGTTAGGAAGGAGAGTCGGTTTCCCTACTGGTTACCCAGTCGGGGGGTCTTTCAATCCAACTATTTATGAAACCGATAAAAGAGTCATCCAATGCCTTGGATGAACAGATTATAACTCAAGCAATATATTCATTAACTTCAACATGCATATCTGACACTGTACCAAACTCTAGGCAAGCAGATATAACATCAAGTAAAGAGGTTCAGCGGTCAACTTAAGACATAACCTAATTACCAATCATTCAGCAAGTAAAAAGGTTCAGAGGCGACATCTTAACGCATAACCTAGATACCAAGTTCACAATATCAAGCAAGGACTAAGAGGCGAAAACTCAACGCATGGACCGGCTATCACATAACACTAGACTCAGAGGCGAAAACTCAACGCATGGACTAGCGTTCAATTCACAATCACAAGTAAGGAACTCAGAGGCGAAAACTCAACGCATGTTCCCCTACTACATCACAAGGTACTAAACTCAGAGGCGAAAACTCAACGCATGTTCTAGCACCAAACACCTGCACTCCGGGTAAGGTATGACAACCTGACTGCCCCGTCGTGCAGTTGCTCTACTCGTCAGACTCAGAGGCCAGCTTAAGGCA
The DNA here is from genome assembly GCA_029255685.2 of Silene conica. Classification (NCBI taxonomy): domain Eukaryota; kingdom Viridiplantae; phylum Streptophyta; class Magnoliopsida; order Caryophyllales; family Caryophyllaceae; genus Silene; species Silene conica. Next base: position 26,738,855 of record CM055314.2, on the reverse strand, counting down.
TGTCCTGACGCGATCACACATACATGTCTGGACTCAGAGGCGAAAACTCAACGCATGTCCCAGGCACGACCAACAAACATGTATGGAACTTAGAGGCGAAAACTCAACGCATGTTCCCATACACAAAAAAACAACCTACGTATTAAGTTCAGAGGCCAACGTAAGGCATAACTTAATACGCATCAATACAATGTCATCCAAGCCTACGAACTAACCTATAGTTCTACTTTTAACTTCTAATCAACACTTAATTGACCCCGGGAACTAAGTCGAGGGAGAGCCGGTTTCCCTTTCGGTTACCCGACCGGGGGGTCTCTATCCTCACTCCATTTCCGAACCCAATATAGTGTCGCCCGTCCTCCGGGGACCTCAAATACATATCAAAGATACAAGGAACGAGTTTCAATCAAAACTGATTAACCGTTTAAAAGTTACGAACGATTTACGATTTGAAAATATGCAACAGGGGTTCCCAGCCGGTCGGCCGGCAGCCGGTCCACCTGCTGGCAACCCAGTCCAACTTCCTTTCTTAAAAATCAACAATCACAAAGGACTCCCAGCCGGTCGGCCGGCTGGGAACCAAATTCCCTAACCTTCTCAATTTCGCAATACACTAAAATGTACTCCCAGCCGGCTGGCAGGCGGCCGGTCTGCCGGCTGGGCACGCTTTTCCTATGGTCTCGCAACTACGCAAAACAACACAAGAGACCACCAGCCGGTCGGCAGGCAAACGGTCGGCCGGCTGGCAGTCCCAAGGCCAAATTTCTTCAAAACTAGCAAAAATCCCTTAAGACGCTCCCAGCCGGTCGGCCGGCTCCCAGCCGGTCGACCGGCTCAGAGAGCCTGCACGCGAAAACAACGTTTCCAGCCTATTCAAAACATCAAAATTCGACACCAATCCTTATGAATCGTTACCAATGAAGTTTACCCAACATTATAAATCATCCAATACTACTTATCTAACAGCAAACAAACCACAAAACAATCCTCTAACGATTATACAATGTATCCGTCTTAACTTTGTGAAAAACTGAAAATAAGCTTATGAACATATAACAACATCACAAGGCATGAATTCAACAAGTATAAACAATCCTAAACATGTTACTAAGTCCCTTAAACATCATTCTTAAACAAAAATCAGAAACATTAGGAAGAACACATCAAAACATGCTAATATTCACAATAAGGCCGAGTTTCTCATTATCGTCACCTTAAAGCGATCCGGCTTAAAGATCCTCCTCTACAACAAAGCTATCAACCTCCGGGTCGTCCAAGCTCACGCCTACAAGCACGAAAAACGATGTTAACGGTCCGAAAAACGGAATTAGGCAAAACAGCCCAATTTTCGAAGTCGATGAAATGCAAAACGAAAGTGGTAGATGGCTTGGAAATTCAATGAGGATTCCGAAAATGTTATTATTACTTTAAATCGGTAGACGGATGATGGAGAAAAGAGCGAAAGAAGATGATATTAATGGAGGTTTTTGAAGAATATGTTTACAGTGAAGTGAGTTGTGAAGGAGATGATATGTCGACATATGAGTTTTTAAGGGTTAAGTAATTGTCCTTCCCGTTTAAAGAAACGGGTTAGGATACTTGAACGGGTTTTTAAGTTGGAAACTTAACCTTACCAAGTTTGTATTCGTCTTAAAGATTTAAGGTTCTTAAGACGGATCTTACTTATTTATTTAAAATCTTTCACAATAAATTATTAAAATATTATTTTATTACTTAAAATAATTTAAAACGCTTAAAATAGATTTTAAGAAAATACGGGATGTTACATGTATACTCATCACTCCATCCCATCATTGGTTTACATTTGATTAAATAATACTCCCTCTGTCCCGTTCATATGTTTACACTTCCTTTATTTTGTAAGGGGAAAATAAAGGAAGGGTAAATATATCGCTGGAACGGAGGGAGTAGATACCAAATCAAATAAAGGAAGACTCACTTGTCCAAAATGCAAACAATAGTGTTCTGAGGTTCCACAAAATTCGACTGAACTTTGCCTTATTTCGATCAAACCCATAAACCCTGATTCAATATCCCTATGAGCATTATGCAAAACAAGACTCATACAAGCATTGATTTTTATTCATAAAAGCCCCAAAATCCCCGAGTCAAACATAAACCCTAATTTAAATCATACAAATTTAACCCTAAATTTGTCTATCCACTTAAATTTACATACAAGATAGATACTAATCTGAATTAATCAACAATAATCCACTTGCAATAAGCATAAACTAACAATAGTAATGTTGATGTTGTAAAAGACTAAAGAGATGCGAACATACATGAACGAAAGTCGGTGATGGTAGCCTTATACAGTGGACGACGATGTAAGCGATGAACGACAGTTGGGGAAGGAATCTGATCGTGAGTTGGTAGGTATAAGGAGCGACGGTGGGGAGAGAGAGGGGTTGGTTTATGACTGAAGTAATGAGGTTTATCAGGAAGGAAGGTCGTTGTTCTCTAATTTTTGGTTTTAAAATATTATTCTCTTATTTGCTGCGTTTTTTTGTAAAAACGCCTCAAATGTCTTTTTTGCGGCGCTTTTCAGAAAAAACGCCTCAAATAGATTCCTATTTAAGAAAAAAAATAAAAATTTGAACTTCTATTTGCGGCTACTTGCAAAAAACGCCTCAAATAAGTAGCCGCAAATAAATGTTTTTCTACTAGTCTAAGTTGGGAACGGGGAGAACTAGTACAACAAGAGTTCTTCTTTTGTTCAGATTCTCACATTATTATTTCCTCCATATAAGACTTGATATTATCCCTAATATCGGGTAGCTCGTGAAATAGCACAAAATTCGAGAGGCACACGGTTGACGGAAAAAAACGTGCGTAGGAGAGGCATATCTTTAGAATATCTTGGGTGCAATTGATTGGGGGATTTCTACATTGAAATCAATTGTATTAGGTTGTTTTTAGGCCAAAAAGAAGATTCAAAGGTTATTTTTTTCTCTTCTTAGGTCGATTTAATTTAATTTATTGCATTTATATTAAAGTTTATTTTAATATAATCATAATCATGATATTAATACAATAAATATCATTGTCAAATATACGATATTTTCCTAGAGGGTGGTTTTGGGAAGAAGGTTGTTTTCGATTGTTTTTTTTTGGTAAATTGAAAAGGGTGTTTCTGTGTTTTAATGATTTGTATTGGGAAATGAAGAAGTTGGATGCCAATTTTGATGATTTGGTGTTTTTTTTTTTTAAAAAACAAAAAAAATAGGTTTGTAGAGTTTGCCAAGTGTAATACAGGAGGGAAAAGATGAAGATAAGATTATAAGAAAAATAGTGGGACCCACGCTCTATTTTACCATTTGTTATATCAATAGTGGACCAATTCTATTAAAAGAAGAGGGGAGTATTAGTTGGATGTATTGGTTGTAACATCTCAAAATTTCGGGATTTGAAGTTGAAAGATTTTAAGTTCAATTTCGAAAATAATTTATATTTCGTAATTTTGTAATTTCATTTAAATAACTAATTCATTTATGTGGACATATTTTAAAAGAGTTTTAAATGAGATTTTATTTAATTTCGTAAATTATGTCTTAGCAATGTAATTTTTATGGTCCGAAAATATTTATGTCGTCTTAAGTTTATAGCGATCTTAAGTCGGTAAATATAACTTAGACCGTCTTAAAACTTGTCTCATGGGCCTAACTTGTAAGGGTTCATTCCCTCATCTTTTTCCTCACAAAAACGCTCTCACAAACCCTAACCTCCTCCTTCGCTCCTCATTTTTCAGATTTAAGAACATAAAACAATCTCCATTTGTATACATTTCACCTTCAATCTTAAAATGCTCATAAAACCTTCGTTTCTTATCCGTTTTGGACGATTTTCGCGCTCATCTTTTCCTCTTCTCGCCCTCCATCTTTCTAGGTAAGTTTTGTACCAAATATTTCCGTTTTACCTTCTGGCCGTGCTCCTTTATGCACGTTTTTCGAGACTAATCCCATTGTTGATGTTCCTAGTTGTGGGCTTGGTCGAATGGAGTAACTTGGAGGCGATTCTTGGTGATTTGTGAAGCTAAAAGGTGACGATAATGAAAAAGCTCGACCTTTGTCTTAAATTAATTGGACATATGATTTTTTTTTTGTTTATGTGAAATTATGTGGGTTTTATGTTTAATTGTTGGTTGGTATGTAGTTAGTATCCGTCACAATTTCTATGGTGTCAAAGATCCGTTTTACTTGTTTACGATATTTGTTGAATTGAATATGTAGTGGCTGTTCTGATTGTGGGTTGTGTGGTTGATTTATTTCAGCCCAATTGCTATGACGTATTACTATTACACACTACTGTCCATTGTTAACATGTTGTGGCTGTCTACTGTTGGGACGCTGAACTACTACTACATTCTATCGAAATTTCGGTTACTGTTGTTGCCATTGTTAAGGTTGTTCTGCTGCTACTCTGCCTCTAATCCATTGCTTTATTTCTATTGCTGGTCGTGTTTCTACTGCTAGTTGTCAATAATATTGCGGCTGCTACTACATTATTAATTATTACTCAACCTTTCTACGTTTAACAAACATACTAATATTTTATTATTATTTTACGTACGTCCTTTCTCGCCTACTTAAATTAATTAGTTTACGTACGTGCTTGCTAGCTTGTTTACGTTTAAATATAATACGTTAGAAATCATTACGAATTAGTAATGGGTTACGATTTTATTTTAAGAAGCATGTCTAAATGATTAATTAGTTAATCGGTTTTCCCGAATAATTAAAATACGACTTGTAATATTAATTTCTCAAATGTTAATTTTATATAGAAAATATAAGGATACAATATGAAATGTTAAATTACTTCTTGTTTCTCTTTTGCGAATGAACTATATATTTAATGTACGATTCTTTTGTATTTTATATACGTAATGATTTCCGTAAAGAATATATGTTATATAATATGAATTGTATGCTTGTTTGAAGTCCCAAAAATTGGGCGGCATTTTTATTGGGTTCGGAAATGAATTTGAGGAGAAAGACCCCCCGGCCGGGCAACCGAAAGGAAAACCGGCTCTCGTCTCAAATTAGTTTCCGAAGTTGGCTAAGTGTTGAATGGTTGTATAGAAAAGAATATTTATTTACTATTCGAGTTTGTTTGTAGTCCAAGAAGTTGGACGCATCTTACACCGGGTTCGGAAATCGATTGAGGAGAAAGACCCCCCGGCCGGGCAACCGGAAGAGAGACCGGCTCTCACCTCCCATGGTTTCCAAAATTGGTTAAGGGTTGAGTGGAGTCTTAGTAATGATATACTCCCTCCTATTCTATGTATTGTTCCCCTTTGAGTGGGGCACAAGAATTAAGGTAGGGAGTAAAATAAGTGTAAAAAATTGGGTGGGGTTGGGTGATAGGAGAGAGGAATGAATAATTAGGAATTAAATAAGAAATTGTGAGTTGGGTGGGGTTTGATAATAGGAGAGAGAAATGAATAAAATAAGAGTAAAAGTTTCCAAAATAAGAAAGGGGAAGAAAACCTGAATAATCCGTTTTAGGAAATAGGGAAGAATAGATAGAATAGGAGGGAGTATATATATATATATATATATATATATATATATATATATATATATATATATATATATATATATATATATAATATAACGTTTGTCAATCGAGTTTGAGTTATTGTACATCTTTGAGATGACATTGTGTGATGTGTGTGAACCTGCTGTGCGCTGCTATATTACTCAGGTTCTCACCTGACTGCATTGTGTAGCTGGTTGGCCGTAGTGGCTTGGTCCTCACGGTTAGGTCTTAGATTGTCTGCCCGCCTTCGGGTATATCTCGTTCCTAGCTAGTTCGGGTCTTGGGGGTGCCTTGTGCACTTGTCGAATCGGGGATCGTAACTTGTTTACGCTCCGAGAGTCTGGCCAGGTTTAGACTAGGATAGTCGATTGTCATCGTCCTACCAAGGGTTGTATAGTCTGAGATTGTGGACTTTTGTAGTTGTATAGACGAGCCGATTGTCGGCCTGCTCATAGTAGTCTAATCGAGTCAATTGTCGACCTATCTCTTTGTTGGCGGAGTTGATTCACTTGGTGACCTATGTCTTGTTTGTAGAGTCACTTGGTTGACCTATTGTTGTTGGAGTCGAGTCACTTGGTGACCTATCTCTTGTTGATGTAAGTGGCTGTTAGTGACACGGCTGTCGCAACCCTATCAAAGTTGACCAACTGGCCTAACTAATGTAGCAAGGTAGTCGGGATCGTATCCACAGGGAGACAGATATAAATTCTAATTGCTAAACCTAAGTCCGTCGAAGTAACCGAAAATGGGGGTTTTGATTGTTTGTTTTGACTAAACTAAAAGTAGTGAAGGAAAGAGAGAAATAAAGAGCGTAAAAGATATGAGAATAAAATAAGAGAAAGAGAAACTAGGACAGTCGGTTCACCGATGAAAGTATAACAGTTAAGGACTAGGTTGCAGATCGGTCACAGATAAAAGTCTAAGGGGTAGTGAAAATGTCCTCTCAGATCGCTATTCGCCCTAAAATGTTTCTAGCGGGCTCTCGCAACTTACTAGGGCACTCTAATATTTATGACAGGTCTAACCCTCACCAGGCTCTCGATCTTAGGTCGGGGTTTACCAAAAAATTAATTAGCTACGTCGACTTAACCAATTAAAAGCAATAAAAAGTCATAAATAGCAACAAAGGCAAAGACTAATAACCGATCTAGCCTAGTCAAATATCGTCACAATTTCATTGGAACCCCTATATCCTAGTCAAGGGAATTAGCTATTCATAACGGGATTGACAATAAGGAAATACATATGGAATATAACATGTTTGCAAGAAAAACTGGAATTAAAGAAACATAGAGATGAAGCAAGGAGAAAAGAGAAATAAGAATAAAACAACTGCGAGAAAATGAATTACCAAGTATCAAAAGTGCGGCAGAGAGAAATTCCAAAAAGCTAGGTTTCCCCAAAAATTCAGAGACAATTTTTGATCGAATCTCCAAAGTAAAAGAAGAGAATAGAAAATAGCATAACCTAATGAGTACAAAGTACAGTGTTTTTATACTAAAAGCCCAACAAAAGAAAATAAAAAGAAACCGAATTAACTTAAAAACCAAAGAACGAAATCTGTCCCGCATATCAGGCATGTCGATCGACATGGAATTGTGTCGATCGACACACCCAATTTCTCCAAATCTAGTTCTTCCTGTGACGATGGCCTTCCGTCGATCGGCATAGACCTCACATGTCGATCGACATTGAATTTGTGTCGATCGACACAACATTATAGCTTCAAAGAACTGATTTCCTGTGACGACTGCTGCATGACGATCGGCATAACTTTCACTGTCGATCGACATAACTGACTGTGTCGATCGACATAGCATAACATGTCCAACTATGCTCAAAAATCCGTAGAACCTGCAAAAAGCCACACAATTCACCAGTTGCGAGAAGTTGGAGGGAAAAACAGCAGAAAAGATGTGATAACACATGAAAATGCGCGCCGCGAGAAAGGAAATACTATGCATAAATTGCGCGCATCAAATCTCCCCAAACCAAACTCTTGCTTGTCCCCAAGCAAGCATTAAGAACAACAGAGGAAAGGAGTATGGAACGGCATGCGACTCAGAGCTAGCTATACAGATGACTCGTCGAAATAAATTTCAGCGCAATTAGTGACCACCAAACCTATGAACACAAAATCACCTGCCAACGAGTGTGACTAATGACCAAAAAATTACCGAACTGTTGACCTTGAAAGACTTATCTATGTCGGACTCTCTCGGGCCGCTCATCACTCATTCAAAGCACATGGTGAGTAAAGATTTTTGTAAGAGAGACAAGAAATTTAGACGCTCACCTAACTTGACCTGCAAGAACATGCATGCAATGTAACATGATAAATATCTCTAGTAACCGTACACATACACTCCAACCAAACGAGGTCCATAACACATGCCGAGGACTTACACAAAACTGCGAGGTGAGGTAAACGGGTAAGAAGGGGCAAAACAATTTGGATATGTGGAGGTAGAAGTCAAGCTAGTACCGAAAATGTCCAAAAGTCGCAAGGTTCCACTTCTAATCCGTCTTCAAACATTAAACACAATGCCGATTATGGCATAAGCTCCTTCCCAACTATGAAAAACTCCTTATATAATATAAAAATCAGTATAGGAGTCGACTCACTTATCATTTTTCCTCTTTCCATCTTTCATTTTCTCCCCTTTTTCTTTTATTTCAGAACTGCTCTTCTTTTATTTTTTTTTTCTTCTGCTTTTTCAAAAAAAATCATTTTTTCATTTTCCTTCTTTCATTTTCTCCCTTTTTTTTTTCTATTTCAAAATTTTTTTTTCTTTACTCCTTCCTTCCAACACAGAAGCATTTCTTTCCTTTATCTTCTTGAGTTCACCACATCACGACTTCTGAACTTACCATGTAGACTAGCTTGACAAAGGTAGGCTAATTAGGAATTTAGTCGATTAAAAGGTCAAAACAAGGCAATTTTGGCTAATGTGAGGCTAAAAGGATAAATGTAAAGGAAGGGTCGCCTCTCCACATGTGTCACCACCACAAACCCGAGTGTATATAGGCAAAAGAGATAGATTTCATGCTTATGCAGTTTGATGTTACATGCTTTGCAAGGAGTACTACTCACATCCTAGATGAAACCAATCGTGAATGCCATTGGTTTATGGAAGCTCTATACCTTAGAATGTTTATGTAGGTTGCCAACATAAGTCAAATCCACTCGTTCGGTAAAATTTGTCAAAAACTTGTAAACTATGCAAATGATTTATGTTCGAAAGATAGGTGTCACAAAAGCATGACTTGGACGAGATAGCAAGAGTATAAAGGCAAAAATCATCATTGTTACATAACCATTCCGACTCAACCTAAAAGCTAACCTAAAAAAAAGAAAAAAACAAGAAAAAAGGAAATGCAAACAGACATATGTATACCCTCCCCAAACCAAATCATACAATGCCCTCATTGTATTCAGCATACAAGCAGCAGCAGCAGATATATAAGGGAAAAGGTAAAATAACGGCGAAATGCATAAAGTAAGAAAAGGAAAACTTACAACCTATATACAAAACCTCCCCAAACCAGCACAAACTAAGGGAGCGGCCGCTAGTCGGACCCCGTGTATTCTGGGTCGTCATCATCCGTATCATCATGTCCTCCGCTTCATCATCTGCCTCAGCCTCACTCGTTCTCTCCTCGTTATGGACACGCATATGCTGGGTAGGACTAGGTGGGTACCCTCCAGCGGGGTACCGGAACCAAGAAGGGTGTACCACATCGGGAGCAATATTGCCTTCCTTGACATTGGCGTTGTAACTGTGGTAGGCGAAAAGTGACTGGTCGATCCGCGCATGTCTAATGTCCCTGCACATCTCAAGAAGCAAATGGTCACGTGCCTCTTGGTTCATTACCGGAGGAGGCACAAAAGATGGCATAGGGACATAATTAGCCGGGTACTTAATACGCGGTCGAGTCTCAGAGGTAGAAGGTTCGGGTGTCAAAGTCACGGGAGGAACCACGGGAGGGGGCACACTACCTGAAGGTTGGCCTAGCTCCGTGGTGGACCCCGACGAAAACTGCCCAGATGACCGTTTATAAGAAGGGGTCGGAGGCTTAGGTTGCCTAGGGTGGACAGATGAGTCAAACTTCGGCATAGGTGAAAGAGGAGGCAGACTAGGAAAAGGCAATCGGACCGGTGAAGCGCCCTCGACTTTTCACTGTAAGAACGGCTTAGTTTCCAACCAATGAGCGTTTATCATGTATTTCGTGTTAAGTAGACGACTAGCAGCTAAACTGGTTGGGTTAGTCGGAGCCAAGAGGACTAAATGGAAGGGTGGAAAACCAGGCACGAGAGGACGGGCAAGGTGACTGATCACGCCACCACAATGAATAAACTTCAAGTTAGTGGTGCTCTCAAGATGTTCAGCGACTAATTCAGCCATATTTAAAACAAAAGGGTCCTTTTGGTCGATGTTCAGATACCCTGTCACCATCTCTAGCTCCTGAACGGTCAAATTGTTTGGTACCTTTCGACCGAAAATAGTGCTCCCCACAAGACGAAACAAATAACGAAGGGGGGGGGGGGGGGGGGGGTGGTCTATATCATTGCCCTTCGGGCGGCCACGAAGGTTAGTAGACATTGATTTTCTAAGAAGTAAAGGGAGCCCTTCTCTTGGGGTACTTCTACTACCCACGTTAGCCAACCCGAGGTAAACCCCTAACTCGGTCAAGGTCAGTTTATAACTGCAGTTAAGGAGGCGGAAAGAGACATGGCCCTCCTCAATACCTTCATCCTCATCTTCGGGTTCATACACATAACTGCTGAAAAATTCGTAAGTCAAAGATGGATATGTGTACTCAAGCATTTTAATAAGAACACTAGTTCCGGTTCCCCTAAGCAGACTGACAACTGAGTCATAACTTCTGCTCCTAAAGCTTTTAGTGACACAGTGTCAAAGAAATGGGTAGGAATGATGGTACGAGTATGAAGTTCATCAAACCTGTCTCGCTGCTCTTGTGAAACGAAAACCACCTTTGGAAAGTCGTCAATGCTACTGATTTGTGCTCGAGGTACTATCGCCGCTTTGGGTTGTTCGCCTGTCCCAATCCCGCTGCTAGGGTCACTTGTTGGCTCTGACTGCTCACCACTATCCCCACTATTCATGGTTCTTCGTCGCTTTCCCCTACTATCCATCTTCAATACCTGCAAATTACAATTTTTCAAATTAAAAATCCGAAATTCCAGCACCCAAATTCGCGATTATCGTTTTGAATTGGGGAAAACGATAAAGTCACGCACAAGCACCATAAGGTTTACGTAGTTGCTTCCTTGTTCTTAATTTGTAGTTAAACGAATGAAACAAGGAAAGAAACCAGAGAGCAAAAGGGGATTGAAACGAAAAAAACGCAAAACCCTAACGTAAATCGCAGATTTCGCATTGAATTAAAAACGGCGATTAATGTGCATAAATCAATAGGATTAACAAACCCTAGCTCTAAATCACAATTAATTTGAATATAAGTAAGGAAACTTACCAATAAAACCAAGAATGATTTGGGAAAAACGCGAAAAACGCAAACCCTAACCCTAAATCGCAGATTTCAATTCAAATTGGGGGAATGGAAGTGATGGTGCGAGCAATAAGGGATTAAAACGAAGAATAACAAAAGGATTTGCAGTAAGAATAGGGGAAAAAACGAAACTGAGAGGATGAATGGGAAATTAAAGAGAGAAAGAAGGTTTTTGTGTTTCTTAAACAAGGAGGCTAACAATAATATGTGTGTCGATCGACACATACACATATCGATCGACACGAAGCACACTTTGAGAAAACAAAAAGAAAGTTCCTGTGTCGAGGGTTTTTTTTGTTTGTCGATCAGATGCCTTTATGTCGATCGACATATCGAACATATGTCGATCGACACAAGTGAAACCCCTCAAAATCCCTGTGACGATTAGTCATGTCGACCATCCTCCTCCTTTTTTTCCATTGTCGATCGTCACACTTAGCCAAAGTCGATCGACAATGTTAATAAGACAGAGTCGTAAGCACAACTTGAGAATAGCATTCGACGACCTACGCGGCTTGAATTTCCTCCCTGACATAGCTCAACATGACCTACACAAGTCTCATAGAAGCAATAAGTTCCCTCATTCTAACTCACCGAAACGAGAACAAACTAACTAAAAAGCGTTGAAAGAAAAAGAAAAACTTAACTAAAGCATGCAAAGTAAAAGTTTTTACAGACGGGTTGCCTCCCGTTTAGCGCTGGTTTATCAAGGTCCCGCTCAACCTTTGTTACCTCAATGATCAGAGTTGGCAACGGGTTCAAGGTGCAACACCTCAACCACTCCAATAATTTCACCTTGATCTCGATAGTGCTTAACTTGATGTCCATTGACCTTAAATTTTTCTCCTGCGGCGTTCTCAACTTCCACTGCATCAAACTTAGACACATTAGTGATAGTGAAAGGACCAGACCACTTAGATTTTAACTTACCTGGAAATAGGCGAAGCCTGGAATTGTACAGTAGCAGTTTTTCACCCATTTTGAAATCACGAATGAGGATTTTCTTATCATGCTACCTCTTTGTCTTCTCTTTGTAGACTCGTGCACTGTCATAGGCATTGAGCCTAAATTCCTCCAGTTCATCAAGCTGCAATAGTCTCTTTTCACCACCCAACTTAGGATCAAAGTTGAGCTCTTTCACTACCCACCAAGCCTTGAATTCCAACTCCACAGGTAGATGGCAAGACTTACCATAGACTAGTCGATAAGGTGATGTGCCTATTGGAGTTTTGAAAGCGGTACGGTAGGCCCAGAGCGTATCATCCAGCTTCATACTCCAATCCTTTCTTGACCTAGACACTACCTTGGCTAGGATCTCCTTAATCTCCCTATTGGAGACCTCAACCTGCCCGCTAGTTTGGGGATGATATCCCACACCTCGACGATGTGAAACACCATATTTTGTGACGAGGGTTGACAACTTATTATCCCTAAAGTGAATGCCACGATCACTTATAACAATACGTGGCACACCAAATCGTGGGAATATAATCTTTTTTAAACAGTGACACAACAGTCTTAGCATCACAAGAGACCGAGGCAACGGCCTCTACCCACTTAGACACGTAATCGACAGCTACAAGGATATACCTGTTTCCCTTAGATGACGGGAAAAGACCCTGAAAATCGATTCCCCAAACATCAAAAACTTCAACTTCCAAGATGCCAACCTGAGGCATCTCGTGCCTCCGGGAAATGTTACCAGTGTGTTGACAAGCATCACAAGAGGAAACAAACATTTTAGCATCATAAAACATGGTAGGCCAAAAGAAACCAGATTGAAGTACCTTTGCCACGGTCCGGGATGAACCGTGGTGCCCGCCATAAGAGGAGGAATGACAAGCCTCCAAAATAGCTTTTGATTCCCATTGTGGGATGCATCTCCTATAGAGTCCGTCAGCACATTCTTTGAAAAGAAAGGGGTCATCCCAAAAATATCGCTTTACATCGTGGAGGAATCGCTTTCTCTGCAGAAAACTCAAATCCGGAGGTAGAAGATTACCTACAATAAAGTTGGCAAAGTCAGCATACCAAGGAATCTCAGAAATTGAAAAAGCAATTAAACTCTCGTCAGGAAAGAAATCATTAATAGGAAGAGTGTCTCCCTTATTTTGTATCTTCAATCGAGACAAATGGTCAGCAACAAGGTTTTCAGAACCTTTCTTGAGCCGAATCTCCAAATCAAACTCCTGAATTAGGAGTACCCATCTCAGCAGCCGCGGTTTGGCATCCTTCTTCACCAAGAGTTGTTTCAGAGCGGTATGATCAGTGAAGATAATCACTTTTGACCCCAGCAAATATGACCTGAACTTCTCTAGTGCATATATCACGGCTAACATCTCTTTCTCTGTGGTACCATACTTGACCTGCGTCTCATCCAATGTCCGACTTGCATAGTAGATTGCACTCAAAGTTTTTCCCTTCCTTTGGCCTAGCACTGCGCCAACCGCGTAATCACTCGCGTCACACATTATGATGCGTGTCTATTTTATGATGTTTTTCATCTATTTTTACACGCATTTGGTCGCTCATTTACTATGTTTTAGCCCTTATTTCCCAACAATCGTGTACTTTCGTATTTTTATGCACTTTTGCAGATTTATGCGGAAAAGGGCCGATTTAGCACCAAATTCATGTCCTCGAGTCTTTTGCATAATTAAGGAATAAAGGAAAGTCAACTAGAGTCTTTTTTTAAGTGCCAAGAGTCAAAGCGAGAAGAAAACCGGAGATTTTCCATGCGGATACGGTCGACCGACCTACTATATGGGTCGGCCGACCAGGCCTTTTTTTTATGAAGTCCAGAATCTCGAAGAAAAGCCCCGAATTTGCTTAAGCCCGTAAAAGAGGTTGACCGACCCACCATAGTGGTCGACCGACCTCAGCGAAGCCCAGGAACGTTTTTCGGAAAGTAATTAGAAGTAGGAGTCTTTAGGATACTCTAATTTTCTACCCTATATAAGCTAATCTTGTAATTAGGGTTGGATATATCAAGTTTTATAATTCAGAGTTTTAGATTCGGTTTTATATCCAGTTTTATTTAGTAGAAGTTACAATCTAGTTTTATTCCGGCTTTAGTTTTGTAATCTTTCAATAATTCCAAAGCATTCAATAAAGTTTGTTCCTTTCTGCTCTAATTCCGACTTTGGTAATTACTCTTTTAATCTAGCTTTATTATTGTTCTTATTACTATTGCATTCAATTACGATAGAATTCTCAAGCTTTATTGAATCTCGCATGTTTAGATTATTTACTATGTTTACCATGCTTATTCCCATCTTTATTATCGTTTCAATTACCATGCATAGCTAAATTTCATATGTTAGGATGTAGGGGATGAATATGCGTAGGTAGTATAGATTCCGAGACCGACTTGTAGCAGAGCCGTGGTCGGCCGACTCAAATAGAGGGTCGGTCGACCAAGGCGGTGGTCGGCCGACTGGAATAGCTGGTCGCTCGACCCTCTCGCGCATGAATCTTGTTTCGTCTTTCCTTGTTGACTATAATATCCTACAATGAGAGTGAAAGGAGACTTGTAGGATGTTAGTAATGACCTACCCAAGATTGAGAGATACGGGAAGGGCATTGGTTTACACCCCTTACGCGACTGCAATACATGTTGACCTTAGGATTTATATTACCTTAGCTATTTATTACCCAAACATCCTAGCATCTCTTTTAATATAGTTTTAATCTCATCTTTATTTTCTTGTTTTATTTTTTTATCTTTGTTTCTAGACTTAGTAATCAACAACCAAACCCCCAAATTTGTTACCTTTAAACATTAACACCAAACAATAAACATTCCCCACCTCTCTGTGGTTCGACCCTGACTTTCACTATCTATTGTTAAAGTTAGGAATTATAATTTTATCTTTGGTACCCTCAACGACGGGCATCAAATTTTGGCGCCGTTGCCAGGGAGGTGATGCCAGTGTTTATTGTTTTTGTTTTTGTTTCTCTTTGTTTAAGGAACTTTTTGTTCCTTAAACCTTCTCACCATTTTCTTGTAGTTTCCATCTTATGCGCAGGTCAGTTCAAGGAGAACTCCTACCACTTGACCACGAGCTTGAGAGGACTCTTAGAGAAAGGAGAAAGCAACTTCTAGCGAATCAGGAAGGATGTTCACCATCTTCCCTATTCCAAGAAGACTTATTTAAACAACCATCATTACCATCTTCACCAAAAACACCACCTTCACAACCAAATTCTCCCAACAATCCACTTTCACCAAGAACACCACCTTTTACCTACTTTCCAGTTTTTCCAAAAGAAGAAGAACACATGACAGGGGAAGCTACTATTGCCAGTCACTCCATGCCTCAGGCAAAGGACCTATACAAAGGGTTCACCTTACCTGCAGGTACTGGGAAGCCATTCGAGGCCAAGCCTGCCTATATTACTATGGTTGAAAGAACCCAATTTGGAGGCTCGGCCAATGAGGATGCTGCAAAGCATATTGAAATCTTCACAGATTACATATGCTCTATTGCACCCCCAAAAGGAGTGACGCAGGACCAGATTAAGCAGACCATGTTTATCTTCTCTCTTAGGGACGCTGCGAGGGAATGGTACAGAGATTTGGACCGCACTACTGCGGGAGTCACAGATTGGAATACCCTAGCCTTAGCATTTTACAGGAAATATTATTCTGCATCCAAGACTAATGCTTTGAGGGCGCAGATTACAAATTTCAAGCAGGGCCCCAATGAAGATTTTAGTGAGGCGTGGGACAGGTTCAAGAGACTTGTTCGATCCATACCACACCACGGATTCGAACAATGGTTTCTTTGTAACCAGTTCTACAATGGCCTTTACGATGACAACAGGGCCTATCTAGATGCTGCAGCTAATGGGAGATTCCAAGATAATTCAGGAGAGACTAAGGGTCTCAAATTGATAGAAGATGTTGCTGTACACCGTGCTGCACATGGAACTGCCAGAGGTAATCAAAGGAAGTCTGAATATAACCTAGCAGCTATTGAGGCCTTGACAACCAAGTTGGAAAAATTAGAGGCTGGAGGGAAGTTTGATCTAGGAAGTGGGAGCAAGGGAGGAATTTACCAGGTGAACGCCGTTCAGGACGGACCCTTTGCTTGTGAGAGGTGCGGTGGAGAAGTGCACGTGTCAAAATTTTGTACTTCATCCAATGAGACATGTGCCGCTTTTCAACACTATCGTGGGAACAATTTCTATGACCCAAATAATAATAATGACCATCCCAACCTGAGGTGGACAAGCCAGAATGTTCTTAACCCACAACATATGCAACCTCAGCAAAATTCCACATATATTCCCCCACATAAGCAAGGTTTCCAAAAACCACCCTTCAACCCTCAACCACCTTCAACTCCACCACCCAACACAGACACTCTTATCCAAAATCTTATTGGGTTGGTTCAGAAGGAGTCACAGGCTAGAGAGGCAGGGATGAAGATGTTAGAATCTCAGATTGCTCAAATTGCGGGCAAGAATGATACTAGGGCTCCGGGTCAACTTCCGACCAAAACGGACCAGAAAAAAGAGACTCTAAACATCATATCCCTACGAAGTGGAGCTAAAGTGGGGGTCGAGAAAGAAAAGCAGCCGAGTAGCAGCGAGGAAGGTCGACCGACCCAGGAGCCAGGTCGACCGACCTCTGAGCAGAATCTGAAAATTCTCGCTGAACAGGACAGTGGTCGACCGACCGAAGAAGATGGTCGACCGACCACCGAGGCAGAACCAGAAGCCCCTTTTCGTCCCGAATTGCCCAATAACTTAAGGGATTTTCTTTTCCGGGGTGACAAGACCCCTAGGTTTCTGAAAAGGGCTGCAAATACTGAATCTTCAGCCCCTCCTTTCCCAGAAAGACTCATACCCTCGAAGGATCAGGTATCTTTTGGCAAATTTAAATACGTAATTCGTTCATTAAATGTTCAAGTTCCGTTTCTAGAATAGTCCAACAGGTTCCTTCCTATCTTAAATTTGTGAGGCAGTTTTTATCAAGAAAGAGGTCTTTAGATAAGGTTGAGTCAGTTGCCCTAACTGAAGATCCTCCAGCTACTTATCGCATGTCATTGCCCCTCATAAGCTGGAGGATCCTGGTAGTTTTTCTATCCCCTGCAATATAGGAACCTTCCCAGTGAAGAAGGCTTTATGCGACTTAGGAGCTAGTATAAGTGTCATGCTCCTAAGCGTTGCCCTAAAACTAGGAATGACCGAATTTGCAGTAACCAGCATGACTGTCCAGATGGCAGATCGTACATCTATTGAACCCATAGGGGTGTTGGAAAACATCCCTGTGCGTATTGACAGGTTTTTCTTCCCAGTTGACTTCGTAGCTTTGGACATCCCAGAGGATGCCCATATACCTATAATACTAGGAAGACCTTTCCTCCACACTGCAGGAGCCATTATAGATGTAGGCACTGGGACTTTAACCTTCAAAGTAGGAAAGCATTCTATTATATATGGCCTATCTTATAGGAAGAAAGTTGCTATGACCCCCATCACTTGTAATGCTATCACTTCTGAAAAGAAGTACGAGGTCATCACTACTTCTCCTACCTTATTGTCTATTCCTGTATCTGTTTTTACACCTCCGCCCCAGATTGGGAGCAATATGGAGGACACTTCTATTATGGCTAGTGCAGGAATTGGTTTGGGGAAGCCCAAAGTGAAGGAAACCATAGTCCAAAGAGGAGGAATGGGATGCTTAAGCTATAAAGAAGATGAAGACCCGGATGTCGCGGATCGGGAAGAGAAGAAAAAGAGGAGGGAAGCTCAAGAATAGAGGTCGTCGCATATGCTTTGCGACGGCGGGAAGAAGATGTGTTTTGCTAATCAAGAGAACACCGTGGAAACTACGGCATGTCGTCAAAAGCCATGGTCGGATATCTTCCGCATCTTTAGCGGATAGTTGTTTCAAAATTTCAGTTTTTAAGACAATTTACTTTTGTTGTGTGAGACTTTTTAATTTGGTTTGCTCGTAGTTTTAGAACTTTTTCCTTTATGCTTGCGTAGTTAAGACTTTAGACTTGTTTCTGGAATCTCGCGCATTTGTTGGGCGCATATTTAATGCTTTTTCAGGTTTTACGAAGAAACAAAGATCGCTGGGACACAGAGTGGTCGACCGACCAGATACACAAGTCGGTCGACCTAGACGCTGTATCGATGAAATTCCTGTAGTCTACAGGAAGGTCGGTCGACCTCTTATACGGGTCGGACGACCTACCTGTCCGTCGCAGTCGGTTTGTTTCTTCCTCGGAGATCGTGCAACCGTTCTTTGGTACTTGAGTGGCATTGCTAGCCACCAAAACCTCCCAGGTTACGCTGGTTTGGGGAGGTTTTTCTCATACGTCTATCAATCCAGTGAGTTCTTTCCAGTTGCACCTTTTCTTTAATTTTCTGAAACCTTTACTTAGGCTAATGCACAATGGAGACATTGTGCGGGTTGGTTTGGGGAATGTTTTCGTGTCACATGCATTGAATTTTGTCACACGTTTATTTCATTTCTGTCTTGCATTGTTCTTTTCTTTATTTTATCTACCTATACAAAAGAAAAATACAAAAAAATGAAAAAATTCAAAAATTTCAAAAAAATGCACGTTTATTTCAGCATATAGGTCGAGTCGGAACGAGAGTATTTCAAGGATGATTTAGCTATCTTACATGTTTATGCCTTTACCATTGCCTTGTCAACTTGTTTTAGTATAAGAGTCTTTTGCATATCTACGAGTTTTTGTCAATTTGTATATCTTGAGGCTTGACTTATACCTTGGCAACCTACTATACATTCTAAGTTTTAGAGCCTTATTCCTGGTTTCATTTTTAAACCAGTTGTCTAGGATGTGAGTAGTACTCCCCTTGGAACATGTTACATCAATATGCATAAACATGAACTTGAATTGTTATATACTTGTTTTACTTTCTCGTTTTGTTAGTCTTGATGCGTGCATTTGGGATCCCTTTTCTCATATTTACCCATAAGCTTCACATAGCCAAAATTGCCTTCTTATTCCCCCAAAGCTACATCCCATACTTAGCCTACCCTTCCAAGCTAGTATTTGTGGTCTTTGGTTTGACTTTTGAGGCATCTTGGTTTATATGCTATTTTGAGCAAAAAGAGAAAAGAAAGAAAGAAAGCAAGAAAAGAGAAAACGAACAGAAAAATTCAGAAAAAAGAAAGAAAGAAAAGAAAAACGAAAAATTCGAAAACTTCGGGAAAGAAGCCGACCGACCTCCTTCATGGGTCGGCCGACCGACTGTCATCATCAGAAAAAAATAATTCGTTCCAAATTCCCTTTCTTTTATGTGTTATCACTCCCGTACCTCATTCAAAATATTTGGGAGTCCTTTCTTATATTTAATGTGAGAGTTGTCCTACAAAAGAGCACTTTCTTAATATCAAAAGTTGTGAAATTTGTTGTTGGGAAACGGTTTTACTAGCTTGGCTACTAACCCCACAAATCCAAAAACATCTTAACCACTTTTTACCTTTCACCTCACATATCCTTCATTACCCCAATTGCATGTATCCGAGTCACTTAATGAGTTTGTTATACATAGTTGTGGAATTCTTGTTCATGTTAGATTGCATGCATGTTTCCATGGGTCGCAGTTAGGTGAGTTTCTCTACAAAATTACTTCTTTCTATCTTTTACATATACTCACCCTTTGCTTCATGAGTGTCTCGAGCGTACCGCAAGAGTCCATGGTATAAAGTCTATAGCCTTTACGTTTGCAAGTTTGACGATCTTCTAACTCGTTTGCATGATTTGAATACTTTCTCATTTTGTACTTAGCATTGGTATAGGTTTACATGTAAATTTCGCTCTGAGATTGAAATCGTTCCATTAGTTAAGATCGAGTCTATTTCTTGCTTGAGGGCAAGCAAGGGTTTGGTTTGGGGAATTTGATGCGTGTCTATTTTATGATGTTTTTCATCTATTTTTACACGCATTTGGTCGCTCATTTACTATGTTTTAGCCCTTATTTCCCAACAATCGTGTACTTTCGTATTTTTATGCACTTTTGCAGATTTATGCGGAAAAAGGACGATTTAGCACCAAATTCATGTCCTCGAGTCTTTCGTATAATTAAGGAATAAAGGAAAGTCAACTAGAGTCTTTTTTTAAGTGCCAAGAGTCAAAGCGAGAAGAAAACCGAAGATTTTCCATGCGGATACGGTCGACCGACCTACTATATGGGTCGGCCGACCAGGCCTTTTTTTTATGAAGTCCAGAATCTCGAAGAAAAGCCCAGAATTTGCTTAAGCCCGTAAAAGAGGTCGACCGACCCACCATAGTGGTCGACCGACCTCAGCGAAGCCCAGGAACGTTTTTCGGAAAGTAATTAGAAGTAGGAGTCTTTAGGAAACTCTAATTTTCTGCCCTATATAAGCTAATCTTATAATTAGGGTTGGATATATCAAGTTTTATAATTCAGAGTTTTAGATTCGGTTTTATATCCAGTTTTATTTAGAAGAAGTTACAATCTAGATTTATTCCGGCTTTAGTTTTGTAATCTTTCAATAATTCCTACGCATTCAATAAAGTTTGTTCCTTTCTGCCCTAATTCCGACTTTGGTAATTACTCTTTTAATCTAGCTTTATTATTGTTCTTATTACTATTGCATTCAATTACGATAGAATTCTCAAGCTTTATTGAATCTCGCATGTTTAGATTATTTACTATGTTTACCATGCTTATTCCCATCTTTATTATCGTTTCAATTACCATGCATAGCTAAATTTCATATGTTAGGATGTAGGGGATGAATATGCGTAGGTAGTATAGTTTCCGAGATCGACTTGTAGCAGAGCCGTGGTCGGCCGACTCAAATAGAGGGTCGGTCGACCAAGGCGGTGGTCGGCCGACTGGAATAGCTGGTCGGTCGACCCTCTCGCGCATGAATCTTGTTTCGTCTTTCCTTGTTGACTATAATATCCTACAATGAGACTGAAAGGAGACTTGTAGGATGTTAGTAATGACATACCCAAGATTGAGAGATACGGGAAGGGCATTGGTTTACACCTTAAGACGGCTAGGTTACTCAAGATTGAAAGGTATGTGACCTAGAGTTTAGGAATCACCCTTATTGTTGACACCCAATAATTGTGAGACCTAGGAACTAATAACATAGGCCGAAAGGAGCTATTAGGTACCATAGACCGAAAGGATATGTTACACCCCTTACGCGACTGCAATACATGTTGACCTTAGGATTTATATTACCTTAGCTATTTATTACCCATACATCCTAGCATCTCTTTTAATATAGTTTTAATCTCATCTTTATTTTCTTGTTTTATTTTTTATCTTTGTTTCTAGACTTAGTAATCAACAACCAAACCCCCAAATTTGTTACCTTTAAACATTAACACCAAACAATAAACATTCCCCACCTCTCTGTGGTTCGACCCTGACTTTCACTATCTATTGTTAAAGTTAGGAATTATAAATTTTATCTTTGGTACCCTCAACGACGGGCATCAAATTTTGGCGCCGTTGCCGGGGAGGTGACGCCAGTGTTTATTGTTTTTGTTTTTGTTTCTCTTTGTTTAAGGAACTTTTTGTTCCTTAAACCTTCTCACCATTTTCTTGTAGTTTCCAACTTATGCGCAGGCCAGTTCAAGGAGAACTCCTACCACTTGACCACGAGCTTGAGAGGACTCTTAGAGAAAGGAGAAAGCAACTTCTAGCGAATCAGGAAGGAGGTTCACCATCTTCCCTATTCCAAGAAGACTTATTTAAACAACCATCATTACCATCTTCACCAAAAACACCACCTTCACAACCAAATTCACCCAACAATCCACTTTCACCAAGAACACCACCTTTTACCTACTTTCCAGTTTTTCCAAAAGAAGAAGAAAACATGACAGAGGAAGCTACTATTGCCAGTCACTCCATGCCTCAGGCAAATGACCTATACAAAGGGTTCACCTTACCTGCAGGTACGGAGAATCCATTCGAGGCCAAGCCTACCTATATTACTATGTTTGAAAGAAACCAATTTGGAGGCTCGGCCAATGAGGATGCTGCAAAGCATATTGAAATCTTCACAGATTACATATGCTCTATTGCACCCCCAGAAGGAGTGACGCAGGACCAGATTAAGCAGACCATGTTTATCTTCTCTCTTAGGGACGCTGCGAGGGAATGGTACAGAGATTTGGACCGCACTACTGCGGGAGTCACAGATTGGAATACCCTAGCCTTAGCATTTTACAGGAAATACTATTCTGCATCCAAGACTAATGCTTTGAGGGCGCAGATTACAAATTTCAAGCAGGGCCCCAATGAATATTTTAGTGAGGCGTGGGACAGGTTCAAGAGACTTGTTCGATCCATACCACACCACGGATTCGAACAATGGTTTCTTTGTAACCAGTTCTACAATGGCCTTTACGATGACAACAGGGCCTATCTAGATGCTGCAGCTAATGGGAGATTCCAAGATAATTCAGGAGAGACTAAGGGTCTCAAATTGATAGAAGATGTTGCTGTACACCGTGCTGCACATGGAACTTCCAGAGGTAATCAAAGGAAGTCTGAATATAACCTAGCAGCTATTGAGGCCTTGACAGCCAAGTTGGAAAAATTAGAGGCTGGAGGGAAGTTTGATCTCGGAAGTGGGAGCTAGGGAGGAATTTACCAGGTGAACGCCGTTCATGACGGACCCTTTGCTTGTGAGAGGTGCGGTGGAGAAGGGCACATGTCAAAATTCTGTACTTCATCCAATGAGACATGTGCCGCTTTTCAACACTATAGTGGGAACAATTTCTATGACCCAAATAATAATAATGACCATCCCAACCTGAGGTGGACAAGCCAGAATGTTCTTAACCCACAACATATGCAACCTCAGCAAAATTCCACATATATTCCCCCACATAAGCAAGGTTTCCAAAAACCACCCTTCAACCCTCAACCACCTTCAACTCCACCACCCAACACAGACACTCTTATCCAAAATCTTATTGGGTTGGTTCAGAAGGAGTCACAGGCTAGAGAGGCAGGGATGAAGATGTTAGAATCTCAGATTGCTCAAATTGCGGGCAAGAATGATACTAGGGCTCCGTGTCAACTTCCGACCAAAACGGACCAGAAAAAAGAGACTCTAAACATCATATCCCTACGAAGTGGAGCTAAAGTGGGGGTCGAGAAAGAAAAGCAGCCGAGTAGCAGCGAGGAAGGTCGACCGACCCAGGAGCCAGGTCGACCGACCTCTGAGCAGAATCTGAAAATTCTCGCTGAACAGGACAGTGGTCGACCGACCGAAGAAGATGGTCGACCGACCACCGAGGCAGAACCAGAAGCCCCTTTTCGTCCCGAATTGCCCAATAACTTAAGGGATTTTCTTTTCCGGGGTGACAAGACCCCTAGGTTTCTGAAAAGGGCTGCAAATACTGAATCTTCAGCCCCTCCTTTCCCAGAAAGACTCATACCCTCGAAGGATCAGGTATCTTTTGACAAATTTAAAGACGTAATTCGTTCATTAAATGTTCAAGTTCCGTTTCTAGAATAGTCCAACAGGTTCCTTCCTATCTTAAATTTATGAGGCAGCTTTTATCAAGAAAGAGGTCTTTAGATAAGGTTGAGTCAGTTGCCCTAACTGAAGAATCCTCCAGCTACTTATCGCATGTCATTGCCCCTTATAAGGTGGAGGATCCTGGTAGTTTTTCTGTCCCCTGCAATATAGGAACCTTCCCAGTGAAGAAGGCTTTATGCGACTTATGAGCTAGTATAAGTGTCATGCCCCTAAGCGTTGCCCTAAAACTAGGAATGACCGAATTTGCAGTAACCAGCATGACTGTCCAGATGGCAGATCGTACATCTATGGAACCTATAGGGGTGTTGGAAAACATCCCTGTGCGTATTGACAGGTTTTTCTTCCCAGTTGACTTCGTAGTTTTGGACATCCCAGAGGATGCCCATATACCTATAATACTAGGAAGACCTTTTCTCCACACTGCAGGAGCCATTATAGATGTAGGCACTGGGACTTTAACCTTTAAAGTAGGAAAGCATTCTATTATATATGACATATCTTATAGGAAGAAAGATGCTACGACCCCCATCACTTGTAATGCTATCACTTCTGAAAAGAAGTACGAGGTCATCACTACTTCTCCTACCTTATTGCCTATTCCTGTATCTGTTTTTACACCTCCGCCCAGATTGGGAGCAATATGGAGGACACTTCTATTATGGCTAGTGCAGGAATTGGCTTGGGGAAGCCTAAAGTGAAGGAAACCATAGTCCAGAGAGGAGGAATGGGATGCTTAAGCTATAAAGAAGATGAAGACCCGGATGTCGCGGATCGGGAAGAGAAGAAAAAGAGGAGGCAAGCTCAAGAAGAGAGGTCGTCGCATATGCTTTGCGACGGATGGAAGAAGATGTGTTTTGCTAATCAAGAGAACACCGTGGAGACTACGGCATGTCGTTAAAAGCCATGGTCGGATATTTTCCGCATCTTTAGCGGATAGTTGTTTCAAAATTTCAGTTTTTAAGACAATTTACTTTTGTTGTGTGAGACTTTTTAATTTGGTTTGCTCGTAGTTTTAGAACTTTTTCCTTTATGCTTGCGTAGTTAAGACTTTAGACTTGTTTCTGGAATCTCGCGCATTTGTTGGGCGCATATTTAATGCTTTTTCAGGTTTTACGAAGAAACAAAGATCGCTGGGACACAGAGTGGTCGACCGACCAGATACACAAGTCGGTCGACCTAGACGCTGTATCGATGAAATTCCTGTAGTCTACAGGAAGGTCGGTCGACCTCTTATACGGGTCGGACGACCTACCTGTCCGTCGCAGTCGGTTTGTTTCTTCCTCGGAGATCGTGCAACCGTTCTTTGGTACTTGAGTGGCATTGCTAGCCACCAAAACCTCCCAGGTTACGCTGGTTTGGGGAGGTTTTTCTCATACGTCTATCAATCCAGTGAGTTCTTTCCAGTTTTTCCTTAGTTTTTACTCTCTTTGCACCTTTTCTTTAATTTTCTGAAACCTTTACTTAGGCTAATGCACAATGGGGACATTGTGCGGGTTGGTTTGGGGAATGGTTTCGTGTCACATGCATTGAATTTTGTCACACGTTTATTGCATTTCTGTCTTGCATTGTTCTTTTCTTTATTTTATCTACCTATACAAAGGAAAAATACAAAAAAATGAAAAAATTCAAAAATTTCAAAAAAATGCACGTTTATTTCAGCATATAGGTCGAGTCGGAACGAGAGTATTTCAAGGATGATTTAGCTATCTTACATGTTTATGCCTTTACCATTGCCTTGTCAACTTGTTTTAGTATAAGAGTCTTTTGCATATCTACGAGTTTTTGTCAATTTGTATATCTTGAGGCTTGACTTATACCTTGGCAACCTACTATACATTCTAAGTTTTAGAGCCTTATTCCTGGTTTCATTTTTAAACCAGTTGTCTAGGATGTGAGTAGTACTCCCCTTGGAACATGTTACATCAATATGCATAAACATGAACTTGAATTGCTATATACTTGTTTTACTTTCTCGTTTTGTTAGTCTTGATGCGTGCATTTGGGATCCCTTTTCTCATATTTACCCATAAGCTTCACATAGCCAAAATTGCCTTCTTATTCCCCCAAAACTACATCCCATACTTAGCCTACCCTTCCAAGCTAGTATTTGTGGTCTTTGGTTTGACTTTTGAGGCATCTTGGTTTATATGCAATTTTGAGCAAAAAGAGAAAAGAAAGAAAGAAAGCAAGAAAAGAGAAAACGAACAGAAAAATTCAGAAAAAATAAAGAAAGAAAAGAAAAACGAAAAATTCGAAACCTTCGGGAAAGAAGTCGACCGACCTCCTTCATGGGTCGGCCGACCGACTGTCATCATCAGAAAAAAATAATTCGTTCCAAATTCCCTTTCTTTTATGTGTTATCACTCTCGTACCTCATTCAAAATATTTGGGAGTCCTTTCTTATATTTAATGTGAGAGTTGTGCTACAAAAGAGCACTTTCTTAATATCAAAAGTTGTGAAATTTGTTGTTGGGAAACGGTTTTACTAGCTTGGCTACTAACCCCACAAATCCGAAAACATCTTAACCACTTTTTACCTTTCACCTCACATATCCTTCATTACCCCAATTGCATGTATCCGAGTCACTTAATGAGTTTGTTATACATAGTTGTGGAATTCTTGTTCATGTTAGATTGCATGCATGTTTCCATGGGTCGCAGTTAGGTGAGTTTCTCTACAAAATTACTTCTTTCTATCTTTTACATATACTCACCCTTTGCTTCATGAGTGTCTCGAGCGTACCGCAAGAGTCCATGGTATAAAGTCTCTATAGCCTTTACGTTTGCAAGTTTGACGACCTTCTAACTCGTTTGCATGATTTGAATACTTTCTCATTTTGTACTTAGCATTGGTATAGGTTTACATGTAAATTTCGCTTTGAGATTGAAATCGTTCCATTAGTTAAGATCGAGTCTATTTCTTGCTTGAGGGCAAGCAAGGGTTTGGTTTGGGGAATTTGATGCGTGTCTATTTTATGATGTTTTTCATCTATTTTTACACGCATTTGGTCGCTCATTTGTATGTTTTAGCCCTTATTTCCCAACAATCGTGTACTTTCGTATTTTTATGCACTTTTGCAGATTTATGCGGAAAAGGGACGATTTAGCACCAAATTTATGTCCTTGAGTCTTTTGCATAATTAAGGAATAAAGGAAAGTCAACTAGAGTCTTTTTTTAAGTGCCAAGAGTCAAAGCGAGAAGAAAACCGGAGATTTTCCATGCGGAGACGGTCGACCGACCTACTATATGGGTCGGCCGACCAGGCCTTTTTTTTATGAAGTCCAGAATCTCGAAGAAAAGCCCATAATTTGCTTAAGCCCGTAAAAGAGGTCGACCGACCCACCATAGTGGTCGACCGACCTCAGCGAAGCCCAGGAACGTTTTTCGGAAAGTAATTAGAAGTAGGAGTCTTTAGGAAACTCTAATTTTCTGCCCTATATAAGCTAATCTTGTAATTAGGGTTGGATATATCAAGTTTTATAATTCAGAGTTTTAGATTCGGTTTTATATCCAGTTTTATTTAGAAGAAGTTACAATCTAGTTTTATTCCGGCTTTAGTTTTGTAATCTTTCAATAATTCCTAAGCATTCAATAAAGTTTGTTCCTTTCTGCCCTAATTCCGACTTTGGTAATTACTCTTTTAATCTAGCTTTATTATTGTTCTTATTACTATTGCATTCAATTAAGATAGAATTCTCAAGCTTTATTGAATCTCGCATGTTTAGATTATTTACTATGTTTACCATGCTTATTCCCATCTTTATTATCGTTTCAATTACCATGCATAGCTAAATTTCATATGTTAGGATGTAGGGGATGAATATGCGTAGGTAGTATAGATTCCGAGACCGACTTGTAGCAGAGCCGTGGTCGGCCGACTCAAATAGAGGGTCGGTCGACCAAGGCGGTGGTCGGCCGACTGGAATAGCTGGTCGGTCGACCCTCTCGCGCATGAATCTTGTTTAGTCTTTCCTTGTTGACTATAATATCCTACAATGAGACTGAAAGGAGACTTGTAGGATGTTAGTAATGACCTACCCAAGATTGAGAGATACGGGAAGGGCATTGGTTTACACCTTAAGACGGCTACGTTACTCAAGACTGAAAGGTATGTGACCTAGAGTTTAGGAATCACCCTTATTGTTGACACCCAATAATTGTGAGACCTAGGAACTAATAGCATAGGCCGAAAGGAGCTATTAGGTACCATAGACCGAAAGGATATGTTACACCCCTTACGCGACTGCAATACATGTTGACCTTAGGATTTATATTACCTTAGCTATTTATTACCCAAACATCCTAGCATCTCTTTTAATATAGTTTTAATCTCATCTTTATTTTCTTGTTTTATTTTTTTTATCTTTGTTTCTAGACTTAGTAATCAACAACCAAACCCCCAAATTTGTTACCTTTAAACATTAACATCAAACAATAAACATTCCCCACCTCTCTGTGGTTCGACCCTGACTTTCACTATCTATTGTTAAAGTTAGGAATTATAAATTTTATCTTTGGTACCCTCAACGACGGGCATCACATTATCTCTAAAGGAAGCTCCCAGTCCGGTGCTTTGATTATGGGCGCGGTGATCAAGGCTTTCTTTAACCTGTTGAAAGCAATAAGGCACTCGTCAGCGAAATCAAAAGACACATCTTTAATCAGCAACCGTGTAAGCGGTTTAACAATTTTAGAAAAGTCCTTGATAAACCGGCGATAAAATCCGGCATGACCAAGGAAACTTTTAACCCTCTTGACGTTAACGGGTAGAGGTAATTGCTCTATCACCTGCACTTTTGCTTTGACTACCTGTATACCCTTATCTGAAACCAGATGAACAAGAACGACACCCTCGTTCACCATCAAATGACCTTTCTCCCAGTTCAAAACCAAGTTAACATTAATGCATCTCTGCAAGATTTTATCAAGGTTAGATAAACAAGAAGAAAAATCAGAACCATACACACTGAAGTCATCCATAAAGACTTCCATGATTGACTCTATATACTTGGAAAAAATTCCCATCATGCACATTTGAAAGGTAGCTGGGGCATTACAGAGACCAAATGGCATCCTGCGATATGCATAAACACCATAGGGACAAGTAAAAGTCGTCTTTTCTTGGTCATCAGGGTGAATGGGAATCTGAAAGAATCCCGAATACCCATCCAAATAACAGAAAAACTTGTGTGATGCCAATCTCTCTAACATCTGATCAATGAAAGGGAGAGGGAAATGGTCTTTCTTAGTAGCGGTATTCAACTGCCTATAGTCAATACACATGCGCCACCCAGTCACGGTCCTAGTTGGTATTAATTCATTTTTGTCATTTCTAATTACAGTAGTCCCTCCTTTCTTAGGAACTGCATGAACTGGGCTTACCCAATTAGAGTCAGAAATAGAATAAATTATACCTGCATCAAGAAGTTTCATCACTTCTTTCCTTACCACATCCTGCATATTCTGATTTAGCCGGCGTAAACCTTGTGCACGAGGTTTGTCACCTTCTTCCAGGTTGATTCGATGCATGCAGAAATCGGGACTAATACATGTCAAGTCATCTAAACTATATCCCATAGCTTTCTTATTTTTTCTCAAAACAACCAACAAGTCAGCGAGTTGGCCAGCATCAAGTTTAGAACTAACTATGACATGATATAGTTCATGTTCATCAAGGAAGACATACCTGAGATAGGATGGGAGGGGTTTGAGTTCCGGTTTTGTTACCTCCGCAGTATAGGAGGTTTCCATTATCGCATCAACCGTCTCACCTTTCTCGAGGATGAATTGTCTTCCTTTTAATGCCCCCTTTATCATCGCATAGTCAACCTGCGCATCTTCTGCAAAATTATCAAGAACCATTAGAACTTCTAATGGGTCCCCAATTAGGGAACCCGACCAAAAATCAAACATGGATTCATCAATAATGTCGATGGCATAGCAAGTGTCCTC
Source organism: Silene conica (assembly GCA_029255685.2). Lineage (NCBI taxonomy): Eukaryota > Viridiplantae > Streptophyta > Magnoliopsida > Caryophyllales > Caryophyllaceae > Silene > Silene conica. The sequence goes on along the minus strand of CM055314.2, from coordinate 26,709,270 downwards.
AATCATAGGTTTAGCTAGTGTGTTAGCTAGATTAAAGGTCACTCTATCATCCCCTACCTCAAGAGTCAAACGCGCCTATTTGACATCAATGATGGCTTCCGCAGTGTGTAGGAAGGGTCTACCCAAGATTATTGGGATTTGGATGTCCTCAGCCATATCTAGGACAATGAAGTCGACAGGTATAAAGAATTTACCTATCCTAACAGGGACATCCTCTAAAACACCTAGAGGTCTCTTTACTGATCTATCAGCCATTTGAAGAGTCACACTCGTGACTTTAAGATTACCCATGTTCAACTTTTCACAGACCGAATAGGGCATAACACTGACACTTGCCCCGAAATCACATAAAGCTTTATCTGTCACAAGGGTGCCTATAGTAACAGGAATCGAAAAACTACCCAGGTCCTTCAACTTTGGTGGAGATTTGCTTTGTAGGAGTGCACTACACTCTTCGGTAAAAGCAATAGTCTCCACTTCGTTGAAGCTTCTCTTACGAGTCAATATGTCTTTCATAAACTTCGTATAGGAGGGTACCTGGGTGATTAACTCAGTGAAAGGAACGGTTACCTGTAAATTCTTGACGACCTCCATGAACTTACCGAACTGTTGCTCCATTTTTGTGTTCCGTAATCGGCTGGGAATTGGAACTTGAACCACAATTGATGTCTCTGCATCTTTCTCCTTCCCTTTGGATATCTCAGTTGGTCGATCGGAATCACTGATGGCCTTATTAGCAATCGGAACAGAGTTATTGGCGACGTCGGTCGATTTACGAAAATCTGTCTTTCTTTCGGAGGGTCGTGTCGATCGACATGGTTCTCGCGTCGATCGACATGGCTCAGGTGTCGATCGACATGGGCTTGTCGACCGACACAAAGTGCTCGAACCAGATTCTTTTGCAGAATCATCGATCTCATCCTCTATGTTAACATCTATTTCTTCGACAACGAAATCGTCATTTTCCTTAGGCATAGGTGGTCCGTCATAAGATAGCCCGCTTCGTAGATGAATTGCATTGACCGAATCACGCGGCTTATCGGGTTGAGAAGGTAAGGAAGCAGGTTGCCTTGTTGATTGGTTAGAAGCTAATTGGGCAACTTGAGTTTCAAGCATCTTGATAGACGCATCCTTAGCTTGATCACTTTTCATCACATGACCCATAAGGGATTGTAGCATACCCTTCAACTCTGCAATCTCACCAACATTTTGAGGAACCGGTTGTTGTTGTTTTGGTGGTCGAAAAGATAGTGGTTTTTGGAAAGGTTGTTGTTGATTGGAACGGTGAGGTGGTATATAGGTGGATTGATGTGAAGGTGGTAGTGGTGTGGGATTCAAAACATTCTGATTTCGCCAAGAAAAGTTAGGGTGTTCTCTTGTTCTCTCAGTATAGGTTTTAGAGAAAGGACCACTTGCTTATAGCTTTGAAAAGCTAGAACTTGCTCTTTTTCGGACATACACTCAGTTGCGTTATGTCCCCCTACTCCACACCGGTCACAATTTACTTCTTGTTGAACCATAGCATTCACAGTTTGTTGGTTTCCCGAGCTTTGACCCATCTCCAAACGGCCAAACCTAGCATTCATGGCTTGTAATTGGGCTACAAGGGCACTGTTGTCACTTCCACCAACACTCGGCCTAGCACCACCCCTAGGATTCCCGTACTCCGCAGTATGAGTTGCCAGCTCTTCAATCACATTCCAGCCCTTATCATCATCAGTATTCTTTTGAAATCTCCCATTAAATGAAGCATCCAAAATAGCACGATGGTCATCGTACAACCCATTGTAAAATTGGTTGCACAAGAACCATTTCTCGAACCCGTGATGAGGAATAGATCGGATTAGGTTCTTGAAGCGGACAAATGCTTCGTAAAGGGTCTCAGTAGAAAACTGCTTGAAACTAGTGATTTGCCCCCTTAGGGCATTTGTTCTCTGTGGAGGGTAGTACCTCTTGTAGAAGGCTAGGGCGAGAGAGTTCCAGTCAGTCACTCCCGCAGCTTCCTTGTCAAGGTCACGGTACCACTCACGAGCTCCGTCTAACAAGGAGAAGGGAAAAAGAACCTCCTTAACTTGTTCTTGCGTAACTCTAGCGGTGAGTGGTATGGTTGAGCAATAATCAGTGTATGTCTACATATGCTTTCCGGGGTCTTCGCCGCTCACTCCCCGAAATTGATTTCGCTCCACCAGATTTAAGTAAGATGGGCGGATATCAAAGTTTCCATTAGTAGCAGTAGGGAGTTTAAATCCCTTAGGAATGGAATCGGGTGAGGGCTCGGAATGAGTACACAGTTTCGGCATCGTAACCGGTATAGGAATATCAGCTACGAACTCCGAAGTCTCTTCTGCAAAGGTATAGAACTCGGAAGATCCTTCTTCGTAAGAATTAGAGAATTCTTCGTAGACGGAATCAAGAGTCTGCAAGTCCTCTGCTTGACGTATTTCCTTCCAGAGGCTCCTTAATGCACGGAAAGTCTTCTCAGGTTCGGGATCAAACGGTATGAGCTCGGACCTGTTGGACCTGGGCATAAACAGAAACTAAAGGAAAGGATGAGAACTACCTCAAGGAAATTGAATCCCTTGAGACAAAAGACAAACTAAAATAAAGCAAATAAAATATCACCGTCTCCCCGACAACGGCGCCAAAACTTGACACGGCTGTCGGAACCCTATCAAAGTTAACCAACTGGCCTAACTAATATAGCAAGGTAGTCGGGATCGTATCCACAGAGAGACAGATATAAATTCTAATTGCTAAACCTAAGTCCGTCGAAGTAACCGAAAATGGGGGTTTTGATTGTTTGTTTTGACTAAACTAAAAGTAGTGAAGGAAAGAGAGAAATAAAGAGCGTAAAAGATATGAGAATAAAATAAGAGAAAGAGAAACTAGGACAGTCGGTTCACCAATGAAATTATAACAGTTAAGGACTAGGTTGCAGATCGGTCACAGATAAAAGTCTAAGGGGCAGTGAAAAGGTCCTCTCAGATCGCTATTCGCCCTAAAATGCTTCTAGCGGGCTCTCGCAACTTACTAAGGCACTCTAATGTTTATGCCAGGTCTAACCCTCACCAGGATCTCGATCTTAGGTAGGGGTTTACCAAACAATTAATTAGCTACGTCGACTTAACCAATTAAAAGCAATAAAAAGTCATAAATAGCAACAAAGGCAAAGACTAATAACCGATCTAGCCTAGTCAAGTATCGTCACAATTTCATTGGATCCCCTATATCCTAGTCAAGCAAATTAGCTATTCATAACGGGATTGACAATAAGGAAAATCAAAATACATATCGAATATAATATGTTCGCAAGAAAAACTGGAATTAAAGAAACAGAAAGATGAAGCAAGGAGAAAAGAGAAATAAGAATAAAACAACCGCGAGAAAATGAATTACCAAGTATCAAAAGTGCGGCAGAGAGAAATTCCAAAAAGCTAGGTTTCCCCAAAAATTCAGAGACAATTTTTGATCGAATCTCCAAAGTAAAAGAAGAGAATAGAAAATAACATAACCTAATGAGTACAAAGTACAGTGTTTTTATACTAAAAGCCCAACAAAAGAAAATAAAAAGAAACCTAATTAACTTAAAAACCAAAGAACAAAATCTGTCCCGCATATCAGGCATGTCGATCGACATGGAATTGTGTCGATCGACACACCCAATTTCTCCAAATCTGGTTCTTCCTGTGACGATGGCCTTCCGTCGATCAGCATAGACCTCACATGTCGATCGACATTGAATTTGTGTCGATCGACACAACATTATAGCTTCAAAGAACTGTTTTCCTGTGACGACTGCTGCATGACGATCGGCATAACTTTCACTGTCGATCGACTTAACTGACTGTGTCGATCGACATAGCATAACATGTCCAACTATGCTCAAAAATCCGTAGAACCTGCAAAAAGCCACACAATTCACCAGTAGCGAGAATTTGGAGGGAAAAACAGCAGAAAAGATGTGATAACACATGAAAATGCGCGCCGCAAGAAAGGAAAAACTATGCATAAATTGCGCGCATCAGTTAGTTTGTGTATATGAATGCATGATACTTGGTTATCTTAGTATTGTTCGTCCAAGGCATTGTACGACTCTTAGTCTGGTTTCGTAAATGGTTTGGAGTGAAAGACCCCCCGGCCGGGCAACCGGAAGGGAGACCGACTCTCATTTCAAATAGTTTCCGAAGTTAGTTGAGAGCTTTTGCATAAGTGATGCATGTTGATATGAAGATTGATGTTGATATAAATATTTCGCATGTTATAAATGTTGGAGTATGTTCGATGCCTTATGGGTTATGTGTTATTGACAATAGGTGGCTAGGAGCACTCTAGTCACTCCCCACTGACTGTGGCGCACATGCTTGTTGTATGTGTGTAGGTACATGAGGCTGTTTGCAGGGGGTTACGTTAAGGCTAGCGAGCGATGATCCATTCATCGATCAATTACCTTTATCGTGTAGCTAGACCTTAGACTTATGTTTTTTGTATTTTGTGCCTGTAGGGATATGCTATCCCGGACTGTTTTTGTATTGTACTTATCACTTATTTATGTTTTATTTCTTCCGCATCACTACTACAAAAAGAGACCTAATGCAACATTTCGTGTGCAACACTTACGCGTTGTGTTGCAATTTTTACTTAATTCTGCAACGCTTTATTTAAAAATGTTGCTTATTATCTACATAATGCATCACTTTAAGGTAAGTGTTGCAATATATTACTTTAATTGCAACATTCTTATACAATTGTTGCATTTTCTAGCAACACTTGTGCAACACTTTCGTCACATACATATTTGTAATCAATTTTAAACCCTAATATATATATATATATATATATATATATATATATATATATATATATATATATATATATATATATATATATATATATATATATATATATATATATATACGTATCTCTAAAATTTTCCAATTAATTTCGTTTAAGCGCTTAAACTTTTCAATTAAAATAAAAAAACAATTTGAAATTGGGTAAAACAATTCAGCCATCTCGTTTTAGCGCTATAATGAAATTTGGTAAAAAAACTAAGCGCCTCTTAAACTTTTCAATTAAAATAAAAAAACAATTTGAAATTGGGTAAAACAATTCAGCCATCTCGTTTTAGCGCTATAATGAAATTTGGTAAAAAAAACTAAGCGCCTCTTAAACTTTTCAATTAAAATAAAAAAACAATTTGAAATTGGGTAAAACAATTCAGCCATCTCGTTTTAGCGCTATAATAAAATTTGGTAAAAAAAACTAAGTGCCTAAATCACCCTAATAAGCTAATTAAACCCTAGCTAATATACGTCTAATTATAAGCGCTTAACATAACAATATACAGTATATCTTCATCCCGCGTTCATCATCATTCCCAGAAACAAAAACCAAAAAAAACTCCATCAGCGGTTTGATTTTCACGCGATATTCATATTCAGTATAATTGATTTTCACGCGATATTCATATTCATATTTCAACTTTGATTCTTACTCAGCCGGCGAAATTCATATTCAGTATAATTGATTGGGATTTCTGATAATAGGTATGATACTTCAATTTCAATTATTGTTATCATTTTGTTATTATCTCAATTCAATTGTTGTTTATCTATTCGTGCCTGCATATAATCATATTCGTATCGTGACAATGTTATTATTTCAATTAAGTTGTTGTTTCGTGATGTCTGCCTTTCGTTATAATGCCTATCTGCCTTTCGTTATAATGCCTATTTATCGTAGATTAGTATGAAGTTTTTTTTTTCCGAAAGGTAAGTAGTATTTTCGTTCTGTAGTTTCAATTGTTGTTTCAAAATTGTTGTTTCAGTTGTTGTTTCAATTGTTGTTTCTGCACTAATAATTCTCAACACTCAGTAATCATTTTCTAACGAAAGGTAAGTAGTATACTCGTACAGTAGTTTTTGTGAGCAGACAAAAGTGGAAACGTTCCGAATTTTCCATGGGCATGCCGCAGTATCTCTTTATTAAGCTTGAGCACTCCCAATGTTTAATTGTGTGTACTCTCTATATGGGCTTCTACGCATGTATTATAGAAATACCGATGGCATTAATTATGGATCTTTAAATTAAATTACTGTACGAGAACGTGGATCAAGATTGAGTTATACGCTAAGACAATGTTCCTTCTCAGTATTACAACAATTCATCTATTATTAGTACCAATGCCAATGTGCTAGGACATTCAGTCGTTTATGATAATTTTTTTTATGCACAAAACCTTATTTCACAATTCACCTGACTTATCTACATATTAACTATCCTAGAAAAGATGAGACAGAGTGTGGGCAAGGAAGACCTTTAATCTCTTATATTAGTTATCTAGAACTGTATATCGAGTTGGCATCAACTATTTTTGTATTCTTAAGAACTGATTTCCTTTGGTTTATATTTAAGTCTAAATTTCCTCTTTTGAATTTATTTTTATTTCCTCTTCATGTTGTCAACATGTCATGGTTTTCAACTCAACAAGAATTGTAACTTTGTAATTGTTGTCTCTTAGGTACTGGGATACCAGACAGTCCAATCCAGTGCACACTCAGCAACTACCTGATCGTTGCTATTCTATGTCTGTGCTGCATCCTTTAATGGTTGTGGGAACAACAGACAGAAACGTTGTTATTTTTAATTTGCAAAACCCACAGGTATTTGCTATATGGCATGATATTGCGTTCCCTTCTATAATCTGAACTCTGGAGTGATCCAAATTCTTTTCTTCCCACATTTTTACATTAAAAAGATGACAAAGTGCCGTGAAATTTTCTGATAGCTACTTGAAAGCAGGCTTCTTCTTCATATTGACCTTTAAATACGTTAACCTCTCTTGGTTGATCCCTCTCTTCCTGCAGACAGAGTTCAAAAGGATCCAATCACCCTTGAAGTATCAAACGAGATGTGTAGCTGCATTTCCTGATAAGCAAGGCTTCTTGGTGTGTATTCATTTAGTTTCGGATATGGAGTTTCAATTCAACTTATTTTTTTTTTGTATTAGTTTTAAAATGCTTTGGAGTTTTCATGTATGTGGGCCTGTGGGGTCCAAGTTATGGCCGACATGCCTGAACTGCCCACCGTTTCTTTTGGGATAGCGACAAGTCCTAAATTTATACTGTCCGGGATAGCGACAAGTCCTAAATTTCTTGGTGGCCTCACTTGGGCAAAACTGAAAATGCAGTTTTGTGTTCCTATAATTTGTGTTCACTTTATTCTTCCCATTTTGTTAGACGTGATCAAACTGAAAATACTGACCTTACCAAGATACTGTAATAGAGGCTGGTACTGTAATAGAGGCTGCCAGCATTCTTATTATGCACAAGTGCCTGGTACTTTAATAGAGGCTGTAAGTGTACGTAGAGCAGTAGTAGCAGTGACAAATTAGCAGTAGGAAATAGCTATACTACACCAGCAGTTCATGGTACTGTAATAGACTAGTAGTGCAGAAACAGAAGTAGGACATAGAGTAGTAATACGCATTAATAGCAAAGTATCAGATATGCAGTGACCGAATAATAGAAGTGCAGTAGCAGATTAATGTATGTGCAGTGGCAAATTAATGCCTGTTATAGACTTATTGTAGATTCGTATGAAGCTTTGCCTTTCGTTGATTAATTAATGCGTATTCATCGTAGATTCGTATAGTTGGGATTCTTTAATTTACTCCTTTCCTTTGTGCCTTATTTTGAATGGCTTTCAAAAGGTAAGAATGCAGCTGATTTTGTGCTTCCTTTTGCAAAACAGGTTGCATTTGAGGTATTACTATTATGCATGTTGTCGGATGATTTTTTGTTCGGATGGCAAGCCGCTTACATCATCAAGACCGTGAGATAATGGAGTACTACAACGACATGAAGACTTTTATTTAATAATAATATTGTTAAATCATTTGTTCTATTTTAAACATTTGGTACACTTTTTGTACTTGAACATTTGCGAAGTTCTATTTTTAATCCTTTTTGGAAATGTAATTGACATTCATTTTTGAGATGAACTAGTGTTGCGTTTGTAATTTTTGAATGATATGCTATAATAATACACAATTATTAAGAATTGCAATTCTCTATTGTGTTTGGATAAACTAGTGTTGCGTTTGTTTAGTATAAGTGTTGTTTTCGGACGTAACTAGTGTTGCGTTCTAAAAATAAAAATGTCGCATTTGTTCGATATAAGTGTTGCTTTTTAATATAAAAGTATTGCATTTGTCTACGAAAAGTGTTGCATTAGAAAATAAAAATGTTGCCATTGCATTTGAAAAAAGTGTTGCATAAAAGTAACATATGTAACACTTTATAAAAGTGTTGCAATAGTTCAAAAAGTGTTGCATAAAGTGTTGCAATGAGGTAATGCAACGAGACTTTATACAGCACTTCATTAAGTGTTGCATAAACTCTATAGCAACACTTATATGACATTATGCAACAATAGTGGAGTGTTGCTATAGAATCAAAATGTAGTAGTGCATGTTTAGTGTTGTCAATTCACCTCGCATGTTTTATTTAATCATGTTAAAAGTTTTAAATCCGCGCATTTTTCATGCACATTGTATGTTTACTTTTACGCTGCCGCGAGGAGTTTTACAGTTGGTATCAGAGCGTTATCGCTCCCGACGCACTCATGTAATCCCCAAAACCTAACTTGACCAATAATTCAAATAATGAATGAGAGATGGGGTAGATTTAAGGACAAGTGGTAGTCTGTTTTATGATTGCTTTTATTAGGTTATAACGTGTTTGTTGATTGTCATTGATTATACTTTTATGTCTTTCAATTGACGAACCGTGAGCTTATCTCTATGGCGATCAAGATGGGTGTCTACTACCTTCTTCTATATCTCTTGATGCATTTCCTTTCTTTTTGATTCCTGTCGGTCTTACTCTGAAATCTATCTTCTTATCTTTCTGTCTTATCCTTGCTGCTCGCCTTCCCGAGGTACCTGGTAGGTAGACTTCCCCTTTGATTGGATTTTGAAGAAACTGTTCTAGGATAACCGTAAACCGTGTTTTGGGAAATAATGTTACCTGAGGAAAACCCAGGAAGTATTGTTGGACATGTTTTGGTAACCCAAGTGCCTAGTTGACTATCCAATTAGAAGAGTGGAAGTGAGTGATGGAGTTCTTATTTAATGTTGACTTGTATATGTGGTATTCTGTGGAACTTAGCCTTAAGAACCGTATTCGAATTGTGAAAATTGTTGAATTGAGAGGTACCGTTTAGAGGGTAAAACGAGATGCTTGAAGTCATAAATGAATTTGGAAGAATATTTTTAAGATCCTAATGATGATGAAAGGATGGGTGAGGTAAGTTAGTGTCACTTGACCTTGAGGTAGTGATTGCATTGAGGAAAGGCTCGTTGTTTGAGGAATAAGAATCGTTGATAATATTGGGTGAGTGTTGAAGAGTTTGTAATGAAAATCTAGGAGAAATTGATCATCGATCTGACCTTTACTTATTTAATGGATCTTAATATGTATCTTTTGAAGTACTTGAGGAATTTTAAGGATTCGTCCCTTGTATGTGGTTAGAATAGAGTGATTCGTTGGAAGTTAGAGTTTCGAAAGTTGTTACTTCGGCAAGAAATTGTTTTTGGTTGTTCACTTTACAGTAATAAGGTTTGGAAATTGAGGATTTTAGAATGTTACTGTGAATTGAGTCTGATGGATTCTAGTTGTTTGGACTAAATGTTCTGAATGGTTATCTCATAGTTTTACGTTTGGGAATAGTTACGGTTTGGAGAATACTATGTCTCTGATTTTTGGATTTGATGTCGATAACGGAATTTAGGGTTTAGTAATTTGGAGGTACATGAACCTTGGTAGATATGTTACTTAGGCTTCTACGTTGATCGAGGAACCCCTGAAAGATTGGGAGAGTGTAAGACACATTTTCTAAAGGTTTTGTGAGGATCGTTGTGATAAGGTTTCAATTGTGGATTGAGTGGTTAGTGCTTTTTGTATCCCGAAGAGTTCCCATTCTCCTTGACTCGATCTCTGTTGTTTTTGCTCCTTGGTCTTTCGTCGTTTGTCTCTTTAGTTTTGAAACTGGTATCTTGTGATGCTTTGTGCTAAGTATAATCCGTGTTGTTGTATTCGTGCTTTCTGTAACCGTTTTAAATTATTTTCCTTTCTGTTGATTATAAACTTTTGTCACTTTTGCAAACTTTACTCATTTTGAAAATTTGGAAAATAGAAGCTGCTTTTGGAAAGTCTGGTTTTAAGAAGTTGAATGTTTTACGACTTTGACGGATTTCAGCGTTGGTTTGACGTTAGACCATGTTATCGGAGACGTCTGATGACTTGTACTATATATGCATATCGACGCCTAATTGATTTGGTTTTGAATTTTGGATTTGGCTTGGCCTTGGACTTGCCTTTGAATTGCAACGTCGGGTTCTTGAATGTACAACGAGAACCCCAACGTACATTGACGAAGACTTGTGCCTTGGAAATTGTTGTTCGAAATTTTTGAAAGAAACCTAAGTTTTTAAATACCAAAGTTTCAGTAAACATTTTGGTTGTTAGCGTTGTCCTTGTAACTGCTTCCAAGTTTCGAGGACGAAACTTTTTGAAAGGTGGGGTGATTGTAACATCCCAAAATTTCGGGATTTGAAGTTTAAAGATTTTAAGTTCAATTTCGAAAATAATTTATATTTCGTAATTTCATTTAAATAACTAATTCATTTATGTGGACATATTTTAAAAGAGTTTTAAATGAGATTTTATTTAATTTCGTAAATTATGTCTTAGCAATTTAATTTTTATGGTCCGAAAATATTTATGTCGTCTTAAGTTTATAGCGATCTTAAGTCGGTAAATATAGCTTAGACCGTCTTAAAACTCGTCTCATGGGCCTAACTTGTAATTGGGTCCATTCCCTCATCTTTTTCCTCACAAAAACCCTCTCACAAACCCTAACCTCATCCTTATCTCCTCATTTTTCAGATTTGAGAACATAAAACAATCTCCATTTGTATACATTTCACCTTCAATCTTAAAATGCTCATAAAACCTTCGTTTCTTATCCGTTATGGACAATTTTCGCGCTCATCTTTTCCTCTTCTCGCCCTCCATCTTTCTAGGTAAGTTTTGTACCAAAATATTTCCGTCTTACCTTCTGGCCGTGCTCCTTTATGCATGTTTTTCGAGGCTAATGTCATTGTTGATGTTCCTAGTTGTGGGCTTGGTCGAATGGAGTAGCATGGACGCGATTCTTGCAGATTTGTGAAGCTAAAAGGTGACGATAATGAGAAAACTAGGCCTTTGTCTTAAATTAATTGGACATGTGATTTTTTGTTATTTATGTGAAATTATGTGGGTTTTATGTTTAATTGTTGGTTGGTATGTAGTTAGTATCCGTCACAATTTCTATGGTGTCAAAGATCCGTTTTACTTGTTTACGATATTTGTTGAATTGAATATGTAGTGGCTGTTCTGATTGTGGGTTGTGTGGTTGATTTATTTCAGCCCAATTGCTATGACGTATTACTATTACACACTACTGTCCATTGTTAACATGTTGTGGCTGTCTACTGTTGGGACGCTGAACTACTACTACATTCTATCGAAATTTCGGTTACTGTTGTTGCCATTGTTAAGGTTGTTCTGCTGCTACTCTGCCTCTAATCCATTGGTTTATTTCTATTGTTGGTCGTGTTTCTACTGCTAGTTGTCAATAATGTTGCGGCTGCTACTACATTATTAATTATTACTCAACCTTTCTACGTTTAACAAACTACATACTAATATTTTATTATTTTATTATTATTTTACGTACGTGCTTGCTAGCCTGCTTGAATTAATTAGTTTACGTACGTGTTTGCTAGCTTGTATACGTTTAAATATAATACGTTAGAAATCGTTACGAATTAGTAATGGGTTACGGTTTTATTTTAAGAAGCATGTCTAAATGATTAATTAGTTAATTGGTTTCCCGAATAATTAAAATACGACTTGTTATATTAATTTCTCACATGTTAATTTTATATAGAAAATATGAGGATACAATATGAAATGTTAAATTACTTGTTGTTTCTCTTTTCCGAATGAACTATATATTTAATTTACGATTCTTTTGTATTTTATATACGTAATGATTTCCGTAAAGAATAATACGTTATATAATATGAATTGTATGCTTGTTTGAAGTCCCAAAAATTGGGCGGCACTTTTATTGGGTTCGAAAATGAATTTGAGGAGAAAGACCCCCCGGCCGGGCAACCGGAAGGGAAACCGGCTCTCGCCTCAAATTAGTTTCCGAAGTTGGCTAAGTATTGAATGGTTGTATATAAAAGAATACTTATTTACTATTCGAGTTTGTTTGTAGTCCAAGAAGTTGGACAACTCTGACACCGGGTTCGGAAAACGATTGAGGAGAAAGACCCCCCGGTCGGACAACCGGAAGGGAGACCGGCTCTCACCTCCAATGGTTTCCGAAATTGGTTAAGGGTTGAGGGGAGTCTTAGTAATGATATATATATATATATTTATATATATAAAACGTTTGTCAATCGAGTTTGAGTTATTGTACATCTTTGAGATGACATTGTGTGATGTGTGTGAACTTGTTGTGCGCTGCTATATTACTCGGGTTCTCACCTGACTGCATTGTGTAGCTAGTTGGCCGAAGCTCACGGTCAGGTCTTAGATTGTCTGCCCGCCTTCGGGCATATCTCGTTCCTAGCTAGTTCGGGTTTTGGGGGTGCCTTGTGCACTTGTCGAATCGGGGATCGTAACTTGTTTGCGCTCCGAGAGTCTGGCCAGGTTTAGACTAGGACAGTCGATTGTGGTCGTCCTACCAAGGGGTTGTATAGTCTGAGATTGTGGACTTCTGTAGTTGTATAAACGAGCCGATTGTCGGCCTGCTCATAGTTGTCTAGTCGAGTCAATTGTTGACCAATCTAGTTTGTGTCGAGTCAATTGTTGACCTATCTCTTTGTTGGTGGAGTCGAGTCACTTGGTGACCTATCTCTTGTTTGTAGACTCACTTAGTTAACCTATTGTTGTTGGAGTCGAGTCACTTGGTGACCTATCTCTTGTTGATGTAAGTGGTTGTTAGTTTGTGTATATAAATGCATGATACTTAGTTATCTTTGTATTGTTCGTCCAAGGTATTGGACGACTCTTAGTCTGGTTTCGTAAATGGTTTGGAGTGAAAGACCCCCTCGGCCGGGCAACCGGAAGGGAGACCGACTCTCGTTTCAAATAGTTTCGAAGTTAGTTAAGAGCCTTTGCATAAGTGATGCATGTTGATATGAAGATTGATGTTGATATAAATACTTCGCATGTTATAAATGTTGGAGTATGTTGGATGCCTTATGTGTTATGTGTTATTGACAATAGGTGGCTAGAAGCACTCTAGTCACTCCCCACTGACTGTGGCGCACATATTGTATGTGTGTAGGTACATGAGGCTGTTTGCAGGGGGTTATGTCGAGGCTAGCGAGCGATGATCCATTCATCGATGACCTACCTTTATCGTGTAGCTAGACCTTAGACTTATGTTTTCAGTATTTTGTGCCTGTAGGGATATGCTATCCCGGGCTACTTTTGTATTGTACTTATCACTTATATATGTTTTATTTCTTCCGCATGTTTAGTGTTGTTAATTCACCTCGCATGTTTTATTTATCATGTTAAAAGTTTTAAATCCGCGCATTTTTCATGCATATTGTATGTTTACTTTTCCGATGTCGCGAGCAGTTTTACATTGGTAGTTAAGTTATAGTTTGAAGTATTTTGAGAAACATCTCGATAGTTTGGACTTCGGATAATAACCCAAAGAGAAAATAACAAAGTTTGCATTTAATATGAGGGAGTATATCTTTATTTATTTGGTTGAAATTTATTTTTTGGGAAAATTCTCATGCTATCCATGAGGACCTGAGGTACGTATTTTTTTCTTAAATAACCTTAATTTTGTCGAAAAAACAGTTAACGGGTCATATCTAATAGTTACGGGATCGAAAAGCCAAGAAATATTTTCATATATTAGTCATCGTTACGAGATCTTCAATTCAAAAAAATCGCGTTTTTATGATATCTTAAAACGGAGTTACGACTTATCAAAGTTTATTTGTTTAATACACTTTGGCCGGCTTTAAAAAAAAGAAAAAAAAAAACTTTGATCGACTTTTATTTTCGATTATATATGATGAAAATAAGTTTTTTTTTAAAAACAAGATGGTCTTCCCTAGACCTACAAGTTTTGAAAAAGTATCGCGACTAAGAGATATGATATGCATTAGGGTATTTTTTACGATTATTCCTAATTGTAAGCTAACTCACAACTTATGTCAAGCATTAGGTGATGCGTGCTTATTATATACACTTTTTAGCATCTTTTGGCACGCATTTCCATACATTTACACACATTTTATGCTGCCCGAATTCGCTTCTTTATATTATTTCTTTCTTGTTAGTTTGCAGGAAAGTACGTAAAAGTCGCAAAAACCATGCCATTCTGTCACAAGTAAGCTACTTTTAGGAGGTGGGACTTGGACAAGGAACTTGAGAGCCTCAGAAGTGCAATATTCAGAGGAAAACGGACAGCAAACAAGCAACTGGACTGATAAAGATTCGATCGAGCTCTAATGTTTGCTTGATCGAAGTGTTTCTGCAGAGGAAGTGCTCGATCGAGTAATCCCTTACTCGATCGAGGAGAATATTGATGCGTGTCTTTTATATGATATTTTACACCTCATTTCACACGCATTTCAGAGATCATTTGGGTAGTTTAGGCTACTATTTCCCCGATTTCGTCTACTTTCGTGTTTTGGTGCATTATTGCAGTTTAATGCGTAAATGAGTAGATATTGAGCTAAATCCGTCCCCGAGTGCTTAGCATAGCATTTCAAATGAAGAGGATGCTTAAGGAACGGACTTGGCGCGCGCTTCAAAGCCTGAAGATGGCATAAGCAAGGGTGCACACAGTTTACAAGCTTTAACAAGGAAAGAATCGCTTCGCGATATTGCAGCCTGTTTCAATTTGCTATATCTCGAGTTCTAGAGCTGATAATGGAGTGATTCTAATTGGAGGTGAAAGCTTATTCTCTTAGCTTTCCAACGCCGCAAGAATCTCTTGATTACGATAAGCAACGAACAAATGGCAGTTGTTTTAAGATGGACACGCGCTGCAGAATTCGTCAGAATGCATTACTGTACTGCAGTTTGGTCGATCGACCACCTACTATGGTCGGTCGACCAAGGTACCTGATGCGCGAGATTTCAGAAACCCGATAGTTGGTCGACCGACCAGCATCATAGGTCGGTCGACCAAGCCACAGACTTCAGAAATTCGCAAAAGCCCATGACGTGATTAGGTCAAGAGAGAAAGCTTTGAGAAACTCTTATAAAAGCCTAATCCCGTCATTAGGCTAATCATCAAGTTCTCCAATCTCTAAATTCTCCAATACTTTTTACTTATTTCAGTTTTAGAATTAGAATTAGAATTCTCTTTAGTTTGCAATAATTGTTCTCAGTTTACTCCAAGCATAACATTCCGTTCCATTCAATTCAATAAAGTTAATCTTTCTGCCCTATTTCCTTTATACGGTAATTCTTGCTCTACTTCAATTTATTCATAGTTTTATTAGTATCCGGTTAATTTGAATCCCTAAACCATTATTGTTGTTAATTGTTATTTCGTTAATTGCATCAATCATGTTTTCTATTATCGTTATTAGCATTATAATTACTGTTTTCATCAATATCATGAGTAGCTAGACCCTTATGTTAGGATGTAGGCGACCTATAGCGTAGATGGCGTAGTTTAGGGCAACCAGTAGCAGTACTTGGTCGACCGACTGGCTTCTCTGGTCAGTCGACTGAGTTGATTGGTCGATCGACCGGTAAATCTGGTCGATCGACTGATTACGCGTCTGATCAGTTTTTTTTTATCCCGTTAAATGCAATATCTTTCAATGAGACCTCAAGGAGACTTGTTAGATGCTTAATATTGACCAACCCATAGATCGGAAGACAGGGAAGGGCGTTAGTTAACGGTTTAAACGATTAAGTTACCTACAATCGAAAGATTTGTGACTTAGGCTTTAGGAATCGCTAATCGTGTTGACACCTAGTATTAGTGAGACCTAGGGACTAGTAGCATAGGCCGAAAGGAGCTACTAGTTGACCTGGACCGAAAGGACTCGTTATACCCATCTTACGCGACTGTAATACATGGTTACCTAGACCGTCTGCCATCATAACTATAGTGATCCGAACATCGTAGCATCTCTTTTATCATCGGTTACATCTTTTTATTCAGTTCGTTTTTATCTTTCCTTTTAGACTTAGTTGTTATCAAACCAATCAAAACACCCCCCCCCCCCCCCCCTTTTTATTGTTACTTTATAGATTAAAAATTGGCAAACAGAATTAACCTTGTCTCTCTGTGGTTCGACCCTTACTGTCACTATCTATCACTAGTAGAAAAAAGGCTTTTTGCGGCGTCAAAATAGTGCCCATTTACGGCGTTTTTGGTGCAGCAGCAAATAAGGGGGCCGCAAATAGAAAATGCTATTTGCGGCGAAAAAAAACGCCGCAAATAAAACGCTATTTGAGGCGTTTTTTCTAAAAAACGCCGCAAAAAACAGATCTATTTGAGGCGTTTTTTAAAAAAGCGCCGCAAATAGTATCGCTATTTGAGGCGTTTTTTGGGAAAAACGCCGCAAATAGGTCTAAAAAAAAGGATTTTTTTTTTTTTTTTGTTTTTGACAATTTAAATAATGCAAAAAATTATTTAAATAAAATAACTCTCAATATATTTTTCCATAAAAGAATCTTATATGATTTTTGTAATTATTCTAAATAACACATACAAAAGTATACAATGCTCAATGGCTATATAATTATAACTAAATAATTGTGCTGAGTTCTAAGCTCGGCCTGTCAAATTACATGGGAAAGCTAGATTAAATAAAATTCTAAGCTCGGCCTTGTGTATCCGCAAAGTCGCTTTCCTGACTCCAATCACTCCATGCTTGCTCAATTCCACATTCATTATCACCATTTCATCAGCTACAGAAGGCTGCTACTCTGCTTCTATTTCCAGCACACACTACTACAAATATAGGTTTAGGAGACGGGGATTAAGGAACGAAATTTTGCGGAACTGTCTTAATTTATCACAAAAAGTGGGCGCGAGTTTTTAATATAGAAATAGAAGACGGTTCTATAAAATGTCCGTCTTTATAGTTTTAAATAAAACCAAAGAGAACGGTTTAAATACTTAACCGTGCTCTTTGTTATTACAACCAAGACGGTTCAGTGACCAACTGTCCTCTTTGTTATTCATACATAAACAACCAAGACGGTTCAATGACCAACCGTCCTCTTTGTTATTCATACATAATCAACCAGCACAGTTCTTTTTTCAATCGTTCTCTTACATTAACAAAGAGCACGGTTCCTTTATCAACCGGTCTCTTTGGTTTTTCATAATTTCGCAAAGAGCACGGTTCAGTTTGTTAACCGGTCTCTTTGTTCTTTCATAATTCGAAACAAAATCACAAAAGAACAGTATACAAATTAAACGTCAGTTTTTGAAAACCTCTCAAACACAAAGATGATACAATCCCAGCAGTCATAGCTTCTCCTTCACTCTTGTTTTCGAAGCAACTGAAGTAATAATACAGTACTACGACAATTTTCGAAGCAACTGAAGCAAGCATCGATAATTCCTACGCCCTCTTTCTCCTTTACTCTTGTTTTCTTTTTTTTCCTCAATTATTCGAATTACCAATTTGATTTGGCCGTGATATGAGTTGTTGTGGTTGGGAATGGGTTTCGAAATTTAGTAATGGGGTTCGAAACTTAGTAATTATTTAGTAATGGGTTCGAAATTTATATTGGTAATTCGAAATTTAGTAATGGGTTTCGAAATTTTGTTGAATTTTTGTGTTTGAGATCAACCTAAGATGTAATTGTCAATACCATTGTGTAAATTAGTATATGTAAGTATGCTAATCCTGAATTCTATTGTTAATTGCCTTTGTTTTATTCGTTTTGTGTTATTTTGTGTTGTTTTGTGTTATTCTATTGCATTGTTTTAATTGTCTTTCGAACTGCTTTCTGATTTTATCTAGATACGAGTACCTGGGTTCTCGTTGTAGGGTGTTCATAGGATATAACGGTGGTGGTAGTGTGGTAATTGGTGGCCGGAGCACAACCAGAGGCCTGGTTGTTTAGGGGCGGCAAAAACAATTATAAAACAGGGACATTCTGGTCAGCCTGTTTACACGGTTTTTCGTGGTGTTTGGGTGGTTTCGAAGGATGGTGCTTTCCACCAGGGAGTGGTGGGTGTTGCGTAGTGTCTAGGGTGGTGTCGGGTCATGGTTAGGTTAGTGGTGGTAGCCGCTAGAGAGGGGGTTGCAGAGAGGGTGTCACACAGGTCGTTTGAGTTGCTGGAAAACGAATAACAGTGTGTGTGTGACGGGTTTTGGGCAGTACGTTAGGGCTGTAATGGTGGGTTCTGGTGGCAGCGAGAAGGTGGTGGTTTGTGTTAATGCTTAAATGGTTAGTTAAGTTGTTGGTCGTGGGGTTTGATCCCTGGATCAAAGGGTAGGGGGATGTTTGTTATTTATGTTTATTTATGATATTATTATTATTATTATCATTACGGTATTATTATTTGAGTATTGTTGATATTAATATCGTCCTTTTATTGTTGTTTTTAACATTAGTGATATTATTACTATTAGTATTATTATTGCTATTAGTATTATTATCATTAATAATTGAATTATGAATTTAATAATTGAATTATGTTGTAATTATGTAGCCGAATATGGCTCGTACTTGGATGATTAATGGGAAAAAGGGCGAAGTAGAATATGATGCCGTGTTAGCTGAATTTTATGACTTCGTAATAAAGAATGTGAAAGACAAATCTAGTATGGCGTGCCCTTGTGATATGTGCCGGAATATTAGGTATATGAGCTTTGGAGATGTAAGAATACATTTAAATAAGACAAATTTTAATCCAAAGTATACTTGTTGGATTTTCCATGGAGAATCAAAAAATTTAGATGGAATAGAAAAAAATGTAGATGTCTAATTTGGGGAGATTGAGAGAGAAACATGCTTGAGTGACGATGAAGAGCTCGGTGAGTCTAATTCAGTAGAAGATTCGGGTTGTAATATGAATACTGAGGCAGGAGATGGGTGTGCCGATATGTCGGATAAATCATGGGGAGATATGTTTGGAGGTGATGAGCAAGAAGGTATTGTAGATGAAACTGATGAGGATCTTGATGAAAATGATTTGGAGGATACTAGTGTTGTATTGGAGAAATTAAAAGATTCTGAAATGCCTCTTTATAGTAGTTGTAAGCACACTAAATTGGCAGCTCTTGTTAAGTTATATAATTTGAAGGCAACAAATGGGTGGAGTGACAAGAGTATCACAGACCTCCTGAAATTATTAAAGGACATGCTCCCAGAAAATAATGTACTTCCTGATCGTACATATGAGGCAAAGAAGATACTTCAGGGAATTGGTATGAAATATGAAAAAATCCACGCATGTCCCAATGATTGCATATTATATCGCAAAGGATATGCTAATCTCACTAGTTGTCCAGTGTGTAAGGAATGGCGATACAAAAAGAAGGAGGGGATCCCAGCTAAAGTTTTGTGGTACTTTCCAATAATTCCTAGGTTGATACGATTATTTGCGAATAAAGATGATGCCAAATTACTCACTTTGCATAGTACATCAAAAGCAAATGATGGGAAGTTAAGACACGCGGCCGATGGAAAAGACTGGAAGTTTATTGATGCAAAATATCCTGAGTTTGGCAAAGAACCCAGAAATCTCCGCCTTGCACTCTCCACTGATGGGATGAATCCCTTTGGAAATTTGAGTAGTCAACATATTACTTGGCCGGTGTTTTTAGCTATTTACAATTTGCCTCCATATCTTTGCATGAAACAAAAATATTTGATGTTGTCTTTATTGATTTTTGGTCCTAAAGAACCTGGTAATGATATAGATGTCTACTTAGAGCCTCTTCTCGACGATTTGAGATTATTGTGGGATGAAGGGATACGAGTGTTTGATGCCTACCAGAATAGTTATTTCAATTTGAAAGCAATGTTACTATGCACTATTTCTGACTTTCCTGCGTATGGTAATCTATCTGGACACACTGTGCACGGGAAAGAGGCTTGCCCCTTGTGTGGAGAAGATGTCGATTCTTGTTATTTGAAGTTTTCTCGTAAGCAAGCGTACTTGGGATACCGTAGGTTCTTGGACCTTGATCATTCATATCGTAAGCTACAAAAACCATTCAATGGAAGACCTGAACATCGATCTCCTCCTAAGATATTAACCGGTCATGAAGTATATGAAAGAGTGAAAAAAATTGAGATAACTTATGGGAAGAAGGGTTCTAAATTAGCGTCTCGGGGATATAAGAAGATGTCTCCTCTTTTTGAAAAACTTCCATATTGGCGTGACCTTTCTATAAGATATTGCTTAGATGTTATGCATATTGAGAAAAATGTGTGTGACAATATAATCAACACTCTTCAGAATGTTCCGAATAAGTCAAAAGACAACACATCAGCTAGGATGGACATGGTGGATATGAAAATCAGACCTGAGTTGGCACCAGAAAAGAAAGGAACACGATATTATTTGCCTCCGGCTGCTCATACACTTTCAAGAAAGGAGAAAATAGAGTTTTGTGAGTGCTTAAGTAGTGTTAAAGTGCCGGAGGGATATTCTTCCAATATCAGCAGCCTAGTATCAATGACAAATCTTAAGCTTGTTGGTTTAAAGTCTCATGATTGTCATACTTTGATGCAACAACTACTATCAGTGGCTATACGTTCGATTTTACCTAAAAAAGTTCGATTCGCCATAAGTAGGTTTTGCTTTTTCTTCAATGCCATATGCAATAAAGTGTTAGATCCCAAGGAGTTGGAGTCTTTGCAAAAACTAATTGTCACTTCTCTTTGTCAATTGGAAATGTACTTTCCTCCTTCATTTTTCACAATAATGGTGCATTTAACTGTACACTTGGTTAGAGAAATCAAATACCTTGGTCCAGTTTATCTAAGGTATCAATATCCTTTTGAGAGATTGATGAAAGTTTATAAGGATTATACATCTAATAGATATCGTCCTGAAGGGTCTATTGGTGAGCGTGCAATCACGGATGAAGCACTTTTTTATTGCTATGCACACTTGTCAGATTCTGAGCTACCTGGGATTCCTAAGAATAGACACAGTGAGTGGATGATGGGCAAAGGTCTTAGGGGTCATGTTCGTCTAGATATGGCAACTGAGAAATGGCATATAGCACATACATATGTTCTTCATAACGAGGATGAGGTACAGCCGTACATTGAGGAACACAAGGCATTGTTGAAGGCGAAGCATCGAAATAAATCAGAGATGTGGATCGCAAGTGAGCACAATAAGACTTTTAGAGTTTGGTTCAAGGGTCGAGTTATAGAAGACTTGCAACAATATCCTGAGTATATTTCTTCTAGATTACAGAGGCTTTGTTTTGGGCCTATGACTTTTGCATCGTCTTATACTGGTTATGCCGTTAATGGATCCACCTTTTACACTCGTGGGCAAGATGACATGAGCACGATGCAAAATAGTGGTGTTAGTGTAGAGGCAGAAGGCATGCATTTTGCTAGTTCGAAATATAAGAAACCAGTTTTAAGTCAAATGCATTATTATGGATTCATTGAAGAGATTTGGGAGTTAGATTACACAGATTTTCTAATACCTATATTTGGATGCAAGTGGATTGAAACTATTAGTGGAGTTCGCAAGGATGAACTAGGATTCACCGTAGTAAATCTTAATAAATTTGGTCATAAGGAGGATCCTTTTATTATAGGGACACAAGCGAAACAAGTATTTTATGTCACCGATCCATCGGATAATAAGTGGCCAGTTGTGCTATCTGTAAGAAGTAAGACCACAATGGATAGTTGCGATGACGATGTGGTATTTGAGGGCTTTGATCCTCGTGTACCACATTTAGATGATACGGATATATTCGAGCCTTCTAGTTTATATGTTCGTGATGACCATGACGAAGGGATATGGACCAATACCGAGTCTTCTTCGAAAAAACGCCCTCGCGGTTTTGACGCATGATTAGGTACGATTTATTATTTTTATTATTATTATTATTATTATTATTATTATTATTATTATATTATTATTATTATTATTATTATTATTATTATTATTAAATGCTTTTCCTTTTTTTTACTATGGGCAGCAACGACCTGACTTCAGTCCAAGCAACGCTTCAGTCCAAGCAACGCTTCAGTCCAATCAACGCTTCAGTCCCATTATTATTATTATTATTATTATTATTATTATTATTATTATTATTATTATTATTTCATATAGAATAATTTAGTTTTCTTGGTTGTTTATTTTTGCTTAGTGGCAGTATGAGACTTGCTGTATGTACATCATCTGCTGAAATTCTTGTAATTGGCTCTATTATTGATGTTTTAATATAATTTCTCACATTTTACCGCTTTTCATCAGAAGCATTCCTCATCTACATTTCTTATATGCTTTCCTATCTTGCATGTTCCAGTGACTTGCTTTCCCTGTTGTGACTTGCTTTCCCTGTTGTGACTTGCTATCCCTGTTTTTTTTGTACAGTTGAACAATGGGCCCGCAAAAACGTAAAAGAAGTCGAAAGAACAACTCTGTTGAGGACGCAAGCGGAAAGAAGGGGATATCTTCTCACAGGGGCCGAACTGTTTTAGATATGGCTGCAAGAGCTATTAAAGAGAAACAACCCATACAACTTGAGTGGGACAAAGAAGATAAATTGCCGACAGGAAAATATGCATCTAAGTTAATTAGTTCATGGATAGGCGTGACTGTTCGGGGGAATGTTAGTCCCGCACTGGAGAGTTGGGAGGATGTGGATCAACCGACGTTGAACCTTATGCTGAGTGAACTGACGATATGTTATTTTAACCATGTTCTAAGTTTTTTTTGCTTCATGTTCTAAGTTTTATGAATGTGGGTTGTACAGATATAAGGCCTATATAATGATCCTCTTATTATTTCAATGAAGTTGAAGTATGAGTTAATTTAGTGAAGAAATAAGCTTAATAGAACGGACTCAAACTCTGCCGAAATGTAATTGATGAAGGGCTTATTAGTTTGCTTGGGTTTGGGTGTTAACAATTTATGAAATACCATGTCACATGTACTGCTGCTCTATGCTACTACTTATTACTGCGTTTTCTAATGCTTTTATTAGTTAGCTGCTGTACATCACTACTCATATGATCCTATTGTTGTTACTACTTCCTACCTCTATTTCTGCAACACTACACCACGCCTTTACTGCATTTCTGGGTCTGTACCCCTGCACATCTGTAACCACTGCAGTACTACTTTACCATCGTGCATCATGACATTCCCGCTACTGCAGTACTACTACCAGACCCCCCCCCCCCCCTTTCCGCACTGCACTTCGATTAAGTGATGCTATATGTCTGCCCTAGCTACTATGGGTTCTGTTCGGTTAAGTGCTGCTATATGTCTGCCCTATTTCTGTCCTTATAAACATAGCTATTTCAGTTTTAATGCTGCTATATAAATCCCGTAACTGATGCCTCCTTCTCCTCATGTTCTATCCTTAAATTACTATTATTTTGTTGTAACTGTGGAACGACATTCTGTGTAAGCCTGTGGTTCATGGCTGTTGCATGTCCTTTGTACGTGCTACTTTCCTAGGCGTATGTACTGCTACTGGTTACCGCTACTTGTCACTGCTGCACGACACTTCGACTCTAATGCACGCCTGTACTGCTGCGCGCTATCACTCCACTGTTCCTGTACAACTTTCCCTCCACCTTCTGCGTATTACTGCTATTTTACCTCTGCTCTTTCTGCCTTTTCCTGCCCCTGCGCGTCTGTTAACCGCGGCTGCACTGTCTGCCGTTCCTCTGAACTGTGCAGACCAGGGTAGCAACAACAAAGCACCTAAACCATCACTACTTACGCTACTATGACTACTACCCTACGAGTATACTACTATCATTTATGCTTAGTTTTGTATGCTACTATTATTTGTGATTAGTATTGTATACTATTACCTCAAAGGGGATAAAATGAGTTATATGATATATGATGGTGTAATTTCCACTAGTATGGAGGAGTGCTATCTGCCTATTGTTTCGTTTAAGTGAACGTTACAATGTGGTATAGGAGTGGGAATCATTGTTACAGTGTAGGGGTGTGTCTCCGAAATCCGAATATAGAGCAAACCTTGTCAGTATTGTTTCCGGTGTTCAATTTTTCCATGTTTGTACATTGTATGAGGGTTTTGAAGAGAAAGCTCGGGATAAAATGAATAGTTCGGTAAAGATTTAAACTATTAACATGATATCTACTATCTAATTTCTGATGTACTCCTACATTCCAGTCTGCACTTTTGTTCCTGTCCCTGTGCACCTAGTACTGCTCCTCCCTCATTTCTGCATTTCTAACTTTTCATTGCTGCACTGCTACTCTACTACTGTTACCTCTGCACTGTCCTCTTTGGTCTTGATCAGACCTGTTACTGCTGCTGTAACAGACCCCCAGCCCGTGTCCCTGTGCACCTAGTACTACTGCTACTTCTGTCTGCATATCTGTTCCTGCATATCTGTACTGCTGCGTGTCTGCGTGTCTGTGTGTTACTCGAATGCTAAACGACCTTACTTGAACACGACATGTTATATACACTCGTAATGCCCGGCTAAGTATTGAATACAGTAGCATAAAGGGCTGCCATCCCAATGTAGCTGTTCAGACTTTCAGACTTTCAGTCATTTAAAACTCGATCAAACTGTCAACAAGCTCACACGCCGCAATACACAGCATCGGTCTAATCCTCTTTCCCCCAGCTAATAATCCGTGTCTCATCGCTTCATAGATTATTTTTGGGTGTTTTACGGGTATCGCCTACGAAAGCGCTTCGTTGATCTTGCTTGCCTTGTCCAGCAAGTACTTCTTGAAATTGAATTGGGGTCTTTGAGTTGGTGTTTGATTTCCTTGATGTTTTAAAATTGATTTGATTTGGGACATTTTGCCATAATTATAATTATAAAAACTGTTATTATTGTGAATAATATTCAATTTTTTCATGAAATTGGGTGAAATTGATGATCTAGATTTTCGAATTGGAAAATGAGTTTGTACCAAAGTGTTTAAATTCAGATTACTGCAACTGCTGCTGTTCATGTTGATGGTTTTTTTCAAGTTTTTTCCAAGAAATTTGATGTGATTGTTAATGAAGTTTGAAAGTTGTGTTGAAATTGTTAACTGGTTGATGAAATTTATAAGCAATCATCATTTCAGAGTGGATTTGAACATTAACAAAGATTATGAATGATAAAGATGAGGAGTCGAAAATGGTTATGCCTGGTGATAAGCTCCAAATGTACCAAGTCTATGTTGCTTTGGCTGTTTGCCTCGTGTCTGATGACTGATATACAGACCTTCTGACTCGACGCTCTCCCATGTTGGTTCAAAAGACAAAGAACTTTTTTCACAAATCTGACACTCCGCATCTTATCGCATCCAAGTTAGACGACCAACAGAACACTAGCCATCTCTGAACTTAGAAGGGACAAAGAATGCTCTTAGATTTTCTCATGACTAGCTTCTGTAGCTAGTCGATTCTTGCAGAATAGACGCTTGAGCCTGTTGTTTGTGTTTTCTTTCTCCTTTGACGAGGAGAAAGCTGTGAGGATGAGGTATGGACAGTAGCTAAATGACACTTGATGCGAACTCTGATCGTTATTAATTAATTTGCTATTGCTCTTCATTTTTTTGCTATTGCTCTTAGTCTCGTTAAATGTGTAAGGTTGTCTAAACTAATTAAAAGTTGGTTCATATTTCAGGGTGCTTTCCATGTCATTGAAGAGCGTCACGATTGGTGTCTCCAAAAGTTGGCTGAATTATGGAGAAAATGGAAATGCACTTTGGTTCGTGAGTGGATGTATGATGAGAAGGGAGCTATCCAGAAGACACCACCACCCTTGTATAAGTAGATTACACAAGATGATTGGAACAAGTTTCTGGCATCTCACACTAGTGAAAAATTCAAGGTAATATTTCTATTTTTATAGAGGACGGCAAATTATTTCATGATAATATATATATGTATATAGTATCTCGTACTATTTTCTCCTCTATATGATTTATGTTATTAGGCGATCAGTGATAAGAACAAGGAGAATGCCTCTTAAAAAAAGGGAAATACTTTGGCTCACGAGCAGGATATCGAGGGATTCAAGTTAAAGTCGTAAGTTCTATGTATTGATTTCATATTTTAGCTAACTTCCAGGTCAAAAGTTGGCATGAATTTTGATGAACTCTCTTCTTTTTTTGATAGAAAGAAGATTTAGCTGCCAAGGGAAAACTAGTGGAAAAAGTTGATCGATATTTAACTTAGCTAAGGGCTCACAAGTCAGCGAAAGGGGACATGACTGATTATGATAAGGAAATTGCTTTGAAAATTGTAAGTTGAACATATTTTTAATTTAACTCGGTTTAGTTCAGTTGTTTAATTTATTAGTGCTATTTATTCATTTTTTTTGGCTGCTAAAAACTTAATTAATATTGCTGATTTGCAGGAATCCCTTGAAAAGGATGTTGAGGCTGGTTTATTTGTGCCCGAAGGACGGGAAGACATACTCGCTAAGGCGATAGGCAAGCCTGAGCATCCGGGCCGTGTGCGAGGAATTCCTCAAGGTATTTCAATAACTGAGTATTTTGGGAAGGGACCAAAAAAACCGACAAGAGAAGAGTTGTACGAGAAGATCAATTACATGCAACTCCAAATTGATGACTTGGAAAAGCTGAAATCAGTGATGATGCAGTTTTGGCTAACTGGTGAGAAGCCAAGTACTAAAGTATTAGACGATTTAATGCACAGAGGAGCATCTATGAGTACTGAGGGATCGACAAATTATGCATCACTACACGTGAGTGAAGAGCCACGCCCAGAGGAGACACCCCGAGAGGAGACACCCCGAGAGGAGGATTATCAAACACCCAAGACCAATGTTCTGAAGATTCCTACCATATCACCACGGCAGGTTGTAAAAGGTTTTCATTAAGAAGGATCTGTAAGCTTTGCATTTAAAACACTATCTAGTTGAAAGTTTGAAAACACTAATCTATCTATATATACAGGGGTCTCACAGGCAATCACTCTCACTAAAAGGAGTGCAATCACTACAAGTGACTGAGGATCCACCCCGAGAGGAGGATTATGGTACACCCAAGATTTCTGGCCCAGTAACACAACAGGTATATATATGTAAGCTTTTCATTAAATACGCTACTTTAAAGTAAATGAAAAAAGTTTGAAATTCTACTATAACTTAAATTTTCAGGCTTGGAAAGATTGTGTGCTATCACTGCCAAACAAATCATCGAAGATAGTGGCTTCAGAAATGGTATACCTATCAAGTAAGGACGAATTTGTTTCCATTCATGGCAGTGCCCTTCGTGATGGTTTTAGAAAAGTGTTAATCAAGGAAATCTATTCTGGGTCGGAAAATGCTGATTTACCATTGCCTGTTGGTGATATGATAACATTGACTCATGCTAAGGGTTCATTTATTCAGTGGCCGCAAAGTCATATACATAGTCCTGTTGATAAGGTAACTAAGATTTCTAGCTAGTATAATGATATAAGATACACTGAGAGTTATACCATTTATCAACTTATTTATGCCAACATTTAGGTAACCATGAAAAAGAATGATCAAGGAAAAAATAAAGCAGCAGCAAAGAAGTCCAAGCCTCAGAAGTGTTCGCCCTCGATTTCGCCATCTTCTTTCCTTGGAATTGAAGTTAGTCACAATTTTAAGCAAAAGCAGAGGACCATGGATTTGAAGTTATTAGAAACTGAGGCTCGGGTTTTAAAGGCAAGTGGGACAATGATCAATGTTCCCATTGATGAACATGTGTTACACAATAAACAAACTTGCTACCTTAGTTATGAAGAGGTTGTTCATTTGTTAGATGAACAAATGATTGGTGCCTCTCACATTACACTCTTTATGAGGTTCGGTCTCTTTGTTTAAGCTGCCCCTTTGCAATCCCATTATTAGTATATATCTGATAATATGCAAACTAGTACTAGATAGTTAATATAGATTCTTATTGTTGTAGGTATTTGAGTGATCTTGCCGATAATATGCAAATTACTAGTTACTATGGATTCTTGTGCCCAGAGATAATGTCCTCAGAATTCATTGCTCCGGATGAAAATTATCGATCCGATTATGTTGCTAGGGCAATGACATGTACCGATTGTGGAAAAGGTCGGAAACGTATATTTGCTCCATATGCCCAGGGGTACCTAATTATAAATTTCTTTTCATAGTATTATTATTGATGACTTGATTAATTATTTTATTATTTTTTGTCAATATTTAAGTTGATATCTTCGTTGTATTTCTCTATAATTTGTAGTAAGCATTGGATGTTGGGCGTGATCAATCCGGCTCAAAGTACAGTCTATTGGTGTGATCCTGCCGGACATACAGAGCCTCGTCAATTTTTCGTGGATACAATTACCCAGTATGTCTAACTTATTTCTGATCTTTTTATTTTGCCTTCATATATTATATATACCTCCCGTTACTCCCCTGCATTTGCCTTAAAATGTTTCTGTAGGCTAGGAACAAAAGTTAAGCCACCCAAAAGCCATCAATCATAGACATTAGCTTGTTTGAAATTAACGCTTCATTATCAACTAAAACTGAATAAATATATAAACCTGGCTATCTATATATACACGGCCTTTGAGAAAAGGAACTCTATCGATGCACTTGCAAAATATGAGGCCACCGACGTTGTTTGGAAAAAGATTAAGGTATCTTAACATATTGTTTCTCTTATTAATTTAAGTATAGTGCATGTGAAGTATTTATTTATAATATGAGATCCCCTTTCAGGCCCCTTTGCAGCCTCTTGGTTTCGTTTTATGTGGATACTATATTTGTCGATACATGTTGGACATCGTCAAAGGAAGATATGTTACGGTTACTCCAAATGTATGTTTTTGGATTTTTAGTATATCTACTTACTTACCTCTATCATTTTTCTTATATAGGAGTCTTGGATAGAATTTTTCTAACCAATTTTTGAAAATTTGTTTGTATATATAGTTCATGCTTAGAGCCCCGGTGACATATTCGCTTGAGCAAATTGACGAGGTGAGGGATATATGGGCTAACTTTGCGCTCCAATTTAAGTCAGCCATGCACGATGCATGATGAAGTTTAGCTTAAGTCGTAGCTAGAAGTTTAGCTTAAGTACATACGTATGTAGCTAGAATTTGTGAATCGGAAAGTATGTTGATATATATGAATGATGTAGTATTTGGAAATTTTTCTCTATATATGGCTAATTTTTCACCTGAATATAGTTGTTGGAGCAATGTTATTGTACGCTATTAGCGATGTAGCTTATTTGCAGGAAAAATTATATATAATAGGCCGGAAGAATTATAAATTAATTTATAAAAAAAAAATAGCAGGTGCAAAGAGAACGGTTATGTTCTCAAGCGTGCTCTATTAATTCAAAAATATGGCGCGACGTTTGAACATGGTGAACAAACGAGAACGGTTCATCTAGGAACCGTGCTGGAACTGGGTTAGATGTCAAGCAACGAGCACGGTTAGTGAACATATAGGACGGAGCAAAGAGACCGTTTCTCCCATGAACCGTGCTAGAAAGGGGGCAAAGAGACCGGTTCTCCCATGAACCGTGCTGGAAAAGGGGTGGAGAAAGAGATTGGTTCCTTTTGGAACCGTTCTGGAAAGTGGGTAAAGAGGACGGTTCCTTTTTTAACCGTGCTGGAAAGTGGACACATAAGAGGACGGTTGAACCGTTCTCTTAGGTAAAGAGGACGGCCATGGGGAGCACGGTTCCGCCACTCATAGGAGAACGGTTTTTAACCGTCTTCGTATCGATATTTTGTAGTAGTGACAACTGCCAGCCTCATAGAGCCGAGTCTGTACAGCCAACCAACTTTGCAGACTCAAATGAGCACTGCCTGAACACGCCTCACAGCTATCCCACATCAGACCCTGTCCCTGCAACACAAATACTTCATTATCAGACCCAGCAACTAACTGCGAGACTCCTGCAGATTAGTCTCAACTGCTATTCCAGACTAACAAAATAGCAGCCGCAGACTAGAGAATCTTGTCTGATGCTTTTGTCAGTAATGAAAAATGAACGGAATCATTTTCCTCCCTACAAACCAAATTGAAACTCTTCCAAAAAAATCATAGCTTCATTCCCCCTTTCTTTCCTTTCCCTTCATCCCAGTCCCCCGTGCCTCCTATACTTGCATCCAGAGGGTAACTAAGTTCATAGCACATCAAAAGGCTGCGATAAAAGCAAAAATATCTGCATCGTTTGAAGCAATGCAAGCTATTTAGAGGCTACAATGTACATCTAAACATTCAGCATTATAAACTGACTTTGTACGGGAATAACAAGGTGAACTAACCTTCAAAAGAGAGACATAGAATTATAAAGGGACGTCATTCATTGATGGAATCTTGTAAGTCCCGGGTCCACATGTATACAAGAAACCATGAGGTATCCACTTGTGAGCTGCATCTCCCTATTTGAGTTCCTCTAGAGCAACCCAGCCCAACCCCTGTATGAATGCTCCTTCGATCTTTAATAACCATGGGAAGTGAAAAATCAGGTATTCTCAAATATTCTAACTTGAAAATGAAAAGACACACTAAAAACAGAAGCACTACACACTACTTAAAATGTTACAATGATGCTAAACACTAATGATTTTACGTGTTAGGTAATATTCCTTAGCTAACAAAATAACGATATCTTCATCATACTTGTAAAAAAACTCCTAACCATAGATTTATAGGATTTTGGGGAGGTTATATTACCTGACCAATATCAATAGTTGGGTTGAGAGAATATCCAAGATCCAAGATAATATTAGCATCTCTTGTGTGAAAATCTCCAGTCAATGTGTCGATCTCAACCTCAGCAAAAGCAGCACCATAGGTGAAGTACCTGAAAGGAATCCCACTACCAGTCTTCCAATCAAAGCCAATGTCAGGCGTGGCATGAAATCCATGAGCAGATAGGTCAATTCTCTCCATATGACATGCATGTGCCAACTGAAGCCAAACAAAAGCATGTCGATTGTCAAACAACAGATTATAAAACCATCAAATATCCATGTAAAAAAGATTATATTTGATAATAGACAAAAAAAGATAATAGACAAAAGAACTAGCAGCTTACCAATTGTTGATGGCAATGAAGAGTGAAATTCCGGAACCAAGACCGTATCCCTTTTGAAGAAGTTCATCAAGGCATATCACAATAATACCAGCAAAACAAAGTTGAAGAATGATAAGAATTGCATTGCCAACGCCAAGTTGACCAACACTGCCATACATCCCAGAAGAACATATGCTACAGCTTCTCCAACATCAATAAGAATTCCCAACAACTTTTGTGCACCATTCCTGAAGCAATTTGAAGAAAATAGTGTCATTACTAATTAACTCAAAGACCAAAAGTATAACAAAGTAATCTACAAAACCCCTCAAGCATCCTTCCACGTGAAAATTTTACAATCAGCCAAAGTTAAGAAAAGGTCCAATATAAGAATGACATGGCAAAGTAGCGCTCCCTTCTTTATCCCATCATCTGCAATCAGCCAAAGTTAAGAAAAGGTCCAATATAAGAATCACATGGCAAAGTAGCGCTCCCTTCTTTATCCCATCATCTGCCTGAGAAGGGAAAAAAGGACCCTTGATTTTATAGGAGCCTACCTCGTCTAAGAAAGACTTTGGGATTAATAGAGTAAGTAGCTCATAAGAAAGAAAATGTCCGTGCTATGCCAGTGGTAAAGTTGCCGCACATCAAGAGCTATAATCAATCCCATGAAAAGACCACCAGCCACTTTACCTAGAGAGTCCCTTATATAACATAATGTAGTAGAGAAAGACAATAACAAAACAATCAATAAGGAGGGTATAAGTATGTATGTGTATGATCTTAGAGATTTTATAGGCGGAATAAGATAAGAAGAATTTCCGTATAGACAGAGTGCTCCCCGATCCGCGGATTCCCCTTAAATTAAAAAGACTGACTGAGCTCATTCCCGCCTTTGCCTTAATATGGGCGTAGTTCTTTGTTGGGGCTGGTGTCCTTGACAATTAAGTACAATGACCTATTAAATATCTTTAAGGATCACAAGGGCATACTTCAGTATTATTACCAGTTGATCCACGTTTATCAATAACGGTTGCCTTGCTAGATAAGTTTGACGTTATTGTCATACGGATGGCGGTGATCAACTGGTCCCTATACGTCACACCTATAGGACACGTTTGAGAGATGTAAAGGTATGAAAATACAATCACATTTATGCCGGATACGACTAAACAGTTAGTCAGAGGTATTGACTATTAAATTAGTCAATAAGATGTTGAGATTATTATTTAATACGGATTAAATAATTTTAGCTAATACGGATTACAAGTTTAATTCGTAAATTAAATATAAGCAGTTATATTTAATTAAATATTAATTTCGCGTATTAATATAAACATTTATATTAATTTAGGTAATTATACAATATCGTAATTTTATCAGACCATTATTAATACATCGACTGCATTAATATCTGATAACACGTATGCGATTTATAATAAAAATCCCGCAAATAATATTTAGCAAAACGGGTCGAATCATGCAAAGGAATAAGGTAAGAGTGGAGAAAGTCCACTCTTACCCTAATTCGGCCGACCCACCCATAAGTGCTACATAAGGAGAGTCCTTCTGCTTATGTGAGTAACTGTTGAATCATTATTCTCACAATTAGGGTTTTGAGAGCATTCTTCTCCCAAAACTCAGATCTCACATCTAAAACCTCAATAACTCTCCCCATATTGCAAGGCAATTGGAGAGCCTTTCTAGCACACGCGGCATCGTCTCAAACAAAGTCTTGGGTGCAAGTTATAGGAGGGAATTTACTTTAATTCCTGTTCTTAGGCCTATTCAAGCAAGGACCCAAGGTTGTATTCTTTTTCATGTTTTTATTTATCTTATGACAATAATCACAACTGTAATTTTCATTATAATCCTGCAAGTTTAGGGCGAATACATGTTTTATTCCCCACATCCTTCAGCACTTACATAAGGGCACGGTCCTCTCTAACATTGTTGTCAACTTCAATAATCTTTGACCCAGCCAAGAGTACAGATCTAACTTAGCCGTTCCCCTATTTCCACCAATTCAACTTCACAATAATCGACAACAACCAAGACTTAAATTAAATCCCAAAATGATTTAGGGCTTACTAACATGAATCATCATTTGAAAGCGTTAACAACCCTCAAATTGTTATGGTCATTACACTCAATCAAACAACAGGTTGCTGACATTTCTCTTATTATAACCAACGTTTTAGTCTATTTGAAGATACGAATACCTAATTTGAAATAGATCTAGAATACCCAATTTTTCAAACCCTAACTCATTTAATTTCCAATAGAATCCTAAATTCTAAGCAAGTAATACACAAAATCATAATTCAACAACAAGGATTCATAAAAAACTCGAATAAAACTAATTTACCATAAATTGGAAGTGAAGAATATACAAGGAAACGAGGACGGAAAAGGGCGGTGGTGGTGGAGCACGCGATGGTGGTGGAGCACGCGGTGGTTGTGGGTAAGAAGGGCGCGGTACACGGTGGTTGCTGTGGGTTGGTATATGTATTGCGAGGTACACGGTGGTTGTTGTGGGTAAGAATATTCTTTCTGACTGTAAATAATAACCTGATGAGTTGAATGAAGCACGCACCAAATTAATATCCAAGGTTAGTTTATTATTTTATTTCTTTTTCATTTGCTGCGTCCCAATTTAACGCCGCAAATAACCAACAATCATTTGCTGCGTTTTCCAATTTAACGCCGCAAATGAGGTTTTTGAGGCGTTTTTCCAAAAACCGCCTCAAATCGTTATATGATTTTAATTTTTAAAAAAAACTATTTGCTGCTATTGGGATAAAACGCCTCAAATAGATAGCCGCAAATAGCTATTTTTCTACTAGTGTATAGTTTTAGTTTGGCTTATAAATCTTATCTTTGGCACCCACAACGACGGGTATCAAATTTTAGCGCCGTTGTCGGGGAGACGGTATAATTTTGTTTGCTTTATTTTTAATTTATTTTTCTTGTCTCAAGGAACTTTGGTTCCTTGAGACCGTTGCTTACTTTTGCTTCTAGTTTTTCTTGTGCAGAGTTAGAAGTAAGATTTTTGAGAGGAAGGCTTGAGTACTCTCAGTTCTATCGCGATCATGCCTACTATATCTGATAATCTTCAGCCGACAGTACACGATCTTCCACAAGGATTTACTCTCCCCTTTGAAATTCGTCTTTCCTATATCGAATTGGTGGAGCAAAATCAGTTTGCCGGTCTACCAGATGAGGATCCTTGGAAGCATTTGGAGCTATTTACGGATTATTGTTGTTCCATACCCGTACCGGCTGGAGTGACGCAAGATGAAGTTAAGGAGAAGATGTTTCTTTTCTCCTTGAAAGATTATGCGCGTCAATGGATTCGCTACCTTGATAAGGTAGTAGCTAGAATTACAGACTGGACATCTCTGGCATTGGCTTTCTGCAAACAGTACATTTCGCCTGCGAAAACCAATGCTTTGAGAGTTCAAATTTCAAATTTCCAACAAGGACCCGATGAGGAATTTCATGAAGTGTGGGCCCGTTTTAAGAATTTGGTTCGATCTGTTCCTCACCACGGCTTTGAAGAATGGTACCTTTGCAACCAATTTTATAACTCTTTGTATGATGACTACAGAGTCATCCTTGATTCGGCTACAAATGGGAGATTTCGAAATAATGTAGCTTATGATGAGGGTTGGAACATTATTGAGGAGATGGCGATTCATAAAGCTAAAAATGGTAATTCGCGTGGTAATTCGCCAAAGACAAGTGCGGAAACGAGTCATGTTGCAACACTTGAAGCATCCATTAACACCCGTTTCGAAAAACTTGAGGATGCTCCCGTTCATGAAACAAATGAGGCTGCGGAGTTGAGAACGATTGTCCAAACCCTCAGGACTCAAATGTTGGAAATGAAAAAGGCTCAAGCTGCATCATTGAAGAACATTGAGAGCCAAATAGCAATCTTAGCTGCCAATCTGATTGCTAACTCTCCGAGCAAATGTGGGAGTCCGATAGAGACGATCAATGCCATTAAACTTCGAAGCGGTCTCTCATATGATGGACCGGCATCCCAAGAAAGGTCCGATGAAGTTTCTAATATGGAAGTTGATCTCGTCCCCAGTAAAGTCAGTCGACCGACCAGTATACATGGTCGATCGACCGAAAAACTTGTTAATTCGTCAGTTTCTGACAACCAGAAACCTTCTGTTCCTAGTTCGACTGGTCGACCGACTGACATTCCTAGTCGACCGACCAAGATACCTGAGCAGAATATGGA
This sequence comes from Silene conica, assembly GCA_029255685.2. NCBI lineage: Eukaryota > Viridiplantae > Streptophyta > Magnoliopsida > Caryophyllales > Caryophyllaceae > Silene > Silene conica. The sequence continues at coordinate 26,673,722 of CM055314.2, read as the reverse complement.
TCCGCCTCTTGAGTTACCTGACTCTTCTCTCATCAATGACTTGACGGAGATTCTGAAGTTAAAGAAGCCGAAGGTTGCTGATCCTACGGCTAGTGTTGCGGTCCCATATCCGGATCATTTGGAGAAACTGAAGTTGGAGCGTCAGTTCGGTAAAATCTTGGAGATCGTCAAAGGCCTTGAGCTTGAGGGAAAATTGGAGGACCATGTTGTTATACCTGTTCCTGCTGGTCATGGCAAAGAGGGGATAGGAGATCCTGGTGATACTAGTGAGACAGAATTTAAGCAAGTCGCTGAGCGAGATAGGCCGGGCAAAGTAAAGAAGCGTGTCATAGCTAATGCGACACCAGATCCCCTTCCTCCGGCTAGGCCTGTTGTCTGGAAACCCGGAGTAGCGGTCCATACTGCTGAAAGGACCTCTTTTAGTCAAGTGCCCCACTTTGGCGTATCTTGCTGTTGAGTCGTAGTGCTAGTCAAGTGTTTTATTTAGGTTTTTGTTGGACTATTTTTTGTTCTTGCTTTTAGACTTAGACTCTTTTTACTTTTTGTTGCTTTGTTTTTATGGACTTGGTAGTTTTGCGTTTGGCGCAAGTTTTGGCCGCGTATATATTGTTTTTTTTACAGGTTTTGAAAGGGATTAGCTCAATCCGTTGAGTTAATTCGAGGAAGAAAAGAGAAGCACTGTTACAGGAAATATGGTCGACCGACCAGATGCATCAGTCGGTCGACCAGCCTCTGGAATCAAGTAGCCACTGTCTACCGAGACTTGGTCGGTCGACCAGTACCACTGCTACTGCCTGTTCTCGTTTGCCTCGGGAAGCGTACCAGCAAGCCTAGGGAGTCCTTCTCTCTATCTTTCTTTTATGCTTTCATTTTCACCTTTATTTTCATGCCTTGTAATTATTATTTATCACCCAAATGCTTTTAATTTCCGAAAAAGGTTGTCTTGTTCTTTTACAGGTCTATAAGGTAGCACTGCTGGCTACCGAAACCTCCTAACTCACGCTGGTTTGGGGAGGTTTTCCGTTCGCGCATATATTCCGTGAGTTCCTTCCATGTTCCTCCTTAGTGTTTATTTTTATCGCAAATTCCCATATCCCATGTTCTTTGTATATGATATTGCACAATGGGGACATTGTGTGATTTGGTTTGGGGAAGGGTTTTGCGTCGCATTCATGTTTTTATTGCATTTTTTGTCTCACGTTTATTGCATTGTTTCTTTCATTTCCCTTTCATATACACAAAAATCCAAAAAAATAGAAAAATATTCAAAAATTTCAAAAAATGCACGTTTATTTCAGCATATAGGTTGAGTCGGAACGATAGTATTTCAATGATTACTTTGCATTTCATCTGTTTATGCCTAAGCCTTGCTTGTCAACATGTTTTAGTAGTAAATTCATATGCATAGTCTACGAGTTTTTGTCAAACTAGTTGTTAATCTTGAGACTTGACTTTGAATTTTGGCAAACTACTGTACATTCTAAGGTTTTTAGAGCTTTATTAGCTGGTGTCATCTATGACCAGTTGTTAGGATGTGAGTAGTACTCCCCTTGAGACATGTTACATCAATATGCATAAACATGAACGTAATCTGCTTTATACCTGTATGCTAGTTAGTTTATTGATTTTTGATACGTGTAATGAGGTTCCTTTTCTTGTCTTACCCATAAACTTCACATTGCCAAATTTGCTTTTTTGTCCCAAAAGCTACATCCCATACTTAGCCTACCTTAACCAAGCTAGTATTTGTGCTCACGGGGACGTTTTGGTCATTTTTGGTTATTTGTTTTCATGTGAGAAAGAAAGAAAAAGAAAGAAAAAAGAAAGAAAAGAAAAGGAAAACAGAAAAACAGAAAAATCGAAAAAAATCGAAAAAAATACACTGCAAGCCAGTCGACCGACCGTAGTCCTTGGTCGGTCGACCAACTGACAGTATCAGAAAAAGTGCAGTTTGTTCAAAAACTCCTTAATTCAGCATTTATTACTCCCATACTTCATTCATATCTTTTGGGAGTCATTTTCCTTGAAAATTTTGTGAGAATCGTGCTTCAAAAATAGCACCGTGTTCAAGTTCGTTGGGTTTGAAAGTTGTGAAATCTTTCATAGTTTGGATCCCGTTGTTTGCTAGCTTGGCTATATAACTCCTCATATCCAAATCATCTTAGCCTTTCTTACCAATTACCTCACATATCTTTCTTTACCTCAGCATGTAATACTCCATTGAACCGAATATGATATTCGGGTGGGGTAACCCCTTGAAGAGGTCCATTGATAGGCTTATATGACTAGTGTTTAAAGGGATTGAAAGTACTACTCATATCAACAAAGTGCACTTTCTTTTTTTCTGGTTATCCATGCGAAAGAACTCCAAGGTTAAGCGTGCTTGGCTGGGAGTAGTCTTAGGATGGGTGACCTCCTGGGAAGGTTCCCGGGATGCGCATGAGTGAGGACAAAATGCGCTGGAAAGGACCCGTGTTGGTCTGTGGGGCCAGTACATAGCGTGGCAAAGCTACCGTGGCTAACATTTTCGGTCCTAAGTTTGGGCCGGGGTGTTACAAGTGGTATCAGAGCAACCCTGCGACCGTCTGGTGAGCGCTCGTGGTCTGGAGTACCCGGGGCACCAACCAAGTGGGGGAGGATTCCTGGTTTGGCTCGGCTGCGGTCGGATGCTGCCAGGCGCAACGAGGACGTTGCGTTCTTCAAGTGGGGGTTTGTAATACTCCATTGAACCGAATATGATATTCGGGTGGGGTAACCCCTTGAAGAGGTCCATTGATAGGCTTATATGACTAGTGCTTAAAGGGATTGAAAGTACTACTCATATCAACAAAGTGCACTTTCTTTTCTGGTTATCCATGCGAAAGAAATCGAAGGTTAAGCGTGCTTGGCTGGGAGTAGTCTTAGGATGGGTGACCTCCTGGGAAGGTTCCCGGGATGCGCATGAGTGAGGACAAAATGCGCTGGAAAGGACCCGTGTTGGTCTGTGGGGCCAGTACATAGCCTGGCGAGCTACCGTGGCTAACATTTCTGGTCCTAGGTTTGGGTCGGGGTGTTACATAGCATGTGTCGAAGTCACTAGATAGGTATGTATATGCACGGTTGTAGAGTTTGTTTTCATGTTAGGTTGCAGACATGTTTTCATGGGTCGAACATAGGTGAGTGTCTTTATAAAATTACTTCTTTCTATCTTTTACACATACACTCACCCTTTGCTTATTGTGTGATATGAGTGACCCGCGAGACTCCATTGTGACAAAGTCTTTATGGTCGATAGATTAGCAAAGTTTGACAACTTCATAACTCGTTTGCATGATTCATTTACTATTTCATTGTTGACTTGGCATTAAATTGGTTTAGGCTTTACATTTGCATTTCGCTCTGAGATTGAAATCGTTCCATTAGTTTAAGATTGAGTCTAGTTCTTGCTTGAGGACAAGCAAGGGTTTGGTTTGGGGAGGTTTGATGCGTGTCTTTTATATGATGTTTTACACCTCATTTCACACGCATTTCAGAGTTCATTTGTGTAGTTTAGGCTACTATTTCCGCTATTTCGTTTACTTTCGTGTTTTGGTGCATTATTGCAGTTTAATGCCGAAATAAGCAGATATTGAGCTAAATCCGTCCCCGAGTGCTTAGCATAGCATTTGACATGAAGAGGATGCCTAAGGAACGAACTTCGCGCGCGCTTCAAAGCCTGAAGATGGCATAAGCAAGGGTGCACACAGTTTACAAGCTTTAACAAGGAAAAAATCGCTTCGCGATATTGCAGCCTGTTTCAATTGGCTATATCTCGAGTTCTAGAGCTGATAATGGAGTGATTCCGATTGGAGGTGAAATATTATTCTCTTAGCTTTTTAACGCCGCAAGAATCGCTTGATTACGATAAGCAACGAAGAAATGGCAGTTGTTTTAAGATCGACGCGCGCTGCAGAATTCGTCAGAATGCATTACTGTACTGCAGTTTGGTCGATCGACCACCTACTATGGTTGGTCGACCAAGGTACCTGATGCGCGAGATTTCAGAAACCCGATAATTGGTCGACCGACCAGCATCATAGGTCGGTCGACCAAGGCACAGACTTCAGAAATTCGCAAAAGCCCACGACGTGATTAGGTCAAGAGAGAAAGCTTTGAGAAACTCTTATAAAAGCCTAATCCCGTCATTAGGCTAATCATCAAGTTCTCCAATCTTTAAATTCTCCAATACTTTTTACTTATTTCAGTTTTAGAATTAGAATTAGAATTCTCGTTAGTTTGCAATCATTGTTCTCAGTTTACTCCAAGCATAACATGTCGTTCTATTCAATTCAATAAAGTTAATCTTTCTGCCCTATTTCCTTTATACGGTAATTCTTGCTCTAGTTCAATTTATTCATAGTTTTATTAGTATCCGGTTAATTAGAATCCCTAAACCATTATTGTTGTTAATTGTTATTTCGTTAATCGCATCAATCATGTTTTCTATTATCGTTATTATAATTATAATTACTGTTTTCATCAATATCATGAGTAGCTAGACCCTTATGTTAGGATGTAGGCGACCTATAACGTAGATGGCGTAGTTTAGGGCAACCCGTAGCAGTACTTGGTCGACCGACTGGCTTCTCTGGTCGGTCGACTGAGTTGATTGGTCGATCGACCGATGAATCTGGTCGATCGACTGATTACGCGTCTGATCAGTTTTGTTTTATCCCGTTAAATGCAATATCTTTCAATGAGACCTCAAGGAGACTTGTTAGATGCTTAGTATTGACCAACCCAAAGATCGAAAGACAGGGAAGGGCGTTAGTTAACGGTTTAAACGATTAAGATACCTACGATCGAAAGATTTGTGACTTAGGCTTTAGGAATCGCTAATCGTGTTGACACCTAGTATTAGTGAGACCTAGGGACTAGTAGCATAGGCCGAAAGGAGCTACTAGTTAACCTGGACCGAAAGGACTCGTTATACCCATCTTACGCGACTGTAATACATGTTTACCTAGACCGTCTGCCATGATAGCTATAGTGCCCCGAACATTCTAGCATCTCTTTTTTCATCGGTTACATCTTTTTATTCAGTTCGTTCTTATCTTTCCTTTTAGACTTAGTTGTTATCAAACCAATCAAAACACCCCCCCCCCCCCCTTTTTATTGTTACTTTATAGATTAAAAATTGACAAACAGAATTAACCTTGTCTCTCTGTGGGTCGACCCTTACTATCACTATCTATAGTTTTAGTTTGGCTTATAAATCTTATCTTTGGCACCCACAACGACGAGTATCAAATACAGAGGATGCAGTGGGATCGAAGGACTTTGAAGCCTCGATCGAAGGATTGTGGAAGGAAAACTGCTCGATCGAGTGATTCTTGAACTCGATCGAGCAACTCACTTAAGACTCTGGATTCCGCATTTCAGTTTTTAGGTTAAAATAAGTAGTGTAACCTAATATCTCTATTTAAGGATTAGGTTAAAACTAATCAGATTATGAACTCTTTTTACTATCCTCATTTTCATTTTACAAACAAAGTAACATTTCTAGGTTTTGCTATAAGCGTTTAGTTTACAGTAACATTCCGGACTTGTTCGTTCATCATTCTCTGCCACTTTCTATTGTAACGTTTCTTAATTTTTCATCTTTATTTACGTCTTAGTTTATTTCTATTGTCGTTATTAGTTTATTTTCAGTATTTTACTATGTCGTATTTAATTAGTATTGCAATGGTTAGTTTAGATCCCAAAGCCATGGGTAGCTAATTTTCTTAATAAGTTAGGATGATGGAAGTCGCGGTAATAATGTCGTAGGATTCACATGTTAGTTGTATCTGCGACGAGGTTTATTTATAAGCAATATAATCAGAAAACTAGTTGATTGAGTGCACGCATGAGACCGGTTTATCTAGTAAAACTTCACCTAGATCAAAAGATTGGTAGAGTAAGCTTGCTTAGGACGATCGATGGAACCTTACTGGATCGAAAGATTAGTTGGGGAATCTAGGGCGATTTGAGACCGAAAGGAGATAATCACTACCCACCGTATCAATGATTTGACTGACCTAGTATTTTCACATGACATGAATTACCGCGGTGACCCGATTCCTGACTTATTTCCCCTCTTAATCATTAAACTCAGTTTTAATATCTTTAATGTCTTTTTAATTCTTGTTTAGTAATTAGTTAATCAACAACAACAATGACAAATGAACTGACCTTAAGTTAAGACCCTACCTTCCTGTGGGATTCAACCCTACTACAACTAGCTTCTGTTAGTTGTACCTAGGATTTATCTTTGACCGTTACACGACAAAGAGTGTCATTAGGGTTATGTTGTTAATCTTGTATCTCAACTAGTGTAACACCCGTGAAAATTCACGGGGTTGTTACTAATTTTTAGAAATTAAATTTTTGTACTAAATTTGCGAAATAAGTGTAGCAAGGTGAGTTTGATCATTATACGTATATATATAGTTTTCGACTTTTGGTGTTCCCACCTTCCTTGATATAAATATTAAATTGAATTGAACTGTCTAATTCATTAATTTAAAATTTACGATACATGTTTTAAACTATGATTAATATAAAATTTATCATTTTGATTATGAGACGTATTCACCTGTCTTTCGTTGTTGCGTACTACTGTTACCTCACTACTTATTCAATTTATATTGTTAATTTCTTTATAGTTGTTGTATAACTATTATTGTCACTACTAATTTTGTTGTTAAGACGTATTATTATTTTACTACCCCTACAACAAATAATACGTACTAACATCGCTACTCAGGTTGTTATCGCTACTCTTGTGGATATTATTGTTATCTTTATTACTCGCATTATTGATTATAATTAAGGGTTTTTTTTTGTGAGAAACTACCTTATATTTATGTCTATTTGTGAACAACGACTACCTTACTTTTTATTTTTTGTTAAACACTACCTTACATTTTACTTTTTTGTTAAAACCTACGAAAAATATGACTCGGGCCAATTTTTGACGATAACTTGGATTTTTTTTGTTAAAATATTTTATATTGTTCATCCACTTCCCCATAAATCATTTTTAAAGTCTTTTCCTTAGCATAATATGCCATGTAATAACCACCTTAATACCCAACTCTTTTAACAATTTTTTTCTAAAAAGTGTTAACCTTTGTTTTAAGTTAAAGCCTCCAATAATCTATGTACCTCTCTGCCAAATCGAGGGAAGTACACTTGCTGTTGTGGTCAATTCAACCACAATTATCATCGGAACTTGGCCCGAGTCGTATTTTTGGTAGGTTTTAACAAAAAAGTAAAATGTAAGGTAGCTTTTAACAAAAAATAAAAAGTAAGGTAGTTGTTCACAAATGGACATAAATATAAGGTCGTTTCTCACAAAAAACCATGTAATTAAATTTACGACGTCAATAATGAATTAATTTCATATTGTAAAGATTTTGAAATGTAAATAGAGTGTAAAAGTGTTAACAGTGAATATAACACATTTAAAAAGGAAAAAAATGATTTAATGTTAGTATCAAATTTAAGCTAAGTCGTGTATATCCGGTTTACGAAATTATGATTTTTAAAGCACACATGTACCACATCTGTTCGTGTAGCCGCTTTGTTGGATGAGTTCTAAAGAAATGATTGAGATGATAAAATTGTTTGAGATTTATTTTGGAAAATGGTGTATTTTGAAAGCACCATTTTTATTTTTGGGAAATATTTTTGGATGATTTTCAAGAACATTAATTAGTGGTTCTATAATTAATTTTCGAGAAAGTAAACCAGTTTTTATTAGGTTTTGAGAATTGATACCCATATTAATTAACACGGTTAATTAGGTGGTTCTATAATTAATTTCAGTTTTTTATTTGTTTTAGTTTGCTGATGTGGAAAGATGACCAACATGTTTTTGCATGATTGGCCAAAACAAAACATAATTTTTGAGGTTGAATAAGAGAGCTTGAATACCCTCATTCTTGTACCACATTGTGCCACATAGGCGGTTTTACAAGATTCTTTTATATATATAATGATAGTCATTTCTAATTAATGGCACCGTTGACATATTTCATCTGTCCACTCGACAACTATTGTTTTTTTATTCCAACAGTTATTAAAGAACGATGAAAATGAGAATGATTATTCAAAATTAGAAGGTACATGCCGATGTGTGCAAAATGTACATCAAATTGACCCTAAATACCAAGTACTATAAATAAGATAAGGCTGAACAACAGATCCAATCCAAATCCTATTGCGAAATTCTACGACGTCACTTGAGTCGACGATCACTGGTGTGTCAAGACTTTCCATAATTTCACCAAATTGATTTAACTTGGCAGGCTTAGAAGGATTCTGGGCTACCCAAAATTCACCTTTATTGTTTCGGTTAATATTATCGGGCTGGCCAGTAAGTTTTACGAAACTTTCAGAATTTCCGGCGTTTGGACCAGTCAGCCAAAATCTTTTTACTTGAGATGCAGTTGTTTCGGCAACGAGAAGAAAGTCTTTCTGTTCGCTTAGGGCAACCCCGTTTGCAAATATCAAACCATCAAGTAACACACTGACATCGTTGGTCCCCAGATCATACTTCAGTAATCGTCCAGTGTGATCAAAGCTCTTCATTGCTTCTACATATTCCCTAGAACACAAATTACATATATAAGTTGTTTTTTTTTATGAAATGACAATTCGTCATGATAATAATTTTTTCCGTGAACGAAAATATTTCAATATTAATGACTAGAAAAAAGATGATGAGATATAAATACCATCGATGATATTTGGTACTAGTATCAGTGAAGTAAACAACTCCAGAGTTGGAGTCAATATCCAATGCATTTAGAAATCGGAATGGAACTCCGGCGACACCTATAGAAACTGATGTAGCAACACCACCCCTACTACTCACTTTCATCAAACCCATGCTTGAGTCAGCAATGTATAACTCGCACGTTCTCATATCAAACTTCAATCCTAAGGGCCTCCCACAATATTGCTCATTTATTGAACTATCATGTCCATCACAGCTTCTTGGCCTACAACAATTTCAACACTCACTCTTCGAACATTGTTTGGTTAATTATATGCTAAAATATCAAATAAATGAGACCAATAATTATCTTGATTATCTATACGATTCTATATCTATATCTGTATAATAACATAAAAGACATGTTCAGTTTCTCATTGATAAGTAAAGGTATTTTCTAACGTATGGTAATGTCACGTCACACCTTATAAAGTTACCAAAATAACCTTCAACAAAATTTAATTTTTTTACAAAAATCTCATTTTGTATTTTTGTAATAACATACAAGATGAAGCAAATCAAAGGACATCATTGTTGTTCAAATTAAATATGTGATTAAATATTCATTAAGCTAAAAAAAATATAAAGTGAAGTATCTTCTATAAATTCACATCCAATTAATTGACATTTGAATCTATAAAATTAATATTAAAAGAATTATTAAGTACCTAATTGATAAGCATTCACATTTTCTACCATATCTATACAATAATATAAAAGCCTAACTCTGAGTAGTATTTTGTGTTGGTACATGTCATGTTATGATACTCTTTCAAAACTACAAAAACTCAACTATTTTTCTATTCCTTCAAAGCAATACATTAAATGACATTAAACTTAAAGAATTATTACAAATCTATATAATTACGACTTGAACAATCGTTTGAACTCCCTCGGGCTTGTACTTTAAACCCAAAAGTTTTTTAGCTTTTTAGTTTCCCCTTCCCTTAAAATCAACCTTTATTTTTCATTAAAAATATTAAGCGACATCAAATATCATTATGAATCTATAACCATAAATCATTAATGTATAATTTATTTATCTATTGTTTATTTATAATTAAAATGGTAGCTTGAGTATCATTTTTACTCAATATAGCATTATTATTATACACCAAAATATCTCAAAAATCACTTGTCTTTTAAATTCCACATTCAAAACTTACTCTCATAATGAATAGTAAAATAAATTTAAAAATTGAAAGAAAAGCGTTTAATATTCTTCAACTTCTTTTTTAACTATCATGGAATAATTAACCTTTTCAATTATATCATTTTTTCCAATTTAAGTTTTTCTCAACCCCCAGGATGGCCCGATTTGTCTTCTTTAATGTTTTTTTAATCAGTTATATTATATTACGTTCTTTAAGTGGTTGATCATCTTTAACCATTGGGTGATTGTGATATCAGATAGAGATTTGATTATATTTTTTTTTTTTAATTTGTTATCAATTATATTTTTTCGCGTAATTGTAGTATTATACTTTCTTGGTCATCCTACTTCAATTTGTACTTTTCTATTCATATGTTTAATTATCTCTAGCCTTTTTTTTCTTTTCATTTGATATGTACCATTATCAAGGCATGTATAGAAAAAAAAGTGACATTGAACCTTCAAGTAAACACTAAATGGTATGGTTTTTAAATTATACTATGTATGTTTTTTAATTGATATGTTTTTTTAAGAAGAAATATATTATTCTATAGGCTTTAATATTTAATTTTATTTGTATATATGATAATTAACTAAAATTTATCAAAATCTAAACCATATTCTTGCTAACAACATAAAAAAATATAAGGAAAATTTATGAACTTTTTGGATTTTAGATTATGGGATTATATTTTTGTAGATTTATTTTACAAATTAAGCACTTGAAATGAAATGAAAGCTCATAGATTAGACACCGTTATTTTAATCATTTCTAATATAATTTTATCCATATGATAAATGTCTTTTCTGATGCAAATAATATTTGAAGCATGTAGGTGGTGATGATGCTCCAAATATATTTCCATGAGAAGGTTGGTATAGTGGATTTAAAATAACTTAGATATCTATATTGAAGTATTGAATTTTTGACCTTGTAGAACGTCATTGAGGGCTTTCCATACCGGATTTAGATTCAACACTGTATAATAAACACATCTTCAAACTCTTAAGATAATAGTCTTATTATATTTCGTCAATAAAATGTTACTCGATATTTTAAGTTCTTCATATACCTATATCAAAATTTACACAATTCAATCCCAATTTCAATCTAATAAAATGTGTTCATACTTCAGTCGAGCCAATTAAATCCCCGCTCCTTCTTTCGAACTTCTTTTCCTATCTCCCGAAAACTTCCTCGATAGCAAATGCTTAGGCTTTTGATCCCCTTTTTTGAAGCTATATCCTAAGATAGAAGTTCGAGGCTAGCCTGTCTTGTACCATTGCGCATCTGTCAATTTTCTCAAGACGAGTAATCACCTCATTGTTGTTTGAACAATTAACTAGTTAATTACACAAAAACTTCACACAGACGGTTTGTCAATAGCGTCACATGATGAGTGAGGGACCCACTGAAATTTTTGTTCTCCTATTAGGTCTCTTACTAAATTAGTGAGCAACGATCCCTCACGAGACCTACTGATTTAATTAAAAGGCTAGATTAAAGCATTTTATCTATATAATTACAGAAACATTTCAGAAGCACTGGTTGAGCCACGTCATCAATGCAGGTTTTGATATTTTTTTAATTCTCTCAGGTGGGTCCCGCAATATGTTTGATGAATTTCCTGAGACATAACCGTCTGATATTCTAAATAAATGCTTGATATCGTAGTTTCAGAAATATTACATAACATTTTTATATAAATCATGAATTTCTACGAAAACGGTTAATTTGTATAATATAAAATTAAATATTATACAATTGAATATATATGTCCAGTCTAAAACGATTAGACAATAATTTATATAATTAGAATAAACATTATGATTATTAACAATTTACAGCAATAAAAAACCGATCATACAAAATTTTAAAAAAAAGATTAAAATAACGTAATATTAATATACAACCAGGAACAGTGTACAAATTCAAATATTTACTATAGAGTATATACGTAGTAACTTTTTTTGGTGTATTGTGTATACCTTCCAATTTAGTTCATATCGAAACCAAGTAATATAAAATTGTAGGGCGTTATACCTTAATATAAGCATTGCTATAAAATTTGTTTAAAATCAAAGTACAAAATTAAGTTGACTCGACAATTTGCATGGATTTTGATCACCACAATTAGCGTATGTATTCTTCCGCTTATCAATCGTTTTATCGTTTTTTATGATAGGAAATTGCACTTTTGCACCAATATCATCTTATTCAATTATTCGTAAAATATTTAAGCATGAGCTTAAGCATAAAATATTTAAGCATAAGTTTATGTCATGAAAATATTATTTTTATTATTACCATACATCATCTTATTCAATTATTCGCCACAAATCTCATCATCAAAATATAATTCGAATTATTAAAATTATTTAAAGTAACAATATTATTAAAATAATCCCGTGCATTTTTGCACGGGATTAAAACTAGTTTAATTATAATTCCAAATAGATTAAAACATTTAATTTAATTCCACATAATATTTTCATACTCGTTAATTTGTATTCATTTTATTGATTATTTAATTATTTAATTTAATTGTCTGTGCAATATATTAAAAATGTGTATTGTTAGGTGATTGAATTTCATAGAATGATTTATGTATAAATGGTTTAATCACTTATTAATATTAGGAGACATTTATTTTAGTGGGAGATATGAATCAACTCTTCAACACTCCATCATTATTTCAATCCTATTAATCTTTCTTAAGACAAGTTAAGTTATATCACTTTTAGTAAGTTCAACATAATATGTCGCTAAAACTCTATATCTCTAATCATTTTTCAGATGAGTCGTCAAATTTGATTTGACTATTAAGGTTTTGTTTGGTTCATCAAGGAATTCAAGCAATACAGGAATATTCAATTCATGTGAATTATTTTCTTCTATACAAATTCACATGAATTTGGAAAAGTTGTTTAGTTGTGCATGTGGGAGTTGAATTTCACAAGAGTTGTGAACTATCTAGGGGGGAATAGGTCATTCAATTCCACAATTATGTAGGGATTCAAAATCAATGACTGGATTATGCAACCAAATGTATAAAACTAATATTACATATTTTAAGCTTTTTAATAAAAAAAATTTGAACTTAAATGGAAAGAATATGAGCTGTATTGTAAATTTTATTAACTCCTTTACTAATATATTGACCATAGAAAATTATTATACAATTAAAAATAATACATATAAGTTCAACTATATTTTAATTTTAATGTCAACAAATTAAAATATAACTCAAAATGGTTTAAAAGCTAAAAACATATATATAAGTTCAATTAAATACATTATGTTTGTATCATGCTCTTATACATCTGGTTTTATAATTTTTGTGTGACTCAAAACTCTTTAAATTCAAGGAGTTTTAAAATTCACATAATTAAAAGGGTAATCAAACGGGGCCAAAATGTTTTAAGTATTTAACGTTTTGCTCAATTTGATCTTGGTTATGTTAATAGAATATGTTTTGTTTTTAAATCAAGTTGATGTTTGTTTGATATGCATTTATATCCTAATTACTCCACGGGTTCAAAGTATTGTTTGATTTGTGATGATGTTTCACTGAAATGATCTAATCAACACCATGTGAAGCAAGTAAATGTCTTATTTTTATATATTTTTTCTTAATGCGTAGATTTTCTTTTATATTGTGTTGTTGTTAAATTTGATTTTACTATCATATTTATTTATGGTCGTTGATCAAGGAAACAAACATATATACATTATATATAGTACCTACTACGTACACAACTGAAAACTTTTTAGGAAAAGTTTTGGTAAGTATAACGTGCATCTTTATTGTTTATCGTTCATATTTTTTAAATTTATTCATCATTATCTTTTACAAAAAAAACCTAACAAAGAGATTAATATTATCCAATCTCTTTGTTAAACTTTATGTAGTGACACAAAATATTATTATATATTCCCTCCGTCGACGTCCCAGTGATATGTTTATACTTTCTTTATTTCTTTCTCATAAAACAAAGAAAGTATTGAATATATAAACAAGATAGAGGGACTACTTTATTTTAAAGGACAACTAATTCTTGTGTATTCCCCTTCTATAAAAGTGATTTCACAAAACACGACTTTATCTTTCACAAAACACGATTTATCCTAAATTTACGAATAAATCTCGTGTGAACATTTATTAATTATGACCCCTCCTTGAGTGACTCATATCTGGATGATATAATAACATTGGCAAAACTCGAAATTGAAATAACACGAAATGGCATAATTGATCCAACCCAAAATATGTGAAGCGCCCGAAATGAGACTATGAAACTTCAAGATCTTCGTCATTATGATATAAAGTTATTCTTTTTTTTCCTAGACAAAGGTAAATTTTATATATAAATAAAAGAGAACAAGATTTAGCATATAGCTAGACTTACAAACAGGTTATGGTACATGCGCAGGAAGGTATCAATACCTCCCATCATATTTCGAGATACAATTGAGACTTGTCAGAAAAATAGCCATAACAGAAGATAGTTTTCTACATGTGACCTAGAAGGTGACAGGGGGGGACTGTGACGCTCCTCCATTTGCATGATGCGAAGAAGTGCTTGTGTATGAACTACAAAGAGGGAGGTAGCTCGAATCCAGAAAGAAGTGTCTCTTCCTGTGTTCGAGACAGAGCCAAGGACATGGTAGAGATCCATATGGGAGATCATGTGCACTGAAAAATACCATGATAATTCCAAAAAATTAAATTGAGAAATTGTTATACCTGAATTGTAGGTAGGTGATAGGCGAGTTGGATGCAAAGTAGACCTAATCTAGTGAAGCCGAGAATGCGTCGTTATCATAAAATCAATGTGGCGTACGATTTGCAAGGGATCAACCGTCGCATTTTGAAACACTATTTTGTTCAAAGACATCCAAACAACTTTAATAACACAAATGAAATAAAGGATATAAGTCCAAACAGTTGAATGTTTATGAAGATAAAACAAGTGATCTGCAATCCAGCATTCAAACGGTGTGATGAGGTTAGAATGATACACTAAACCCAAAACAAAAGAGCGGTAGACATGTTGGATGACATCGCAGGAGCTGAAGAGATGCTCCCTAGTTTACGGACCAGAGCGATAGAAGACACAGGTGTTGTCAATTTGTAGCCCGTGACGCTTTAAATTGGTTGATGTAGGTAGAATATTAGAAATCTTGCGCCATAGAGAAACCGCAAATTTACGAGAGTAAGGTCCAAATGATACACGATGGAAAAGGCTACAGAGGTATATAAGACGCATGTAGTTGTAATTTTGAGTTGAGATAATTGTAGCCCTCTTTAATAGTATATCGTTCATCTTCCGTATATTTCCAGTGCAGGAAATCGTCCGAGTCCAGTACTGGTGGTTCCATTGCGAGTATGGCTTTAGCACAGGTAGGGGCAAAGTAGTCGTAAATTATATCGGGATTCTATTTACACGTTAAAAAGTGGGTAATAGGTAAGGTTGAGGAGGTGGAGGCTTCGAGATTCTTTATAGATGGTATACGTCCCTTAATCCATGGGTGATTACGCAAATCGACAGATTTTTCGTTACCCACCTTCCAGGCCATTGCGTTCGAACAAGAAGCCACAACTCGACACAATCCCTTCCAAAAGTAAGACGGTTGAGAGACGGTAGAAGTCATTTTTGGGATTGAGAGATCCTTACATTATTTCGGAAGAAGCATCTTACCAAGAAGACCATGGGATGTTGTTATAGACCCCATCAATTATTAAGTAGTGATGCTTGATTTACTAAAGTTGTTGATTTAATACCCAAACCACCATGCTCTTTTGCCACACGAAGGATATCCTTCGAAGGAGGGGGAATTGACCGTTTTGGAATATATTTTCGCCACTAGAATGCGGATATTAGAGAATATGGTTTCCGTGAGACGGATAAAGGTAGAGGGACAGTAGCGATGATATGGTTAATAGAACCCAAAAGAATGGAGTTAATAAGAACTCATTTGCTTAATTGTCTTAGGTGATGTGAGGTCCAAGAACCAATTTTCCGAGTAAGTTTATCCACCGGTGGATGAAAGCCTACCGTTTTCTGTTTCGGGAGGTCAACTGGGACACCCAGTTAATCACCAATGGAGGAAGTAACTTTCATTTTTACAATAGAGGTCATGTCGCTCTTGAAATCATTTAGAAATTAGAATTGAATTTAGTGCAAGACTTATTAGAATTAATCATTGACCTGAGGCCAGGCGAGCTCGAACTGTCGGAAAATATGTCGTAAGGTCTCAATGGCTGATGGCGTTTCTTTACAACAGATGTGAGAGTCGTCCGCATAGAACAAAGGGGATTAATGGGGTGCATATCGAGAGATTTTGATACCATGTATTGTTCCATCAGCTTGTGCTTGACGAAGCTGGGCGGAGAAACCTTCATACACATAATAAAAAGGTATGGTAATAAAGGGTCGCCTTGTGTGAGGCCACTTGTCGAATGAAAATTGGAGGAAGGCTCGCCATTGATCAAGACTTGGTAGTTTACTGTAGAGATACATTTCCAAATTAATTCTGCCAAGTGGTAGGGAAACCAAAACGTTCCATAACCTTCGTTAGGAAAGTCCACGAAATACGATCAAAGGCTTTGTGCATATATAGTTTCTGAACGACATAACAATTGTTGCCCCTCTTCGTCTTGTTCAAGTAATGCATAATTTCTTGCGCAATGAGGCACTCGTATCAAACAAGAGACTATCTGCCAAAAAACGCTTTCTAAGAATCTGAGATAATTGAATGGATAACAACCTTGAGGCGATTAGCGAGACATTTTACAAACAAGCAACCGATAAATAACATCGCAGAGACTAACTGTCAATACTGGGTTATCAACTCCGGGTGATTAACCAAAGATGACCGCCACTACATCCAACTGAGTCTATGCCACAAAAGTTAGGTAATCCCAAGAACATGGTTTTACTAGCAGCCACGTCTAGTAAGATATGGGTTCCTTGCAAAAGCAAAACTGACAGATGATATTGACAGACGCTTTTGAAGAGGAACGAAATTATAGGATCATCCGTCGACCCTGACCGTCTAGAATTCCAACAAAAGAAGGTCATGGACACCTTGGTGACGTATTAAGGTCCGTCACCGTACCAGACCATTCAACATTTTATCCGCATCATCTCTTAGACACAAAAAAGACGATTCCAAACCTGAGTTAAATAGATTAAGTAGCACAAGATAATCACTTCTTCTTCGTTTATGCTATAGATCATCAAAGTGAAAGATATCAAATGGCCGCAAATGAATTATTAGCCTATTTTGAATCTGACAGACCATGCTATCAGAAGGGAAGGACTAGGTGGTTGTTTTTAAAGGAAAAATATCCCTTTCTTTTAGGCCGAGGAGGTCTCGAATGTGAACAGACTCTGGGTTAAGGTCTTTAGATATTAAATAAAGGAACGTGGAGTGGAAACAACGTTTAAATTTTGGTTTAGTGTAGTAATTAAAACCCGTTCCTATCTTACGTTTATACACAAAGTTCACAATTCTCCTATGATAGTCCAATTCGGCCAAAGAATTATGATAAGACCAAGTAATATTATCACGAAAAAGTAGGCTTACATCTAAGGGCCGAGGGGGCGTTGATGGCTCCATCAGACCAAGATGAAGGGAGGCATCAACATCTTCATCAGGAACATGAATTCTAAAAGACGGAGAGGTGTACACGGGGGAAAATTCTAGTACAGAAACTGGTATGCAGACGAAGTCGGTAAAACAGAGCCACGAACAAGAGGATGCATCTGAAGGGAATCAACGACCTCAAATGAATCATCATCTTCATCTGAAGGGGACGTTGAAAAAGAGAAAAAAGGGGAAGCACCCCCTGAATCTAATAAAAGTGGTTCTGAATTCCCAACAATGTCAATTGCGGAGCTTAAATATTTCAGGCGTGAAGGCAAACCCAACATGTCCGACGAGTAAAATTGCGAGTTAGGAGGTTAATATCCAACCCTGGCCCAATACGCACGCACCAACGGTTGGCTCATCAATAAACCAGAGGACAACAACTCGAAAGATAGCTGTTAGGCCCAATTTTACTCCATATAATATATTGCCTCAATTTTCTTTATAGAAGGCAACATTTAAGGCTATCTTCCATAAAGTGCATATTGTGCATATATATTTCCTAAAGTAGGGTAGATTACTATTGTATATATATTCCAATGTACTCAACATATGAAAGCAAAATAATAAGATACACAATCTTCCAAATATCGATGTTCAATATGGTATCAGAATAAGGTTTCGTTTGTTGTTCGATTCCTCGTTTTTTCCTACAAACTTCGATATGACAAGCGAAGACCCCAAAATCGATCCTAATGTCGAAACGAAAAAAATCACATCCCTTACAATTTTCACCAATGACAACCCACGTCTCCATATCACCGATATCCTTCTCAACGAAGACAACTTCGAAGAATGACCCGGGGCTCTTCGCCTTGTGCTCCGTGCAAACTTTTCCTTGGGACCGTTCCCAAGCCTGAACCTGACTCCGATGACATTAATCTTTGGTATTCTGTGAATGCCATGGTCGTCTCCTGGATTCTCAACTCCATTGAGAAACACCTTCGATCCACTCATATCATGACGAGGTCAAACCTTTGTGGGACGATCTCCGTACACACCTCGCCCAGGTTAACGAGGCACGATTTTATGAATTAGATGTCGATATCTCTGCTTGCAAACATGGTCTCTCGGAAACAGTTATGGCTTACTACGGTCGTCTAAAGAAACTATGGGATGATCGTGCTGTAGCAGATTCTCCTCCTTCCTGTGAATGTTTTGGTTGTAAGTGTAACATCTCCAGTACTTTAATTGTTTGTCGAAATATGGAACACATCCGACAATTTCTTATGGGCTTAGATTTTCGGTTCTCTGTTGCTCGCACTCATATAATAGGCATTGAACCCCTTCTCTCCCGTAATAAAATATATAATATACCGAAACAGGAGTAGGGAGTTTGTACCCTTACCTAAGCGAAAACAAACATGCTCCCGAACCCATGGATTATGCCGCGCGTGTTTACAATGGACCTCGTAATCCAACCGGGGGCGTGACACAAAACCAGACTATCGGTCCAATAGAATTAATGACACGACTCGTCCTCACTGCTCTGCTTGTAACCGTAATGGTCATTCCCTTACTACCTGCTTTCAGGTCATGGGTAATTTCCTGGAATCGTAGAGGATAGGCCACCTGATTGCATTTATATACCGCGTGACAACAATTCCTCATCCAAACCGGTGTTTGTCCCAGATAATCGCACTCGTGGAGGGGGAACCAATTCTCATGGCCAAGGAACCGATGCTCGTGCTCATACCGTGACGGGAGGTGGATCTTCGTGCAATCCAGGACCTACTTCTACCGAATCTGAGTGCATCGATTTTAGCACTCCTACTACCGCTGAAGCACAAGAACTATCTCAACTATGACAATCTCGCAACGTTAACAATGACCGCCTCTCCGGTAATATCTCTTCTTTAACTTGGATAATAGACACAGGTGCATCTCGACATATGTCAGGAAATATATCTCACTTATGAATATTAGCAATATCGACCCATGTTCTGTTGGGCTCCCCAACGGCGATCTCACCATAGCCACGAAATGTGGCAACATACAATTAGCCTCCCAACTTATTTTACGTGATGTTTTGTTTGCTTCAGAAATCAACTGCAATTTAATTTCGGTCTCCTGCTTATTACGGGACGACAATTTAACTATTCATTTTACTCACAAGCATTGTCTTATTCAGGACCGTATCTCGAGGACGGTGATTGGTGTGGGTGAGCAAAGTGACGATCTCTATTTTCTAACCGGTGTGTGAAACCATGTAGCTAAGGCATACACAGCTAGAATTACTGACCAGAATGAATTATGGCATTGAAGGTTGGGCGATCCTTCAATCGACATTAATATCTATTTACCCTTTTTTTCCTCTCGCACTTCTAGTTCTTTTCATAGTCATACTTGTGATATTTCCCTACGTGCCAAACAAACTCGTGATCGTTTTTCTTTAAGTTCGAATAAAGTTGCACACCCATTGGATTTAATACATTGCGACCTTTGGGGTCCCGATACCGAGTCTAGGTCATGTGGCTCACGTTATTTTTTTAACCAATGTTGATGATTTTTCTCGCTCCACTTGGGTATACTTGTTGCGTCGTAAAAGTGACACTAGTCAAAGACCTTTAAATTTCTTTGCTATGGTCGATCGTAAATGCGCTAAGAAAGTTAAAATTATACGCAGCGATAACGGTCCCGAATTTAATTGTCTTATTCCGTATTTTACCACTCACGACATGCTTCACCAAACTTCTAATGTCGACACCCCTCAACAAAATGCCCGGGTCGAACGAAAACACCGCCACATTTTAAATGTCGCCCGGGGCTTACTTTTTCAAGCTAAAGTACCCATTCATTTTTGTGGGGAGTCCATTTTCACGGCAGTCCACCTTATTAATCGTACACCCACAAAATTGCTCCACGACCTTACACCTTACGAAATGTTTTATCAAACTCAACCTACTCTTGACCACTTACGTACTTTTGGTTGTCTATGCTATGCTAAAACCATTAATCGTACCCGCGACAAATTCACCTCCAAGAGTCGGAAACGTGTTTTTTTTCTCGAATATCCATTCGGTAAGAAAGGCTGGCACCTATATGACTTAGACTCCGACTCTTACTTTGACTCCAAAGACATCGTGTTCTTCGAAAAATGTTTTCCCTATCACTCCCTAAACCTCCATGGCACGGACCCCATTGACACTCACACTGATGACTTACTCCTCGACTAAATAATCCCACCACCCTCAACTCGACTTACTCACCCCAATGCTTCCTCCATCGATACCCCGACAACCCCACCTCCCGACTCCACCGCCATACCCTCTACCACTTCACATCCTGAACCCTACGACCCTCCCTGATCACGACCGAGCTACCGAGCTCCCTTCGACTGACACTCCTCCCTAAAGCACTGCAACCACCACTCCTCCTCCAAACGACGACCCACCATCTTACCAAAACGACACCTTACAAAATACCCCACCCCCGACTAGCGAAATGGGCCGTGGATACAGACCCAAAATACCTAGTACCCGTCTTCGTGGCTTCGTACTACAAACAACTCGGCTGTCACAACAAGCTCTCACCACATCAATCTCACGCACCAACGGTTGGCCCATCAAGCCAGAGGACAACGACTTCAAAGATAGCCGTTAGGCTCAATCTTGGTCCATATAATATATTGCCTCAAGATTCTACATAGAAGGCAACATTAAAGTCTATCTTCCATAAAATGCATATTGTGCATATATATTTCTTAAAGTAGTGTAGATTACTATTGTATATATATTCCCATATACTCAACATATGAAGATAGAATAATAAGATACACAATCTTCTAATATCGATGTTCAATAGAGGTTCATGTAACACTGTTAAACCTCGTGCATCCGGTTCGAATAATCGAACACAGATGTTATAAGCACCTTGTAAGTTCAATGACGAAAAAAAGGAGACACAATGTACCATTTGCCCTCAATGCTTACAAAATTGGAAAATACCTTCATAAAAGAAACTAATCCAAATGTGTTAGGGTTCATTAATCATCAAATAACAACCAAATCAACCCGTACCTTAACCCTCAGAAAGTTTCGAGTTCGCAATAGAGGGGATATACTCCTCACAAATGTTTCCCATGTGAGAAAGGAGGAAGGCATCGACAAAGGTGTTCATTTACGGAATTGGTATGTATTTGACTCTCACCCAAATAAGAACAATTTGGAAAAACATATGGTCTGGTTTAGAAGTTGGTAGTACAGGGCAAGAGACGAAGAGGTTGCCTTTAATATTCACTGTTTGTTGGTTGCGGAAATAGGTAAGGTCAGTTTTGAGAGGAAAACCTAAAGATTTAATACGCCTCCGTAGGTTTGATGACGATGGTTCCATTAATTTTTATGTAGTTGTAATGACATCAAGTATTCAGTCTAAAGACAAGTAACATTGGTTAAGATTTTTGCAGAAAAAGGATTTGCTAAAATCGACACCTGAAAAATTGACATGGAGGTAAAGGGGTAATTGGAGGTAGACACCATCTCTAATTGGTGGTTGAAAAGAGGAAGACGAAGCCATGGCTGTAATTTGGTGGTGTTAAAATTTGATTGAGATATAGTTTAATGGTAAGTAAACTGGGAGATGAAGGAAACAAGGATAAATAGAGGGTGAAGAATACTAGTTCCAAGACAGACGAAGGTTTTATAGGGTAGTTTATGTATGGAGAAGATGACTTGTCAACAAGCATTGCACGAGGAAGCCACTGCGTGCACAAGCTAGAAGAAAATAATGGGCGAGTAGGGATAAGGGGTGGGCAGAGCTAAGAGGAGATTGTAGGATTTGTAGGGATGAAGTTTGGAAAAATTATGTCGGTTTAGGAAACCGAAGAGATAAAGAATGAAAAAAAAAAAATCTCTGAATTAAGAGAAATTCTCTTAGGGAGAGAAGTTGAGAACTTATATAATGTCATACTTGTGTGTATAAAGATTAAAGAATAGAAAAGGAAAACGATTGCAGAAACGGAGAGAGTGTTGGAAATGTTAGGAATGCCTTGTCACACATTGAAAGAATAAGAAAATATTTTTGACTTTGTCCAACATTGGAAAAATAAGGAATTTTGGTTGTGTTTATGTAATTGGTACTCCTTAACTAAGTACTTGTAAATATTGAGGATAATATGTACTCTTCCCACGCGCGCACCACCGTCCGGTTCGACTCGCACCGTGCGGTGGGGTCTGTTTTGCAACCGAAACTTTAGCTCGTCTTATTTTTTGCGTAATCACTGCATTGGAAAATAGCAGCTTCGTTTTTAGTTTGTTCAACGTTTTCACCCTGGTCTTACTTGTTTTCTACCAGAGACTAATTGAAAATTGCAATGCTTTTATTACGTTCATTGTTTCTGCATTTCAAACATACTATAAATAAGATGAATTTCAGTTTTGCACATCACTCAATTCTTTCTTCTCAAATCCTCTCGTTCTCTCCTCTGTTTCTTACGAAAATCTGAGCAATAGCATTTGAGTTTCTACTTTTTCTTTTGGGTGCAAATTGGAGGAGAGTTGTGTATACCTTGGGGAGCTCCGTTCTTAGTTCCACAACACCGTGTCAATGGCGATTAAGCTTCTAAGGCAGCGACTATCATACCGTGACACAGTGAAGATTTATCGAATCCATTTTGTTCTTTTATTTTACCCTTTACAGTAGCTTATTCCCAACAAAGAGAATTGGGAGAAGAGAGAAAATAAAAGATGTATATTATTTTATGATAATATTACCGCGTAAAGTATTTACGGTATGTAGGAATACAAAGGATAAACTTCAATTAATCTTAACAACCTTTGTAAAAAACTTTATTTTCTAACCAAGTAATTAACTATGTTCGTTAGTTCATATAGATGATTCGAATTCAACTGGACTAACTTTACATCTACTTGTGAGCGTGGCTCAACTCCGCCCCTGATAAAAATATGGTGGTGCTAATTTATGTACGAGTTTTACTCATTCATTACATAAATTACCACATATTACCCCGTTTATTTTAATTCAGCCTCTATCTCTCTTCTTCATTTACTCTTTTCTCTCTCTATCTACCCTTATCAACCATCCACCACCCTCATTGCCGCCTTCCTTGCGCCACCGACCGGTATTGACGATATCCTCAAACTGGTCATCAAACGATCTTTATGTAGTATCTATTATCTTTGGACGAAATTTCTCACACTCATCCGACTCCGAGTCTTAAAAATAGAGAAGATAGTAAACATTACTATAATATAAAAAAAAAAAACATCAGAAATCATTAATAAAAAAAAATGGAAAAAAAAATGAAAAGAGGGAACACGCAGACAAGTAACATAGTTCATCTTGTTAATTAACTTCCTAAACAATTACGTGGTCTACGGAGACAACAAACCATCACAAGTGACCGTTATCCTCCATCCAAACCCCGCTATTTTTAAGATAAAACTTAATTTAATTAGTGCAAATTAATTTCTTAGTTTATATAATGTATTTAATAATTAATAAAAGAAAATTAGAATTATTATTTAATTGATAAGAAAACTAGCGTTTATAATTGTGTAATTTGACAAATTTGATTAAGTTTTTAGATTTGATTGATTAAGTTTTTAAATTTGATTATCTTTGTGAGGAGAGAATTAGAGAACTAGAGAGATGTAGGGAGAATTGGGCAAATGACATATTATCTAAAAATAATGAGAAAAAGTATATAAAATAGTAAAACTTGTTCATTCATGAGCAACTAGGTAGAGCAAGATTACTTTTTAAAGTGGGAAAATACATATTTTCAATATTGATCAAGCTTTTTTTGTGGATGGCTAGATACGTGGATCCCTTTAGCCAAACAAATTATTAGAAATAGAGAGAGTGGAAATCATACTAACATTTTACTGATAAACGTTTGTGTCTTTAACTATTACAATTACGGTGTATATATAATACTACGGAAGATCAGATAATATCGCTAGCAAATATAAATTATTCTGGAAAATCAATATGATATTCTATACAATATATTACCATACCGTATTTCTTAATTGTGGATATCTGGTAACACAAATTAAATCAACTTCTTCACACACAGTTACTCCGCTCATGAATATGAAGCATTATTAGGGACTAAAAGAAAAATACCTGTGTGGGGTAGTTACAGCAAATTCCGTCCATCCTTTGGTGCAACCTTCCCACTTTATAACACGGCCATCGGAGATACCAGCATAAGGATCATCACCTTTACAATCGAAGGCTATTGACTCGGGTCCGGTCATGTACGGACCTAATGGGAGCTGATGATATTCCCGAGATTGAGTGTTTATAATAAGAACGCTAGAGAAAACGGCAACAATAATAATGAGGACAACATAATGAAAATAGAACATGGTGTTGATGTGTGAAGAGTGGCTGATATGTAAACAAAAGAGTACTATATATAGACACGATGTTACGTTCAAGACATTAATACACAATCCTAGTTTTAGTTGGTGATATAATGTGCTTTTTATTGTACTACTAGGAGAAGGACATTGACAACAGAAACAAAATTATTGAACAGGTATAAATGACCAAATTAACTTTCGCTTTCTGATGATGCATTCGCTTAGGCCCCAATTTTGTTAGAATAGGAATAGGAATCCGAGTGCAATATGAAGTTGGGCTAGAAAACAAGCTTAATGTTGTCTAGGCTATACTAGAAACGGGATAAGCTCGTATATTTGCCTCTATTTGTCGTATTTTTAGTTGAAATAAGTCAAAATTTGAAGTGATTGATGCGTAAAATGAACCCTTTTTGCACTTTTCAAAGTTGAAGCTCTTTCACCCAGTTTTGATGAGTTTTAGAGGTGTCGAATATTGGTGAACTCCAAGGAAGTAAGAGACCAATCATAGCATGAATGAAGAAAGAAGTCATCCGAAAGAAAGGTCAAAATGGAAGAATTGAAGAAAAGTTCAAGCACTGAATTGACACCGTGCGGATTTGTACTCTGTAAAATCCACACCGTGCGGATTTTTGATTTTCAAGATTGGCACCGTGCGGGTTCCCTGCACTCTCCAACTTGCACGGTGCGGGTTTCTTGTTGTTTTCGTGTTTGTGTTATGGGCTTTTCTCCACATTTTTAGCCCATTAATCCTTCTTTGTTAAGCACTATATAAGAGTTGAACGTTTTTAGGGTAGTGTCCGATACAATCTTGCTTGTTTTTAGAGATAATCAAGTTTGTAATTTGAGAATTATCATTTTTATTGGGTTTTAATCTAGAATGGAGAGCTAAACTCTATCTCTTAATCCTTTCCGAAAAGGTGTAATCTTTTGGTCGTAAGACTCCTAAACTTTCCCTAATTATTATTATTATTATTATTATGATTAATTCCTTTGTGTTTATTGTTTTGGGTTTGAGTTTATTGTTTGAATTAAGTAGTTAAGTGAGTTTTCTTGTTGCTTATTCTCACTAATTTCTCAAGTTCATTGTTGTTAAAATCATTAAGTGTGTTTCCTTGTAGTTCATTTATGCAACATCTTGTGGTTGGATTGGTGAGTGCGATTTCCTCCTAACCTTGTCCTTAAGAAATGAATTAACTTGTGATTAGGCATTAATTGTGATTTCATTGTGCCAAATTACCCATATTGAATCTTGTGTGCTTTATCTTCTTGTTTTATGAACCAATGTATGTGATTTCTACTTTGGTCGTAATCCGGGTTGGGTAGATGATTAAGTGCGATTTCCTTATCATTTGCTTGAATTTAAGAAGATTTAGAGAAGTAATTCTCACAATAGGGTAATAATTAGTAGGTTGGGGAAGTAATTGAGTCAATAGTCAACCATTAGAGGACCACTAATAGGATTGGATTAAGTTTCTTTCTCAATTTGATAATTCCATCTCACAAGTCATTTGTTTAGCTTTGCTTGTCACTTGCTTGACATTCTTGTTTGAAATTTGGGTACTCTTGTTTGCATCCTCAACCAACCTTCAAAATCCCCCTTTTTACATATTTGTTTATTTAGTTTAATTATTCTATTTACACTTTAAAAGTCAATTGCAAAACCCCCATTCTCTTGGGTTCGATCGTTTCTCTTTGTTGCTATACTCGGTTTATTTGTTAGTATAATTAGCACGATTTGTGGTTTATAAATTGTTAATTGGCGCGTCTTTAATTGTGACGTTTTAGGCGTGTCAGAAATCCGAGTGCAATATGAAGTTGGGCTAGAAAACAAGCTTAATGTCGTCTAGGCTATACTAGATATGTGAGGACAAAGGCAAAAGTGGAGTGAATTTGAAGGGTGATCATATAGTTATATGCCATGGGTAACAAATTTCTGTGAAAGACATTTTCACTTTTTTTCTTTTTTTTTGACATGGTTCATAAAATAGGAGAGAACGTCACTTAATCACATACTTGGCTAAATGATGTGCAATCCTATTCAGATTCCTTGAGCAATAACTAAAAGAAACACAATGGAAAGAAGATAAAAGCATATCTATTCTACTAGCTACTCTTCTAAGATACCGATCCATAATAGCAACACCCGAGAATTGAAGAACTAGATTGAGACAGTCAGAGACGACATCCAAATGCCTAAGACCGAGGCATAGCGCTGATGTCATGGCTTCCAAACAAGCCAAACCTTCAGCATGAAGTGGACTCATAGCCCAAAAGAATGATGATCCTTTATACCAGACAACCCCTTTGTCATCAAACAGAACCCATCCAGCAGCATATTTAAAATTGTTTGACCAACCTGCATCAAACTTCAAACGAAACCATGAAGGACATCTAGCAGAACCCATCAGCTGTCTAGGAAAACTTCTACGAGTAAGCTCAAAGTCCGAGAGACAGTCCAATGAAGATAAGGACAAGAGACCATCACTGTTAGGTCTATCAGCAAAGAAAGAAGCTTCAACATCAGACACATCCCTGTAAATGTTATCCATAAAGAGAGCGATATCCCTATGAAACTTTCGAAAGACAATTGACTTCCTAAAACACCAAATAGCCAATAAAGTTGCAATAAAGAAAAGCCCCAACTTAAAAGAGGGGTCTAATTTCTTCAGATAAACGATCCAATTAGATATCCAATCGGAAATAGGAATTTAATCATCCAAAGTAGCCTGAATCCCTACGGGTGAGCAACTCCAAAAATCTGTGAGCGATCGGACAATCCCGAAAAAGATGCAAAATGGATTCCACGCAGGGGGTTGAGGAACACAGAGAACAAAATTGAGAAGAACACAGACCCCTAACCAAAAACTCCATACCCACCGGAAGAACATTTCAGAAAATTTTCCATAAGAAAATTTACCACTTATTAGGAATGGGTAACGACCAAAGCTTAGTCCTCCGAATAGGTAACACAGATTCCTGTGACGCCTCAAATCCCTTCCACTAGCCTTCGTCCTCCATAGATCATCAAAAGCCAGGAAGTAGCCACTTTTTGCTGTGTAATTCCCACCAACCTCGACTCCCCAAATCACGGAATCCTCATCATCCATGGATGGGGAAGGTAAAGATAACAAAAGAGGAAGAAACTCATCTCCACAAACCTTCCTAATTCTCTCGACATCCCAGCTTCCATCCTCAAGCTGAAAATGTGAAACCGGAAGTGCAGGATCACCAAGAGATCCCAAGACCTGATGTCCTACCAACAACTCCATTGATTGTCCATTGACCCAATTGTCCTTCCAAAAACTCAGGAGAGAAGGAAGACCAACATCCCAACACAAACCTTTCCTAAGTAAAGATAAGCCCCACAAAACACTCCTACCTCCCCAGCTCTTCCCTTTAACCAATGGGGTATCTAACCTAACCAACTCCTTCGAAATCTTCAGCTGAGAACCCAAAGTTTTAGCAATAAAAAAATCAGGGTTTGAGATAATCCGCCATGCAACCTTCGCAAGGAGAGCTTGATTAAAGCACCTAATATTTCTAATTCCCAATCCTCCTCTGGATTTTGCCAAATTAAGAAAAAGATTGCTACACCATGGGATCCCTCTGCCTTCAGTCTACCTTTCCACCAATAAAGCGAGATCAAAGAGGAGATCTTTGAACTCACACTTACCGGCAATTTGAAAGCCGATAGAGAATAAATGGATAGTGAAGAAAGAACCGACGAAATAAGAGTAAGTCTACCCGCAGGTGAAAGCAAACAATTTTCCCAATTTAAGACTCTTGATCGAACTTTTTCAATTGAAAACCTAAAAACTTCCTTCTTAGATCTTCCAAAGTCAGTAGGCAAACCCAAGTAAGAGCCCATACTCTACTGCCGCTTAATCTTTAGAGCTCTCAGACAACTCTGTGTATTCCGCAAAGTGCAATTCGGACTGAAAACAATCGCAGACTTATCTTTGTTGAGCATTTGACCCGACGCCTTACAGAACGAAGAGATAGTTTTCATCAAGGCTGAACAGGCTGAGGGAGAAGCATTAATGAAAAAAATGGCATCATCTGCAAAAAGTAAATGAGAGATAGGCGTTGCAAATCTACCAATTTTAAGCCCATTAAGAAAACTAGCTTCCTCAGCCTTAACCACAGTTCGCGAGAAAACCTCAGTGCAAAGTGCGAAAAGAAAAGGAGAGAGTGGATCACCCTGACGAAGACCATTTGATGGCTGAAAAAACTTACCAATAGATCCATTAATAGAAATATTGTATGTCACCGAGGTAACACAACCCATGACTAGATCGATAAAAGCAGAAGGGAACCCCATGGTTTACTAAATAAAATTCCAATGTAGTCGATCATACACTTTGCTCATATCAATCTTAAAAGCAATAGCCCCTTGCGAACCCTTCTTTTTATTAGAAATATGAGAGAAAAGCTCATGAGATGAAAATGTTGTCAGTAATATTTCTCCCAGGGACAAAACCATTCTGAAAATTCTCAACCAAATAAGGCATTACCGTCAATAACCTATTAGTAATAACCTTTGTCACCACCTTCATAATAACATTGCACAGACTAATCGGACGATACTGATTCAGATTTTCTGGACACGATCCCTTGGGAAATCAAAACAATTATCGTCCGATTAAACTTTGATGGTATCTGACCAGTAGAAAGAATGTGAAGAACCGCCTTAACTAAATCATCCCGGAGACTTCAAAGGTGAAAGTTGAAAAACAGCCTTTCTAATTTCCTTCTTAGAATAAGATCGTGAAAACCAAGTCTCTTGATCGGAAGTTAACTTAGTGTCAATGATCGAAAAGTCGCGCTCATAAGACGAAGAAAAAGAAGAAAAGTCATGAAATCGTTTCCGGAATCCATACAAATCCTGAAAGTAATTTTCAAAAACGGCCCTAATCTCCACATCCTTGAAAACCCAAGATTCTCTACTATCCTTGACACCAGCAATGAAATTATTTCCACGTCTATTACGAACCGAGTTAAAGAAATACTTTGTGCATGCATCCCCCTCCTTCAACCAATGCAGTTTAGCTCTTTGTTTCCAGAAGATAGCAGCAGCTTTATTAAACTCTAAATACTCATCATGAAGTTTATCATAACCAGATTCAGATTGCCCATTGAAAACATCCTCTAAAAGCTGCTCCAATTTAGAATCGAAATCAATCTATTTATGTCCCCATTCCCTTCTCTTATTTAAAGTCCATCTCCCCATCATGTTGGACACACGATCTAATTTTCTTCCAAGAACAAAAGAAGGAGATCCCCTCACATTCCATGACCACGCCCTCCTAACCAAATGCAAACACTCATCATATTTGAAATCCCATGAATCCATTTTGAACCCCGGTCTACTCTTCCTACTCATGAAATCTGTATCAAAGATAATCGGTGCATGATCAGAAGCCTGTATTGGCAAATGCATAATTCCAGAGTCTGGGAAAAAATCAAACCAAGACGAGGAAGCCAATCCTTTATCAATTCTCTCTTATATTCTTTTGGACCCCTTCCGATTATTACACCAGGTGAACCCGGGTCCTTTGAAAGAATATCAGATAATTGATTGCTTTCCTTCCATTCCACAAACCTATTAACGGAACTCGAAATGACTCTATTACCACCAAGCTTATCCTCAAGCCATTCAATTTGGTTAAAATCACCAATCAACATGAAATAAGAATCCAAAAGAGAAATTTGATAATCCAAAGAAGTCCATACTGTCATACGATCTTCCGGCCTTGAAGCCCCATAAATACAAAAGATATACCAGAATCTAACTGGACATTGAATCACTTTCAAAAGGACAAAATTTGGGCATTGGTAAATACTAGTAATGTTCAGCCCCATTTTCCAACCTTAGTACCTTCCGCATTTATCCCCGAAGACTTAGAAAAACCAAAAGAACTAAAATAAGAAGCCACTACCGATATATTAGTTTTTGTTTCTGATAAGAAAATCATATCATAATTAGCACTATATTTTAGTAATAACGCTCTTAACTCTGTAATCGTAGGGGCGAGCGGATTAGATAAACCCCTACAATTCCAAACCACCAACTTCATGATTCCCGCGAGGGCTGACCCGAGTCAACCCTCTCCACATTTTGGCCATTAGGAGCCCCTGGCACTTCAGAATCAGAAGAAGAAATCACCACTTCCTCTGAGGTAACACCCATCCTAAAAGTAGGTTTCCCTGACGACGAAGCACCATGAAAAGAAGTTGTCTTCCATTCCTTAAAACGTTTTGCAATACTGGTAAGGTTTGGATATTCCTTGTCAAAGGAATACAAATCTTTAATGGAACATGCTTCAGCCCCCGGATCAAAGAAACACTTGCGCTTCACTTGCATGAGATAATCAGAGAAGGATGCATTGCGAGCTTTAATGAGCTTCTTCATGTTTTTACCTTTACCAAACCCAGCATCCTTATCCCTAGCCTTTCTCTTCTCTCGTTTCTTCTGAACCTTGACCAAATCCCCTTACCACTTTGGCTTCATTATTTTGAGATTGTTCCCCTCGTTCCCCCACTACCTCTTTATTAGTTTGACATTGTGAAGAATTACCAGGATCAGAAACTGGCAAGACTTCTTGTACACTTTCCAAAGGCATCTGTCCCTGTGGGAACACATCCAAAGCATCTTGAAAAGCTTGCCCCGAAGAAGAAGAAGAAATAACCTGCAACAAATTCCCAGATGAATGGGACAAAGAAGATAGGAAAAAGCCATTCATGTGTAGAACCATCAAAATCATAAGAATCCCATAACACTGAGTTACCCGAGTCAAAAACATTATTAAAACCATAATCATTATCAAAAGGATTGACCCCCTGATCACTATCATTGAAAAATATGTGCATATCCTCAGGTGCATCAATAAACTGTCCCAACCCTTTACTATCGTCCTCCCTTCGAGCCTTAACTGCATCCTCCTCAACCCTCAACTTAATTGAGTTTAGAATAAACTCCTTCTCAAAAAAAGGATATTCGAACTCTCCATCGTGTGAAAAAAGAAGAAAAGGGTCCCCAGATCTCCAACCCAGAGGTAAGAGGGGGTCTCTCTGATTACTATAGTTTGACGTAGGTCCCCCAGGCACTTGAGTTGACTGAGACCCTCCAGCAACCCCCCTTAAGTCCTGAACTTCACCTGCCCCAGAAGTAAACAACCCCTTCAAAAAATCCATTTGTCCTGAATTTGATATAAAGAGATGATCATTGTCCACAGGAAGATGGCTAACATCTTTATTACTTTGTAAAACTGGAACTTCCACCTCCCTAGAAGCGTCTCCATTTCCTGCATGCTGAATATGAGATGGTCCAGCCTCCATGCACCATGAGTCATGCATGCAGACTTCCTTACCTTTGTGTGAGGAAACAGAAGTCAGATTACCCGTACTCCTATTCCCTAGAGTAAAACCCAAATCCTGAGAATCCAACAAAATAGGCACTTGTTGCTCCTGGCCCAACTGAGAATGAGAAAAACCTTCTGCCTGCTTCAAAATACCATCCTCCTCCATTGGTTGAGAGAAAGGAACTGGTATTGCAAGAAAAACAATCATCTGAAGATCCTCTTGAACCTGCATCGGCATGCAACTCACAACAGGATCATTTGGAACCCCATAACTGGTTGATGGCCCATGCCCACGTGTAGGGCTACTGAAACCATCCTGAAACACCACTGGACTGGCAAAAGGTAACGCTGTGACCGCAAATTCCATCCCAGGAAATATTCTACCACCATCAACCAAACCTAAGTTGAAATCTATCATTCTCTCTGGGAAAGCGTCAGCAGGCACAGATGCATTTCTAAAATCCCCTAACCTTATTTTCGAAGTGATGAACTTAGTTGCAGAAGGTAATGCACACAAATTTAAGTTAAACAAAGTATATTGATACCTTGTCTGGAAAACTGCAAAACCTCTATCAAAAGCAGTGGACAAAGAAGCATTCAACTGATTCACAATGTTTTCAATCTTCTCCATGCATTGAGAGACCTTATGACCAATTCGGCCACATTTCGTACAGAACTTAAAAACCTCTTCGAATTTAAACTGAATCCAAAGCAATTTTTTGTTTTTGCATGCTAAGAAAACACCCGGAATCAAAGGCTTACCCAACTGGACTGTTACCCTTAAGCGTAGATAGTCGTGCTCCGGGAAACCAATCATTCCAGAACCATCAAACTCTTCTCCAAATTGTTTTGCCACCATAGCTCCGGTAGAGCTATTCAAATATTCAAAAGGCAAGCCACATACCCTAACCCAAAGCCTAGTAGTAGGAAATCTGACTGTCTTTGGTATCCTACCTGTCTCCCACTTCCTTAGGACCAACAGAGCACCATCAACCACAATATTTCCCCTCTCCAAAACATCATGCATGTCATTATCATCTTCAAAAAACAATATATAAATGTCCCTCATCCTCTTCACAAAAACCTGATCCCTTATAGCCCAATGATCATGAATGATCTGACTGATTTTGTAAGCCCTGATCAAACGGTAATCCACAAAATAACCTAAAACACACTTACTCCAATAAGAAATAGAATCTTCCAAAGCCTCTGGAGTAGGCGAAATCACAGCCCCAGTACGCGGAAAACGCCATTCATGCATGAGGCCCGGATTATTTGAAACTTATACGCTTGATAAATTATAATAGTCGTCGTACAACAATCTAAATTAACCTTGAATTACTGCGGTATACAGAGTATTATGGTACTAGATCGTGGTAATGCAACAATCAAAATTAAGTTTTTTTGTATCCCAAATTCTTTTTACAATAAAATTATTAATATTAAACTTAAAACCGGTCAAATAGCATATAAAACAACAAAAGAAGGATGCCCAGATCTTCCGAATCTTAATGAAAAGCTTGTCCTATCTGTTCAAATGGATGTTATTTGACCTGTTTTTTTAAGAAATATATACGGCTCACGAGAGACTAGTTTTTGTATAGTTTCCAAGTGTTAGTTGGGAAACGGTTAATGGGCATTTATAATGTAGTGGATGATATGGTTGTATTTTTAACCACTGGCGACTAACTAGTAGCAATTTTTTGGATTAATCTCCCAAAAACTCGAACAAATAAACGTTGAAATAAAGTGTGGAGTGATTCACAAGTAAATACGTAAATTTTGTTATGTTTTGGAAGAAGAAATATAAAATGAGGAAGATATTATTGATTGTTTTAATTAGAACAATTAATGACTTGGAAGAATTAGGAGATGAGACCAAGATGGAATCAGTGGGGGCTGAGTTATTCAAGAGCAGGTGTGACGTGTTAGTGAGGACTGAGGTGACCGAGGAGGAGCTGATGGTGTCCGAAGTGACCAAGAGGAAGTTAGGGTTAGTGACGGTTGAACGAACAACAACTAGGGGGGAACGAATCAGAAAGTTGTTAGTTTGTGTTTCAATCAATTCTAAACCTAAGTATGTTGGTCAAGGTCTGATCCAAGCCCCATACAAATCATTTTTAGAGGCGTCTATAGATCGAGTTTTACATCCGCCTATAGGTGGAGTAATGATTAGAGCCGTGGTGAAATTGGTAGGGGCTAGAGTCACCGAGAGCAACCGTGAGGAAGTAATCTACACTACCTGACATTATTGACCCTATGCAAGGTGGATTCATCAAAGGGAGACATATTGTGGAGAACATCCTCATCTGCCAAGATTTAGTAAGACTATACTCCAGACAAAATACCTCACCTAGGTGTATGTTTAAACTGGATATGTAGAAAACATATGATACAACTGAATGGGAGTTCCTACACCAAATGCTGACTAGTCTACACTTCCCCAATCATTTTATCAGTCTTATTATGCAATGTGTAACAACATCCTATTCTCTTTCACTTAATGTAAAGTGGGTTTTTTTATGATTATAATAATTATTTATTTGGGTTGTCTATGATTATAATAATTATTTATTTGGGTTTGTTCAAGTGAAAATCTAAATGGCATTTTTTGAGCATTTTGAATAACAGTAAAACAAAGAAAGAAATTTGGAGGAAAAATTAGTGTGAGAAGATAGAAAAAGATATGGAGAAATACAACGGAGTAAAATGATTACAAAAACACAGGAAAAGGAAGAAGATTATAAGCGAACAAAGGTTACCTGGGCTTATCGGGGATAATAGGTAAATATGAGAACAATAACAATTAAAGTTAAATGATAACATGGTTTGGATTACTCTGGGTTATTGAAAAGTTGAGATTATTTTGAGCAGGACGGACATAGTTGGGATTATTCCCATCAATTAACCCTTTTAAAAATATATTTCATTAATGGATTTGTCAATCTTATTCTAATAAAGTGACAGTATCGTCCGTACAAAAATAATCCTATGGCGTTGGTTTCATGGATTTAGTAGTGTTTTGTTGTAGAGCTGAAGAGAAATTTGACAAGTGATACACGGATACTTATTGAATACCGAATATGCAAATAGACCCTAACCCGACCCGGACCCATAGGGTATGGGTATGGGTCTGCTTAATTTAAACCTTTGCGGGTCTAAGTCGGGTATGGGTCCAAGGTAAAAATTAAGGGTCCTTGTCCGGGTTTGGATGAACCTAACCCGTTGCCATCCCTACTAGTCGGGTATGGGTCTAAGGTAAATTATGTCATTTCAACTGAATTGAGATGTGATACTCAACACCATGTTGAAAATGGATTATAGAATATGTAATAATTGATAGTGTATCAATTTTACATAAGTGATAATGCATTCATCATTTGAGTTTTATTAAAACTCTTTTCTTTAGTATTTTGTCATATCCAAATGGGTTGTAGAGATAAGTTTTGAACCCCATTAAAGTGAACTAAGATTGACATTGTAATTGCCCCTAGTTGCTAACATGAGGTGACGTGTCGAAGTGACTAGAGTGTGATGCGATTGATGGCAAGTTCAAGTGTCATAGAGTCGTGTGGGATAACTAGTCGATCACATAGACAAACGGTTTGGAACACCCTGTCGTGGCTAGTGACCGCTTTTATAGAGCTCTGGAAGTTTTATTCATATAAATATCCTGGGCGTGGTGAGAGCTACTACCGTATTCTGAATGAGTCGATTCTTTGACTAATGGCTATTCACCTAAGGTGACATAGTTTCAGAATAACTTTGATTTATGTCCTAACACCTTCGTAAATACGGTTTATACCGGCACATTTTGGGTTATGATGGGCTATAGCTAGCCGAAGGGAATGGGGTGATTAGGAATTGTCCACCCCTTGTCAGGGTTGACCAAAATCTCAAGACTACTCGAGGAGCAGTTAACTGAAAATGCGTGGTCACGCTTGGAAGATATCTATGGTAGATAATTCCGGTCAAAGCAGTTATATCTCCAGATCGAGAAAAAACACTCTAGATATGATCACTTGCAAATACGACTTGTGATGATGTCTTGCATTGAGTGGGAGATTGTAATAGGACAAGGGAATTGGTGACACACACTTGTCTCGGACAAGTGGGAGATTGTTGGAGTGAGTGTCCTCAACAATAGTGCGATCACATGATTTGGCCCTGATCAGTTAGATCTCATATATGTATTATCGTAAATGTTGAATACGGAAGGGATGATATATTAGTCGACTGATCAGCATTTATCGGTAATGAATGGCTTTCAATAGTTTGACATTACCATCATGTGATGGGGATAATCAGTTGATCTCTTTCGATCACACCTATAGGACAATGCCCTAGTCATCAAAGTTAATAATTTTTATAAGATACGAATTTATTAAATTTCCTAAAATTGGACAAGAA
The DNA here is from genome assembly GCA_029255685.2 of Silene conica. Lineage (NCBI taxonomy): Eukaryota > Viridiplantae > Streptophyta > Magnoliopsida > Caryophyllales > Caryophyllaceae > Silene > Silene conica. Next base: position 26,637,028 of record CM055314.2, on the reverse strand, counting down.
AGGATAAGAGGTTTGTACGTGTCGTTATAATTCCATTGTATGAGATTAAGTAGAATAAATGTTATTCTTAAAAACAAATGAACGATAAACGTTATCGTGGTAAAAGTTGTCGGTTAATTAGGAGTCGTTTGGTTCAACAAGGAACTTAATTTTCCTACGAACTTCAATTTCATAGGAATTAAGTTCCCGCATCCAATTCGGGTGAATTTGGCAAAAGAGTTTGGTTGTTTATGTATGAATTGAATTCCATGGGAACTGACCAAGGAGGGAGTAGGTAAGCCACTTTCTACATCATGTAGGCATTGAAAGTTTCTAGGAACTTTTAATTCCTCCATTTTCCAGAAATTATGGCAACCAAACAACCTATGTTTTTGCAAATCATGGGATTTTGCAATTCATGTGTTTTTAAAGTGTCAACCAAACAACCCCTTACAATTGCAAACGAGTTATCGTAGTTGAACACAGTGTGGGTTAGTACTTAATTTACCAATTTCTTTTTATTATATTTTTTAAAATTTTTTTTTGAAAAATGTTTAGATGACTTGGCTTCTCCTATAATTTTTAAATGCTCTTGTTTTTGTATAGTTTCCTGTTGGGAAACGCTTAATGGAAATTTATAAATGTAATGGCTGATATGGTTGTTGTTTCTTAACCACCGTCAACTAGGGATGGCAGGTTGGGAGTCCCCAGACCAATCGGGTCGGATTCTAATGGGTCGGCTAATGGGTCGAGTATGAGTCTTAATAAAATATTTAGGGTCTGAGTCTGGAATACGAGACTCGAACCTAACCCGTAGACACTTTATTATTTTAAAAAAAAACAAAATTGAAAATGAAACGCATTTTATAACAAAAAAACTCAGGCCCTCCATCTTCTTGCTTTTACGGCCAAAAAGTCATCTTCCTAGCACCCCACCCGCTTCCACCATAGCCATCTACTCATATTCTTTGACTAATATCTCGTTGGAAAATCGAGCCTCCACCCACACGTCTTTCTCTATTTTCTTTTGTTATTGGTTTGGCATGGGGAAACATATGACTACAGCTTAATATCAGTTCCACCCACAAGGGTCTTTCTCTATTATGCTTCATGAAAACTTGCATTTTCCGTACCTGCCTCTTCATCTCATTTTTAAAAATAGATTTCATTAATGGATTTGTCAATCTTACTCTAATAAAGTGACAGTATCATCCGTACAAAAATAATCCTATGGCGTTGGTTTCATGGATCTAGTAGTGGTTTGTTGTAGAGATGAAGAGAAATTTGAGAAGTGATACACAGATACTTATTGAATATCGAATATGCAAATAGACCCTAACCCGACCCGGACTCATAGGATATGGGTATGGGTCTGCTTAATTTAGACCCTTGTGGGTCTAAGTCGGATATGGGTCCAAGGTAAAAATTAAGGGTCCATGTCCGGGTTTGGATGAACCTAAGCCGTTGCCATCCCTACTGGCAAGTGATGTTGCCTGTACTATTATTTGAAAACGTAAAGATGGAGTAAATCTGCCAATGTAGTGGAAACAAAGTGAAACGACATGAAAATCACACAAAAAGTCTTAGCTCTACGAATATATCTACCTGAAGATCACTTGAATACAAGAACAGATATCTGCCATATCGATATTAATGGCTCTTTTAAGCATCTCAAACAATTGGAACAGGTATTGATACATGAATGCTGAATCCAACAAATTCGCGTAAGAGAACAATAAGTAACAACCAACTCCAAGTGTCATAGAATTCCCACAATTATGTATGCCAAAACAGATAGAAGGTATCATCATGCTGTAAATTTACTTAACGCTGATGATTATTCACTATAAAAATGACCAAAACTCCTAAATCCGCCAGAAATTTAAATGGAATAGGAAAACTCAAGAATCAAAGTATCTTAAGTACCAACTATTCATAGAGGCTGCAATTGGTACTCCCGCCGAGATATCGAGTAACGATTACTGATTTGTTTTCTCTACTTGTTCTCGATATTATAAAGATCAGTCCTGAATAAGCCGGTTAAGGAAGAGCTATATAGAAGATAATGAATTTATACATGTCATGCTCAAACACACAAAGACAATCAAGAATAATTATTACATAGGACAACGGTTGGAAAGGATGAATCAAAAATAGGAAATGACACCAAAAGGGAGAATGGAAAGAGAATCAAAAATATGGTTTTCGCACCACTAGGCAGCACATATGAGCTACAAAACCTACATAACCAGGTCTAGACTATACAACCATAAGAGGCTGCTGACCAGTGAAATGACAATTTACTGCACATGACCCCGTGTAATAGCTAATAGGTAAATTTCGGGGATTTTCCCCTCATTTGCACCAAAAAATATCAGGTTACAAAAAAGACAGCATACAAGTCTGTTTGGCATGTTCAGCCTATGCCTTCATCGAACAGTTTCTCATACTAGTGAAGGTTGTGCACTCAATGGCATACCGACTTTATAGGTAGTACGGTCATCCAAACATGCAGGTTTCAGAGCAACATTATGATCATGTATATAGTATATACATTATAGGGTCACCCAATAGTAAAAGTTTAATTTAGAAGTGCAGCACCCCATACCCTCACAAACTGGAAAAAGTCACCTAACCCCGCCCCCCACCACCCACGAACCGACAGAGGTCAATCCAGCATAATTTAACCTCCGTTGGGCCCACCCTTAGAGGCCAGGTTGCATAAAACTACTCCATACAACTGCGGGGTCGTTATTCCTTTCTCAATCTCCACATATGTTGAGGAATTAATAAAGACGCGATAACTTTCTACCTCTAGCTACTTCATTGCGTCATTGCAAGATAAACCGGTACACTTACACTTACTAAGACGAGAGAAAATTCTAAACCCTAACAAGAATTATAACATCCCTTTTGAGTTTATATTTCTAGCATATCTCATTAGCAATTCATGGGAACGATTTCTAGCAATGTGAGTAAACATCTGTCAAAGCATCGATCGTTCAATTTCTACAAACATCCACAAACTATTCAACACCTCCCTTTACACATTCAATATAAGTATATAACCCCATCACTCAAATACACCTTCAGCTTCAATGATTTCTAAACTACATTCATGTTCGTATAGTACTCCACCATATAGACTGGGAAAGGGAAACTACAACAGACGCAAACATTTCATAATCACTCTATCTGAATCATTTGTTTACCTTTTTTAATATTACGGTATACCAAATAGTAAACAAATGATTATGACCAACAGAGTACATGTAAAGTGTAATTCTTAATGATACTCCATATAAGGCAGGAATAAATGAAATAATCAACAAAAATGAAAACGTTATGATAGAGAAGAAAAGGATACACCAAATAAGTGCCATGTATGAATGCACCGGCAAGAACACCATAAAACAAACGATCCCTTAGCACTGGTTGACGCTTCAGCGTAATTCTGACTGCCCAACAAGAAAACAAAATCAATTAAGACATAAAGATTCAATAAAAATTGATGAAACGGAAAACCAGATAAAAAAAAAAAAAAAGGCAAAAGAAATAACTGAGAGGAAGGACAGGCGCGTAGATAAGAGGAAGCAAAAGCATCAAATTAGGGCCTCTCTTCCTATACAATTGTTGCTGCTTCAATGAATCCCTACATAAGTAAAAAGATCTAATTAAGAGAAGAAGAAGATGATGATGATGATTAACAGAAACCCAGAAATTAGAGACGCTTACTGGTCGAACGAATCATTGGGGGAAGCCATTGTAGAGTTGTGCAAATAGAGAACAAATATGGTCCTAGATTGGTATGGTATGGTAGGGAAATGGTATGTCACACTAATATTTACATCGCTTTTCTGTGGGCGGAGGCTGGGTTCGCCTTACTTTGGAATTCTTGACCAAATTTAGGTGTTTCAATTTATTTTCGCAGTACGTCTTTTACAAGTAGTTTTTACACCAAGTTTTTATTTGTTGCCCTTTTATACAAAAACATTGAACCTAATTCTCTCTTTCTTCTCTCTAATATTCAAGTGATGAACCGTTAATTAATTTATTAATATTATATTACTTAGTAATTTGATTGTTTTTTAACAATATATTTTTTTTTAATTACGGTTTGTTTATCAACGTGAAAAAAAGAATCATTGTTAATTATTTAGAAACGAATTGACATGATTAATAATACGTAGTACTTCAATTGATTTAGAAACCAAATCAACATATGTTAATTGCTTAATCAATCTTTGTCAATTAGTACTTAACAAACTTATTTCATTATTTGGTTTTTTTTTTCGTTTTACTCAAAATAGTACAGTTATTTTTTGTTTCTTTTTTCCTTTTTTCTCAATATATTCTTAATAGTGTTTATAGATTTTCATAGTTTATAGATTATCGATAGATATTGTTTTTATAAAATTACTCGTCATGAAAATAGGATAAAAACATTTAATAAAATAATAAAAATAAAATAAAACTAATAATACTTATACTATTAAATTTTGTAGTACACATTTTACTCTATTGAGTAAAAATGTACTGAGAAAATAAATTACTTTTCGTTGTACAAATTTTGATATTGGAGAGATAACATTAGAAAGAGACTAGAGAGAGAAAATGAAAAGGAAAATTAGAGGGGCAAAATTGTCAACAATGTACTTCATCGAGTAAAATGTGTACTACGAAAATCAGGACCTTTTTTATATTGCCCTAGGGCTATTAGGCTTATCTGATGCGATCCTATCCAATTCGATCTGACCAAATAAGATAATGTTGTAATGAAATCAACTAGCAATCCCATATGATTTGATGATTAGTGACTTGAAACTGAACCGGATTCGATATAAATCTAACTACTTTGATGATCAGACGACTGTTAAACTTAATATTGATCAAAATAAATAAGAATTAGTGTTTAGTATAATACATTTGACTGAAATGGGTAACTAAACCAAATAATGATTAAAAACTCAACTTAATGGTCAAAACTAATGTGATTAAGTAATAAGAACTAGATAATGACTCCATAACACCCCTTTTATCCGAGAGCCTCAATTAGACCTTCCCGAATAAATAAGGGAGTTACCATCTGGCTAAACTGAGTTAGTGGACATAAAAGGTCGTAAATGTTTTTTCACACACATGTATATTTAACCTAGTAGAATGTTATGTAAAACCCCTCGCGATAACGGAAATACAAACACACAACATGCGGAAAATTGCGTGGAATTTAAAACTTTTTTACATGAATCTAAAACATGCGAGGTGAATTACTTAAACAAAATGCGGAAGATAAAACGATAGGTAAGTTTAGTTAAGTTATATATAAACTGTAGCAAACTGGGATAGTGTATCCCAAGAGTATACCAAAACTGAAATGTATAGAGTCTAGCTAAAGGATAAAGGTAAAGTCATGACGATGCACTGCATAGCTCTCTAACTCTCACGTATCCCCATGTCACCATCAAACCTACATACATGAAACATATACGCTACAGTCAGTGGAGAGCAACTAGAGGTTCTCTCAACCATTTATTGTCATTAAACACGTAAGCAGATCAAACACATTGTACACATAAACATGCTCCAACACAAATGAAAATCATGTGAAGCATATAGGACAATAATATATCAACATATGATAGCTACACTTAAATAAAACATATAACCACTTAACTTTCAAGATGAATCAATGTAACATACTACTAAACATAGTATGTTAAGAATATAATCACTAAGCATCTACTCCAGAGGTGAACTTAACACATATCCAAATACTATAAGACATGTAATGGGTCCAGATGTTAACTAAAACATGTAACATCTCTTATTTTCGTAAACCTTATCTTAAATTAATTAAATTATCTTTCGGATTTTAATAATATTTTATTTAAATTCGTAAGCTTATATTTTAAAAATAGCGTAAAAGTTCCATCTTGAGATTTAATGGTCTTAAGATGTAAAAAGATCCCTTGGCATTTCCGTTTACTAAAATCCCGATCAACATCCCAAGAACCCGACTCATAAAGTAAGCATAAAGGAAATTATGAAGGAAGCTACCCTCATTTCCTCAACAACTCCCCTCCTTCTTCTTCCTCAAGTCACAAAATCAGATTGTGATTGTATATACCCATCTTTTCACCAAAATCATCACAAAATCTTCATTTCTTATCGGAATCTAGCGATTCTTGCGCCTATAGATTCGTGAGATCGTCCCCGTCGTTTTAAAGTAAGCAATTTTGTGTTTTGATCTGATTGATTGTCGGGCTGTTCTGCCCTAGCTCGATTTTCATGCCCTTTATGGTGTTTCCGGTGGCTTTAGGCGATGCTTGTGTCAACCCGGAAGAAGGCGTGGTGAATGTTGAAGAGAAGCTTGAGGATTTCCGCTAAGTAGAAGTGACAATAATGAGAAACTCGGCCTTATGTCTATATTAGCATTCTTGGTGATTTCTATATGTTTAGTATGAAATTAGTGTTCAATAGGGTTTATAGGAACTTTGTTAATGTTTATAATCTGATTATATGTTGATTTCATGAGGAAAACCCATTTGGGAATGCTTATTGTATATACATGAAAGATGGGTAGAATTCGGGAATTGATATGTAATCACATGTGGGATGATTTTTGATATGTTCATATGCCTATTTGATATGTTTTCATGCTCGGATGAATGATGTGTTGATTAGAATCAACTATTAGAAGTATTATAGAAGCATGAGAATGATTGGTGATTGTTGTAATACCCCGTATTTTAGCCTCGGTCAACAACTATCAAACCCTATTTTATACAAGTATTTCAAATAGTACCTTTATAAGGTATTTTACGTAAACTGTTATTATTTAATAAATCGTATTTCTACGATTATTTCGTATTTCATAATCATTTTATATTTGATGATTATTTTATAAAATTGTATTTCATCCGTATTTATTTAATTTTAATAATACGTTGTTTCATAATAATACGTATGGTAATATTTGACGTTTCTTAAGGGAGCTATTAATATGCGTACGTACAATAATAATAATAATAATAGTAGTAGAAACACATTATTATTATATTACTATGTTAACAATAATAATAGTAGTAGCAACATATTTATATTACTATGTTATTATTAATATAATATTATGTTACATTACTATTATACTACCATGTTCAACGCACCAATTATGGCTATTTGACAAACCCTAAACTCACATACACTCTATGTCCTCCGCCTCAATTGTTTTTTTTATCAATTGCTTTCCTTCGACTTCCTCGTGCTTTCATACTCGTAACCTACCAATCTCCTTCATCACCGGATTTCTATCAACACGGATAACATGTCTACTTGCCATAATCGTTAACCACCGTAACCAGTAAGCAATCGTTTTGTATGACAATTAACTTGTATTCTTTTTCTTACGTTGCTCTGTTTCGTCCTTTTGAATTGCGTTTCGAACCGTTTTTCTGTTTAAGTTTGATATGAGTATCGGGTTAGTAGTGGTAGGGTGTTAGTGGGTTTTGTGGGTGGTTGTATGGTGGCGCGTAGTGGCCGGAGCACCACCATAATAGGGCTGTTTTGAGGCGTTAATTAGAGCAGAAACACGTAAGAACATGGGTTGGGGGTACCACCCATTGTCGAGTCTTTTTGGGTTTGTTAACAGGTAAGATTAGCCTAGGTTAGTGAGAGGGGATTTCTGGGGTAAAGGCAACCACGCTGGTGCTGGTGTGGTGACCGTAGGAGGTGGCCAACGACGGTAAGGAATTGGGAAAGATAGAAGAGAGGCGCGAAAAGTTAGAAACAGAGGAGGTGTTAGCGTGTTGCAGGCCACTTGGTGAGGGTGTTGTGGGGTGTCAGAGGAGGACGAGGGATCGAGTGGACCACCACTGGAACCACCGTAAGTCAATGGCGACAACGGTGGTGGCCAGAGGTGGTGTGGGGCACGGTGGTGAGTGAAGCGAGTGGTAAAAGAAGGGTGTGTGCGAGAGAGTTGCTGGAAAAACGAGATGTCGGGTTTGTGCAGGCTATTTTGAGGTGATGTCGCGGTTGCGGTGGTGTTCCCTGGTGGTGTCTAAGGCGTGGGAGTGGTAGTTGGTAGTACATAGGTAAGTTTAGGATTAGTGGTGGTGGTCGTAGGAGGCCAGGCTGATGGTAATAGTGACGGGAAAAGAAGGTGTTGGGGCTGTCGGTTGTTGGTCAAGAAGGGCTGAATTGTCGTGTGTTGAAGGAGGTTAAATGTATGGTAATGTAAGTTGTACAACGTGTTTATTGGTTGGATTAATATATTATTATTATTATTATTATTATTATTATTATTATTATTATTATTATTGTTAATAATATTATTATCGTTACCGTTGTCGTTGTTGCCATGGTCTGTGTTATTATCCTTATTGTTCCACGTTTTGTTGTTGTTATTGTCTATGTATTATTATTATTATTATTATTATTATTATTATTATTAGTATTATACTATGTTTATTTGTTGTTATTATTATTATGGTATCGGTATTAGTATTATTATTATTATAAGTTGTTAGTAGGATTGTTATTATAAGTCTATTATTCGTATCTATAATAATTATGCGATGGCTATCTATATTATTGGATTAGCTTATGTTTGATGGTGTTAATAGTTTAAATTGTTTAGTTCATGTTTATTTAGTTGGGATCAATTATGGTAATTTTAATTAATCACCTGATTAAGTTAATTGACTAGTCGTGCTTAATATAGTCTCGTTATGCGTAATACATTACTTGGCTAATTAAGATTGGTTGATATAATATACCTTGTTTACGTAGTTATATTAGTTAGTAATTGTTTATATTATATTGTTAGGTGACGGTATTGAAGTGGCATAACTTTGTTTACTTGCTGGCTTGCTATGGGATTATATGGCTATCCAGGTAGGATACACGTACCATGATCATGACGTGTTATGAATGGATGTGTATATTGTATGTTGTGGATACAAGTGTGATTATTATGAGCATTATATATATTGGTTGAACATTTTTTATATTGCATTCATAAGCATGACATATGTATTGGATACGGGATTGAGATTACGAATATTATTGGGCCCAGGCTAGTTCTGCAGGACTAGACCTGGTGACCTCAGCTGTTATGCTGGTGTTCGACGACGGCCGACTATAGTCTGCCGGGAGGTTCGGTATGGCTTGGTGCAAGGGTATGAGTTTGAGATTGAGATTGTGATTGGGCTCGAGCATATCATGACATTTGCATATCACATTTGTTGCATTATTTATTATTGTGTTATTCTACTCCACCGCGAGGTTGACAGTGTATTCGTGTACACCTACGATGATCCGGAATGGGGAGTAGATTCTACAGGTCAGAGACAAATGGACTAGGAGCTTGGGCATGGAGAGAGACATGGCTTGAACCTACTTAGAATTAGATCACATACTTAGATGTTATCAGTTGTACTTTATTCTTTGCGTATTAGGTGTAATATCAAAAGTTCAAATTTAATCAGTTTTTATATAAAGTACTTTGGTTTGTTTTACTTTGTTGATCACTACCTCGGACATTCCGAGATGGTAACAACTCTATTTATTGAGAATGTCTTGCTAAAGGCTCTTAAATAAATGGGGGTGTTACAAAGTGGTATCAGAGCGAACGATCCTCAGGCCTAAACCAAATGAATGATAATGAACGTAGGAAGAGTCTTATAAAATGAACCCCAGGTTAGTAACTGTTAGGAGCCCCAGGATTGGGATGAGTTAGGGGCCCCCTCAAACCAAGCCACTGGCTCTTCCAGTCTAACCTGGTAACCCTTGATTGATGCAGAGAGTGGGTAGTAACAAGTTAAAAGATCAGACCTTGTCCATATTGTCTATATTGTACTAACAGTTTTGCAGGAGCGGAATGAGGTAAGTTATGATGTGAAACATGGTTGGAGATTTGTATTGTGAAGCATGATAATGATATTGAATGTTGGTTGAAATATATGACTTCCAAGTTTTGGGAATATGAGTATGAGTATATGAGTTGAAATATGAATTTGACTGTGCTTGTATGGTGATACGCATGCGGCTATATGATCTCTGAACCCTTAGGTAGAGATATAATATAATGATGTGTGTAAAGAGTTGATGATAGAAGCACCATAAGCTATAACTACCTAGGAGGTTAGATGTAGGAGAGATATGACCAAGATTGACTGGAATGGTTAATAAAGCCAGCCAGGCAATGTTGTTACAGGATGCAGAATCAAGTTAAATCCTGTGTGTAAAGCTAGTAGACCGAAACGGATGTCGTGTCTGTTGATAATTGCTTTGTTGTTATTCTGAGTGTGTATATACTTCTTAATTGAATTCCTTATTCTTTGCAAGAGTTTACTGTTTGGCTTACTAGGCAAATGTGATCGAATTTTGAGATTTATGATTGTTATTATTTTACTAATTGCCTTAGCAATCCATGTCTAGTGATATGCGGAATGAGTTGCCCTAAGCCATGAATGTTATATACTTATGTGTAGGTTATGCTTTAGATTTACATGCCAATTCCATATTTATTTATGCATATATAACTAGTGAGTTATTTAATTGATTCTACTTTCAGTTTCAAAATTTTTACTGTGTACTAGATGACAATTATAGTTGAAATGAGGAATGAATGTTAATATGGTGCAAAGTGATGTTGATGCTTCAAATATTATGACAACGTGCTTTGGAAGAGGAATGGTTGAGTTTCGATGTAGTAATGTGAAATTGCAAAGGAACCAAAATTTTAATAAATTTCCAGAATGTTACCCTGTTTGTACGAGCTTCCATTTAAAATGTGTTCTCTGTATGAATGCGAAAATTTTTATTTGTGATAACCTACTAAATTAGCTTTCCAATGCCGTTGGTTTCATATTAATGCGAGTTATATTTTGCAAAAAAAAAGAAAAAAAAAAAATACATATTTTAGTTGACAATGGTCCGATTGTTACTGCACAGTTCTGTTTCAACCCATGTTTTTGCAAAAGAACCATTTAAAACGTATTTATTGTTTATGCATAATTTCAACCCCACTGTTTAGAATATTTACTCACGTTTTCAAAATGATAAGCCACGTAAAATCTTACCGAGTCGTTATTTAATAGTGATTTTTGTAAGTTGTCCAATTTTGTGTTTAATTGCCGTAAAGTTCCTGTTCAGACCAACTAAGTTGTAAAAATTTGTTATAAATAATACCCTTAAGATATGCTTTTGATTTCTTTTCCCATAATTAGTTCTTTCATTATATTTTTCTAAAAACTATAATAACTCGTAAAATAGCGAAGCGGTTATTTAATTATAAATTTTGAAAGTTATAACATGATGTTTGCTTGTTGAAATTGTAAGTTATGCAGTTTCTATACAAAAGTCTAATTAAATATGAAATTGTTCCGCGTGATATAAATCTCTTATTTTGCAAGTTATATTTATTATTGGTGTTACGATAAGTGATGTAATGTGAGTAGATGAGAAACGTACCTATGTGATTTCAACCTATTATTACCTAGAAATGCTAAGCGGACTTTCTAGTCTATGATTGGTGTGTATCTCGTGCAATGTTTTAAGTTGGCAAGTATGAACCATGAGTTAGCTGATTGTCTACATTGTTGTACATTTGTAAATTTTGTATTAAAATTCCAAGTGTATAAGTGTTAGCTACATTGATTCTGTTTTATTGCGTAGCATGGAATTGACAAATATGTTTTATTGCTTTAAAAGTCGGATGCTAATTGCCCAGTATAGAGCACTTACCTTATCAGATACTTTTGCCATTGATTCGGTGATCTTCTTGAGCAATGAATGTGAAATTTTATAATGGGGTTACGGGGACGTAACCATGCTTTAAGGAGGATAGAATTGTAAAATCTGGATGGTTTACGATCTGGCTAAGTGGTATGTTAGGCTGACTGAGTTTGACCATGCATGGAGTCTGCTGTTTTAATTTGTTATGTTTGGTCAATGTTGCAGTTCTTTAAGTGTCATATACTTCTGTCGTATGTTAAACTTTGGGGACAAAGTTTCTTAAGGGAGATAGAATGTAACACTTCGCGTTTTAGAGCTTACGTATATGTACTACTTGCGTTTGTCTTATGCTTGTGGGGTATTTTGTTATCGTTACGGGGTGGCGAACTTCGGGACGAAGTTCATTTTAAGGAGGGAAGACTGTAATAACCCGTATTTTAGCCTCGGTCAACAACTATCAAACCCTATTTTATACAAGTATTTCAAATAGTACCTTTATAAGGTATTTTACGTAAACTGTTATTATTTTATAAATCGTATTTCTATGATTATTTCGTATTTCATAATCATTTTATATTTGATGATTATTTTATAAAATTGTATTTCATCCGTATTTATTTAATTTTAATAATACGTTGTTTTATAATAATACGTATGGTAATCTTTGACGTTTCTTAAGGGAGCTATTAATATGCGTACGTACAATAATAATAATAATAATAGTAGAAACACATTATTATTATATTACTATGTTAACAATAATAATAGTAGTAGCAACATATTTATATTACTATGTTATTATTAATATAATATTATGTTACATTACTATTATACTACCATGTTCAACGCACCAATTATGGCTATTTGACAAACCCTAAACTCACATACACTATATGTCCTCCGCCTCAATTGTTTTTTTTATCAATTGCTTTCCTTCGACTTCCTCGTGCTTTCATACTCGTAACCTACCAATCTCCTTCATCACCGGATTTCTATCAACACGGATAACATGTCTACTTGCCATAATCGTCAACCACCGTAACCAGTAAGCAATCGTTTTGTATGACAATTAACTTGTATTCTTTTTCTTACGTTGCTCTGTTTCGTCCTTTTGAATTGCGTTTCGAACCGTTTTTCTGTTTAAGTTTGATATGAGTATCGGGTTAGTAGTGGTAGGGTGTTAGTGGGTTTTGTGGGTGGTTGTATGGTGGCGCGTGGTGGCCGGAGCACCACCATAATAGGGCTGTTTTGAGGCGTTAATTAGAGCAGAAACACGTAAGAACATGGGTTGGGGGTACCACCCTTTGCCGAGTCTTTTTGGGTTTGTTAACAGGTAAGATTAGCCTAGGTTAGTGAGAGGGGATTTCTGGGGTAAAGGCAACCACGCTGGTGCTGGTGTGGTGGCCGTAGGAGGTGGCCAACGACGGTAAGGAATTGGGAAAGATAGAAGAGAGGCGCGAAAAGTTAGAAACAGAGAAGGTGTTAGCGTGTTGCAGGCCACTTGGTGAGGGTGTTGTGGGGTGTTAGAGGAGGACGAGGGATCGAGTGGACCACCACTGGAACCACCGTAAGTCAATGGCGACAACGGTGGTGGCCAGAGGTGGTGTGAGGCACGGTGGTGAGTGAAGCGAGTGGTAAAAGAAGGGTGTGTGCGAGAGAGTTGCTGGAAAAACGAGATGTCGGGTTTGTGTAGGCTATTTTGAGGTGATGTGGCGGTTGCGGTGGTGTTTCCTGGTGGTGTCTAAGGCGTGAGAGTGGTAGTTGGTAGTCCATAGGTAAGTTTAGGATTAGTGATGGTGGTCATAGGAGGCCAGGCTGATGGTAATAGTGACGGGAAAAGAAGGTGTTGGGGCTGTCGGTTGTTGGTCAAGAAGGGCTGAATTGTCGTGGGTTGAAGGAGGTTAAATGTATGGTAATGTAAGTTGTACAACGTGTTTATTGGTTGGATTAATATATTATTATTATTATTATTATTATTATTATTATTATTATTATTATTATTATTATTATTATTATTATTATTATTATTATTATTATTATTATTATTAGTGGTATTATTATTATTATTGTTAATAATATTATTATCGTTATACGTTGTCGTTGTTGCCATGGTCTGTGTTATTATCATTATTGTTACACGTTTTGATGTTGTTATTGTCTATGTATTATTATTATTATTATTATTAGTATTATACTATGTTTATTTGTTGTTGTTATTATTATGGTATCGGTATTAGTATTATTATTATTATAAGTTGTTAGTAGGATTGTTATTATAAGTCTATTATTCGTATCTATAATAATTATGCGATGGCTATCTATATTATTGGATTAGCTTATGTTTGATGGTGTTAATAGTTTAAATTGTTTAGTTCATGTTTATTTAGTTGGGATCAATTATGGTAATTTTAATTAATCACCTGATTAAGTTAATTGACTAGTCGTGCTTAATATAGTCTCGTTATGCGTAATACATTACTTGGCTAATTAAATTGATTGGTTGATATAATATACCTTGTTTACGTAGTTATATTAGTTAGTAATTGTTTATATTATATTGTTAGGTGACGGTATTGAAGTGGGATAACTTTGTTTACTTGCTGGCTTGCTATGGGATTATATGGCTATCCAGGTAGGATACACGTACCATGATCATAACGTGTTATGAATGGATGTGTATATTGTATGTTGTGGATACAAGTGTGATTATTATGAACATTATATATATTGGTTGAACATTTTTTATATTGCATTTATAAGCATGGCATATGTATTGGATACGGGATTGAGATTACGAATATTATTGGGCCCAGGCTAGTTCTGCAGGACTAGACCTGGTGACCTCAGCTGTTATGCTGGTGTTCGACGACGGCCGACTATAGTCTGCCGGGAGGTTCGGTATGGCTTGGTGCAAGGGTATGAGTTTGAGATTGAGATTGTGATTGGGCTCGAGCATATCATGGCATTTGCATATCACATTTGTTGCATTATTTATTATTGTGTTATTCTACTCCACCGCGAGGTTGACAGTGTATTCGTGTACACCTACGATGATCCGGAATGGGGAGTAGATTCTACAGGTCAGAGACAAATGGACTAGGAGCTTGGGCATGGAGAGAGACATGGCTTGGACCTACTTAGAATTAGATCACATACTTAGATGTTATCAGTTGCACTTTATTCTTTGCGTATTAGTTGTAATATCAAAAGTTCAAATTTAATCAGTTTTTATATAATGTACTTTGGTTTGTTTTACTTTGTTGATCACTACCTCGGACATTCCGAGATGGTAACAGCTCTATTTATTGAGAATGTCTTGCTAAAGGCTCTTAAATAAATGGGGGTGTTACATTGTCGAGAAAACATTGTCGCGGGAACAGGGGTTCCCAACTGGTCGAGGGCCGGCAGCCGCTCGACCGGTTGAGAGCCCTTCTAGGCATGTTTGCATTTTGTGCAAGATTTTGGGTGAGAAGGTCCCCAACCGATGGACCGGCAGCCGGCCGACCGACCTGGAGCCCCTTCTCAGTGGTTTTGGTTTGAGTGTTGGTGCAAGAGGGTTAGGGACTCCTAGCCGGCCCACCGTCCGCCGGTGGCAAGACCGACTGAGAGCCCCTGTTCATTATAAATTGCTTGTAAGTGTGTTTAGAGGAGTTGGGACTCCCAGCCGGCCCACCGTCCGCCGGTTTGTAAATTGCTTATAACTTTTTATTCACATGTCGGATTGCATTGATTCTTCTTCCGTATGATCGTATGCTTATTTGGAATCACAGAAATTGGGCAGCACTTATGTTGGGTTTGGAAATGGATTTGAGGAGAAAGACCCCCCGGTCGGGCAACCGGAAGAGAAACCGGCTCTCGCCTCAAATTAGTTTCCGAAATCGGCCAGATGTTGAATGAATGAGTAGTGATGAAATATATATGTAATGTTTGTCATTCGAGTTTGAGTAATTGTACATATTTGAGATGACATTATGTGATTTGTGTGAACCTGCTGTGCGCTGCTATATTACTCGAGTTCTCACCTGACTGCATTGTGTAGCTGGTTGGCCGTAGTGGCTTGGTCCTCACGGTCATGTCTTAGATTGTCTGCCCGCCTTAGGTCATACCTCGTTCCTTGCTAGTTCGAGTCTTGGGGGTGCTTCGTGCGCTTGTCGAATCGGGGATCGTGATTCGTTTGCGCTCTGAGAGTCTAGCCAGGTTTAGACTAGGACAGTCGTGTGCCGTCGTCTTACCAGGGGGTTGTATAGTCTGAGATTGGGGATGTCGTAGTGGTATAGACGAGTCGATTGTCGGCCTACTCATAGTAGACTAGTCGTGTCAATTGTTGACCAATCTAATCGGAGTCGAGTCACTTGGTTGACCTATCTCCTTATTTGTAGAGTCACTTGGTTGACCTATCTTGTCGGAGTCGAGTCACTTGGTTGACCTATCTCCTTATTTGTAGAGTCACTTGGTTGACCTACCTTGTTAGAGTCGAGTCAGTTGGTGACCTATCTCTTGTGTTGACAAATTGGTTGTTGAGCATGTTTTAGTTTGCAATTATGAATGCATGATACTTGGTTATCGATAGTAGTCAGATGATGATATATGTCAATGCTTCTCATAATCCGTGTTTATGTTGGACCATGTTGATGTGTTTACCTGTGTACGTGTTAATAACAATAGGTGGCTAGGAGAACCTCTAGTCACTCCCCACTGATTGTGGCGTACATTTTTTCATGTATTGGGCTCGAGCATATCATGACATTTGCATATCACATTTGTTGCATTATTTATTATTGTGTTATTCTACTCCACCGCGAGGTTGACAGTGTATTCGTGTACACCTACGATGATCCGGAATGGGGAGTAGATTCTACAGGTCAGAGACAAATGGACTAGGAGCTTGGGCATGGAGAGAGACATGGCTTGGACCTACTTAGAATTAGATCACATACTTAGATGTTATCAGTTGCACTTTATTCTTTGCGTATTAGGTGTAATATCAAAAGTTCAAATTTAATCAGTTTTTATATAAAGTACTTTGGTTTGTTTTACTTTGTTGATCACTACCTCGGACATTCCGAGATGGTAACAACTCTATTTATTGAGAATGTCTTGCTAAAGGCTCTTAAATGAATGGGGGTGTTACAAAGTGGTATCAGAGCGAACGATCCTCAGGCCTAAACCAAATGAATGATAATGAACGTAGGAAGAGTCTTATAAAATGAACCCCAGGTTAGTAACTGTTAGGAGCCCCAGGATTGGGATGAGTTAGGGGCCCCCTCAAACCAAGCCACTGGCCCTTCCAGTCTAACCTGGTAACCCTTGATTGATGCAGAGAGTGGGTAGTAACAAGTTAAAAGATCAGACCTTGTCCATATTGTCTATATTGTACTAACAGTTTTGCAGGAGCGGAATGAGGTAAGTTATGATGTGAAACATGGTTGGAGATTTGTATTGTGAAGCATGATAATGATATTGAATGTTGGTTGAAATATATGACTTCCAAGTTTTGGGAATATGAGTATGAGTATATGAGTTGAAATATGAATTTGACTGTGCTTGTATGGTGATACGCATGCGGCTATATGATCTCTGAACCCTTAGGTAGAGATATAATATAATGATGTGTGTAAAGAGTTGATGATAGAAGCACCATAAGCTATAACTACCTAGGAGGTTAGATGTAGGAGAGATATGACCAAGATTGACTGGAATGGTTAATAAAGCCAGCCAGGCAATGTTGTTACAGGATGCAGAATCAAGTTAAATCCTGTGTGTAAAGCTAGTAGACCGAAACGGATGTCGTGTCTGTTGATAATTGCTTTGTTGTTATTCTGAGTGTGTATATACTTCTTAATTGAATTCCTTATTCTTTGCAAGAGTTTACTGTTTGGCTTACTAGGCAAATGTGATCGAATTTTGAGATTTATGATTGTTATTATTTTACTAATTGCCTTAGCAATCCATGTCTAGTGATATGCGGAATGAGTTGCCCTAAGCCATGAATGTTATATACTTATGTGTAGGTTATGCTTTAGATTTACATGCCAATTCCATATTTATTTATGCATATATAACTAGTGAGTTATTTAATTGATTCTACTTTCAGTTTCAAAATTTTTACTGTGTACTAGATGACAATTATAGTTGAAATGAGGAATGAATGTTAATATGGTGCAAAGTGATGTTGATGCTTCAAATATTATGACAACGTGCTTTGGAAGAGGAATGGTTGAGTTTCGATGTAGTAATGTGAAATTGCAAAGGAACCAAAATTTTAATAAATTTCCAGAATGTTACCCTGTTTGTACGAGCTTCCATTTAAAATGTGTTCTCTGTATGAATGCGAAAATTTTTATTTGTGATAACCTACTAAATTAGCTTTCCAATGCCGTTGGTTTCATATTAATGCGAGTTATATTTTGCAAAAAAAAAAAAAAAAAAAAAATACATATTTTAGTTGACAATGGTCCGATTGTTACTGCACAGTTCTGTTTCAACCCATGTTTTTGCAAAAGAACCATTTAAAACGTATTTATTGTTTATGCATAATTTCAACCCCACTGTTTAGAATATTTACTCACGTTTTCAAAATGATAAGCCACGTAAAATCTTACCGAGTCGTTATTTAATAGTGATTTTTGTAAGTTGTCCAATTTTGTGTTTAATTGCCGTAAAGTTCCTGTTCAGACCAACTAAGTTGTAAAAATTTGTTATAAATAATACCCTTAAGATATGCTTTTGATTTCTTTTCCCATAATTAGTTCTTTCATTATATTTTTCTAAAAACTATAATAACTCGTAAAATAGCGAAGCGGTTATTTAATTATAAATTTTGAAAGTTATAACATGATGTTTGCTTGTTGAAATTGTAAGTTATGCAGTTTCTATACAAAAGTCTAATTAAATATGAAATTGTTCCGCGTGATATAAATCTCTTATTTTGCAAGTTATATTTATTATTGGTGTTACGATAAGTGATGTAATGTGAGTAGATGAGAAACGTACCTATGTGATTTCAACCTATTATTACCTAGAAATGCTAAGCGGACTTTCTAGTCTATGATTGGTGTGTATCTCGTGCAATGTTTTAAGTTGGCAAGTATGAACCATGAGTTAGCTGATTGTCTACATTGTTGTACATTTGTAAATTTTGTATTAAAATTCCAAGTGTATAAGTGTTAGCTACATTGATTCTGTTTTATTGCGTAGCATGGAATTGACAAATATGTTTTATTGCTTTAAAAGTCGGATGCTAATTGCCCAGTATAGAGCACTTACCTTATCAGATACTTTTGCCATTGATTCGGTGATCTTCTTGAGCAATGAATGTGAAATTTTATAATGGGGTTACGGGGACGTAACCATGCTTTAAGGAGGATAGAATTGTAAAATCTGGATGGTTTACGATCTGGCTAAGTGGTATGTTAGGCTGACTGAGTTTGACCATGCATGGAGTCTGCTGTTTTAATTTGTTATGTTTGGTCAATGTTGCAGTTCTTTAAGTGTCATATACTTCTGTCGTATGTTAAACTTTGGGGACAAAGTTTCTTAAGGGAGATAGAATGTAACACTTCGCGTTTTAGAGCTTACGTATATGTACTACTTGCGTTTGTCTTATGCTTGTGGGGTATTTTGTTATCGTTACGGGGTGGCGAACTTCGGGACGAAGTTCATTTTAAGGAGGGAAGACTGTAATAACCCGTATTTTAGCCTCGGTCAACAACTATCAAACCCTATTTTATACAAGTATTTCAAATAGTACCTTTATAAGGTATTTTACGTAAACTGTTATTATTTTATAAATCGTATTTCTATGATTATTTCGTATTTCATAATCATTTTATATTTGATGATTATTTTATAAAATTGTATTTCATCCGTATTATTTATTTAATTTTAATAATACGTTGTTTTATAATAATACGTATGGTAATCTTTGACGTTTCTTAAGGGAGCTATTAATATGCGTACGTACAATAATAATAATAATAATAGTAGAAACACATTATTATTATATTACTATGTTAACAATAATAATAGTAGTAGCAACATATTTATATTACTATGTTATTATTAATATAATATTATGTTACATTACTATTATACTACCATGTTCAACGCACCAATTATGGCTATTTGACAAACCCTAAACTCACATACACTATATGTCCTCCGCCTCAATTGTTTTTTTTATCAATTGCTTTCCTTCGACTTCCTCGTGCTTTCATACTCGTAACCTACCAATCTCCTTCATCACCGGATTTCTATCAACACGGATAACATGTCTACTTGCCATAATCGTCAACCACCGTAACCAGTAAGCAATCGTTTTGTATGACAATTAACTTGTATTCTTTTTCTTACGTTGCTCTGTTTCGTCCTTTTGAATTGCGTTTCGAACCGTTTTTCTGTTTAAGTTTGATATGAGTATCGGGTTAGTAGTGGTAGGGTGTTAGTGGGTTTTGTGGGTGGTTGTATGGTGGCGCGTGGTGGCCGGAGCACCACCATAATAGGGCTGTTTTGAGGCGTTAATTAGAGCAGAAACACGTAAGAACATGGGTTGGGGGTACCACCCTTTGCCGAGTCTTTTTGGGTTTGTTAACAGGTAAGATTAGCCTAGGTTAGTGAGAGGGGATTTCTGGGGTAAAGGCAACCACGCTGGTGCTGGTGTGGTGGCCGTAGGAGGTGGCCAACGACGGTAAGGAATTGGGAAAGATAGAAGAGAGGCGCGAAAAGTTAGAAACAGAGAAGGTGTTAGCGTGTTGCAGGCCACTTGGTGAGGGTGTTGTGGGGTGTTAGAGGAGGACGAGGGATCGAGTGGACCACCACTGGAACCACCGTAAGTCAATGGCGACAACGGTGGTGGCCAGATGTGGTGTGAGGCACGGTGGTGAGTGAAGCGAGTGGTAAAAGAAGGGTGTGTGCGAGAGAGTTGCTGGAAAAACGAGATGTCGGGTTTGTGTAGGCTATTTTGAGGTGATGTGGCGGTTGCGGTGGTGTTTCCTGGTGGTGTCTAAGGCGTGAGAGTGGTAGTTGGTAGTCCATAGGTAAGTTTAGGATTAGTGATGGTGGTCATAGGAGGCCAGGCTGATGGTAATAGTGACGGGAAAAGAAGGTGTTGGGGCTGTCGGTTGTTGGTCAAGAAGGGCTGAATTGTCGTGGGTTGAAGGAGGTTAAATGTATGGTAATGTAAGTTGTACAACGTGTTTATTGGTTGGATTAATATATTATTATTATTATTATTATTATTATTATTATTATTATTATTATTATTATTATTATTATTATTATTATTATTATTATTAGTGGTATTATTATTATTATTGTTAATAATATTATTATCGTTATACGTTGTCGTTGTTGCCATGGTCTGTGTTATTATCATTATTGTTACACGTTTTGATGTTGTTATTGTCTATGTATTATTATTATTATTATTATTATTAGTATTATACTATGTTTATTTGTTGTTGTTATTATTATGGTATCGGTATTAGTATTATTATTATTATAAGTTGTTAGTAGGATTGTTATTATAAGTCTATTATTCGTATCTATAATAATTATGCGATGGCTATCTATATTATTGGATTAGCTTATGTTTGATGGTGTTAATAGTTTAAATTGTTTAGTTCATGTTTATTTAGTTGGGATCAATTATGGTAATTTTAATTAATCACCTGATTAAGTTAATTGACTAGTCGTGCTTAATATAGTCTCGTTATGCGTAATACATTACTTGGCTAATTAAATTGATTGGTTGATATAATATACCTTGTTTACGTAGTTATATTAGTTAGTAATTGTTTATATTATATTGTTAGGTGACGGTATTGAAGTGGGATAACTTTGTTTACTTGCTGGCTTGCTATGGGATTATATGGCTATCCAGGTAGGATACACGTACCATGATCATAACGTGTTATGAATGGATGTGTATATTGTATGTTGTGGATACAAGTGTGATTATTATGAGCATTATATATATTGGTTGAACATTTTTTATATTGCATTTATAAGCATGGCATATGTATTGGATACGGGATTGAGATTACGAATATTATTGGGCCCAGGCTAGTTCTGCAGGACTAGACCTGGTGACCTCAGCTGTTATGCTGGTGTTCGACGACGGCCGACTATAGTCTGCCGGGAGGTTCGGTATGGCTTGGTGCAAGGGTATGAGTTTGAGATTGAGACTGTGATTGGGCTCGAGCATATCATGGCATTTGCATATCACATTTGTTGCATTATTTATTATTGTGTTATTCTACTCCACCGCGAGGTTGACAGTGTATTCGTGTACACCTACGATGATCCGGAATGGGGAGTAGATTCTACAGGTCAGAGACAAATGGACTAGGAGCTTGGGCATGGAGAGAGACATGGCTTGGACCTACTTAGAATTAGATCACATACTTAGATGTTATCAGTTGCACTTTATTCTTTGCGTATTAGTTGTAATATCAAAAGTTCAAATTTAATCAGTTTTTATATAATGTACTTTGGTTTGTTTTACTTTGTTGATCACTACCTCGGACATTCCGAGATGGTAACAGCTCTATTTATTGAGAATGTCTTGCTAAAGGCTCTTAAATAAATGGGGGTGTTACATTGTCGAGAAAACATTGTCGCGGGAACAGGGGTTCCCAACTGGTCGAGGGCCGGCAGCCGCTCGACCGGTTGAGAGCCCTTCTAGGCATGTTTGCATTTTGTGCAAGATTTTGGGTGAGAAGGTCCCCAACCAATGGACCGGCAGCCGGCCGACCGACCTGGAGCCCCTTCTCAGTGGTTTTGGTTTGAGTGTTGGTGCAAGAGGATTAGGGACTCCTAGCCGGCCCACCGTCCGCCGGTGGCAAGACCGACGGAGAGCCCCTGTTCATTATAAATTGCTTGTAAGTGTGTTTAGAGGAGTTGGGACTCCCAGCCGGCCCACCGTCCGCCGGTTTGTAAATTGCTTATAACTTTTTATTCACATGTCGGATTGCATTGATTCTTCTTCCGTATGATCGTATGCTTATTTGGAATCACAGAAATTGGGCAGCACTTATGTTGGGTTTGGAAATGGATTTGAGGAGAAAGACCCCCCGGTCGGGCAACCGGAAGAGAAACCGGCTCTCGCCTCAAATTAGTTTCCGAAATCGGCCAGGTGTTGAATGAATGAGTAGTGATGAAATATATATGTAATGTTTGTCATTCGAGTTTGAGTAATTGTACATATTTGAGATGACATTATGTGATTTGTGTGAACCTGCTGTGCGCTGCTATATTACTCGAGTTCTCACCTGACTGCATTGTGTAGCTGGTTGGCCGTAGTGGCTTGGTCCTCACGGTCATGTCTTAGATTGTCTGCCCGCCTTAGGTCATACCTCGTTCCTTGCTAGTTCGAGTCTTGGGGGTGCTTCGTGCGCTTGTCGAATCGGGGATCGTGATTCGTTTGCGCTCTGAGAGTCTAGCCAGGTTTAGACTAGGACAGTCGTGTGCTGTCGTCTTACCAGGGGGTTGTATAGTCTGAGATTGGGGATGTCGTAGTGGTATAGACGAGTCGATTGTCGGCCTACTCATAGTAGACTAGTCGTGTCAATTGTTGACCAATCTAATCGGAGTCGAGTCACTTGGTTGACCTATCTCCTTATTTGTAGAGTCACTTGGTTGACCTATCTTGTCGGAGTCGAGTCACTTGGTTGACCTATCTCCTTATTTGTAGAGTCACTTGGTTGACCTACCTTGTTAGAGTCGAGTCAGTTGGTGACCTATCTCTTGTGTTGACAAATTGGTTGTTGAGCATGTTTTAGTTTGCAATTATGAATGCATGATACTTGGTTATCGATAGTAGTCAGATGATGATATATGTCAATGCTTCTCATAATCCGTGTTTATGTTGGACCATGTTGATGTGTTTACCTGTGTACGTGTTAATAACAATAGGTGGCTAGGAGAACCTCTAGTCACTCCCCACTGATTGTGGCGTACATTTTTTCATGTATTGGGCTCGAGCATATCATGACATTTGCATATCACATTTGTTGCATTATTTATTATTGTGTTATTCTACTCCACCGCGAGGTTGACAGTGTATTCGTGTACACCTACGATGATCCGGAATGGGGAGTAGATTCTACAGGTCAGAGACAAATGGACTAGGAGCTTGGGCATGGAGAGAGACATGGCTTGGACCTACTTAGAATTAGATCACATACTTAGATGTTATCAGTTGCACTTTATTCTTTGCGTATTAGGTGTAATATCAAAAGTTCAAATTTAATCAGTTTTTATATAAAGTACTTTGGTTTGTTTTACTTTGTTGATCACTACCTCGGACATTTCGAGATGGTAACAACTCTATTTATTGAGAATGTCTTGCTAAAGGCTCTTAAATAAATGGGGGTGTTACAAAGTGGTATCAGAGCGAACGATCCTCAGGCCTAAACCAAATGAATGATAATGAACGTAGGAAGAGTCTTATAAAATGAACCCCAGGTTAGTAACTGTTAGGAGCCCCAGGATTGGGATGAGTTAGGGGCCCCCTCAAACCAAGCCACTGGCCCTTCCAGTCTAACCTGGTAACCCTTGATTGATGCAGAGAGTGGGTAGTAACAAGTTAAAAGATCAGACCTTGTCCATATTGTCTATATTGTACTAACAGTTTTGCAGGAGCGGAATGAGGTAAGTTATGATGTGAAACATGGTTGGAGATTTGTATTGTGAAGCATGATAATGATATTGAATGTTGGTTGAAATATATGACTTCCAAGTTTTGGGAATATGAGTATGAGTATATGAGTTGAAATATGAATTTGACTGTGCTTGTATGGTGATACGCATGCGGCTATATGATCTCTGAACCCTTAGGTAGAGATATAATATAATGATGTGTGTAAAGAGTTGATGATAGAAGCACCATAAGCTATAACTACCTAGGAGGTTAGATGTAGGAGAGATATGACCAAGATTGACTGGAATGGTTAATAAAGCCAGCCAGGCAATGTTGTTACAGGATGCAGAATCAAGTTAAATCCTGTGTGTAAAGCTAGTAGACCGAAACGGATGTCGTGTCTGTTGATAATTGCTTTGTTGTTATTCTGAGTGTGTATATACTTCTTAATTGAATTCCTTATTCTTTGCAAGAGTTTACTGTTTGGCTTACTAGGCAAATGTGATCGAATTTTGAGATTTATGATTGTTATTATTTTACTAATTGCCTTAGCAATCCATGTCTAGTGATATGCGGAATGAGTTGCCCTAAGCCATGAATGTTATATACTTATGTGTAGGTTATGCTTTAGATTTACATGCCAATTCCATATTTATTTATGCATATATAACTAGTGAGTTATTTAATTGATTCTACTTTCAGTTTCAAAATTTTTACTGTGTACTAGATGACAATTATAGTTGAAATGAGGAATGAATGTTAATATGGTGCAAAGTGATGTTGATGCTTCAAATATTATGACAACGTGCCTTGGAAGAGGAATGGTTGAGTTTCGATGTAGTAATGTGAAATTGCAAAGGAACCAAAATTTTAATAAATTTCCAGAATGTTACCCTGTTTGTACGAGCTTCCATTTAAAATGTGTTCTCTGTATGAATGCGAAAATTTTTATTTGTGATAACCTACTAAATTAGCTTTCCAATGCCGTTGGTTTCATATTAATGCGAGTTATATTTTGCAAAAAAAAAAAAAAAAAAAAAAAAATACATATTTTAGTTGACAATGGTCCGATTGTTACTGCACAGTTCTGTTTCAACCCATGTTTTTGCAAAAGAACCATTTAAAACGTATTTATTGTTTATGCATAATTTCAACCCCACTGTTTAGAATATTTACTCACGTTTTCAAAATGATAAGCCACGTAAAATCTTACCGAGTCGTTATTTAATAGTGATTTTTGTAAGTTGTCCAATTTTGTGTTTAATTGCCGTAAAGTTCCTGTTCAGACCAACTAAGTTGTAAAAATTTGTTATAAATAATACCCTTAAGATATGCTTTTGATTTCTTTTCCCATAATTAGTTCTTTCATTATATTTTTCTAAAAACTATAATAACTCGTAAAATAGCGAAGCGGTTATTTAATTATAAATTTTGAAAGTTATAACATGATGTTTGCTTGTTGAAATTGTAAGTTATGCAGTTTCTATACAAAAGTCTAATTAAATATGAAATTGTTCCGCGTGATATAAATCTCTTATTTTGCAAGTTATATTTATTATTGGTGTTACGATAAGTGATGTAATGTGAGTAGATGAGAAACGTACCTATGTGATTTCAACCTATTATTACCTAGAAATGCTAAGCGGACTTTCTAGTCTATGATTGGTGTGTATCTCGTGCAATGTTTTAAGTTGGCAAGTATGAACCATGAGTTAGCTGATTGTCTACATTGTTGTACATTTGTAAATTTTGTATTAAAATTCCAAGTGTATAAGTGTTAGCTACATTGATTCTGTTTTATTGCGTAGCATGGAATTGACAAATATGTTTTATTGCTTTAAAAGTCGGATGCTAATTGCCCAGTATAGAGCACTTACCTTATCAGATACTTTTGCCATTCATTCGGTGATCTTCTTGAGCAATGAATGTGAAATTTTATAATGGGGTTACGGGGACGTAACCATGCTTTAAGGAGGATAGAATTGTAAAATCTGGATGGTTTACGATCTGGCTAAGTGGTATGTTAGGCTGACTGAGTTTGACCATGCATGGAGTCTGCTGTTTTAATTTGTTATGTTTGGTCAATGTTGCAGTTCTTTAAGTGTCATATACTTCTGTCGTATGTTAAACTTTGGGGACAAAGTTTCTTAAGGGAGATAGAATGTAACACTTCGCGTTTTAGAGCTTACGTATATGTACTACTTGCGTTTGTCTTATGCTTGTGGGGTATTTTGTTATCGTTACGGCGTGGCGAACTTCGGGACGAAGTTCATTTTAAGGAGGGAAGACTGTAATACCCCGTATTTTAGCCTCGGTCAACAACTATCAAACCCTATTTTATACAAGTATTTCAAATAGTACCTTTATAAGGTATTTTACGTAAACTGTTATTATTTTATAAATCGTATTTCTATGATTATTTCGTATTTCATAATCATTTTATATTTGATGATTATTTTATAAAATTGTATTTCATCCGTATTTATTTAATTTTAATAATACGTTGTTTTATAATAATACGTATGGTAATCTTTGACGTTTCTTAAGGGAGCTATTAATATGCGTACGTACAATAATAATAATAATAATAGTAGAAACACATTATTATTATATTACTATGTTAACAATAATAATAGTAGTAGCAACATATTTATATTACTATGTTATTATTAATATAATATTATGTTACATTACTATTATACTACCATGTTCAACGCACCAATTATGGCTATTTGACAAACCCTAAACTCACATACACTATATGTCCTCCGCCTCAATTGTTTTTTTTATCAATTGCTTTCCTTCGACTTCCTCGTGCTTTCATACTCGTAACCTACCAATCTCCTTCATCACCGGATTTCTATCAACACGGATAACATGTCTACTTGCCATAATCGTCAACCACCGTAACCAGTAAGCAATCGTTTTGTATGACAATTAACTTGTATTCTTTTTCTTACGTTGCTCTGTTTCGTCCTTTTGAATTGCGTTTCGAACCGTTTTTCTGTTTAAGTTTGATATGAGTATCGGGTTAGTAGTGGTAGGGTGTTAGTGGGTTTTGTGGGTGGTTGTATGGTGGCGCGTGGTGGCCGGAGCACCACCATAATAGGGCTGTTTTGAGGCGTTAATTAGAGCAGAAACACGTAAGAACATGGGTTGGGGGTACCACCCTTTGCCGAGTCTTTTTGGGTTTGTTAACAGGTAAGATTAGCCTAGGTTAGTGAGAGGGGATTTCTGGGGTAAAGGCAACCACGCTGGTGCTGGTGTGGTGGCCGTAGGAGGTGGCCAACGACGGTAAGGAATTGGGAAAGATAGAAGAGAGGCGCGAAAAGTTAGAAACAGAGAAGGTGTTAGCGTGTTGCAGGCCACTTGGTGAGGGTGTTGTGGGGTGTTAGAGGAGGACGAGGGATCGAGTGGACCACCACTGGAACCACCGTAAGTCAATGGCGACAACGGTGGTGGCCAGAGGTGGTGTGAGGCACGGTGGTGAGTGAAGCGAGTGGTAAAAGAAGGGTGTGTGCGAGAGAGTTGCTGGAAAAACGAGATGTCGGGTTTGTGTAGGCTATTTTGAGGTGATGTGGCGGTTGCGGTGATGTTTCCTGGTGGTGTCTAAGGCGTGAGAGTGGTAGTTGGTAGTCCATAGGTAAGTTTAGGATTAGTGATGGTGGTCATAGGAGGCCAGGCTGATGGTAATAGTGACGGGAAAAGAAGGTGTTGGGGCTGTCGGTTGTTGGTCAAGAAGGGCTGAATTGTCGTGGGTTGAAGGAGGTTAAATGTATGGTAATGTAAGTTGTACAACGTGTTTATTGGTTGGATTAATATATTATTATTATTATTATTATTATTATTATTATTATTATTATTATTATTATTATTATTATTATTATTATTATTATTATTATTAGTGGTATTATTATTATTATTGTTAATAATATTATTATCGTTATACGTTGTCGTTGTTGCCATGGTCTGTGTTATTATCATTATTGTTACACGTTTTGTTGTTGTTATTGTCTATGTATTATTATTATTATTATTATTATTAGTATTATACTATGTTTATTTGTTGTTGTTATTATTATGGTATCGGTATTAGTATTATTATTATTATAAGTTGTTAGTAGGATTGTTATTATAAGTCTATTATTCGTATCTATAATAATTATGCGATGGCTATCTATATTATTGGATTAGCTTATGTTTGATGGTGTTAATAGTTTAAATTGTTTAGTTCATGTTTATTTAGTTGGGATCAATTATGGTAATTTTAATTAATCACCTGATTAAGTTAATTGACTAGTCGTGCTTAATATAGTCTCGTTATGCGTAATACATTACTTGGCTAATTAAATTGATTGGTTGATATAATATACCTTGTTTACGTAGTTATATTAGTTAGTAATTGTTTATATTATATTGTTAGGTGACGGTATTGAAGTGGGATAACTTTGTTTACTTGCTGGCTTGCTATGGGAATATATGGCTATCCAGGTAGGATACACGTACCATGATCATAACGTGTTATGAATGGATGTGTATATTGTATGTTGTGGATACAAGTGTGATTATTATGAGCATTATATATATTGGTTGAACATTTTTTATATTGCATTTATAAGCATGGCATATGTATTGGATACGGGATTGAGATTACAAATATTATTGGGCCCAGGCTAGTTCTGCAGGACTAGACCTGGTGACCTCAGCTGTTATGCTGGTGTTCGACGACGGCCGACTATAGTCTGCCGGGAGGTTCGGTATGGCTTGGTGCAAGGGTATGAGTTTGAGATTGAGATTGTGATTGGGCTCAAGCATATCATGGCATTTGCATATCACATTTGTTGCATTATTTATTATTGTGTTATTCTACTCCACCGCGAGGTTGACAGTGTATTCGTGTACACCTACGATGATCCGGAATGGGGAGTAGATTCTACAGGTCAGAGACAAATGGACTAGGAGCTTGGGCATGGAGAGAGACATGGCTTGGACCTACTTAGAATTAGATCACATACTTAGATGTTATCAGTTGCACTTTATTCTTTGCGTATTAGTTGTAATATCAAAAGTTCAAATTTAATCAGTTTTTATATAATGTACTTTGGTTTGTTTTACTTTGTTGATCACTACCTCAGACATTCCGAGATGGTAACAGCTCTATTTATTGAGAATGTCTTGCTAAAGGCTCTTAAATAAATGGGGGTGTTACATTGTCGAGAAAACATTGTCGCGGGAACAGGGGTTCCCAACTGGTCGAGGGCCGGCAGCCGCTCGACCGGTTGAGAGCCCTTCTAGGCATGTTTGCATTTTGTGCAAGATTTTGGGTGAGAAGGTCCCCAACCGATGGACCGGCAGCCGGCCGACCGACCTGGAGCCCCTTCTCAGTGGTTTTGGTTTGAGTGTTGGTGCAAGAGGGTTAGGGACTCCTAGCCGGCCCACCGTCCGCCGGTGGCAAGACCGACTGAGAGCCCCTGTTCATTATAAATTGCTTGTAAGTGTGTTTAGAGGAGTTGGGACTCCCAGCCGGCCCACCGTCCGCCGGTTTGTAAATTGCTTATAACTTTTTATTCACATGTCGGATTGCATTGATTCTTCTTCCGTATGATCGTATGCTTATTTGGAATCACAGAAATTGGGCAGCACTTATGTTGGGTTTGGAAATGGATTTGAGGAGAAAGACCCCCCGGTCGGGCAACCGGAAGAGAAACCGGCTCTCGCCTCAAATTAGTTTCCGAAATCGGCCAGGTGTTGAATGAATGAGTAGTGATGAAATATATATGTAATGTTTGTCATTCGAGTTTGAGTAATTGTACATATTTGAGATGACATTATGTGATTTGTGTGAACCTGCTGTGCGCTGCTATATTACTCGAGTTCTCACCTGACTGCATTGTGTAGCTGGTTGGCCGTAGTGGCTTGGTCCTCACGGTCATGTCTTAGATTGTCTGCCCGCCTTAGGTCATACCTCGTTCCTTGCTAGTTCGAGTCTTGGGGGTGCTTCGTGCGCTTGTCGAATCGGGGATCGTGATTCGTTTGCGCTCTGAGAGTCTAGCCAGGTTTAGACTAGGACAGTCGTGTGCCGTCGTCTTACCAGGGGGTTGTATAGTCTGAGATTGGGGATGTCGTAGTGGTATAGACGAGTCGATTGTCGGCCTACTCATAGTAGACTAGTCGTGTCAATTGTTGACCAATCTAATCGGAGTCGAGTCACTTGGTTGACCTATCTCCTTATTTGTAGAGTCACTTGGTTGACCTATCTTGTCGGAGTCGAGTCACTTGGTTGACCTATCTCCTTATTTGTAGAGTCACTTGGTTGACCTACCTTGTTAGAGTCGAGTCAGTTGGTGACCTATCTCTTGTGTTGACAAATTGGTTGTTGAGCATGTTTTAGTTTGCAATTATGAATGCATGATACTTGGTTATCGATAGTAGTCAGATGATGATATATGTCAATGCTTCTCATAATCCGTGTTTATGTTGGACCATGTTGATGTGTTTACCTGTGTACGTGTTAATAACAATAGGTGGCTAGGAGAACCTCTAGTCACTCCCCACTGATTGTGGCGTACATTTTTTCATGTATGTAGGTTGATGCTGTTTGCAGGGGGTACGTTGAGGCTAGCGAGCGATGATCCTTCATCGATGACATTTACCTATTCGTTTAGCTAGACCTTACTTTTGTGATACAGTTTTATGCCTCTAGGGATATCCTATCCCGGGCTTGGTTTCGTATTTAATACTTATACTCATCTATGTTTGAATTCTTCTGCATCTTTGGTTATTGTAATTCACCTCGTATATTAGGTAAACGTGTTTAAAGTTTTAATTCCGCGCAAAATTGCATGCTTTTGTATGTTTTACTTTCCGCTGCCGCGATGGGTTTTAAAAAACATATCCCGCTACCACACTTACCGGGTCCAAAGGTGAGCTTAACACATATCCCGATAAACAAACACAAGTAATGGGTCGAGATGTGACCTTAACACATATCTCATTACCACACATAAGCATTGGGTCCAGAGGTGAGTTTAACACATATCAAAATACACAGTTATGGCACATAGAGGGTCCAAAAGTGAGCTTAACACATATCTTGACTCGCCACATCCATACAAATACCGGGTCGAGAGGTGAGCTAACACATATCCCGATACGCCACATCCATAACACATAATGGGTCCAGAGATGAGCTTAACACACATTCTGACATGCAACACGTACTATGTCTAGAGGTGAACTTAACACATATCCTAATACGTAATCATACATGCATCAATACATGAATCTCTTTTAAGAGTTTATACTTTACACCATACGGAATATTCGAGCATAGAAATCATATGGAGAAAAAATCATTCAAATTGGAATATCCGATCATAAGTAAAATTGCAAGTAAATAAGATCAGGGGCTCTTAGCGGGTCAGGCTACCGGCTGACCGGCTGGAAGTCCTTTTCAGTCTTTCTAAAAAAATATGTAAAACGAGGAAGAGGGGTTCTCCGCTGGTCGACCGGCCGCTGGCCTACTGACTGACAACCTCCTTCAAATTGTCAACTTCTTGAGAATGTTCATCCATCAGGGGCTCTCAGCCGGTGGACCGGCGGCGCGCCACCCGGCTGAGGGCCCTTCTCACTTAAAATTTCCAGAAACCTCAGCAGAGACTATCAGCCGGTTGGTCGACCGGCTGCCGGCAGACCGGTTGGAGGTACCTGCTATCAAATTTTAGCGAAGAACAAATTTTGGAAGGCACGGGGCTCTCAGCCGGTTAGTCGACCGGCTACCGGCTGAGGAGACCTGTGCGCAAAAACAACGTTTTACGCATATCAAATCCATCCAAAACTCGTAAGACACTTTATAAACACTAATTTCAGCATACAATAGCCACAATCCACCACAAACAAGCATACTAACTTCAACATATGAACAATTTCATGATTCATTAACAAAACCCATAAATTAGATCCTCTTTTTTAAAATCAAACATTCACCCTTCAACACAAATATCATTCCTAACATGTGAGGTCTATCAACCATCAGCCCTAACATCATTCTAACACCAATTTCAGAATACAAACATCATCGACTCAACCAAACACAGAAATCATCTTTCGTAATCATGTTACTATCATAAAAACTAGCAAAACACAAAGTTTATGACATAAGCGGAATTTCCTCATCAAGGTTAAATTAAGCAAGCTAATTCTCCAAGCTATCGTCAATAATTACAGAATCCACTTTCGGTCTTCTAAATCACCTCCTACAAACAAAGAAAAACCGATGTAGAGGGCGACTTTCAAGAGGGCGAAACAGACCGGAAATTTGTTTGTCTCGATTTGCGCGATTAAAGGTCTTAAAATGACGGCGAGGGTTCTATGAATCCATAGGCGAAAGAATTGCCTTATTCCGGTAAGAAATGGGTCTTCTGTGGTGATTTTTGTGATGCTCGAAGCTTGAGAATGGAGTTTAGGTTTTTAGGTTTAGGAAATGAAGATGGTGAATAAATAGTATTGTCCCAAATTTTCTTTTTATATAGAAATGTAAAGTTGGGATTTAAGTGGGGAAAGCAAGTTTGAGGCAGGATTGTCTTAAAATTAGAAATGCCAAGTGAAGGACAATTCATCTCAAGATCTAATAAATCTTAAAATGGAACTTATCATATTATATTAACTAAGTTTACGAAAATAAATTAAAATACAGGTAATTTCTGAAATATTATTTTAAATTCTTAAAAATTACCATTCGTAAAATAACGGGGTGTTACAATCACACCATCTTTCAAAAAGTTTCGTCCTCGAAACTTGAACGAAAAACTAGCTAAAGAAATTACCTCAATCGAACAAACTCGGGTACTTGACTCTCATCGCAGCCTCAGTTTCCTAAGTCTCCTCTTCCATGTTGCCACACTTCCAAAGCACTTTGACTAGAGGAACTATCTTGCTTCTTAACTTCTTGTCTTCGCGGTCCAAAATCTTCAGGGGACGCTCCTCGAAAGCAAGGTTAGGCTCTAACTCTGGAATGCGGGGCTCATCACATGACTCGGGTCACTCACGTACTTGCGAAGCTGGGACACATGGAACACGTCATGGACTTTCCCAAACTCGGGAGCAACTCCAATAGATAGGCAACGGTACCAATACGAGCAGTGATCAAGTAAGGTGCAATGTACTTAGGGCTCAACTAGCCCATGACACCAAAACGCTTGACTCCCTTCATAGGTGACACTTTGAGGAAGACACAGTCTCCGGCTTTGAACTCGAGCGGTCGACGACGGACATCGGCGTACGACTTCTAGCGATCTTACGCGGCTTGCATCCTACCTCGGATAAGCTGGACATGATCAACGGTCTCTACAAGCTGCTCATGTCCTAAATCTCTAGCGTCACTAACCTGATCCCAACAAAATGGACTACGACACTTCCTACCATACAAGGCCTCGTACGAAGCCATCTTGATAGAAGAATGAAAACTTTTGTTGTACAAAAACTCAACTAACGACAAACACTTTTCCCAATAAGACTGAACATCAAGTGCACAGGCACGGCTCAAATCCTCGAGAGTCTGAATCGTCCTCTCAGATTGGCCATCAGTCGCGGCATGAAATGCAATACTCATCAGCAAACGGCTACCCATATATAGTGTAACACCTTAAAAGTATGAGAGGAAAGTTGTTCCACATCGGTAGAATATGAGGCTTGTGATATGTTTATAATAACTTCTACCCACCACTTAGTAACAAGGCCTCGTGCTTTTGGGCTTAAGTGAGGACAAATAATGGGCCCAAAGGCTTACCTCCCATCTTATTGGGGGTGTGTTATGACCGTGGTGGGTCGGGTTGTTACAAATGGTATCAGAGCGACCCTGCGACCGTGTGGTGAGCCTGTGGTTGGGAGTACCCGGGTCACACACCTAGCGGGGAAGGATTCTGGCCCAGGTTGTGGTCAATTTTGAGGCACAATGAGGACGTTGTGTTCTTTAGGTGGGGAGTTTGTAACACCCCAAGAGTATGAGAAGAAAGTTGTCCCACAACGGTAGAATGTGAGGCTTGTGATATGTTTATAATAACTTCTACCCACCACTTAGTAACAAGGCGTCGTACTTTTGGGCTTAAGTGAGGACAAATAATGGGCCCAAAGGCTTACCTCCCATCTTATTGGGGGTGTGTTACGACCGTGGTGGGTCGGGTTGTTACACATAGCCTCCTGGAGAGCTTTCCAAAATGTCGAACAAAATCTAGGATTACGATCAAACCCTATCTTCTTAGGCACACCATGGTATCTGACTATCTCATCAATGTAAGCTCTGGCTAAGTGATCCATATTCCAGGTCTCTCTGATCGGAATAAATCTCTCACACTAGGTCAAACGATCGGCCACAACACAAATAACATCCTTACCACTCACTGTCTTTGGCAAAGCGGTAACGAAATCCATGGAGATAGACTCTCACTTCCACTAGGGAACATGAAGTGGCTGTACGAGACCACCGGATCTCTTGTGCTCAATCTTAACCTGCTGGCACGTCAAACATCGGCCAACATAGTCCACAATGTCACTCTTCATCCCAAGCCAGTAGAAACAAAGTCGAAGATCCCTATGTATCTTGTCACCACAAGGATGAATCGAATAAGGCGACAAATGAGGCTCATCTAGAACCCTCTTACGTAACTCGGCAACCTCAAGAACATACAAGTGACCGCTAAAGTGAAGGGAACGATCTGTACCAATAACAAAGTCCTTAGCCTCTCCACTGGAAATATTAGCTTGAAACTTCTTATAAGTCGCGTCTGTAACACCCCCATTTATTTAAGAGCCTTTAGCAAGACATTCCCAAATAAATAGAGCTGTTACCATCTCGGAATGTCCGAGGTAGTGTATAACAAAGTAAAACAACCAAAGTACTTTATATATAAACTGATAAAATTTAAACTTTTGTTATTACAATTACTGCGCAGCGGAAAACAAAATACAACTGATGACTTCTCTGTTGGAGTAAATGTCCTCCACAGAGTGTGATTATTTAAATAAATCTTTTACAGGATCACACAGGAATACTTAGTATATTAATCAGTTGGTTAACATTTATCGGTAACGGTTGGCTTACTAGAAGTTTGACGTTACTGTCATATGATGGCGGTAATCAGATGATCCCTAAAGGTCACACATATAGGATAGTATTGAGCAATGTGATTATATATTGACATAATTACGTAATTGCCAAACTTAGCTAAATGTAGTTAATTAGATGATAAACATGTAATATGATTAAATAATAATTGAGAGAAATGAATTAAATGTTAATTCTAACAAATATATATAAATGTTATAGTTATTAATTATATATATTTTAATATATGATATTTTAGAATAATATATAATTAGGTTAATTAATTATAAGATAATTAATTAACACTTTCCTAAAATAAAAAGACTACTAACACAGTCGGTTGTAGCCTTGGGCCGTGTACCAACACGGTGGATAGGCCGTGTGAATCACACATATAAGAGAACAATTTTCTCTTATTTTCCACATGAGTTTTATCATCTAAAAACCCTAAAAACAAAAGCCTCCAAAATTAATAGTAATCAAGGTGGTAACTTGAAGGGCAATTATCTCGGTCATCTTGGGTGCAATCTAAGGAGAATTTCTTCATTGAAATTTGGGTTTACTAGGTTGTTCGTAGGCTGATTCTCCATAGATTTAAAGGTTATTTCTATATTCATGTCTTTTTAATTCAGTTTATAGTTTTTGCATCAAATCGTCTTTTGATACAATCCTTTAAAATATTAATTAGATTAACGCTTTAATGGATATTTAAGAAATATTCCTACATTCTCTAGATGTGATATAATTCTAAGTTGGTCCAAAGTCCGCATCTCACATTCCTGCCCCAGCTCCTAGTTCATCTGTCTCTTTCCTATAGAATCTACTCCCCATTCCGGATCATCATAGGTGCACACGAATACACTGTCAACCTCGCGGTTGAGTATGATAACACAATAATAAATAATGCAACAATGATGATATGCAAATGCCATGATATACTCGAGCTCAATCTCATTCTCAATCTCAAACTCAATCTCAAACTCAATCTCAACCCGTAACTCCCTCCCTTACCGAACCTCCCGACAGAGTATAATTGCCGTCGCCGAACACCAGCATAACAGTTGAGGTCACCAGGTCTAGTCCTGCAGAACTAGCCTGGGCCCAATAATATATCATCATCTCGAAACCGTATACATTGCATATGCCATGCTAATGAACGCAACAATAATAGTAATCATACTTATGAATGCAACAGTGATAATAATCCATTATAACCATATATCATCCTCATATCATTCATGCTCATCATCCATATCATACACTCAGCATCCATTCATAACATATAACAGTAGTATAGTGGCAGTGTATCCTACCTGGATAGCAATATAATCCTATCACGCAACTAACATCCAATCAGTGGAACCACTCCATCACATACTCGACACCTAATAAAAATAATATACATAATTACTAACTAGTACAACTACGTAAACGAGGCCGTATTAAAGATGGGTACTTCAAATAACTTGACCAACCCGTCCTTATTACTTTTATAACTAATTTCGATTAAACAAACAAACATAGAAAATATAATATAAAATATAATATATAATCAAACCATTGATAACCGTCACATATAATAATTCACTTAACAATCTTAATAATAACTACCATAAACGATATTTACTAATAATATTAAGGGTTAATTGATAGCAATAATACAAACTATGCCTACCTTGGTCAAACTAATATGAACTATACAATAACCCAAAAAAATACCAACTTAACCATCATTTACCTTTAAACACATTAAGTTACAGGAAACCTGATAAACAGGTCACCTCTTCGCCATAAGTGACTCTTTGCCTAATTTTTCTCATTCACTTCAATTTGTTTACCTAAATCATCCCCAGAAATTAAACATTAAAAGTCACCGTCCCTTCAATTATCCATCTTCATCATTATCGTCATTTATATCCTGCTCATAAATTAAACCCTGAAAATCACCCTCCCTTCAATTATTTATCTTCATCATCATCATCATCATCGCCATTTTATCCTGCCCAGAAATTAAACACTAAAAAAATCATCCTTATTTCTATTATTCATCGTCATCATCATTGCCATTTGTTTACCTCCGTTGGCAAGCATAATATTCACCTTACTTGGCCGTCATTGTTGCATAACCAATGCATAAGGTAACATTAATTTATACTCTCTTTCCTTTTTGAAATCATTTCAATTGTTTGTTAATTAGGTTCATTTGAATCATTACCCAGAAAATCCTAAAAATTGAATCATTACCAAGAAAAACCCTAAAAATTGAACATCGCCACATTGTTGATATTGATGAATTGTGTTCGCATTTGTAAGGGAGGAGGTATAAGACGAAGAAGACATCACCACAAAAGAATCAAAAACAAAATGATGGTGGAGCAATTAAAGGGTGAAGAAAATAAAGAAGAAAAAAAGGAAAGAAAAAATTTGAGAGAGGCAGAAGATTGTTGCTGTAGTAAAAGAATGGAGGATATGAGGAGGAGTTTTAAAGAGTGGTTAAGAAAATAATAATTCAAAAATAAAAGGTAACCTACAAATTAATAAATGTTACCGGTGAAAACAAGTCAGATCAATAAGAGAGTTGAAGTGATAGAAGTTAAATGATGGTCAAGTTGGTATTTTTTTGGGTTATTGTATAGTTTATATTAATTTGAGCAGGATATGCATAGTTTGTATTATTGTCATCAATTAACCCTAATATTAATGCTAACAAAACTAGCAATAACAATAATACCATGCTAATAACAACTAATAACAATACTATTAATAATAATAATAACATGTAATAATAATAATAACAATAGTAATAATAATAATAAATTAATCCAACCACAAACACGTTGTACAACTTAAGAAAAGCAACAATACCATACAATTAGCCTCCCTCAACCCACGATACTTCAGCCCCTCTTGACCAAACAACCGACAACCCCAACACCCTATTTTCCCGTCACTATTACCACCAGCCTGACCTCCTACGACCACCGCGACTAATCCTAAACTTACCTATGTACTACCAACTACCACTCCCACGCCTTAGACACCACCTGTAACACCCCCATTTATTTAGAGGCCTGAACTAGGACTCCCCAAATAACCAAGGGTGTTACCATCTCGGTTACCCGAGGTAGTAGATAACAAAGGAAGAAATTCAGTACTTTATTAAGTAATTAAATGTTACACGAAAGTCTCAAAGGTAAAACAACTGTTTATCAAACCAAAACTAAAAGTTGAGACACAGTGAAAACTAAATGAATGATCTAGCTCTAGGCAGGTCTGATCCATGTCCTCTCCACCTTTCCAGCATCCATAAGTCTAAACCTGTCATTCTGCTCCCCAATAAATTGGATCAACGCAGACACAATCAAACAAACAGGGTCAACACGAGGTTGAGTAGGTAATATAATCACGACATGACATAACACAATAAACAATTCCTCGATCTCCTCAACAACCATTTCTCCACCACACCTCCAACACACCACACCTCCCATGGCCATATCACAAGTCCCTTATCACAAGACCCATATCACAAGACCCATTCACAAGCCCCATTCTCCACAATAATCAATAATCATTCAATCACAATATATCACAAGTAATTATAGCAACCAGATAACGAATATCCTCATGTCAGATCACAATTACAACATAGATATTCCCCTACCTCAAAACTGCGGAAGATAATAGCAAGTGCACAACAGCTACTAAAAGTGTTCCACGCGGAAACCTCCACCTAGACATATATCATATAATTAATAAAACTCCCTAAATCTCGTAATATACGTACACATTCTATTTATAGAAACCTCCTAAATTTAGAAAGTTTCCCCACAAACAAGGTTACCCAAAATAACAACTTTCTAAATATAGTAACTTCCAAAAATAGTAACTTCCTAAAACCCGTCATGCTCATATTTGCCACATTAAATACTAACCCATAAACATAAACAACACAAAACTTACTATAATAATATTATTAATAATTAACAATAATACCATGCTTTGCGGCCTGCTGATTTGCTGCTCTATTCTTGGGACAGGGGGCGCGATGTTTGCGTGGATTTGGTGGGGTGCTCCCCTTTGACTCAGTCGGGCATGACTGATTTTGTGCCAGGAGGGGTGGTGGTCGATGCTGCTAGGAGGAAGTGCGCCAAGTACAGGGACTTGTGCGCAGGACATGGTTATGGCTTCTTGCCTTTCTCCTTCTCTTCTTTGGGGGGAATTAGGGGAAGCTGCTGTTTCCTTGCTCAAGCGGATTCAGAAGTTTTCTGTGTCCCAGGATGCCGGATCGCGAAGCGCTGCTTTTATTTTCTCTCGCCTTAGTTTTGCTATTGCTAAGGGAGTGGGCGCCCAGCTAGTTTCGCGGGTGCCCACAAATTTCATGTAATTTTTCCATTATAATTAATAAAAGTTCCCGGTTCATAATAAAAAAAAAAAATAATAATAATAATGATAATAGTAATAAAAATATTAAAAGTAAAATTAGTAAACAACCCTAGCATACCCGTGACAACTACCCCGTGTAAAAACAGCCCTATTAACCACCGTGTCACGCCCTATCTACCGCCAACAACCACCACCGCCTGTACCCAGAACCACCTTCCACCATTTCAACCACCAGCAGCCCCCTCGCCGGCTGCCGGTGATCTGAACCAGTCACCCCAAACCGACCTGACTCCTCGCCCCTCCTCCTGACCACGCACTCTTTGACAACCCTTCGACGCTAGACCAGCCACCGCCAACACCCGACTTAACCAACAGAACCTTCCCTTGACTCCAGACTCGAGAGACACGGTGGAAACATCGTGTCGACCTCCCCCGAGTCAACTTTGTTACCACCCCCAACACTCCTGTACACAAACCAAAAACCTAGAATAGCGACAACCAGAAGAACGCGTCCCTGACAGCCCATTTTTAACCCCTTATACCACCACGACCAGCCATCCTTATCCACCGTGACTACCAGCCTTGACATCACCTAACCACTACCCAACTCCATACGTGAAGACCATAAAACCAAACTATAGATTCATTAATAAAACGCATGATAAAAGTTGCAGAATAAAACTCAGGTATTTCTAATTATAAAACGACCTTCTGTCACCGAGTTAGCCACCTTCCACGACGTCCCTAGGCGGCCAACGACGGCCCTTTTATAGTCTACACATATTCATTACATATTCTAGTATAAATGTATGTAAAAACATCAGAGATTAAACCATATAATACTCCTCTAATTAAGCGATAAACCATAGAGAACACGGTAATAACCCAGTAGCGTGATGAACATACCGGATCTCCAGCCAATTCGAACCACCCTAGGCTAGACTATGACCACCGTGTAAGGCTCCTCTTCCTTCTCTGATGTGACGGCTAGGGGTTGATGTAAAAAGATTAGGGTTAGGGTAGGGTTTAGTGTTAGCAATACTCATCTTATGTAGGCGGCAGGAACAAGAGCTGATAGGTAAGGTGTTAGTCGTGTATGGGCTCTCTATTTGTCACGCACTTCAAGGCCCACTCCATCATCCCCAGTGATCCCAAGTTCGAGTCCCCTTATGAACAAAAACCTATTCAACATGTTTTATGGTTAGAACCCCACTTCGAATCCCAACAAGTTCCAAAATACTTAACATAAAACGAGTGCATACTAGCATATTAAACGAGCAATTGTAATTAATTATATCGCCGACCCATTAAATTATTATATTTAATAATAATAATACGGGTTATTACACCACCAGGGAACACCACCGCAACCACCACAACACCTTAAAATAGCCTGCACACACCCAACATCTGGTTTTTCCAGCAACTCTCTCGCACACCTCCTTCTTTTACCACTCGTTACTCTCACCACCGTGCCCCACACCACCCACGGCCACCACCGTTGTCACCACTGACTCACGTTGGTTCCAGTGGTGGTATCACCTTCCTCTCGTCTTACCTTAAAACCTTCTGAAACAGCCCCACAAAACCGCTGAACCAGACACAACTCCCTGCTCCTGCAACTCTAATACCCTCTGTCGAAGCAGTCTCCTCCAGCCACCACACACCACTCTACCACCACCAACATCACCTATTATAACACTACTGCCACCACTCACGACCCACGATAAGAATTAAACTAAAATATAAACGAATAAGCAATAAAATGGAACTGAAACACAACACGCAAAACAGAGCATATATCACTTGTTTACTGTTGACATTAAGGTGATTTTTGTTGTTATTACGGTGGTCCTATAGTGATTTAACGATGACAACAATGTTATATGTACTACATAGATTATATATAACCATAATAGTAGAAAGAAGAGTGAGGCCATCCCGCATGGATGGGCCGTCCTGTGTTTAGGTAAACCTCGTAGGATGGCAATAGGGCGAGCGCCTGATCTCTCCTCATCAAGGAAATCTCCCTGCAAATCTTATAAAGCATAGGATCACGGTGCCCCAGGTCCGAGACCGTATGATACGAATTCTTGAGCAAAGAAATCGTCCGCGGAAGCTTCTTGTAATCTTGAAGAATAATCTTGAATGAATTAATAACTTTGGCAATGTATGGCACAATCTTTAGTGAATCCTGATTGATAATGATGAACGATGGATGATGAACGATGAAGATGGAAGATGATGATAAAATGCCGTGATGGTGGTGGTCTGTCGGTGGTAATGGTGGTGGTTGTTTTTGTAGTTGTGACGGTCTTGAGGTGAATCCCCAAGGTAGAAGGATATTTGTTTGCCCTAGACCTATAGTTCAAACAATGGTGAATTACTCCCTAGAACTATAGTTTGTAATTCGTGTTAATATTTGAAACGCGACAAATACCAACGGTTCGGATCAACACGCGATGAGTCCTTGAATTCTTTAAGTATGTCTTAAAAGAAAACTTGTAAATTGTTATAACTTGAATGATTGAATAATTGAATGAAAAACAAGAAGAACCATGTGCCCTATTTATAGGGTAATCACACGTCCCAAACACACATAACACACCTCACAATTCATACTAGAATTGGGAGTCCTAAATCTATCTTCTTGGATTAAATATAATCCTTATTAAAATAAACTCTATCTTAGAAATTAAAAGAATTAAATAACTAATCCTAACAACCCTAGGATAACTAATTA
The DNA here is from genome assembly GCA_029255685.2 of Silene conica. Taxonomy (NCBI): domain Eukaryota; kingdom Viridiplantae; phylum Streptophyta; class Magnoliopsida; order Caryophyllales; family Caryophyllaceae; genus Silene; species Silene conica. Next base: position 26,594,443 of record CM055314.2, on the reverse strand, counting down.
ACTAGGTAATAACTAACTTGTAACAAACTAGTAACTACCTAACAAACTAATAACCAACTATAACAACTTATTTGGAACTAACTAAATTAACAACTTTAATAAAAATAACATAAAAATTAAATATACTCCAATATCTACTTGGAGCCCAAAGTGACCGAGCCCATGCGTGTGATAGCCGAGCAACACGCCTTGGGTGGCCGAGCAACAAGCGGCCCAAGGCCCTTCCGTTCTCATGGTGGTCCGTCCACCATAGCTTAGTCCCTTCTTGCCTTGGTTCAACCCTTGTTATCACCTTGTTAGCCCATGGTTGTAAAGCCCAACGAATCTTTACTAGACAATATACTAGCCATACGATAATTAATGATAAAATAGCTAACATAAATTGCCTTGTCGATCTTTAATTATAGTAACGAACTAATGCCCTATCCATATTCGGATCACCGCAGACACCTTATAGAGTGGAGGATTAACAAAATTGGTCGGAAGGCGTGGACTCATATTGTAATACTCCGTATTTTTATTTCGTTTTATTTTATTTTATTTTGATTTTTATTGGATGTCGACGGGTTATAATAAAAGTTAGGTGTTTATAAGCGAAATAATATTGTTGAACGAGGTGCTTTATGTGTTGTGTTTTCGGGTCGTGAATGTGAATGTTTAACAAAACCGTATCATAGTCATATTATTTGGGTATTGGGATCCGTGAAAGGTTTGACCCATACCCGGATAGCTATGTCAATGGGCCTAGGGTTGCGTGCAAACCTTGATCCATACACGACATTATAATATGAAATCAGAAATTTCAGAACACACTTCTCAGCCGTCATATATATACACCATAATAACATCTTATTTTGACCTATCAACACCAAACAACACCTCGACGCTACTGCCGCCACATCTGGGAATGCATAGGAGAACCTTACACGGTGGTCTAAGGGTGGTAGGGCCGTCCGAAACACCAAGGAAGTAGGTATGTTCACAACAGTCTTCGTCCTTTCCCCTTGTTTCCCCTTTCGTTTGTATGCAATAATTCAGATCGTAAAGCATGTATAGTCTCTGATCTTTTATGAATAGTAATCTGGGATGTGTAGTAGTCGTTTTTAGACCTTAGTTGTGTCCTTGTTGACTGTCTAGGACCACCGTCGAAGGGCGTCTTACCACCATGTCAGAATCGTTTTTTTAGTTGTTTTATTTCAGAACAGATGAGGTGAACGCATAGGGTTGTTGATGAATTCGATTACATCCCTGCTCATGTTCGTTATGGGTGTCAGAGGTATTGTGTTAGTGGTAGTCTTGGGGCTTGAATGGTGGGGTTCGCGGTGGTTTTGGGTTAGGGTGTCGGTCAGTAGGGTGGTGTTTGTTTGGGGTGGCTATACCGTGAACAGAATCAGGGGCGTGACACAGGTTGTTGTAACGGTCGTTGTGGGTTAGTGTTGCTGCGTCGGCGACCACCATTGACCACCCTGGAACCACCGTGGCTCAGAGGCGAGCCTGGTGGTGTCGCAGGTGGAGTCAGTGGTGGTGGTTGGTGCCAAAAGCGGTGTTTGTCAAGGGGTTCGCAGTGGTCGTTCTGGTCTGAAATTGGCGTGTTGTTTCCAAGGGTTTTTCATATGTTAGCTTTTGTTGGATTTTATTTTGGGCCAATCATTGCCATCACTAACATGATTATTATTAATATTATTATTATTATCATTATTATTATTATTATTATTATTTTGTATTGTTTTATTATTGGTGATTATTATTGTTATTATTAGTGACCAATTAATTATTATTGCTTAGTACACTAATCTTGCTATGATGGATTATTATTCTTATTATTGATTATTATTATTATTATTATTAATGATGGTATTAGTTTATGACCTAATAAAATATGTTAGTAGATGGTAACTCGTTATTAATGTTTTATGGATATTCAATGTATTTGTTTATGTGCTATTTGTGATATTGTATTGTGACAATTATTTATATGTGGTTAAGTTTAATAGATGAGAACATGATTAATAATTGGTGGTATTGTCTTTTTGGGACGAGGTTGCTATTTCGGGAAAGTTTCTATTATAGGAAATTTTCCACTTTTAGAAAGTTACTATGTTTGGAACCCTTATTATTCTAGGACAGGGGTTAATAACTGTTATATAATATATGTTTAGGTGACGGTTTTCCGCGTGGAATATTCCTAGCAGCTGTTCGATTGTCATTCTGCAATTTGAGGTAGGGGAATATCTATAACTGTGATTGTGATCTGACATGAGGACACTCAGTATCTGATTGATATATTTTTGTTGTGATATATTGTGATTGATTGCTTATTACTGCTTATTGTGGAGAACGGAGATGTGAAATGGGTCTTGTGATATGGGTCTTGTGATAAGGGACTTGTGATATGGCCATGGGAGGTGTGGGTGCTGGAAGTGTGGTGTGATGGAAGGAGGGGTGTGATGGAGGTGAAGTGGATGATTGGGTCTTGTGATATGGAGATGGAGGAGGATGCATTTTTACTGTTGTTTATGTCTTATTTATCTTTCTACTCAACCTCGTGGTTGACCCTGTGTATTCGTGTGACACCTGTGATGATCCGTGATGGGGAGCAGTTTTGATAGGAAAGATGGTGCTGTGGGAGCATGGGATGGCGTGAGCACTTGGATGGACCGACTTAGATGTAGATCACATACTTTGTAGTTATCAGTTATACTTTAATTCGCTGTGTAGTATTTGTAACTTCAAAGTTTAAATTTTATCAACTTTTATATAAAGTACTTTGGTTTGATTTACTTTGTTATTCACTACCTCGGATATTCCGAGATGGTAACAGCTCAATTTACTGAGGATGTCTTGCTAAAGGCTCCTTAACAAATCGGGGTGTTACAAAGTGGTATCAGAGCGAACGATCCTTAGGCCCAAATCAAATGAATAATAATGAACGTAGGACGAGTCTAATAAAATGAACCCCGAGATTAAACTGATGGGAGCTCCAAAAAGGAACGGGATGAGTTAGGGGCCCCCTCATACCAAACCATGGGCCCTTTCGGTTCTGTCTCGGGAACCCAATGAGAGAAATTTATGAGTGGGGTAGTCTATATAGTGACTCAAGTTAGTATTGTACTAACATTCTTGCAGGTGAAGAATGAGGTAAGTGAAAGTATGAATTTTGTTTAGGGACGAGCAGTGAAATGACGTGGATTATATTGAATGCGGAATTATGTAATGGTTGTTTTGGAATTCTACGAGTATGGCTGATATGAGTTGTGAATTTCGAATTGTATGATGTTATGCATGCGGTTGTATGATCCATGAATCCTTAGGTAGAGATATAATATAATGATATGAGTAATTAGTTGATAATGGAAGCACAGTAAGTGCTACTTATCTGAGAGGTTAGACGTAGGAGAGTTATGACCATGATTGACTGGAATGGCTAGTAAGGTCAACCATGCTACGTTATTACAGTATGCAGAGTCAAGGTAAGTCCTGTGTAAAGTCAGTAGGCCGAAAGGTATATCGTGTCCGTTGACAATTGCTCTTAGTTGAGATTCTAATCGTATACACTTCTTATTTGAATGCCTCCTTCCTCGCAAGAGTTAATGTTTGGCTTACTGGGCAAATGTGATCAAATTTTGAGATTTATGTTTGTTATTATTTTGCTGAATGCATTAGTAACCCATGTCTAGTGATATGCGGAATGTGTTACCCTAAGCCATAAATGACATATAGTTATGTGATGCAATTGTATATACTTGTATAAATATTGAGTTATTTGGGTTACTTTACTTTCAGTTTGAAATCCTTACCGTGTTCTAGATGAGAATTATTGTTGAAATGAGGAATGAATGTTAATCTGGTACTACGTGATGTCTATGCTTCAAATGTATGTCAACGTGTTACGGAAGAAGAATGGTTGAATTTCGATGTAGAAATGTGAAACTATAACGGAACCAAAACTTTAAATAAACTTCCAGAATGTTACTGCATAGTCCCGTTTTGACCCGTCTTTTGTAAAAGAAATCATTTAAAATCTGGTTATTGTTTATGCATAATTCCAACTCTACTGTTCAGAATGTTCGTTCATGTTTTCAAAATGATACGCCACGTAAAATCTTAATGAGTCGTTATTTAATTGTGAATTTTGCCAGTTGCCTAAATTTCTGTTGAATTGCTGTACAATCCTTGTTCAGATTGATTGAGTTTAAAATTGTATTAAATAATTTCCTTGAGATATGCATTCGATTGTTTTCCCTATGATTAGCTAAATCTTTATATATATATATATATATATATATATATATATATATATATATATATATATATATATATTTCTCTCTGAAAACTATAATCGCCGCACGTTAGCTAAGATGTTATTTAATTATGATTTTTGTAAGTAGCTGCATAACGTTTAAATTGTGAAATTGCAAGATATGTAAGTTCATATAAAAGTTTAATCAAATGTGAATTAGGTGATGTGTCCGTGATATCCTGATATGGCATTAGTAAAATGAAAAAAATAGACATATGATACGAATACGAACCTTACTATATGATAATGTAACCTTGTTATTTCGTCAAGTTAATATAGAATCGTTTCAATTATATGTCTAATTTTACGACCTCAAAATAATTATGTGCTGCTCATACATGATATTAAAAGCATGTTTATCTGAGAAGAGCTTTGACAAATGGCGAATTTTAACTGGTAAGCTTATAGCATGATATATTAATCTGGTTGGTAATTAATGGTGATTATTCGAACAATGTGAATCCTATAGATGTTTTAATATATATTGACGGTACTCCTTTGGCCTAGTTCCCTGATATAATGGCCCCATGACTTCATATATTTTGTTACGCCATAGACTGAATGAAGTGCATTTTGATTATGTTCAAAACCTTATCATGATGAGTTGAGTTATTAATTAGTTAGCATGAGACTTATGGAAGTACCAGTGTTGTGAATCCGTTTACTGTTGGCATTAAATCTTCATGATTCATGAGCTATAAATTACAAGAAAAATGTTAGTAGAGGAGATTCAGGATGTCTCCGTGTAGTTTTAATTCCAATCCGTAGTTTGTAAATTAATACTTTGATTGTGTTTGTGATTGTCACAACTACCACCTCAATGTTTCAAAAGTTCCCAAATGTTTTCAAAATGGTGATCCCTGACAAATCTTGATGTTTTGATAATTATGTTGATCCTTTGCAATATGATGAATTCTGTAGCTACGTGGTGATAAAATCCTGCACAAATATTTAATTGTTGCACGTTATATAAACCTTGTATTTTGCAAGTCATATATACCAATAGTTTCATGATAAACGATGTAATGCGAGTGGATAGCAAATGTACCTAAGTGATTTTAACTCATCGATATATAGGAATGTTAAACGGTCTTGGTAGTCGATGATTTGTGTATATCTTGTGGAATATGTCAATGCTCCATATCTAATTACGTTGTTTAATCCTACCCTATGTCTTGTCTAAGATATGATTGCTTCTATAGAATATAGTATGAAAGTAAAAAGTTTTAAATTGTCAGTTATGTACTACGAGCTTGTGGATCGTCTACATTGGTGAGAATATACCGTAGTTATATTAAAATTCAAGGGTGTATGAGTGTTAGCTACTCCGATTACGTTTTACTGCATAACATGATTCTACCAATTCCATTATTCTTATTATTGTTCAAGTATACAGGTGTATGTGTCAATTGATTTATCAGAGTCTATGTACGTCAATATTTATTCGTGTTGACATGTTCTGATGACGCTAATGTGGTATACTGATGTTACTTTTATTAAATTTTGTGCGGAATTTAAGCATTTGGCTAGTTGCAGATAAAAGTTGTTTCACAATATATGGGTATTGATGTTAGTTTGGTGTGTTATGAATGAGCATGAGTACTTCTACTTGAGAATCTTTATATTGCTTGGTCATGACTGAATTAGAGTATACGGTTACCGAGGTTTAATATATTGGATTGTGGATAATTGGTACTGCATTCTCTTTATATATACCGTTCTCCTTGACCTTAATTAGTGGGTGAGTAGACTGAGGATTGTTAATTGATATTGATATTGACACCAGTAATGATATTGAGGTGGAGATTGAGATTGGTTACTAGTATTGGAGTATGGGGCCGTTGTGCCGAGATATGATTATGGTCGAAAGTGATCTTGGTTATTGAGTATATTGACATGAATTTGGAATCAATATTGAGATGAAGATATTGTTTTGCGGTGCATTCCGTCAGTTCACTCACCCCTTGTCTTTGGTCCTTGGTTCGATGATGAGAATACGATACTTGGTTAGAGCAAGATTTAATGACATAAAGGAAGGAGTCAGATGGAGTTTTGAGCTAAAATTTTTTTTTATGAGGTTACGAGGACGTAACCATGTCTTAAGAAAGATAGGATTGTAAAATCTTGATGAATTACGACTTGGTTAATTAATATATTATGGTTGGTTGACTGAGGTTTACCATACGTGGAGTCTCCTGTTTGATTCCTGTGGGACAACTTTCCTCTCATACTCTTGGGGTGTTACAAACTCCCCCACTTAAAGAACACAACGTCCTCGTTGTGCCTCAAACTTGACCGCAGCCAAGCCCAGAATCCTCACCCGCTAGGTTGGTGACCCGGGTACTCCCGACGACAGGCTCACCACACGGTCGCAGGGTCGCTCTGATACCATTTGTAACAACCCGACCCACCACTGTTGTAACACATCCCCAATAAGATGGGTATGCACTTTTGGGCCGATTATTTGTCCTCACTTAAGCCCAAAAGCACAAGGCCTTGTTACTAAATGGTGGGTGGGAGCTATTATAGACATACCACAAGCCTCACATTCTACCGATGTGGGACAACTTTCCTCTCATACTCTTGGGGTGTTACATTTGATCTATGTCATGGTCCTTTAAGTGTCAGGTATTTTCTTTAGTATGTTAAACTTTGGGGACAAAGTTTCTTACGGGGGATAGAATGTAACACTTCGCGTTTTAGAGCTTATGTATATGTACTACTTCTGTTTTTCTTATGCTTGTGGGGTATTTTGTTATCGTTACGGGGTAGTGAACTTCGGGACGAAGTTCACTTTAAGGAGGGAAGACTGTAATACTCCGTATTTTTATTTCGTTTTATTTTATTTTATTTTGATTTTTATTGGATGTCGACGGGTTATAATAAAAGTTAGGTGTTTATAAGCGAAATAATATTGTTGAACGAGGTGCTTTATGTGTTGTGTTTTCGGGTCGTGAATGTGAATGTTTAACAAAATCGTATCATAGTCATATTATTTGGGTATTAGGATCCGTGAATGGCTTGACCCATACCCGGATAGCTATGTCAATGGGCCTAGGGTTGCGTGCAAACCTTGACCCATACACGACATTATAATATGAAATCAGAAATTTCAGAACACACTTCTCAGCCGTCATATATATACACCATAATAACATCTTATTTTGACCTATCAACACCAAACAACACCTCGACGCTACTGCCGCCACATCTGGGAATGCATAGGAGAACCTTACACGGTGGTCTAAGGGTGGTAGGGCCGTCCGAAACACCAAGGAAGTAGGTATGTTCACAACAGTCTTCGTCCTTTCCCCTTGTTTCCCCTTTCGTTTGTATGCAATAATTCAGATCGTAAAGCATGTATAGTCTCTGATCTGTTATGAATAGTAATCTGGGATGTGTAGTAGTCGTTTTTAGACCTTAGTTGTGTCGTAGTTGACTGTCTAGGACCACCATCGAAGGGCGTCTTACCACCATGTCAGAATCGTTTTTTTAGTTGTTTTATTTCAGAACAGATGAGGTGAACGCATAGGGTTGTTGATGAATTCGATTACATCCCTGCTCATGTTCGTTATGGGTGTCAGAGGTATTGTGTTAGTGGTAGTCTTGGGGCTTGAATGGTGGGGTTCGCGGTGGTTTTGGGTTAGGGTGTCGGTCAGTAGGGTGGTGTTTGTTTGGGGTGGCTATACCGTGAACAGAATCAGGGGCGTGACACAGGTTGTTGTAACGGTCGTTGTGGGTTAGTGTTGCGGCGTCGGCGACCACCATTGACCACCCTGGAACCACCGTGGCTCAGAGGCGAGCCTGGTGGTGTCGCAGGTGGAGTCAGTGGTGGTGGTTGGTGCCAAAAGCGGTGTTTGTCAAGGGGTTCGCAGTGGTCGTTCTGGTCTGAAATTGGCGTGTTGTTTCCAAGGGTTTTTCATATGTTAGCTTTTGTTGGATTTTATTTTGGGCCAATCATTGCCATCACTAACATGATTATTATTAATATTATTATTATTATCATTATTATTATTATTATTTTGTATTGTTTTATTATTGGTGATTATTATTGTTATTATTAGTGACCAATTAATTATTATTGCTTAGTACACTAATCTTGCTATGATGGATTATTATTCTTATTATTGATTATTATTATTATTATTATTAATGATGGTATTAGTTTATGACATAATAAAATATGTTAGTAGATGGTAACTCGTTATTAATGTTTTATGGATAGTCAATGTATTTGTTTATGTGCTATTTGTGATATTGTATTGTGACAATTATTTATATGTGGTTAAGTTTAATAGATGAGAACATGATTAATAATTGGTGGTATTGTCTTTTTGGGACGAGGTTGCTATTTCGGGAAAGTTTCTATTATAGGAAACTTTCCACTTTTAGAAAGTTACTATGTTTGGAACCCTTACTATTCTAGGATAGGGGTTAATAACTGTTATATAATATATGTTTAGGTGACGGTTTTCCGCGTGGAATATTCCTAGCAGCTGTTCGATTGTCATTCTGCAATTTGAGGTTGGGGAATATCTATGACTGTGATTGTGATCTGACATGAGGACACTCAGTATCTGATTGATATATTTTTGTTGTGATATATTGTTATTGATTGTTTATTACTGCTTATTGTGGAGAACGGAGATGTGAAATGGGTCTTGTGATATGGGTCTTGTGATAAGGGACTTGTGATATGGCCATGGGAGGTGTGGGTGCTGGAAGTGTGGTGTGATGGAAGGAGGGGTGTGATGGAGGTGAAGTGGATGATTGGGTCTTGTGATATGGAGATGGAGGACGATGCATTTTTACTGTTATTTATGTCTTATTTATCTTTCTACTCAACCTCGTGGTTGACCCTGTGTCTTCGTGTGACACCTGTGATGATCCGTGATGGGGAGTAGTTTTGACAGGAAAAATGGTGCTGTGGGAGCATGGGATGGCGTGAGCACTTGGATGGACCGACTTAGATGTAGATCACATACTTTGTAGTTATCAGTTGTACTTTTATTCGCTGTGTAGTATTTATAACATCAAAGTTTAAATTTTATCAATTTTTATATAAATTACTTTGGTTTGATTTACTTTGTTATTCACTACCTCGGATATTCCGAGATGGTAACAGCTCAATTTACTGAGGTTGTCTTGCTAAAGGCTCCTTAATAAATCGGGGTGTTACACATATAAAGGCGGAGGAAAAGCAGGTGTGCGTGGTGCAGTGGTGGTGGTAGGTGTAGCCTAGTGAGATGGCTGAGGTGTGTAGGATGGCTGAGGTGGTTGATAACCAGAAGGCCCTCCAACCTCCCTCACATTGGAAGTCCCCTTCCTCTTCGTCTTGGGAGAAGAAGGAGTGAACTATAAATAATAGAAAGACGTGTTGGGAAATGTGTCCTCAACAATAGTGCGATCATGTCAATGATAATAATCATTGTCAAAAATCTTATGAAAAGAATATGCAAGGGATGATCTGATATTATATATAGTCAACTGACCAACATTAATCGGTAATGATTGGGTGACTAGAGTTTGACATTACTGTCGTATGACGGTGATGGTCAGTTGATCCCTTTAGGTCATACCTATAGGACAGACCCCTTAAATGATATATTGATCAATTGTATATGATACGAATTGATCGATTCTTTAAAACCATATATCGAGAAATCAGAGGTTGAATCTTAACGTAAGATTTATATTTGAAACTGAAATGTGTCGATTGTCAAATATTAATCGATATTTTAGTAATATCGAAATTAGAATATGAATGGTTCATGGTTATAACAAACGTTGTGTATCGTATTGACGATTATTTTTATAACCATATATTGGGACGGTAATTACGAATTACTAAAATAATTTGTTAAATATGATTTAATTAATTTAGAAATATTATTTATATGATAAGTATATTTTAAATTAATACAATTAATTATGTCACATAAGATGTCACATATTATACAATTGTACAAATTACATTTGTAAAATGAATGTCCATTGGCTAGACTTGTCGCGAGTCTCAAAATTCAGAATTTATAATCCACTACGAACTCTAACAATAGCGAGGGTAAGTAGGGGTCGATCCCACAAGGAAGGTGTATGTTTAATGTGTGTTTGTGTAAATAATTCTAATGTAACCAATTGGGGGGTGTTTGCGGTTTTAAATCTAAATCTAACAAAGCAAAATATTAAAAGATTCGAGTAAATGAAATTATAAAAAGAAGTCTTGGGTCTTACAATTTCCACAAATGATATAGGTTTGATCATTGACACTTTTAGACTCTATTTACTCTTGAATACTTTGTTGTGAAAACATGATTTTCTACTTCTCCTTATCTTTAGTTATTCACTGCGAAAAGCGCACATAAACAACCCTTATGGTGATGACAATCTAGTCCAAGCGTATCTTAATTCAATCATGCCGTAGATTATAACTAGAGAAATCAACAAAGAAGAACAAATGCATACACAAGCGGTTCCACACTTTAATTCATATGATTATTATTCTCCTACAATTCAACAATGATGAAAAACATACAATTGATGAACAATTGTTGCTACTAATATCTAGGTAATTGAACAAAAGATTTAAATTCCTAAACTAGCAATAGATTAGAGATAATATAAACTAGGTGATCAAACAAGTAAAACTATCGATATTCATAATAATGAGTTGAGAATAAAAACCAATATTGGAGGTGGCCGCGGTGGTCTGAGGAAACAAAAGGGAACAGCGCGTGCTGGTGATGCCGAGGACCGCAAGGGTCTGGCTCGAAGATGCCGCTGGAGGTTGTTGGGGCCGAGAGCAGCGACAAGAAAGGTAGACTAGGCTGCCGCTAAGGGTGGGTGTGTGGTCAGAAAGAGCAGCCACGGGAGGTGTTTGCCGAGAGCAGTGGCTCGAGAAACAGGAGACAAGCCCGAGAGGAGCGAGGGGTTTCGGTGGCTGCATGACGTTGTTGTGGCCGCGTGATGCTGCTCGGGCCGCACACAAGCATGGATTGGGTTTTTTTGGCCGCATCATGCGGTTATGGCCGTTGGGGTTGAATTTTGTGATGTTGTTTGGATGTGTTTTGTGGTTGTTTGTGTCGGTGGTTTGTTTCATTTTTTTTCCATTGTTTTTCTCTTTTTTTTTTTAACCTTTTCTTCAAATTACACCCTACAAAAGAAATCATCCAAACTTGCAAATGCACCTCCATCATCAACTCATCACCCAAATAGCTCCATGTGAAAATCCAAACTACATTATTCAAAACTAAAGCAAAAATATCAAATAACAAAAACCGGGTTGCCTCCCGTAAGCGCTGGTTTAAAGTCCCGCACGACGCACATTGAAGCTCAAAAACCATTTATGGGGTCACGTAGTACTACCCCTTTAATCAAAACAATAATCAAATTAAGAGCGGAAGATGTCAATGCCCGTAGGAGAAGATCATATAAGCTATCAAAAGTGTGAGTTAACACATTATAAAAGCTTATAATGATAAGATACCATTCAAAACTCATAAAAATATAGTCATGAACAATATTTTTATCCATTTCTATAGGCATATAAAAAATGATCACATACTCGTGGTATGGTTTTTATGCAACCGGGTCATCTTAACTAACACGTTTTCCCCACTCCTAACAAAATTGTCATCTAAATCCCATAATATATCACCCGAATCTCCACCCAAAAAGTCGTCTTCAAATTGCGGGGGTATGGTAAAATCTATGTCGGGTTCATTATAGGACAAGGTGAACAAATCAAAGTCATGAATATCTTCTTCATCACAAATCGGAGCACTCACATCAAAAGTAAGAGAGCTAGAATCATCAAGGTTGCTCATATCATCATTTTGACTCAATTCAATATTTGTCGGGGTATCAAGACAAGGAGTAAGATTTAAAGTTGAGTTAGTCACTTCTAGTTGTCGGGAATTATCAATCAAAAGATCAAGCACATCCCAGTTCTTTTCATGTTTCAACTTGAAAAATCCACCCTCGCTTTGTACTTGAATATCTATTTGAGTAACTTGATTAAAACTATGAAAAAGACCAACCCAAAAACATTGACTCTTACATAAAGATGGGTGTTCCACCAAGTATATCTCTAGCCTTTCAAAGTAGTGATGAAGTAATTCATGCTCATGTTGGGGGAAATGAAAACACATTTTCTAATTAAAAGACACAAGACCCGTATTAAAACAATTTTTACAAGAAATATTTACAAGTACACAAAAAAAACAATTGCCTTCCCCGGCAACGACACAAAAATTTGGCTAGACTTGTCGCGAGTCTCCAAATTTAGAATTTATAATCCACTACGAACTCTAACAATAGCGAGGGTAAGTAGGGGTTGATCTCACAAGAAAGGTCTATGTTTAATGTGTGTTTGTGTAAATAATTCTAATGTAACCAATTGGGGGGTGTTTGCGGTTTTAAATCTAAATCTAACAAAGCAAAATATTAAAAGATTCGAGTAAATGAAATTATAAAAGGAAGTCTTGGGTCTTACAATTTCCACAAATGATATAGGTTTGATCATTGACACTTTTAGACTCTATTTACTCTTGAATACTTTGTTGTGAAAACATGATTTTCTACTTCTCCTTATCTTTAGTTATTCACTGCGAAAAGCGCACATAAACAACCCTTATGGTGATGACAATCTAGTCCAAGCGTATCTTAATTCAATCATGCCGTAGATTATAACTAGAGAAATCAACAAAGAATAACAAATGCATACACAAGCGGTTCCACACTTTAATTCATATGATTATTATTCTCCTACAATTCAACAATGATGAAAAACATACAATTGATGAACAATAGTTGCTACTAATATCTAGGTAATTGAACAAAAGATTCAAATTCCTAAACTAGCAATAGATTAGAGATAATATAAACTAGGTGATCAAACTAGTAAAAACTATCGATAATCGTAATAATGAGTTGAGAATAAAAACCAATATTCAAGAGATAAAAATGTAGAGTAAAGAGTCTTACAAAAACATTAATTCATTTGGTTCAATTGCTTGATCCAAAATGAGTAACTTACTCTTCCATACAAATAAAACTAGCTAAAACAAACTATGAAAATTGTATTCTAATGATTAAAAGGTAGAGAAAGTATGTATATGAGAAGTGTGTAGAAGAAGTGTGTAGAAGAAGTGTTCCTCCATTGATCAACAATACTCCTTTATATAAGTCTTCAAATAGCATCTTCATAAAGTCTCATAAAGGAGCATCTCCATAAACTTTCATAAAGAATGAACATAATTGCCAAAATGAATGAGATTTAAGGAGTTGTAGGAATACAATGTAGAATCCAATGTCACTTTGCCTTGGATGTTTCAATAATTTGTTTAGTCTTTGGTCTTTGACTTGCTTTAAAATCCACTCACATAACATCTTTAGCCCAATACCAACACCAAAGAAGATCATCTTCATTCCTAATAATTAATCATGTAATACTCCGTAATATTTTATAAGTATGAGGTCGTTTACTATTCGATAATTAGTCAAATATGTTTATACGCTAAGTATATTTTATAAGTTAATTGTGTAATGTCGAGTCGAAGTTTTAAGTATGAGTTGGGGCTTCGTTTTGTATGCAACCACGAGAGTACGAACCCATAATAAACCGAGTCTAAGGGTTAGCAATGGGCCTCGGTATGTGTGCCAACACACCAGCCCATCACTCGGACTTCTTAACAATAATAAAACCCTCTTCAAGCCCCTCATACCGTCATTCATATACACCTCCATAAACCCTAACCCTAGCACTCCTACACACCTAATATCTCTGCCACCTTGCTGCCGCCACATCATAGTCTGAGAAGGAGGGTTTTACACGGTGGTTAGTGGTTGCTAGGGTGACTCGTTTGCTAGGGCAAGCAGGTAAGATCACCATCCTTTCGGTTTTCCTCTGTTTTTCCCGTAGCACTTTTAGTTTGAAATCCGTTTAGTATGTACGCTTAAACTCTCTGTGTTATGCATATTTACAATCTGTGACGTGTGGTAGTGATGCGTGGGTGGTGTTAGGGTCGTCGTTGACTTGTTCTGACCGTCGAGGGGGGGGGGGGGGTGTTTTACACGGTGTCAGAGGCGTTTTTTTTATAAAACCAGTTTTACGTTATGAACAACTCTGTTTCTAACATGTTGCCTTCGATAATTTGTTCATGATTTCGTATGGGTGTTGGGTCGTCATGTAGATTGTAGTTAGGGTGTTGGGATGGTTTTGTCACGGTGGTTGTGGGTTGTCGTGTCTGGAGTTGGAGTGGATTTCGTTTGGTGTCACAAATAACACGAACAGGGAACATGTGTGGATATTGGGTGTTAGCGCCGGTTATAGACGGTGGTTGTGGTCAGTCGGCGGCCACTGACTCCTCTCCTGGGACCACCGTGGCTCAGTGGCGAGCCTGGTGGTGCCGGAGGAGAAGTCAGGGGTTGCAAGTGGTGTCAAAGGTAGTGTTGGTATAGGTAGTTGGTCACGGTTCTGGTGGCTGCGTTTTTGGTTGCTGTTCGTGGGTTGCGTTTTATGTGCATACAGTAGGTTAGGGTAATACGTGTTTAGTGCTTATAGTTTGGCTAATTTCGTTGTTAATGAATTACTGGATGTATGTTATTATTATTATTATTATTAATATTATTATTATTATTATTATGATATAATGTGGGTTTAGTAGTTGTTTTATCAAGGGTATTATTGTACGTTTTGGGTAAGGTATTGTTAGTGGTTTTTTTTATGTTTGGTATTTAAATTACTATTGATATTAGAATTTATTTAATATTGGTTTGAGTATGTCAAAAATTCCAAATATGAGATTATTGTCCTTGTATGCTATAATTAGTAAATCTAAACTTAGCAAGTTTTTGTAAGCTCTAATAAATTGTAACAATTGTTTAAGGTTTGAATGCTATTTTTGGTAAGTGCTATTTTCTTTAGAAAGTCCTTAAGTGATAAGTCTATATATAGTAAGTTGCATTTGGCCTAAGTAAATCAATTTGAACAAGTGTCTTAGTGATGTTGGTTGTAAGAGTAAAATTTGACATTTAGCAATGTTCATAGGAACTGAATTTGAAGTGGAATATTTCTAGACGGTGACTTCTATCTACAGACTTGCTATTTCAGGTAGGTTACACTGGTGCTTTACTCTGTATTTCAGTTACGTGTGGATGTGTATTGCCTGTTGAATGCAAGTATGAATTTCTGAGCATGATAGTTTATGGTTATTTATTTTGTGTTGCATTCATAATCATGGCATATGCATTGGATACTGAGAAAGATGTGGATCAGATGATATTCTGATGTAAAGCCCAGGGTGGTTCTGCAGACCAGGCCTGGTGTCTTATCGGCTTTCGAGCTGGTGTTCGACGACGGCCGATTATAGTCTGCCGGGAGGTTCGGTATGGCTGGGTGTTTCGGGTTTGAGATTGAGATTGTGATTGAGCTCGAGCATGACATAAGCATTTGCATATTATTGATGTGTTGCATTATTATTTATTATTGTGTTATCCTACTCAACCGCGAGGTTGACAGTGTATTCGTGTTCACCTACAATGATCCGGAATGGAGAGTAGATCTTTCAGGTCAGAGACAGGTGGACTAGGACTGGGCATGGAAGAGAGACATGGACTAGACCTACCTAGTTGCTAGATCACTTAGTTTTTTTTTTTAGTTGGACATTTATTTATATTCCGTTGTTTTGGAAGTCTTGTGGACTATGCCTTGTAATAGACTTCAGTTTAACATTTATGATTAAAGTACTGTTTATCTTTCACTATGATTATCTACTACCCTGGTTTTACCAGGATGGTAACGGTCCTATTTACCCTGGAAGTCCTAGTTCAGGCTCCTAGGTAAATGGGGGTGTTACAAAGTGGTATCAGAGCAAACGATCCTCAGGCCTAAACTAAAATGTAAATAATGAACATAGGAGTATCTAAATAAAATGAACCCCAGGCTAGTAACTGTTAGGAGCCCTAGGAGTTGGGATGAGTTAGGGGCCCCCTCAAACCAAGCCACTGGCCCTTTCAGTCTATCCTGGTTACCTTGAGAGTTGAAGAGTGTGGGTAGTTTTGGAAAGACCCGAGGCAGATATATATATATATATATATATATATATATATATATATATATATATATATATATATATATATATATATATGTATGTTGTACTAACATTTCAGCACCAAGGGAATGAGGTAAGTTATGATGTGAAAGATGGATGAGTATATATGTATCTTGTAAAGCATGAGAATGATGTTACATGATGAGTGCCATATATATGTGTTATTTCTAAGCCTTGAGAACATGAGTTTATGTCTTAATTTTGCCTATGAGTGAGATTGTATGAATATATGCATGCGGTTATGTGATCCCTAAGCCTTTAGGTAGACCTTTAATCATGATTTAACCATATTTTACATGCTAAGTATGTATGTTAGCAAGAACAAGTTAGAATAGGAGTTGACCTAGTATTCTCATAAAATTTGTCACTTGTGTAGCAAAATGCCTCCCAGGAGAGAACCCAACACTGCTAATGTATCGCAAGAGGAATTCGATCGCCTAGTAGCTATGAACGCTGCTCTCCTAGCTAGGATTGGGGCAAACACTCAATCTGATGCAGTCAAAATGAGCAATAATATCTCTAGGCACAACCCCACCAAGTACGATGGGGAAGGAGCACCGAGTTTACTTGCGGAGTGGTGCCGGGAGTTCGAGAGTATCTTCGAACTGCTGTCTGTACCAGAATCGATGAAGGTGGACCAAGCTGTATTCTATCTAACGGGTACACGTAGGTTATGGTGGAACAACAATAAAGAAGAGATCAAGGCAGCTGCAGAGGAAATTAGGTCAGAATATGTGCGCCGGGAAGGATTCAAGGGGATTCTGTCCTCCAAATTTGTGCCGGAGCATGTGAAAGGAAAACTGAGAGCTGAGTTCGATTCTTTCAAGATGACTGAAGAAATGACTGTGGAAGCATATCACATTAAATTTATGCAACTGGCAGAGAATGTAGCTGACCTGGGCTACACATCGGAGATGTTAGCTGCTAGGTTCGAGAAAGGTCTAACCATTGAAATCAAGAGAAGTTTTCTAGCAACTAAGCCCACGACTGTGGAAGACGTATACGAGAGGGCTGGCCAGGCAGAAAGAATCGCTGTCATGATTAAAGAGGAAGAGAAAACCAAGGGTGACAAGAGGAAAGTAGAATCTGGGGCCGAAAGCTCAGGGAATAAGAAGCCAAATAACCAGTACCGGTCTTTTTTCTCAAACAGTGCGCCAGGAGGAAGTGGCAATCGTGGTGGCAACCGATCTGTGACTGGGGCAAGTGGATCAAGTGCTGCATGTTTTAAGTGTGGAAAGATTGGACATAAGCAAGCAACTTGTTGGGTTAGAACTCAGAGTGCTGGGAACAATTATAATAGGGGCAACCAAAGTGGTGGTTTCAGAACGCCAAATGCAAGCTACTCGAACAACATATCCGGGGGTAGCAGCTACCCACGAAATTTCAATAACTACAATAATCAGAACCGTTACCAAGGAAATCAAAGCAGTGGTAATGGTAATTTCCAAAAGACCTTGGCAGAGGCTAACACTCAGAGTGGAGCGGGATCTGTGAACCAGAGTGGGGCCAAGAAAAGTGGGGCCTTGTTCATGATGGGCAAGGAGGCTGCAGAGGAGGACGCTCATGTTGTTACGGGTACATTTCTAGTACATTCTTTTCCTTCTTTCGTTTTATTTGATTCTGGTGTATCGCATTCTTTCATATCTGCGGAGCATGCTAGGACTATAGGACTTGATGTATATAGTAGTATAGCTGATTCTGTAACCATACCATCTGGGGAGTCCATAGCTTGTAATAGAGTGTACACCAATGTAATGATCCAAGTAGGAGATGTAAGTTTTGAGTCGAACTTGATAGAATTCCCTTTGGGTGGCTTTGAGGTAATACTGGGTATGGATTGGCTGAAAAAGTATAAGGCCTACATTGATTACTACCAAGGAAAGATCACTTTGAGGGGACCTAAGGGAGTGAGGGTATCCTACAAGGGATATTCTGTAAAACCTAAGCTGAAGCTGATAACTATCAATGCGCTGAAGACCTGTTTGAAGAGGGGTGATGAGATGCTGTTGTGCCATGTGAGAGATCTGACTGCAGAGAAACCCCAAGTCAGGGAGATCGATGTTGTAAGGGATTTTGAAGACGTGTTTCCAGAAGAAATTCCTGGGTTACCGCCAAAGAGGGACTTGGATTTTGGCATTGATCTGAAACCTGGGGCTGACCCAATTTCTAAAGCACCTTATCGCATGGGACCTAAGGAATTGGAGGAGTTGAGGAAGCAGCTGGATGAATTAGCAAGCAAGGGTTATGTAAGGCCAAGTGTGTCACCTTGGGGAGCACCAGTTTTGTTTGTAAAGAAGAAGGACGGAACCATGAGATTGTGCGTGGATTATAGGGAGCTTAACAATGTAACAATCAAGAATCGATATCCTTTACCTCGCATCGATGATCTATTTGACCAGTTGAGTGGAGCTGGTGTTTTCTCCAAGATCGATTTGAGGTCGGGGTATCATCAGCTAAGAATCAAAGATGCAGATATTCACAAGACTGCGTTCAGATCGAGGTATGGGCATTATGAATTCGTAGTGATGCCATTTTGTAACACCCCGATAAATTCCATGTTATCTTATATTATTAAAATATTATTTTAATAATAAGTATGATCCTATAAATAATATTCCCATCTAAATTTTATCGTTTTCGACAACGATATTTAAAATGCCCGTCTTAAACTTATACTCGTCAAACTACAAACAACTACTCTGTCCTTGTTACTAATTTTGAAATCCAATAAAGACATATCCAGCTCTTGGTTATAAAATAAACGTTTTATCTCTTTTTCTTAGCTTTCCAACGCCACCAACAACACCTCAATCGGAGTTCTGTGGAGAAAATTATGCCGAAAATACGAAAGGCTGTCACGAACCATCCGCTAACGAGACCCGCGCTCGTTGCTATCTCCTCCTCTTGGCCTAAAATATTTCGACTCATGGGCTTTAGCACATCTTCCACTTGGCCTAAGACCTTAGATACATGTGATCCCTTCTTCCACATGGCATTTTGCTCTCGACACATGGCATTTTGCTCTCGACACATGGCCTAAGGCCCTCGACAAATGGCGTAAGTCTCAACACTTGGCATTACTTTGTCAACACTTGACTTATGCATGCAAGGTGAGTCTCATGCTGCCCAAGGTCTACAATGGCATGCATACTAGTTTTTTTTACGTAATATACTCCTCCCCTTTCTCTATTTTCAGCAGGAATACACAAAACAAACACCATTGTTAGGTGTTGTGCGCCTCAACCGTAAAACGGTCGCAAAATCTTCGTTTCTTATCCGTTTTCGACGATTCTCGCGCCATTTTTCTCCTCTCGTCGTTTCCCTCCTGTCTAAATAAGAAGTTTTCCTCTCCTCCTCTTCCTTACTAATTTCGAAATCCAAAGCTTTGACCCAAGCTAGTTACTTCCGTTTTTAACATCTCCTTTTGTTTGTAAGATTCGAGTCAAGTGGTCCGGAGGGCGATACATACGAGATTGACGAGAGTTTAGACTAAAAGGTAATGGTGATGGGTTACTCGACTTTATCGTCTTTGTTTGCATGACTATATGCTAGTAATGTTTAGTATACTAGAATTGTGTTTGATTAAATAGTGGCATGATTAGGTTCATAAATCATATGTTTGGATGAATTTCATCATGCATGCTTGTGTTGGAAGAGATTTTGATTGTGGAAATTCATTAAGGATTGTATGGTTAAATGAGTTTATGATCATTGAGGATGATTAGTTTGATAGTCATTCAAGTTCATAGTGTTTTCCTTACAATGGTTAATTCATGATGTTTCAGCACCTTGACAAATCTGTCCATTGTCTTGTACAATCTATTTCGAGATCTTAGAGTATCCGCCTTGAAAAATGTTGAAAAGAGACCCCTGTTTATTTTAAGTGTAGAATCTACCTCTACAATATCGTAATTTTCTTGCATGTCGTTTGTTCACAATAAATTATTTACGAACAGTGCGCTGAAATACTCGCAGAACGGACAGTAGCTCAAAGATTATTTTAAAAACCATTTTTAATACTTTGAAATGATTCTGGTCCTTTTCATTAATTAAACTTTGAAGAGTTTAGATGATGTTAGGATTTTACTTTGCCCCAAAATGATTTGTTAAACCCATTTTATGAAGCAATACATTTTGTGTGACGGTTTCAGACACACTGTAAAGATCAGTCAATAACCCCCTGTTAAGTTCGTCTTTTGGAAATTTTTATTTGACAAATGTTGTAGATAAAAGTCTTATTAAACCGACCCAATTGGCCTTGTATCGTTTCAATGTTATTTGAATTAATTATGAATTTTACGGCAGAGGACAGCTGTAATGTGAAATGCGTTTATAAGTTTTGTTTCATTATTCAATCCCGTGTGTTCTCTTTCGGCATGGAACGGATATAAGTGTTGCATTATTGATCTTTTATTGGCTCATGTATGTTTAAATGAGTGGGTTAACGGTTATGTTATGCTAAGATGTGATGGTGACGGTTATGTTACCTTGTTTGTGAATAGACAGCGGTGGTACGATTTGTGTACCATTGTAATGAACAAATGCCACCCATGGAATGGGATTTTAGCTATGTTCGGGATTGGTCGGAGGTCGTGCTATATGCGCTCCGGTCCCCGTGTGTCGTTCGGTGTAGGTTATTACATCGAGAGGTCTGGCCAGGTCTTAGGCATATAGGCAGTGGTTATACGCTATACATAGTTACGGAGGTCGTGCCTAAGCGCTCCCGTTGTAGGAGGTCGTGCCTAAGCGCTCCGGTAGTTGGAGGTCGTGCCTAAGCGCTCCCGTTGTAGGAGGTCGTGCCTAAGCGCTCCGGTCGTTGGAGGTCGTGCCTAAGCGCTCCCGTTGTAGGAGGTCGTGCCTAAGCGCTCCGGTAGTTGGAGGTCGTGCCTAAGCGCTCCCGTTGTTGGAGGTCGTGCCTAAGCGCTCCATTAGTCAGAGGTCGTGCATATGCGCTCTGATGGCGTTCATTCTATTCTTGGTTGTTGTTGTTTGTGTGATTGGACATGCCATCAAGTGTTGGTCTCTGAGTCGATCACCTGGTTGTTTACCTGATTTTGAGTATCATGATTTGATATTTCTCATATTCACATGTGCTACTCCATATACAATATGTTCTTATTGTTATCTATTTGTATTCTGACGTAAAGTGGCTGGGAAAACCCTGAGTTACTCCCCACTGACTGTGGCGTTCATGTTTCATGAATGTAGGTTGGTGCTGTTTGGGGAAGACGTGTGGCTAGCGAGCACTTACCCTTGGACTGTAGTTTCACTTGTATCGCTAGACTACCTTACGTTATGTTTTTATTCGTGGGATATATTTTCCCCGTACACTCTTTACTATGTTTGTACAACTAGTATGGTTTCTTTTATTTCCGCACTTTTATTTTAGTTTGAACCTTCGCATGTTAGTTATTTAATTTTGCAAGAAAAGTTTTAAAAACCTCGTATTTTTCGTATCCTTTTTTGTTTATTTTTCCGCTAAATCGCGGGGGTTCACAGTTGGTATCAGAGCCTAAGTTGCTCCCGACGCACACACGTGTTTTCCCCCAACCATAACTTGACCAAAACTTGAATAATAAGTGAGAGATTGGGTAGACATTAAGGACCTAAGTTTGTAGTCTTTATGTGATTGCTAATTGCTATGGTAACCCGTTTTCTTTTGCATTGTAGAAGGATGGTGAGGCCGACAAACTCCGATAATGCTATCATGCAAGCTCTTTTGCAAGTCCTTCAGAATCAACAAAACCACCAAGAGCAACTCAATCGTCATGAGGCGACTCCTCCTAGGAATGATGCTAACCGTCAAGGTGGCTTTGCTTGGGTCGCAAGCCAATTATCGAGGAACAACACCAAAGCTTATGGTGGAGAAGTCGACCCCGTGGCTCTTACCGAGTGGTTTCGTGAGATGGAAAAGGGTTTCTCGATGTATGATGTGCCGAACCATGAAAAAGTCAAGCTTGCCTCTCACTTCTTAGTCCGTGAGGCCGATAGATGGTGGACAATGACTAGTCCGACAGTGACCCTTGACCCGACTTTCGATTGGAACTGTTTCAAGGCAATGGTGGAGACTAGGTTCTACCCTAATGAGCTGAAGCAACAAAGGATGAAGGAATTCATGGACTTCCGGCAAGGAAAGCTATCGGTGCAAGCTTTCACCGACAAATTCAATGAACTTGCTCATTTTGCAACCAAGTTTGTCAAGGAGGAAGATGACAAGGTGTACTTCTACAAAAGCAAGCTTTCTCCGAAGATAACAAGTATGGTGCGCCGGGACTCTACCTCTTTTGTGGCGGTCTACGATGATGCTATTTGGGCGGAGACTTCCATCAAGTCGATTGAAGATGAGATCAAGTCTTTCTCTACTCATACTTCTTCCTGTCCATCTTACCAAGGAAAAAGGCCCTATGTGCCTCCATCTTCTACTTCCCATTTCAACAAGCGGAGGTTTATGCCTAACAACCAAGCCTCTCGTCCTCAATCTAGCAAGGTTACTCCTTCTCAGAGCCGTGTTTGTTTCCGATGCAATGCTCCATGGCATCCGGATAAGGATTGTTATGACAAGCCCCTTGTTTGCTACCAATGCAACAAGTCGGGCCACCTTTCCAGAAAGTGCCCCGAGAACACAGATTCTACCTCTTTCAAGCCTAAGGGTACTATATTTGTCATGAGCCGAGCGGAGGCTGAGGCTCACCCTGATATAATTGCCGGTATGTTTTCCGTACATAATCTTGCTTGCCTTATTTTATTTGATACCGGTGCGTCTCTATCATTTATATCAACCAAGTGTTCAGATAGACTCAACCTTAAGTCTACACCTTGTGAGGAGACTTCTGTTTCCTTACCATCTGGAGAAATCATCTCTTGTTCATCTTCATACATGGATGTTCCTATCATGATCGCTAATGTGGCTTTTCCCTCAAACCTTCTCCGTTTCCCACTCGAAGGGTTTGACCTCATACTTGGCATGGATTGGCTTTCCCGCTAGGTTCGAATGCCGAGATCAAAAGTTGTGTCTAAAAAGTCCTCTTGGAATCCGTGTCTCATATAAGGGAACTCGGCCCCGTGAAGGAATTCGCCTTATCTCTTCTATGAAAGCCTCCAATCTAATAAGGAAAGGTTGTCAAACCTTTTTGTGTGTTGTTTCTTCTACCGATGCTGCTATGCCAAAGCTTGATGCAGTGCCCGTTGTTCGCGACTTCGCCGATGTGTTTCCCGATGAGTTGCCCGGGGTTCCTCCTGAGAGAGATGTAGAGTTCTCTATTGAGCTGGTGCCCGGAACCGCACCGATTGCAAAAGCTCCTTACCGCATGGCTCCTCCTGAACTTAAGGAATTGAAGAAGCAACTTGAGGAGATGATTGAGAAAGGATTCATTCGTCCTAGTGCCTCACCTTGGGGTGCTCCGGTTTTGTTCGTGAAAAAGAAAGATGGTTCCATGAGACTTTGGATTGACTACCGAGAGTTGAATCGTGTTACCATAAAGAATAAGTACCCGTTGCCGAGGATTGAAGACTTGTTTGATCAGCTTCGTGGTGCTTCTTGCTTCTCCAAGATTGATTTGAGATCGGGTTATCACCAGATCCCCGTTCGAGAGACCGATATATCCAAGACTGCTTTTAGTACTCGTTATGGACATTACGAGTTTAACGTTATGCCATTTGGTCTAACCAATGCCCCTGCCATCTTCATGGACCAGATGAACCGTACCTTTCGTGATTACCCTGACAAGTGTGTGGTAGTGTTTATTGATGATATCTTGATCTACTCCAAGACCGAAGAGGACCATGCCGAACATCTTCGCATTGTCCTAGGGATTCTTCGTAGCCAGAAGTGGTATGCCAAGTTTTCTAAGTGTGAGTTTTGGTTGCCTAAAGTGTCTTTCCTTGTTCATGTAATTTCGAGTGAGGGTGTGATGGTGGACCCATCGAAGATTGAGGCTGTCGTGGATTGGAAGAGTCTGAAAGATGTCGGTGAAATTCGTAGCTTTTTGGGTTTAGCTGGTTACTATCGTTGATTTGTTAAGGATTTCTCCAAGTTGGCTAGGCCTATGACTCAGCTTTTAAAGAAGGAAACCAAGTTTCTATGGTCCAAGAGTTGTGAGGAAGCATTCCAAGAATTGAAGACTAGGTTGACTACCGCGCCCGTATTAACCTTGCCCGAGGAAGGTGTTGACTTTGATGTTTTCTGCGATGCTTCGAAGATGGGTTTAGGTTGTGTATTGATGCAAAACCGGAAAGTGGTGGCTTATGCCTCGAGACAGCTGAGAGTTCATGAAGTGAACTATCCGACCCATGATCTTGAGCTAGCTGCTGTAGTGCATGCCTTGAAGATATGGAGACATTATCTTATTGGATCTCATTGTCGAATCTACACTGACCATAAGAGTTTGAGGTATATCTTTACTCAAAAGGACCTTAATATGAGACAGCGTCGTTGGTTATAATTGGTTAAGGATTACGACGTGGAGATGCTTTATCACGAAGGAAAGGCTAATGTTGTGGCCGATGCCCTTAGTAGGAAGACGACTCATTCCTTGAGCGTCGTTCGTGTTCTGCCCGATGAACTTTGTGTTGAGTTCCGGAAGTTAAACCTGGAGTTCGTTGAGAGAGGGTTCAACTTTTTGGGTGCTATGTCTGCTGAGCCTGCGCTTTACCGCGAGATTCGAGATAATTTGGACGAGGATGCGACCTTTAAGAAGTTCCAAGCTAAGATAGCTAGTGGTGAAGTGAAAGATTTCGAGGTGGATGCTAGCGGTTACCTCAGATTTCGTGGCCGTTTTTATGTCCCTGATGTTTTCACATTGAGAAAGAAGGTTCTAGACGAAGCTCATTTGTCCCCATATTCTATTCATCCGGGAGGTGACAAGATGCATAATGACTTGAAGCTCCAGTTTTGGTGGCCTAGAATGAAGAGCGATGTTGTAGAGTACGTGGGAAAGTGTTTGACTTGTCAAAGGGTCAAGATTGAGCACAAGAGACCTGGTGGATTGTTGCAACCTTTGGACATTCCGTTATGGAAATGGGAATCAATATCTATGGACTTTGTAATGGCGTTACCGAAGACCGTTGGAGGCAAGGATGCCGTTTGGGTGATAGTTGATCGTTTGACTAAGTGTGCTAGATTCATCCCGATTAAAGAAACATGGAACTTGGACAAGCTTGCAAAGGCTTACGTGGATGAGATTGTGAGATACCATGGTATCCCCAAGGACATCGTTTCGGACCGTGATCCCCGTTTCTGTTCGAGGTTCTGGAAAACGCTTCAGGAGGCTATGGGTAGTCGTTTGTTGATGAGTACAGCGTTTCACACCGCGACCGATGGTCAGACTGAGAGGACGATTCAGACCCTTGAGGATTTACTCCGAGCATGTGCTTTAGATTTTCAAGCTAGTTGGGAGAAATGCTTACCTTTGGTTGAGTTTTCGTACAACAATAGTTACCATGCTTCGATCAAGATGGCTCCCTATGAAGCTCTTTACGGTAGGAAGTGTCGTAGCCCGATTTGTTGGGATCAATCGAGTGATGTTCGTAGTTTAGGACCCGAGCAGTTAACCGAGATCGTTGATCATGTCCAGTTAATTCGTGGAAGGATGAAAGCCGCCCAAGATCGTCAGAAATCCTATGCCGACATCCGTCGTCGACCGTTGGAGTTCGATGTGGGTGATCGTGTTTTCCTTAAGGTTTCACCAATGAAAGGAATTAAGCGATTTGGGGTCAAAGGAAAATTAAGCCCTAAGTACATTGGACCATACGAAATAATGAAAAGAATTGGTGACGTCGCTTACCGCTTGGACTTGCCACCTAATTTGGGCAAGGTTCATAATGTTTTTCATGTTTCTCAACTTCCAAAGTATGTGAGCGATCCGAGCCATATTCTGCATCACGAGATTCCCGATCTAGAGCCGAATCTCGCCTTTGAAGAGCGGCCTTTGAGAATTTTGGATCGTAAGGATAAAAAGTTAAGAAGCAAGGTAGTGCCTTTGGTGAAAGTACTTTGGAGATGCGGTGAAGTGGAGGAAGAGACGTGGGAGACAGAAGCTTCCATGCAAGTCAAGTATCCGTATTTGTTCATCTAGGTAAAAGCCCTTTCTTCTTCAAGTTTCGAGGACGAAACTTTTTAAAAGGAGGGAAGATTGTAACACCCCGATAAATTCCATGTTATCTTATATTATTAAAATCTTATTTTAATAATAAGTATGATCCTATAAATAATATTCCCATCTAAATTTTATCGTTTTTGACAACGATATTTAAAATGCCCGTCTTAAACTTATACTCGTCAAACTACAAACAACTACTCTGTCCTTGTTACTAATTTCGAGATCCGTTAAAGACATATTCAGCTCTTGGTTATAAAATAAATGTTTTAGCTCTTTTTCTTAGCTTTCCAACGCCACCAACAACACCTCAATCGGAGTTCTGTGGAGGAAATTATGCCGAAAATACGAAAGGCTGTCACGAACCATCCGCTAACGAGACCCGCGCTCGTTGCTATCTCCTCCTCTTGGCCTAAAATATTTCGACTCATGGGCTTTAGCACATCTTCCACTTGGCCTAAGACCTTAGACACATGTGATCCCTTCTTCCACATGGCATTTTGCTCTCGACACATGGCATTTTGCTCTCGACACATGGCCTAAGGCCCTCGACAAATGGCGTAAGTCTCAACACTTGGCATTACTTTGTCAACACTTGACTTATGCATGCAAGGTGAGTCTCATGCTGCCCAAGGTCTACAGTGGCATGCATACTAGTTTTGTTTACGTAATATACTCCTCCCCTTTCTCTATTTTCAGCTGGAATACACGAAACAAACACCATTGTTAGGTGTTGTGCGCCTCAACCGTAAAACGGTCGCAAAATCTTCGTTTCTTATCCGTTTTCGACGATTCTCGCGCCATTTTTCTCCTCTCGTCGTTTCCCTCCTGTCTAAATAAGAAGTTTTCCTCTCCTCCTATTCCTTACTAATTTCGAAATCCAAAGCTTTGACCCAAGCTAGTTACATCCGTTTTTAACATCTCCTTTTGTTTGTAGGATTCGAGTCAAGTGGTCCGGAGGGCGATACATACGAGATTGACGAGAGTTTAGACTAAAAGGTAACGGTGATGGGTTACTCGACTTTATCGTCTTTGTTTGCATGACTATATGCTAGTATTGTTTAGTATACTAGAATTGTGTTTGATTAAATAGTGGCATGATTAGGTTCATAAATCATATGTTTGGATGAATTTCATCATGCATGCTTGTGTTGGATGAGATTTTGATTGTGTAAATTCATTAAGGATTGTATGGTTAAATGAGTTTATGATCTTTGAGGATGATTAGTTTGATAGTCTTTCAAGTTCATAGTGTTTTCCTTACAATGGTTAATTCATGATGTTTCAGCACCTTGACAAATCTGTCCATTGTCTTGTACAATCTATTTCGAGATCTTAGAGTATCCGCCTTGAAAAATGTTGCAAAGAGACCCCTGTTTATTTTAAGTGTAGAATATACCTCTAAAATATCGTAATTTTCTTGAATGTCGTTTGTTCACAATAAATTATTTACGAACAGTGCGCTGAAATACTCACAGAACGGACAGTAGCTCAAAGATTGTTTTGAAAACCATTTTTAATACTTTGAAATGATTCTGGTCCTTTTCATTAATTAAACTTTGAAGAGTTTAGATGATGTTAGGATTTTACTTTGCCCCAAAATGATTTGTTAAACCCGTTTTATGAAGCAATATATTTTGTGTGACGGTTTCAGACACACTGTAAAGATCAGTCAATAACCCCCTGTTAAGTTCGTCTTTTGGAAATGTTTATTTGACAAATGTTGTAGATAAAAGTCTTATTAAACCGACCCAATTGGCCTTGTATCGTTTCTATTTTATTTGAATTAATTATGAATTTTACGGCAGAGGACAGCTGTAATGTGAAATGCGTTTATAACTTTTGTTTCATTATTCAATCCCATCTGTTCTCTTTCGGCATGGAACGGATATAAGTGTTGCATTATTGATCTTTTATTGGCTCATGTATGTTTAAATGAGTGGGTTAACGGTTATGTTATCCTAAGATGTGATGGTGACGGTTATGTTACCTTGTTTGTGAATAGATAGCGGTGGTACGATTTGTGTACCATTGTAATGAACAAATGCCACCCATGGAATGGGATTTTAGCTATGTTCGGGATTGGTCGGAGGTCGTGCTATATGCGCTCCGGTCCCCGTGTGTCGTTCGGTGTAGGTTATTACATCGAGAGGTCTGGCCAGGTCTTAGGCATATAGGTAGTGGTTATACGCTATATATAGTTACGGAGGTCGTGCCTAAGCGCTCCCGTTGTAGGAGGTCGTGCCTAAGCGCTACGGTAATTGGAGGTCGTGCCTAAGCGCTCCCGTTGTAGGAGGTCGTGCCTAAGCGCTCCGGTCGTTGGAGGTCGTGCCTAAGCGCTCCCGTTGTAGGAGGTCGTGCCTAAGCGCTCCGGTAGTTGGAGGTCGTGCCTAAGCGCTCCCGTTGTTGGAGGTCGTGCCTAAGCGCTCCATTAGTCAGAGGTCGTGCATATGTGCTCTGATGGCGTTCATTCTATTCTTGGTTGTTGTTGTTTGTGTGATTGGACATGCCATCAAGTGTTGGTCTCTGAGTCGATCACCTGGTTGTTTACCTGATTTTGAGTATCATGATTTGATATT
Organism: Silene conica; assembly: GCA_029255685.2. Classification (NCBI taxonomy): domain Eukaryota; kingdom Viridiplantae; phylum Streptophyta; class Magnoliopsida; order Caryophyllales; family Caryophyllaceae; genus Silene; species Silene conica. The sequence goes on along the minus strand of CM055314.2, from coordinate 26,565,357 downwards.
TCTCATATTCACATGTGCTACTCCATATACAATATGTTATTATTGTTATCTATTTGTATTCTGACGTAAAGTGGCTGAGAGAACCCTGAGTTACTCCCCACTGACTGTGGCGTTCATGTTTCATGAATATAGGTTGGTGCTGTTTGGGGAAGACGTGTGGCTAGCGAGCACTTACCCTTGGACTTTAGTTTCACTCGTATCGCTAGACTACCTTACGTCATGTTTTTATTCGTGGGATATATTTTCCCCGTACACTCTTTACTATGTTTGTACAACTGGTATGGTTTCTTTTATTTCCGCACTTTTATTTTAGTTTGAACCTTCGCATGTTAGTTATTTAATTCTGCAAGAAAAGTTTTAAAAACCTCGTATTTTTCGTATCCTTTTGTGTTTATTTTTCCGCTAAATCGCGGGGGTTCACACATTTGGTTTGACTAATGCACCTGCTGTCTTCATGGACTTAATGAACAGAGTGTTTAGTCCTTATCTGGACCAGTTTGTGGTGGTGTTTATCGATGACATCCTGGTGTATTCAAAGAACAGAGAAGAGCATGCTAAACATTTGAGCTTGGTGTTACAGACTTTGAGGGATCATCAATTATATGCCAAGCTGAGTAAGTGTGAATTTTGGCTCGAGAAGGTTGCCTTTCTGGGGCATGTGGTGTCTAAGGAGGGTGTATCTGTTGACCCTAGCAAGATTGAGGCCGTTTCGAAATGGGAGCGACCAAGGAATGTGGCCGACATCCGTAGTTTCTTAGGTTTGGCTGGTTATTACAGGAGGTTCGTGAAAGATTTTTCGAAGATAGCTAAACCGATGACTTCATTGATGCGGAAAGAGAATAGATTTGTCTGGGATGAGAGTTGTGAGAAGGCGTTCTTAGATCTGAAGGAGCGTCTTACTACAGCTCCTATCCTTGCTTTGCCAGAAGGGAGTGAAAATTTTGAAGTCTATACAGATGCTTCTAAGAAGGGTTTGGGATGTGTACTGATGCAGAACGGACGAGTGGTTGCTTATGCTTCTAGGCAGTTGAAGCCTTATGAGGAGAATTATCCGACGCATGATCTGGAACTTGGAGCGGTAGTCTTTGCACTTAAGCTGTGGCGACATTATCTTTATGGAGCTACATTCAAAGTGTATTCTAATCATAAGAGCCTGAAGTATATCTATACTCAGAGGGAACTGAAAATGCGCCAGAGGAGATGGATCGAGCTTATTGGAGATTATGGCATGGAAATTCTGTACAAGGAAGGAAAGGCTAATGTTGTGGCTGATGCATTGAGTAGGAAATCTGTTCACGCTCTATGCACAGCTATGTCCAGGCTGAGTATGTATCGTGAATTGGGACAAATGGGAATCGCGGTGATAAGGAAGGGTGAGACCATGGGGGATTTGACGATCGAGCCAGAGTTATATTCCGAAATTCGAGAAAGACAAAAGAGTGATCCTAGAATTCAGAAGTGGCATGAGGCGGTGAGCAAAGCTAGTGAAGCAGAGCCATATTCTAAGTTCGAGGTCTTCAGTGACGATAGTTTGAGATTCGATGGGAGATGGTGTGTGCCTGATGAGGAGGAACTGAAGAGAAAGATTCTGGTTGAAGCTTATTCTACACCTTATTCCGTTCATCCGGGAGGGGATAAGTTGTACAAAGATCTGAAGAAAGCTTTTTGGTGGCCAAAAATGAAGCAAGAGGTGGCTGAGTTTGTCTCTCGATGTTTGGTATGTCAAAGAGTGAAGGGTGAACATAAGAGGCCGCAAGGGAAATTACAACCACTTGATGTACCTGAGTGGAAATGGGAAAGCATATCAATGGACTTCATTGTACGCTTACGTAGGACTTCGAGAGGGAATGACATGATTTGGGTGATAGTTGACAGGCTGACTAAGTCGGCCCATTTCATACCGATGAAGGAGACTTGGAGTAAGGCTGAATTGGCCAAGGCTTATGTAAAGCATGTGGTGAAACTTCATGGTGTCCCTAAGGACATTGTTTCTGATCGCGATTCCAGGTTCATCTCTAAGTTTTGGCAGGAGTTACAGACATTGATGGGAACTACTTTGAAGATGAGTACTGCGTTCCATCCAGCAACGGATGGTCAGACAGAGAGGACTATCCAGACACTGGAGGATATGTTGCGGGCTTGTGTACTAGAGTTTGGAGGATCTTGGGAGGACAGACTTGATTTGATAGAGTTTTCTTATAACAACAGCTATCATGCTAGCATCGGGATGGCTCCTTTTGAGGCGTTGTATGGGAGGAAGTGCAGGAGTCCATTCTGCTGGGATGATCGAGCTGATACAGTGACTTTGGGACCTGAGATGATTCACGAGATGATAGCACAGGTCCAGGTGATCCGTCAGAAGATGAGAGCGGCCCAAGATAGGCAGAAGAGTTACGCTGATTTAAAGAGGAGTGACATAACATTTGAGGCAGGAGAGAAGGTTCTATTGAAAGTGTCACCGATGAAGGGAGTGATGAGGTTTTGCAAGAGGGGCAAGTTGAGCCAGAAGTTCATTGGGCCATTCGAGATTTTGGAGCGAGTGGGTGAGGTAGCTTATCGATTAGCTCTACCTCCATCGTTAGCCAGAGTTCATAATGTGTTCCATGTTTCGCAACTAAGGCGATATATCAGTGATCCTTCGCATATCCTTGACCATGAGGTTATTGAGGTTGATGAGCAGTTAACCTATGAGGAGAGACCCAAGGAGATCCTTGACAAGAAGGTGAGGAAAACCAGGAATGGGGAGACCTCGCTCGTGAAAGTTTTGTGGTCTAATCATAACGTCGAGGAGGCTACTTGGGAGACTGAGGTTTCAATGAAGGAGCAGTACCCTGAACGTTTTAACTAAGGTATGTTACGAGGACGTAACTTTCTTTTTAGGAGGGTAGTATGTGACATTTCGTACATTTCGTGTGCTAGTATATTCTTACCTTAATACTTTATGTTATATGATGTCAGATTTCGTGTTTGTTACGTGTTTAGTGACCTGAAGTACGATCATAGGATGGTGAACTTCGGGACGAAGTTCATTTTAAGGGGGCAAGACTGTAATACTCCGTAATATTTTATAAGTATGAGGTCGTTTACTATTCGATAATTAGTCAAATATGTTTATACGCTAAGTATATTTTATAAGTTAATTGTGTAATGTCGAGTCGAAGTTTTAAGTATGAGTTGGGGCTTCGTTTTGTATGCAACCACGAGAGTACGAACCCATAATAAACCGAGTCTAAGGGTTAGCAATGGGCCTCGGTATGTGTGCCAACACACCAGCCCATCACTCGGAGTTCTTAACAATAATAAAACCCTCTTCAAGCCCCTCATACCGTCATTCATATACACCTCCATAAACCCTAACCCTAGCACTCCTACACACCTAATATCTCTGCCACCTTGCTGCCGCCACATCATAGTCTGAGAAGGAGGGTTTTACACGGTGGTTAGTGGTTGCTAGGGTGACTCGTTTGCTAGGGCAAGCAGGTAAGATCACCATCCTTTCGTTTTTCTCTGTTTTTCCCGTAGCACTTTTAGTTTGAAATCCGTTTAGTATGTACGCTTAAACTCTCTGTGTTATGCATATTTACAATCTGTGACGTGTGGTAGTGATGCGTGGGTGGTGTTAGGGTCGTCGTTGACTTGTTCTGACCGTCGATGGGGGGGTGTTTTACACGGTGTCAGAGGCGTTTTTTTATAAAACCAGTTTTACGTTATGAACAACTCTGTTTCTAACCTGTTGCCTTCGATAATTTGTTCATGATTTCGTATGGGTGTTGGGTCGTCATGTAGATTGTAGTTAGGGGGTTGGGATGGTTTTTGTCACGGTGGTTGTGGGTTGTCGTGTCTGGAGTTGGACTGGATTTCGTTTGGTGTCACAAATAACACGAACAGGGAACATGTGTGGATACTGGGTGTTAGCGCCGGTTATAGACGGTGGTTGTGGTCAGTCGGCGGCCACTGACTCCTCTCCTGGGACCACCGTGGCTCAGTGGCGAGCCTGGTGGTGCCGGAGGAGAAGTCAGGGGTTGCAAGTGGTGTCAGAGGTAGTGTTGGTATAGGTAGTTGGTCACGGTTCTGGTGGCTGCGTTTTTGGTTGCTGTTCGTGGGTTGCGTTTTATGTGCATACAGTAGGTTAGGGTAATACGTGTTTAGTGCTTATAGTTTGGCTAATTTCGTTGTTAATGAATTACGGGATGTATGTTATTGTTATTATTATTATTATTATTATTATTATTATTATTATTATTATTATTATTATTATTATTATTATTATTATTATATAATGTGGGTTTAGTAGTTGTTTTATCAAGGGTATTATTGTAAGTTTTGGGTAAGGTATTGTTAGTGGTTTTTTTTATGTTTGGTATTTAAATTACTATTGATATTAGAATTTATTTAATATTGGTTTGAGTATGTCAAAAATTCGAAATATGAGATTATTGTCCTTGTATGCTATAATTAGTAAATCTAAACTTAGAAAGTTTTTGTAAACTCTAATAAATTGTAACAATTGTTTAAGGTTTGAATGCTATTTTTGGTAAGTGCTATTTTCTTTAGAAAGTCCTTAAGTGATAAGTCTATATATAGTAAGTTGCATTTGGCCTAAGTAAATCAATTTGAACAAGTGTCTTAGTGATGTTGGTTGTAAGAGTAAAATTTGACATTTAGCAATGTTCATAGGAACTGAATTTGAAGTGGAATATTTCTAGACGGTGACTTCTATCTACAGACTTGCTATTTCAGGTAGGTTACACTGGTGCTTTACTCTGTATTTCAGTTACGTGTGGATGTGTATTGCCTGTTGAATGCAAGTATGAATTTCTGAGCATGATAGTTTATGGTTATTTATTTTGTGTTGCATTCATAATCATGGCATATGCATTGGATACTGAGAAAGATGTGGATCAGATGATATTCTGATGTAAAGCCCAGGGTGGTTCTGCAGACCAAGCCTGGTGTCTTATCAGCTTTCGAGCTGGTGTTCGACGACGGCCGATTATAGTCTGCCGGGAGGTTCGGTATGGCTGGGTGTTTCGGGTTTGAGATTGAGATTGTGATTGAGCTCGAGCATGACATAAGCATTTGCATATTATTGATGTGTTGCATTATTATTTATTATTGTGTTATCCTACTCAACCGTGAGGTTGACAGTGTATTCGTGTTCACCTACAATGATCCGGAATGGGGAGTAGATCTTTCAGGTCAGAGACAGGTGGACTAGGACTGGGCATGGAAGAGAGACATGGACTAGACCTACCTAGTTGCTAGATCACTTAGTTTTTTTTTAGTTGGACATTTATTTATATTCCGTTGTTTTGGAAGTCTTGTGGACTATGCCTTGTAATAGACTTCAGTTTAACATTTATGATTAAAGTACTGTTTATCTTTCACTATGATTATCTACTACCCTGGTTTTACCAGGATGGTAACGGTCCTATTTACCCTGAAAGTCCTAGTTCAGGCTCCTAGGTAAATGGGGGTGTTACAAATCAATCCATTTATCCATGGAAATACACAATTCCATCCCAAACCCAACACCAAAGACATGTGCACTAAAATCCATAAAATGTTTCTCAACCCATCAATTAATCATCAAAATATCTTTATTAAGCCCTACTAAACTAGACTAATCAAACTCCCCCACGCTTAGACCTTTACTCGTCCTCGAGTAAAACTCGAAACTCGAAGATAAGTCAATGAGAACCCACACCAAAGTCTTTATAGCGAAACGTGAGTAGCTTGCTCCAACTCAAAACACATCACAAACCCACTACTACTCCCACCTAAGTCCATGCTTCATATTTTCACCACTCAAACTCTCACTTCATCTCTTAATAATCTTCTCAAGTAAACATACGATCACAAAAATAAAACACACAGCTTCAAAATAATGATCACACACAAATATCCTCTTCCTCAACGAACACCCGACAACAAACTACATGTGAAATATGAACACGAAAAGCTCAATGTTGTATATGTCAAAATACATAATAATCACCACCCACACCCTCCTTATCTCTCCTTAGCAACAATAAACCTAACCCGAACCACCCTTCGAACCTCCTTATGTCGCCATCTCCGAGATTGAAACTTTTTTTTTTCTTTTTTTTTTCCTAAATCTCTCATTTTGCCTAGATCGTCCGTCCTTGCGGGTTTTCATTCTAGCTTTTATTCCTTACACTACTCTCATGGCACCCATCTCAATTCTTCATTTTACCCAGAGCGCCCTTTCGGATTTTCACTCCGTCCTCGGCCATTTTACCCAATTTTGCCTAGGCGCCCGCCCTTGCGGGTTTTCACCTAGCCGGGTTATTTTTATTCTTTTTTTTCATTTTTTTCATTTTTTTTCATTTTTTTTCATTTTTTTTTCCTTTTTTTCTTACGAAAATAATGTATATATACATAAGGTATTTCCTCTCCATGCTTAAATTTCACGTTGCCCTTAATGTGAGGTACAATAAAAGTAAGGTAAGGAAAAGGAAAAGAAATACGTGGTGGAGGTATTATTTTTTCTGGCTTTTTTTTTATTTCTCTTTTTTTTGTTTTTTTTTTGTGTTCCGGGTTGGTTTGAGGTAGAAGCGGGTGTAGTGTGGCTATTAATGGTTCTCATCCCGACAATGACAACAATTCTCAACAAAAACTACACCTGATTACACAACACCACCAAACAAACTCCCTTACAACTCCAATGCTCCCTCAACAATAAACAATTCCAATCCCAATTTCCGATAATTCACCGACAAATTCCCGATAAACGATTACAGTGCCATGAAATTAAAGCTTTAATCATAATTGAAGAAAATAATGAGAAAGAAGAGACAAAAATGAAATTTGTACCAAAAGGAGAGAAATTTGTCCCTTAATGACGGGGCATACTCTTCATTGTTGATTCAAACCCAGTTTTCGACTCAATTAAAGCCTAATTTCGAAAAATTTTGAATCCCCTGAATATGGTTTCGATAAACTCGAAAATGGCACAAAGTTTGAATGAATGGCAATGGAACAGGAAATTGGAATAAGTAAGGAAATATGAGAACCAATCACTGGTAGCAATCTCGAATAGCAAATCTCGAGTTCATGTATACAAATCGGAAATGACTGTTGCCTGTTGTTGTTTCTGTTTTTGTTGTTGTGTTTTTTGTATTTTGTTGTTGTTTGTGTGAAGGAAAAAGTAAGAGAAGAAGGAAAGCAGACTTGGTGGAATTGGAGGTGGCCGCGGTGGTCTGAAGAAACAAAAGGGAACCGCGGGTGCTGGTGGTGCCGAGGACCGCGGGGGTCTGGATCGAAGATGCCGCTGGAGGTTGTTGGGGCCGAGAGCAGCGGCAAGAAAGGCAGACTAGGCTGCCGCTAGGGGTGGGTGTGTGGTCAGAAAGAGCAGCCGCGGGAGGTGTTTGCCGAGAGTAGTGGCTCGAGAAACAGGAGACAAGCCCGAGAGGAGCGAGGGGTTGCGGTGGCCGCATGACGCTGTTGTGGCCGCGTGATGCTGATCGGGCCGCACAAAAGCATGGATGGGGTCTGTTTTGGCCGCATCATGCGGTTATGGCCGCTGGGGTTGAATTTTGTGATGTTGTTTGGATGTGTTTTGTGGTTGTTTGTGTCGGTGGTTTGTTTCATTTTTTTTCCATTGTTTTTCTCTTTTTTTTTTAACCTTTTCATCAAATTACACCTAACAAAAGAAATCATCCAAACTTGCAAATGCACCTCCATCATCAACTCATCACCCAAATAGCTCCATGTGAAAATCCAAACTATATTATTCAAAACTAAAGCAAAAATATCAAATAACAAAAACCGGCTTGCCTCACGTAAGCGCTGGTTTAAAGTCCCGCACGACGCACATTGAAGCTCAAAAACCAATTATGGGGTCACGCAGTACTACCCCTTTAATCAAAACAATAATCAAATTAAGAGCGGAAGATGTCAATGCCCGTAGGAGAAGATCATATAAGCTATCAAAAGAGTGAGTTAACACATTATAAAAGCTTATAATGATAAGATACCATTCAAAACTCATAAAAATATAGTCATGAACAATATTTTTATCCGTTTCTATAGGCATATAAAAAATGATCACATACTCGTGGTATGGTTTTTATGCAACCGGGTCATCTTAACTAACATGTTTTCCCCACTCCTAACAAAATTGTCATCTAAATCCCATAATATATCACCCGAATCTCCACCCAAAAAGTCGTCTTCAAATTGCGGGGGTATGGTAAAATCTATGTCGGGTTCATTATAGGACAAGGTGAACAAATCAAAGTCATGAATATCTTCTTCATCACAAATCGGAGCACTCACATCAAAAGTAAGAGAGCTAGAATCATCAAGGTTGCTCATATCATCATTTTGACTCAATTCAATATTTCTAATTAAAAGACACAAGACCGTATTAAAACAATTTTGACAAGAAATATTTACAAGCACACAAATAAAACAATTGTCTTCCCCGGCAACGGCACCAAAATTTGGCTAGACTTGTCGCGAGTCTCCAAATTCAGAATTTATAATCCACTACGAACTCTAACAATTGCGAGGGTAAGTAGGGGTCGATCCCACAAGGAAGGTCTATGTTTAATGTGTGTTTGAGTAAATAATTCTAATGTATCCAATTGGGGGGTGTTTGCGGTTTTAAATCTAAATCTCACAAAGGAAAATATTAAAAGATTCGAGTAAATGAAATTATAAAAGGAAGTCTTGGGTCTTACAATTTCCACAAATGATATAGGTTTGATCATTGACACTTTTAGACTCTATTTACTCTTGAATACTTTGTTGTGAAAACATGATTTTTTACTTATCCTTATTTTTAGTTATTCACTGTGAAAAGCGCACATAAACAACCCTTATGGTGATGACAATCTAGTCCAAGCGTATCTAAATTCAATCATGCCATAGATTATAACTAGAGAAGTCAACAAAGAAGAACAAATGCATACACAAGCGGTTCCACACTTTAATTCATATGATTATTATTCTCCTACAATTCAACAATGATGAAAAACATACAATTGATGAACAATAGTTGCTACTAATATCTAGGTAATTGAACAAAATATTCAAATTCCTAAACTAGCAATAGATTAGAGATAATATAAACTAGGTGATCAAACTAGTAAAAACCATCGATAATCGTAATATTGAGTTGAGAATAAAAACCACTATTCAAGAGATAAAAATGTAGAGTAAAGAGTCTCACAAAACACTAATTCATTTGCTTCAATTGCTTGATCCAAGATGAGTAACTTACTCTTCCATACAAATAAAACTAACTAAAACAAACTATGAAAATTGTATTCTAATGATTAAAAGGTAGAGAAAGTATGTATATGAGAAGTGTGTAGAAGAAGTGTGTAGAAGAAGTGTTCCTCCATTGATCAACAATACTCCTTTATATAAATCTTCAAATAGCATCTTCATAAAGTCTTATAAAGGAGCATCTCCATAAACTTTCATAAAGAATGAACATAATTGCCAAAATGAATGAGATTTAAGGAGTTGTAGGAATACAATGTAGAATCCAATGTCACTTTGCCTTGGATGTTTCAATAATTTGTTTAGTATTTGGGCTTTGACTTGCTTTAAAATCCACTCAGATAACATCTTTAGCCCAATACCAACACCAAAGAAGATCATCTTCATTCCTAACAATAAATCAATCCATTTATCCATGGAAATACACAACTCTATCCCAAACCCAACACCAAAGACATGTGCACTAAAATCCCATAAAATGTTTCTCAACCCATCAATTAATCATCAAAATATCTGTATTAAGCCCTACTAAACTAGACTAATCATCCATTTTACTCATTGTTAGCCGTGTATATGTATATTGTAAGATAATATTATGCTTGATATTTTATTTTATAATTATAATTATATTGTTAAGTTTTGATGTGACTTAACATTATGCATGTGGGTTTGACAAAAGGGATTAAAACCCTTCCCTATGCTCCTCTTACACGGTTCACATGCTCAAGCTACTCCCTATATATATGTGATGTATTCACATAACCATACTAACCCTAATGCAAAGTTTATTCTTCTAGTAAGAAAATATTATAAAAACCTCTAAAATAATATTATTCACATAAAATTCATACTACAATAGTTGTAGTATTTTAGTAAACTAATTAGATTAGTTCTCGGTTTTAAGGACAACCGAATTCCGTTACCTAGCTCGTGTTCGAATCTCGGGTTTTAAGGGTAGGTCTTGGGTTCAATTTGAAGGAGGCAATCTCCGTTGGTTGCTTTGTGGAGGATCGTCCTTTGCATTATTCGGACCGATTGTAAGGCTGTTATTTATCATTTCCGCAATTCTTTTAAGCAAGCATAAGATCTTATAAATTAATGTGTTAATTTATTATATTTATTAGTAAGACTAATAAAATGGTTATGTTAGTATGACTAAGTTTCCATTAAGTGGTATCAGAGCATTTGGTTGCTTGCATGCAACTCGATTTTTACGTTTTTGCGAGAAATATGATTAAAATAAAAAACGTAAATTATTAGTACATATATGATATGCACGAAATACTTATTGCATGTGATGCCCGTCGTTGAGGGTACCAAAGATAAATTTATAATTCCTAAACTTAAACTATAGATAGTGAAAGTCAGGGTCGAACCACAAAGAGGTGGGGAGTGCTTATTGTTTGATGTTGATGTTAAAGGTAACAAATTTGGGGGTTTGATTGGTTGTTTACTAAGTCTAAGGCAAAGATTAAAACAAACAAATAATAAAAGATGAGAATAAAATATAATAAAAGGGGTGCTATGATGTTTGGGGTAATAAATAGCTAAGGTAATATAAATCCTAAGGTCAACATGTATTGCAGTCGCGTAAGGGGTGTAACATATCCTTTCGGTCTATGATACCTAATAGCTCCTTTCGGCCTATGCTATTAGTTCCTAGATCTCACAATTATTGGGTGTCAACAATAAGGTTGATTCCTAAATCCTAGGTCACAAACCTTTCAGTCTTGAGTAACCTAGCCGTCTTAAGGTGTAAACCAATGCCCTTCCCGTATCTCTCAATCTTGGGTAGGGCATTACTAACATCCTACAAGTCTCCTTTCAGTCTCATTGAAGGGTATTATAGTCAACAAAGAAAGACGAAACAGGAAACAGACGCGAGTGGGTCGACCGACCGGCTATTCCAGTCGGCCGACCACCGCCTTGGTCGACCGACTCATTATTTGAGTCGGCCGACCACGGCTCTGCTACAGGTCGGTCTCGGAATTCTATTACCTATGCATATTCATCCCCTACATCCTAACATATGAAATTTAGCTACACATGATTACTAAAACAATGATGAAAGCGGGAATAAACATAGAAAACATAATAAATAATAATCTAAGCATGCAAGATTCAATAAAGCTTGGGAATTATATCTTAATCGAATGCAATAGTAAGAACAATGATGAAACTATATTAAGAGAATAATTACCAGAGACAGGATTAAGGCAGAAAGGAACAAACTTTATTGAATTCTCTAAGAATTATTGAAAGATTAAAACTGAACTAAAAGATTGAACAAAACTAAATTATGAATTTGATTATTATGATGGGTGCTAAAAACTGAATGATAACTGATTGATGGTAAAAACTAGATGGTAACTGATGCCCCCAAAACCCTAATCAAAAGATTAGCTTATATAGGGCAGAATTTTAAGAGTTTCCTAAAGACTCCATACTTCTAATTTATTTCTGAAAACGCTTATGGGCTTCGCTGAGGTCGGTCGACCAGTTTGGTGGGTCGGTCGACCTCTTTCACGGGCTTCAGGAATAATCTGGGCTTTCTTTAAGATTCTGGACTTCTTAAACTTCAGGCCAGGTCGGCCGACCCATTTAGTAGGTCGGTCGACCGTTTCCGCGTGGAAATTCTCCGGTTCTTCTTGATTTGACTTTTGGTACTTAAATAATGACTCCAGTTGACTTTCCTTCGTTCCTTAATTATGCAAAAATCCCGAGGGCATGAATTTGGTGCAAAATCGTCCCTTTTCCGCATAAATCTACAAAGATGCATAAAAATACGAAAGTACACGATTGTTGGGAAATAAGGGCTAAAACATAGTAAATGAGTGACCAAATGCGTGTAAAAATAGATGAAAAACATCATAAAATAGACACGCATCAAATTCCCCAAACCAAACCCTTGCTTGCCCTCAAGCAAGAAGTAGACTCGATCTTAACTAATGGAACGATTTCAATCTCATCAGAGCGAAATTTACATGTAAGCCTAAACCAATGCCTGAGTACAGAATGAGAAAGTATTTAAATCATGCAAACGAGTTATAGGGTCGTCAATTCTGCAAACTGGAAACTATGGAGACTTATACCATGGACTCTCACGGTACGCTCGAGACACTCATGAAGCAAAGGGTGAGTATATGTAAAAGACAGAAAGAAGTATTTTGTAATGACACTCACCTAACTGCGACCCATGAAAACATGCCTGCAATCTAACATGAACAAGAATTCTACAACTATGTATAACAAACTCATTAAATGACCCAGATACATGCAATTGAGGTAATGAAAGATATGTGAGGTAAAAGGTAAAAGTGATTAAGATGTTTTTGGACTTGTGGGGTTAGTAGCCAAGCTAGTGAAACCATTTCCCAACAACATAATTCACAACTTTTTGATATTAAGAAATGGCTCTTTTGTAGCACAACTCTCACATTATATAAGAAAGGACTCCCAAATATTTTGAATGAGGTACGGGAGTGATAACACATAAAAGAAAGGGAATTTGGAACAAATTTTTTTCATTCTGATGCTGTCAGGTGGTCGGCCGACCCATGAAGGAGGTTGGTCGACTGACTTCCGTAAGTTTTGATTTTTTTTTCGTTTTTCTTTTCTTTCTTTTTCCTTTTTTGGATTTTTCTGTTTTTTTTTTTTTTTTTTTTTCTTTCTCTTTTTGCTCAAGATAGCATATAAACCAAGATGCCTCAAAAGTTAAACCAAAGACCACAAATACTAGCTTGGAAAGGTAGGCTAAGTATGGGATGTAGTTTTGGGGGAATAAAAAGGCAATTTTGGCTATGTGAAGCTTATGGGTAAATATGAGAAAAGGGATCCCAAATGCACGTACCAAGACTCACAAAACGAGAAAGTAAAACAAGTATATAGCAATTCAAGTTCATGTTTATGCATATTGATGTAACATGTTCCAAGGGGAGTACTACTCACATCCTAGACAACTGGTTTAAGAATGAAACCAGGAAATAAGCTCTAAACCTTAGAATGTATAAGTAGGTTGCAAAGGTATAAGTCAAGTCTTAAGATATACAAATTGACAAAAACTCGTAGATATGCAAAAGACTCTCATACTAAAACAAGTTGACAAGGCAATGTAAAGGCATAAACATGTAAGATAGCTAAATCATCCTTGAAATACTTTCGTTCCGACTCGACCTATATGCTAAAATAAACGTGCATTTTTTTTTTGGAATTTTTGAATTTTTTCATTTTTTTGTATTTTTCTTTTGTATAGGTAGATAAAATAAAGAAAAGAACAATGCAAGACAAAAATGCAATAAACGTGTGACAAAATGCAATGCATGTGACACGAAACCATTCCCCAAACCATCCCGCACAATGTCCCCATTGTGCATTAGCCTAAGTAAAGGTTTCAGAAAATTAAAAGAAAGATGCAAAGAGAATAAAAACTAAGGAAAAACTGGAAAGAACTCATTGGATTGATAAGCGTATGAGAAAAACCTCCCCAAACCAGCGCGAGCTGGGAGGTTTTGGTGGCCAGTAGTGCCACTCAAGTACCTAAGATGGTTGCACGATTCCTGAGGAAGAAAACGAGCAGGCTGTGACGGACGGATAGGTCGATCGACCTATATCTCGGGTCGACCGACCTTCCTGCGGACTGCAGGAATTCCAGGAATGTAGGGACGAGGTCGACCGACCCGTGTATCTCGTCGGTCGACCCCTTTGCGTCACAGCGGTCTTCGTTTCTTTGTCGAACCTGAAAAAGCAATAAATATGCTCCCAATAAATGCGCGAGATGCCTGAAACAAGTCTAAAGTCTTAACTACGCAAGCATAACGGAAAAAGGTCTAAAACTACGATCAAACCAAATTAAAAAGTCTCAAACAACAAAAGTAAATTGTCTTAAAAGCTGAAATTTGAAACAACTATCCGCTAAAGATGCGGAATATATCCGACCACGGCTTTTGACGACATGCCGTAGTCTCCACAGTGTTTTCTTGTGTAGCAAAACACATCTTCTTTCCGCCGCAAACACTAGTAGAAAAATGACATTAGGCAAGTACATAAGGCTACGGTTGTTGGAAATAACCGTAGCCGTTTATAAATGGCTACGGTTATGTACCAACAACCGTAGCCATATAGACTTGCCTAATATCATTAGATGAAAATACTACAGTTCTAACATCGAACCGTAGCCAAATAACAAGAAAAGGCAACGGTTCTAATAGTCAACCGTAGCCATTTTATACTAACAAGCCCCAAATAAGTACTATATTATTTTCACCTCTTTACTGTAAAAGGGTAAAACCAAAAAACAATCTTACTTTGTCAAAACCTTATCTTCAACGACGGTGACAAGCTTCATCCGCCTTAAATCGAATTTGCCAGATATCGTACCGACAACCACCTTGTTATCGTCGACATCTCACTCATGGCCCACAACCACTTCGTCGTAGTTCGTTAATTCACAATCAGGTATGATTTTTTCTTTCAATTTTTTTTTCTAACTCGTCGAAATTCATCATATATTCGATGATTTGATTTCGTTTGTCATCGAATTTCAATTTTCGATCAGTTTGGATTGAGATATTCAGTTATTATTATCATTAGGGCACAATTATTAATTTTTAGGGTTAGAGCTTTCAATTAATTTTCTATCAAATAAGCTGGCTTTTTAGCGATTGAGAATTCTGGTGTTTCATTCACAATCATTATTTTGTACGGGGTACTTTTTTTCAAGTAAACATAACTAGTTCTAAGGAATACTAATAGAGTTTTTGGATTGCTGGTGGAAGTTGAGTAACGAGTAATGTTGCCTACAATGCGAAGCGATTGTAGTCGGATTCCTAAGGAGATGCTATAGCACTTACAGGAAATTTTTTGGAATTGTGCTTTATCGATGAAAATTTGATAAGGAATTGTGAATGACGTAAAAAGGATTGCTAGTATGCCTTTTGAGGACGCTATTTTGGAATCAAACCCTATTTCATCCATTAACGAGCACATTACTTTTTTTTACTAACCCACCATGATTTTGTTTTTAAAATCTCGCTTGGCTTGTTAAGCTGTTATCATTTGTTTTTATCTGTCATATCACAATATCTTTCTCTCCATTGCAATTTGTTTGCTTTTAATTAAAATACCTAAAAACAAACGTATTTTTCAAGGAACAAGGAGATCATCTGCAATTTGTAGCTGCCATATTAAATTTGTTATTTATGCACGGAAAGGACCTTCGAGTTGAGTTTGCAGGTTGTTAGAACTACTCTGAGTTGCACTGATTGTAGACCAGTTGCAGTTTCAGGCATTTGCAGTTGCGTTTTTATGGCAGCAGGTCTGAGCTGTTGGGATTTGATGCTGTTCTGGTTTGTACAACTCGACACTGACAACCCACAACCATCTCCGCACCACTCTTCAGTGGTTCAACTCACAATCCTCATCCAGGTATGGTTTGAGATTGAATGTTCCTTTGTAACTCTCAACAAAACCAACTGATTTAGTTGGGAAATGTTCTCTAATTCTTGTAATATTCAGATCTAATTGGGTTGATCTTGATTGTTATTTGCTTTTATTTTAATGCTGAACATGGGAGTAAAAGCTATTTTTCTTTCACTACAAGGTATAAATTCCCAGATCATTGAGAGTGTTCAAGGGTACTTCTATCTTAGCACCTGGCTACATTCATAGTGTAACATTGACGAAGGCTTCAGTTTAGTTAAAATATGTGGTGAATGCTTCGTTGAGTTTAGTTGAAATATATGGAGTGTTCAAATGCTAATTTTTAAATTGTATGTTTGAACTTATCTTTAGAATTTATTTTGCATCAAATTTGAAACCATTGTCAATGTGACATTTCGTTATAGTACTGTGGCTGCATGTAGGGAGCATCTTATAATTATTTTAGCCTTCTTATAATTATTTTAGCCTTCTTCTGAGCTAGATGTCGTGATTGTTGTCTGAATCACATAAACCTTAATGCTCTGTAATAAACTAATAATAGTCCATAGTTTGTTCTCTGAATTTTTTTTATTCAGCCACAACAAAAATTATTACCTCAGTAGTTATTAAGACTAACATAATTATCGCTATTCGCTATAAATAAGAACCAAAATTGCAGCAATTGGTATTAAGACTAATTTAATAGAAGCAAAGTGGACCGAGTAAATAGTCAAATCCGAAAGAAAATTCATTATTAATAGTCCAAGACGATGGATGTGGGATGTGAGGTTGTAATTTTTGCTTAGGAATTGAACATTTTTGTCTTAAATGTAAGGGATTTGTTGTTTACCGTGTACGTGTAAGGAGAGGTGGTCGCAAGAGGCCAGTGCCTCTTGTGTATGGTAAGCCTACAAACCAGGGAGTTAATGAAGTAAAAGATATCTAAGAGACTAAACCAAACTAATTTGTATTATTTTAATTGGCGCTCTTAACTTAATGATGAAAAAACATGTAATGATGCAGGTGGCAATTTGTCTAGGACAAACTTCATGATGAAAAACACATGTAATGATGCAGGTGGCAATATATATGTCCCAGGGGAGCTTCCATATACTTTCTCAATGACAAGACGAATAGCTTACCTAGTCCTATTGTCAGGTGAGTTGGGGGGGTCACAATTCAAAACTGTTTCTGATTCCCCATAATATCATTATTTTTATCTTTATTAATTGCTAACATAATTTCCGCTCTTGTGACATATTTGAATCCCTGATTGTTGGTTGGCTTTATTGTTCGATTCTGGGCGGTACCGGCGGCTCTTTTGCCAGCAACATGGACTCTCTCTTTTTTCTCTTTGTTTGTTAGATACTCCTTCCTTAAGTAACACATATAATAGCTTCTTACTATGAAAAACTTTGAACACTTGGTTTTTAGTAGAGGTTGATGTACTAAAATTGATCATTGATAAATGACTAATCTGTGATTAGGAAACGTCCTACAAAATAAAATTTCCTTGTAGCTATTACTTAAAGAGTTCCATACTTTTCATTCAGGTAATTCATTCAAGGTCTTCCTTGGGGCTGCTTTAGATCATGTTGTGATGGGAGAAGTTAGTCAAAGCACTTTTGTAATTGACCCAAAAGGTGGTGGACCAACTACGATTTTTAGAGGTTTGTAGGTCTGTTCTTTGGCAATTTGGATTTAATTGTTAGAACGTACTTTGATTCATTCAACTTATCGTTTGGTGAAAAACAAGTAGTATCATGGTGAGGCATCTTTCCTTCCAAAATTACAATGTGTCACCATTTATTAGGATCCTCTACTAGCAGTACTATTAGTAATGGATAGAGCTGGTCACAGGTTCAAGCTTTGGCCTTCCGTTTCTTTTCTTATGATGGGAATGCTTTTTACCGCTTGGTTGATAAGTAAGTTAGAATGACAACGGACTCTCGAGTATGCTCAACAACCATCATTTCTGTATGGGCAGGGATTGTAAAGAGCAAAGATTTCCGGTAGGGGGTCTACTCGACGAGGAAAAGCTTTCCCAGCTGTAGAACATGTTACAAATTGTCTCAGAGTGAAAATTATGCGTTGATCTTGTCTTTCCCAGCTGCTTATTGCTTGATGGATCTTAGGTTTAAGAATTTGTTAATTCGGCAAAATATGGATGGTATTGAAGTTAAGTTGTCATAACTGGACTTACGCAAGTCCACAATTTTCTTTGATGCATCATTTTGTTTTCGGATGTACATTTGTAGTGAAGTTTGTGTGGTAGTTGATTTCTGTGTTTGACTTTAGCCAAGTGAATTTGGCGAAAAATGGCCACTATTAAAAGTTAAACGTTATTGCCTTATTGAAATAAATCATGAATATAATTTTGTTTGGATGCAGTTTCAATGAGCTGGTGCTTATATTGTGTTGGAAGCAACTTAAAGGAGTTCCAGGACTTGAAATACACTCTAGTAGGCTGTCTGCTGTAGAATGGGGTTTGCTTAAAATAGCAGGATCATATTGTTGTATTTCGGTGCTGGTTAAGGAATTATTTAGATGCATAGTCATTTGTAAAGCTCAAAAAAGACTAATATTTTGTTTAATATGAATAATTTTGGTTGAGAATATTCAAGAGGCAACAATATTTTTATTTTTTTATTTTTTTGGTTTAGAAACGGCTACGGTTCTTATTATACAACCGTAGCCTTTTCCTATTTAAGGCTACGGTTACTAGTATACAACCGTAGCCTTTTCTTAACATTTGGCCACGGTTCAAGTAAACAACCGCAGCCTTTAATATTTTTGGCTACGGTTAATAAATTTTGGCTACGGTTATTACTTCACAACCGTAGCCTTAAATGAACTTATGGCTACGGTTCACAACCGTAGCCATTTCTCTACCACTTAAGGCTACCCCCTGATTTGCTACGGTTGCACAACCGTAGCCATATGGCTTTTTTAACCGTGGCCGTATGCCATTATTGTACTAGTGAAAGCATATGCGACGAACTCTCCTCTTGAGCTTGTCTCATCTTTTTCTTTTCCTCCCGATCTACAATATCTGGGTCTTCATCTTCTTTGTAGCTCAAGAATCCCATTCCTCCTCTCTGCACTATGACTTCCTTTGCCTTGGGTTTCCCCAAACCAATTCCTGCATTAGTCACAACAGAAGTATCCTCCATATTGCTCCCAATCTGGGGCGGAGGTGTAAAAGCAGGTACAGGAGTAGGCAATAAAGTTGGAGATGTAGTGATGACCTTATACTTCTTTTCAGAAGTAATAGCATTACAAGTGATAGGGGTCATAACATCCTTCTTCCTATAAGATAGGCCATAGATAATGGAATGATTTCCTACTTTGAAGGTCAAAGTCCCAGTGCCTACATCTATGATGGCTCCCGCAGTGTGGAGGAAAGGTTTTCCTAGTATTATAGATATCTGGGCATCCTCTGGGATGTCCAGTACTACAAAGTCAACTGGGAAGAAAAACCTGTCAATACGCATAGGGATGTTTTCCAACACCCCTATAGGTTCCATAGATGTACGATCTGCCATCTGGACCGTCATGCTGGTTACTGCAAAATTGGTCATTCCTAGTTTTAAGGCAACACTTAGGGGCATGACACTCATACTAGCTCCTAAGTCGCATAAGGCCTTTTTTACAGGAAAGGTTCCTATATTGCAGGGGACAGAAAAACTACTAGGATCATCGAGTTTATGAGGGGCAATAACATGTGATAAAAAACTAGATGACTCTTCAGTTAGGGCAACTGACTCAACCTTAACTAAAGACCTCTTTCTTGACAAAAGCTGTCTCATAAACTTAAGATATGAAGGAACCTGTTGGACTAATTCTAAAAACGGAACATGAACATTTAATGAACGAATTACGTCTTTAAATTTGTCAAAAGATACCTGGTCCTTCGAAGGTATGAGTCTTTCTGGGAAAGGAGGGGCTGAAGAGTCGGTATTTACAGCCCTTTTCAGAAACCTGGGGGTCTTATCACCCCGAAAAAAAAATCCCTTAAGTTGTTCGGCAATTCGGGACGAAAAGGGGCCTCTCCCTACGCATCGGTGGTCGGTCGACCCTCTTCCTCGGTCGGTCGACCACTTTCTTGTACAGCGGGATTTTCCAGATTCTGCTCAGAGGTCGGTCGACCTGGCTCTTGGGTCGGTCGACCTCCCTCACTGTAACTCAACTGTTTTTCTTTTTCGCCTCCCACTTTTGCTCCACTTCGTAGGGATATGATATTCAGAGTCTCTTTTTTCTGGTCCGTCTTGGTCGGAAGTTGACCCGGAGCCCTAGTATCGTTCTTGCCCGCAATTTGAGCAATCTGAGATTCTAACATCTTCATCCCTGCCTCTCTAGCCTGAGATTCCTTCTGAACCAACCCAATGAGATTTTGGATAAGAGTGTCTGTGTTTGAAGGTGGTTGAGGGTTGAAGGGTGGTTTTTGGAAACCTTGCTTATGTGGGGGAATGTATGTGGAATTTTGCTGAGGTTGCATGTGTTGTGGGTTGAGAACATTCTGGCTTGTCCACCTCATGTTGGGATGGACATTATTATTGTTTGGGTCATAAAAATTGTTCCCGCAATAGTGTTGGAAAGCGGCACATGTCTCATTGGATGAAGTACAGAATTTTGACACGTGCCCTTCCCCACCACACCTCTCACAAGCAAAGGGTCCGTCTTGAACGGCGTTCACCTGATAAATACCTCCCTTGCTCCCACTTCCTAGATCGAACTTCCCTCCAGCCTCTAGTTTCTCTAATTTGGCCGTCAAGGCCTCAATAGCAGTCAGGTTATACTCAGCTTTCCTTTGATTGCCTCGGGAAGTTCCATGTTCAGCACGGTGTACAACAACATCCTCTATTAACTTGAGACCCTTAGTCTCTCCGGAATTGTCCTGGAACCTTCCATTGGCCGCAACATCTAAGTAGGCCCTGTTGTCATCGTAGAGGCCATTGTAGAACTGGTTACAAAGAAACCATTGTTCGAATCCATGGTGTGGTATGGATCGAACAAGTCTCTTGAACCGGTCCCACGCCTCACTAAAATCCTCATTGGGGCCCTGCTTGAAATTTGTAATCTGCGCCCTCAAAGCATTAGTCTTGGATGCAGAGTAGTATTTTCTGTAGAATGCTAAGGCTAGGGTATTCCAATCTGTGACTCCCGCAGCAGTGCGGTCCAAGTCTCTGTACCATTCCCTTGCAGCGTCCCTAAGAGAGAAGATAAACATGGTCTGCTTAATCTGGTCCTGCGTCACTCCTTCTAGGGGGTGCAATAGAGCATATGTAATTTGTGAAGATTTCTATATGCTTTGCAGCATCCTCATTAGCCGAGCCTCCAAATTGGTTTCTTTCAACCATAGTAATGTAGGCAGGCTTGGCCTCGAATGGCTTCCCAGTACCTGCAGGTAAAGTAAACCCTTTGTATAGGTCCTTTGCCTGAGGCATGGAGTGACTGGCAATAGTAGCTTCTTCTGTCATGTTTTCTTCTTCTTTCGGAAAAACTGGCAAGTAGGTAAAAGGTGGTGTTTTTGGTGAAGGTGGATTGTTGGGTGAATTTGGTTGTGAAGTTGGTGTTTTTGGTGAAGATGGTGGTGGTTGTTCAAAGATGTCTTCTTGGAATAAGGAAGATGGTGAACCTCCTTCCTCACTCGCTAGAAGTTGCTTCCTCCTTTCTCTTAGAGTCCTCTCAAGCTCGTGGTCAAGTGGTAGGAGTTCTCCTTGAACTGACCTGCGCACAAGATGGAAACTTCAAGAAAAAGGTGAGAAGGTTTAAGGAACAGAAGTTCCTTAAACAAAGAGAAACAAAAACAAAAACAATAAACATTGGCGTCACCTCCCCGGCAACGGCGCCAAAATTTGATGCCCGTCGTTGAGGGTACCAAAGATAAATTTATAATTCCTAAACTTAAACTATAGATAGTGAAAGTCAGGGTCGAACCACAAAGAGGTGGGGAGTGCTTATTGTTTGATGTTGATGTTAAAGGTAACAAATTTGGGGGTTTGATTGGTTGTTTACTAAGTCTAAGGCAAAGATTAAAACAAACAAATAATAAAAGATGAGAATAAAATATAATAAAAGGGGTGCTAGGATGTTTGGGGTAATAAATAGCTAAGGTAATATAAATCCTAAGGTCAACATGTATTGCAGTCGCGTAAGGGGTGTAACATATCCTTTCGGTCTATGATACCTAATAGCTCCTTTCGGCCTATGCTATTAGTTCCTAGATCTCACAATTATTGGGTGTCAACAATAAGGGTGATTCCTAAATCCTAGGTCACAAACCTTTCAGTCTTGAGTAACCTAGCCGTCTTAAGGTGTAAACCAATGCCCTTCCCGTATTTCTCAATCTTGGGTAGGTCATTACTAACATCCTACAAGTCTCCTTTCAGTCTCATTGCAGGGTATTATAGTCAACAAAGAAAGACGAAACAGGAAACAGACGCGAGTGGGTCGACCGACCGGCTATTCCAGTCGGCCGACCACCGCCTTGGTCGACCGACTCATTATTTGAGTCGGCCGACCACGGCTCTGCTACAGGTCGGTCTCGGAATTCTATTACCTATGCATATTCATCCCCTACATCCTAACATATGAAATTTAGCTAAACATGATTACTAAAACAATGATGAAAGCGGGAATAAACATGGAAAACATAATAAATAATAATCTAAGCATGCAAGATTCAATAAAGCTTGGGAATTCTATCTTAATCGAATGCAATAGTAAGAACAATGATGAAACTAGATTAAGAGAATAACTACGAGAGACAGGGTTAAGGTTAAAAATAGAGAATTGTAAGAGTCAAAAATATTTTTTCAGCCCTTGAACAGTGTTTCATCTGATTTTTCTGCATTTTTCAGTCACCTTGAGTGTCTAGGAATATGTAAAAATTTTGTTAGTATTTTATTGCATTATTTTGGAGGTAATTTTGAATTTCCGTCTAATTTTGCATGTTACGCATATTATTACGAAATAAATAGTTTATCTCGGTAATTTTATGTTTTTAAGGATCTGAAATTTTGAGAAAATTTAAGAATGTTCAAAATTTGAGTTATGAATTTTCGAAATATTTTATGACTCGTTTTGATTATTTTATTGCTACTTCCCGTAAAACCGATTAAACCCGAACAATATTATAATAATAAGTTAAGTTATTTTCGAAATTTGAGTAAGACTAAATCCTAAAATGTATTAGGTTACTTAACTAAAACGTGAATAATGATTCACAAGATGTTTAGTGATTTTAAAATGTTAAAATCACATTATTCCAAAAACCGTGTTATTATGAATAACGATATTTAAATTGTGCTTAAATAGGACGATTTGGCTTAGGTTTTTCATTTTACATAAGCATTGCATATTTATTTAATTATTTATGAATGTCATAATTTAATTTACGTAATTTGAAATTATTTATTTTTCTTAGTATGGCCTAAGATTTTAATCGTTAATTCCCGTAATGTAAGGGGTTATCGATTCGGTTGTAATTTAATGTGATCTTGTATCACTTTATTTTATTGTTTTATTTTATAATGTATAAAATAGATAGAAAATTTGTAATTATTTGTATTTCCGGAGATCCTTGAAGACGGTGCCTTTCGGAAAGGAGTTCCGACCAAGACGGAGTTTGCCTTGGGATGCGTGCCGCGTGTGAAGTTCAAGGGACCAAGGAGTTGGTTTCCGAATTTGTATTTTAAATTTAAATTTTCTATTTTAGGAAGGTCATACTAGGATTTATTTATGTTTTTAAGTTTTATGCTTTTATTTATGCTTAATATGTTTGCATGCATAGCCAAATCTTCATTCAAACTCATGCATTTCATCGATTTTATCGACCGTGTCAATTAATTTATCGATAATTCACCGACTTAGTTCACTTATAGGAGATAGATAATAAATTGACAAGATCTATTACGTTATTTCAAATCGAGACGTAGCCTTACGAAAAAGTAAAGAACCCACGAAGGATCTTCTTCATAAGGGAGTGGGCTCGGCTACACCGGGGTGCTACCTTATTACGTTGGTGAAGTGGGGTAATATGATTACATTCTCGAAATTTGGTCGATCTTGACGAAGGATGTAATACCCCGTATTTTAGCCTCGGTCAGCGGCAGTCAAACCATGTCATATGCAAATTTCAAATGGAATGTTTATAAAGTATTTTACGTAAACTATTATTATTTTATAAATCGTATTGCTACAATTATTTGGTATTTCATAATCATTTTATATTTATATTGTTGATTAATTCATACAATGACATTTCATTCTTATTTCTTTAATTTTAATAATACGTTTATAATTTAATATATTTTCTATTTTATATCAATTTCTCATCTATACTTAATTTCTATTTTATTTAAGTTGTGATTATATTTAAATTCTATATTTTTATATATTTTTATAATTAATTTAATTTATATTTACTAGTACTAATTATATAATTTAATTAGTATAAATAAATTATATGTACTCGTTTATTTTAAATTACGGGTTGAGAGCGAGATATAACCTCAAGATGTGTGATGGACCAATAAAGTTGGGCTTGGTTTGATTTTCGGTTTGGGTAGTTGGGTAGTGAGAAACAAGAACATCAATTCATCGACATTCAAGCCCTAGTTGCAAAACACCCTACCTTACATCAAACCCTAACCACCCACACTCCATAGTATGCCTTCATCGACTCTTACCAAAATTCATATCCCAAGAACTACATCTCGTCTACCTCCCTTACACCAGGAACCCATAGACAGCCGTAATATTGATAAGAATGATTGTATACAACGAGACAAGGGACAACCCATCCTCATCGATCACCCTTGCGCGGTATGGTTTTGTAAGTAGTTTTTGTGCTTTTCTATGCTTTCGAATCTGTATTTTGGGGTTGTTAGTAATCGTTGTAGTACATATAACATATAACTCGTGTTTAAACCACCTTTCTATCACGAAAACTCTCTTAACAAAGGCCATAGATGTCGACAGTAAACAGCGTTGTTATGTTCTGTTTCGTGTTCTCTTGTGTTTAAATCGTGTCTTATGGCTTAATCCTTTGTGGGTTCATGGGTACGGGTGATAGGGTTTTAGTTTGGTGGTGATGGAGCGATGTGTGGTGGTCGGAGAGCCCCTGATAGTGGTCTGAATGAGGGACTGCAGCGGCTACAGGAACAGTATGTTGCAGGGGTTTGTCGCGGGCAGAGGGTGTTTGGGCTAGTGTCGAAGACTACCGAGGTTGAGTCAAGGGTCGTGTTCAGCGTCAATAGATGCGTCGTGGTGCAGTGGTCACGACCACCGTGGGTGGGTGATGATTCTAGCTCTGTATGGTGGTCGTTATGGTTGTGTAAACAGGCTGGTTAGGAGCTGTCGGTACGGTTTTGTCCTGTCGAAGTTACGTGATATTACTGCTGCTGCCGTGAATTGTGTTCATTATTATTATTATTATCTTATTATTATTATTATTATATTATTATGTTGTTAATGTAGTTGCTGTACGTAGTAGTATTATTATTATTATCAGTAGTGTTGTTGATATTGCTGTTTGTCCGTATTATTATTATTATTATTATTATTATTATTATTATTATTATTATTTTTTTTTTTTTTTTTTTTTTTTTTTTTTTTTTTTTTAAAAAAAAAACCGGGAACTTTTATTAATTATAAAGGAAAAATTACAAGAAATTTGTGGGCACCCGCGAAACTATTATTATTATTATTATTAGTTTGTATTATTCATAGTACTATTATTTATTCTTATTATTATTATATGTTACTACTATTACAAATTTTGTTAGGGGTTATTAGCATTGTTGTTATTATTGTAGTATTGTTAGTATTAATATTACAATTAGTTGTTAATTAGTATTTATTATAACTAGTTTGATGACTATTTATATTATGGTTGTGTGACGATATCTTGATAATCGACTTATAAAGATAATTGAATTGGGTCACGTTTTGTACGGTCTCGTTAGGCGTAATTATTTTGATTAATTAATTAATTTAATTAATTAATTTGGTTTAAGTGGACATGTAATAATTGTTTACGTGATTATATCAGTGAGTAATTATATATATATTATATTTGTTAGGTAACGGTTTTGAAGTGGCATAATTCTGTTACTTACGGGCTTGCCATTGGACTATATTGCCATCCAGGTAGGATACACTGGTACCATATTTTATGACGTGCTTTGAATGGATGTGTATATTGTATGTTATGGATGCAAGTGTGATTATTATGAGAATGATATATAGTGGTTGAACATTTTTATATTGCATTCATAAGCATGGCATATGCATTGGATACGGATTTGAGATGATGAGATATTATTGATGAGATATTATTGGGCCCAGGCTAGTTCTGCAGGACTAGACCTGGTGACCTCAGCTGTTATGCTGGTGTTCGGCGACGGCCGATTATAGTCTGCCGGGAGGTTCGGTATGGCTGGGTGTTACGGGTTTGAGATTGAGATTTGTGATTGAGATTTGAGATTGAGCTCGAGCATATCATTGCATTTGCATATTATAATTGTTGCATTATAATTATTGTGTTACCCTACTCAACCGCGAGGTTGACAGTGTATTCGTGTACAGCTACGATGATCCGGAATGGGGAGTAGATTCTACAGGTCCGGGACAGATGAGCTAGGAGCTGGGGCAGGAATGTGAGATGCATACTTTGGATCGACCTAGAATTATATCACATATAGAGAAGTCATCAGTTGTACTTTCTTTTCTGTTATGTAGTAACTGTAATAACCAAGTTTTAAATTTTATCACTTTTATATAAAGTACTTTGGTTGTTTTACTTTGTTATTCACTACCTCGGATATTCCGAGATGGTAACAGCTCTATTTATTTGAGAATGTCTTGCTAAAGGCTCTTAAATAAATGGGGGTGTTACAAAGGTATTCGAGCCACCGTAGTGGTAATATGTTCGGGCTAAGATAAGAATTAGTGTAATTTTATCGACCGAGAGTTCTAAAAGTAGAATCGATTAAGGGGTTAATCCACCGAGTCATATTATCAAGGGATGTATCGGCTACACCGTGCCAGAGTTAGTATTTATTTGGGTCTCGAGATCATTTACTTAATTGGGTAAGAGATCATTAAGTGGATGCTTAACTTGTTTAAAATTTACAAGTTTAAATTAATTATTAAACGATAATTGTGTTTTATATCCTTTATTTTCATTTGTAGTTCTTTTTCAACTATCAATCATCAATGGCATATAACGCTACACCTCTCACAAATGTATCATGGCTTCGATCCTTCATGGATCGATGCAAACTTGAGAAGCATGGCGCCAATTTTAAGGATTGGGACGCCCAATTGGTTTTCGCCGCGGAAGCTGACGATAAGACTCGTTACCTTACCATCGCCGCTCCTCCCACTCCGACCGCTCGTGCATCGGAGGCGACTCGTGAGGCCTATGAGACCTACATGAAAGAGTCGCATGCTCTTAAGAACGCGCTAATATTCTCAATGGAGCCGGATCTCCAAAGGAGAATGATTAAGCTAGCCACGGCTAATGAGATTTATACTAGAGTTGCGACCATGTTTTCGCAAGCTCCTAGGGTAATCCAATATGAGGCAGCCTCCGCCTTCTTTGATTTGACCTTAAAGGAAGGTCAAAGGATTAGTCCTCATGTGCTCAAAATGGTTGAGCTAGCCGAAACCTTGAAGTTGCAAGGGGTGAATGTTCCCGACTCTCTTATTGTTGACAAAATTCTTCACTCCCTAAATAAAATGAAATCGTATGTTCAGTTCCGGGTGAACTTTAACATGTGTAATCAAGAAACCTATTTGGACGAATCGCATAAGATGCTCGTCCAAGCGGAAAGGGATATGGGACTTAATGAGAGTTCCACGAAGGATGTGCTCAACATCGAGACGAAAAGCAAGGGAAAGTTTAAGCGGAAGGCTAACAAGGGTAAAAATGTCAAAGCCTTCAAACGCACATCTCCTAAGGAGAAGACCTTTTCGAAAGGTGATTCTTCATCGTCTACAAAGGTTGAAGACAAGTGTCATTATTGCACTAAGATGGGCCATTGCTTGGAAGCGCAATTGCCCGAAGTATCTCAATGACCTCAAAGCCGGAAAGTTTCTTGCCGTAGGTATTAATTCTCGACTAATTCATGTTATTTAATCAATTTTTGTATATTGATACAAGTTATTGATTCTTACCCATTTATAAATTGTTTTTAAAGGGGCTTCTGCCAAGGATAAGGGCAAGGAGAAGGAGATGGAAGCTTGAAGTTCCTTCCATGGATGGCTAAGGTAGCATCCAAGATTGAAGACATGAAGAGCATGGCCCTAATTTTTCATTTTGATGTCTTCTTTCATTTTGCATTTTAATTTAAGAACGTTTTATTTCTTGTATGACAAGAATATTGTTAAACAATGGTTGTAATATTGGTGACTTGGTTTTCAACCCAAGTCATCTATTTTGTTTTTAATCAATATGTTGGTTTTTAAAATGCTTTGTATGATACATAACATGAGTTGATACGATTTTCATAGATCATAATAAAGTACCTTGATTAGTTCACCGTACGCTAGACATGATAGGATCATAATAAAGTAATTCGATTTACTTAAAATGAGAATTACACCCCGTGAAATACTTCAAACTCAAACATGAGAACATTAGTTCATTATAAGATGATCACCTTAAATAAACGAGAGTTCTAATGTCTCACTACTCATATAATCTTTTGTCCAAAACATTGTTAACAGGCGAAAATGTTATCCTTCTTAAAATAATGGTTATTTTAAAGGATAGAGTGGGAGAAATTCTACGCCCGCAAACCAATGAGACAAATATAGGATCTTAGAGAAGAGTCCTATAAGGAGTCCATAAGAAGAACCCTAAGAGATTGGATAGAAGAAACTACGAGAGGACACAAAAGAAACTACGCGAGGACACAAAAGGAAATGTTCCTTATGTCATTAGTTCCTAGAGAGGACCAAGGGAACCGCGTGTATTAATGGAACTAAATTGTTTCCGTGATGTTAATGTTTTTTTTATAAGATAATAATAGTAGTTCTTTCCATAGAAACGAGTATGGAAAATGAAATGTTCATAATGAGTTGAGAAGATGTTTGAGTAGTTACCTAAACACTATGAAGATAGTGGGAGTTATTCAACTATAGAGATAGTGATACGAAATTCAGTGGGAGAAAAGTTATTAGGATAATTGAACCTACCATTAAGAGAGAATGGTGATCTTTAAATGTAAAGAATATGAGGTTTTTAATTTTAGATGAATATATGTTAAGAACATCATAGGATGATGGGCAATCATAAGTGAGTTTATTATATGATAATGAAACGTCACCTGTTGATTAACAAGGTTTGGATAAATTGTTCATATCGATGAACATAGAATCTCCAAGATATGAAAATGTTAATTCGTATAACCTTGATTAAAATGACAAGATGTTGAAACAAAACTTTATTTCGATATAAGTTTCTCGAGGAGAACTAGTGGATTGAATCTAGGTAAACTACAATATGAATTCTAGTACAGTATGACTGTTGACACCCGTCGTTGAGGGGTGCCAAAGATAAGATTTATAAAACCTCAGCTTAAACTAGATAGAGTAAGTCAAGGGTCGAACCACAGAGAGACAAGGTTAATTCCGTTTGCTAATCTTTAATCTATAAAGTAATAATAAAAAGAGGGGTGTTTTGATTGGTTGTTACTAAGTCTAAGATAAAATTAAAACAAGTAAATAAAGATGAGAATAAAACTATAATAAAAGAGATGCTAGGATGTTTGGGTAATAAATAGGTATGATAATATAAATCCTAAAGTCAACATGTATTGCAGTCGCGTAAGGGGTGTAACATATCCTTGCGGTCTATGATACCTAATAGCTCCTTTCGGCCTATGCTATTATTTCCTAGGTCTCACAATTATTGGGTGTCAACAATAAGGGTGATTCCTAAATTCTAGGTCACATACCTTTCAGTGTTAAGTAACCTAGTCGTCTTAAGGCGTAAACCAATGCCCTTCCCGTATCTTTCAATCTTGGGTAGGTCATTACTAACATCCTACAAGTCTCCTTTCAGTGTCATTGTAGGGTATTAAAGTCAACGAAGTAAAATGAAACAGAATTCATAGGCGAGTCGGTCGACCGACCAGCTACCCCGGTCGGCCGACCTCCTGCCTGCAACAAGTCGATTCGGGAATCTATACTACCTATGCATATTTACTCCCTACATCCTAACATATGAAATTAGCTACTCATGATTATTGAAATAGTAATGAAAACAGAAATAAACATAGAAATCATAATGAACATCAATCTAAACATGCAATAACTAATAAGGCTTTGGGATTCTAACTTAAACCGGATGCAATAATTCTAAACTAACAATAAAGAAACTGAAATTAAGAAATGAATTACCAGAAATAAGGATTAAGGCAGAAAAGAACGAACTTTATTGATTATTGTAGAAAGATTGATGAACCATGAACAAACTAAAGAAAAGTGTTTGATAATAATTGAAAGATTAAAACTAACAACTAGATGGTGTAATACTAGATAGATAAAGGATAGAAAAACTGAATGTAAAACTGAATGCCTAAACCTAATCACGTAATTTAACTTAAATAGGCGGAAATAAAGAGTTTCCTAATGACCTAATCACTTGAATGGGCTTTGCGGAAACTTCTGGGTCTGCGCTGAGGCCGGTCGACCTAAGTAGTAGGTCGGTCGACCTAATGGTGGGACTGCAGCGCGCGTCGATCTTAAAACTGCTGCCATTTCTTCGTTACTCATCATAATAAGGCGATTCTCGCGGCGTTGGAAATCTAAGAGGATAAGCTTTCACCTCCAACTAGAATCACTCCATTATCAGCTTTAGAACTCAAGATATGGTCATTTGAAACATGCTGCAATATCGTGGATCGATTCTTTGCTTTTTTAGAGCTTGTAAACTATATGCACCTTTGCTTAGGCCTATCCCGTTTACGACTATCATATGTGAGACACAACGACCCGAATTCCCAACATATTCCTTTCCCCTGATTTTTATCTCAACTTGTGTTATCTACTTTCGTGTTCTTATCCTTTGCATTTTTCTCATATCGTAGTTTAGTTATCACGAATTAAAACCCCCATATATGTGACCATTGGTAAAAACTGTTAGTTAAGCAAGTCTGCTTCCCTGAGGAGATCGACCCTATTTACCGCTAACTTCTGTTAGTAGGACCTAGGCTTTTATTTTTGGTGTATGAACGACACGCATCAAATTTTGGCGCCGTTGCCAGGGAAGCAACGCTGTTTTTCTATTTCAGTTTTTATCTATCCTTAGTCTTAAGGAATTTCAATTCCTTAAGGTCGTACTAATCGTCTCTTCAGTTTTATGCGCAGGTCTCAAAGGGGAGATTTGGTGAATCCCGATCCCGAACCTGAGAGATTTTTTCTACGTCGAAGAAGAGAGCGTTTGAGAGCTATTCGGGAGGAAGACTTGAGTACCCCCGAACCTGAGAGAACCGATTTTTGTGAGGAAACCTTCAATTCCGAACCAACTTTTCAACCAATCATGCCTAACATTGCAAGCCACTCTGAACCCATTGCAGCGTTTATTCCTAGAGGGTTCAGTATAGCCACAGATGAAGATGGCCAAACTTTCGATTTTAGACCCTCTTACATAAACATGGTGGAAAGAAACCAATATCGTGGGGCTGCGGGAGAGGACCCAGAAAACATATGGAGCGATTTGCCGACTATTGCTCCTCAATTCCAGCAAAGAGGGGGGGGGGGGGGGGGGGGGGTTACCCATGATAAGATTAAAGAAGCCCTCTTTCCTTTCTCCTTAACCGACAACGCAAGGGAGTGGTTGTCGGAATTAGATAGGGAGACAGCTGGGATAACTGACTGGACGTCCCTAGCCCTTGCCTTTTACAAGAAATACTTTCCACCACAATTTTAATCCGAAACCCTCCAAAAACTAAACCGAAGCTTGGGAGAGGTTTAAAGGTTATGTGAGGTCGGTCCCCCAACATGGTTTCGAGCCATGGTTTATTTGCAACCAGTTTTACAATGGCCTATACGATGATCATAGGGCCATTTTAGACTCGGCTGCGAATGGGCGATTCCAGCGTGAGGTGGACGACGATAAGGGCTGGAGTTTAATTGAGGAGATGGCTACCCATACGTCTGAATACGGCAACCCCAGAAGTGGGACGAGAACGGTTGCCAATATCGAGACCGAGGGTCTAGAGGTGAAGTTTGACAAATTGTTTGCCAAAATTGAAAAGTTAGAGAACGGAGGTGTTGGGAACCGTCAGACGGTTCACGTTCTACAAAAAGAGGAAATAGTGTTGTGTGAGAGGTGTGACGAGCAAAGCCACGGTGCGGTTGAATGTTATGCAGATCGAGAGCAAGTTTTCTCGTTTCAACAATACAAGCAAGGGGGATATAATCATAATCACGGGTATGTCCACCCGAATTTACGGTGTACGAGCCAGAATGTTCTAAACCCGTCTCCCCCACCACAACAACAACAACCGTATATTCCACCACATAAGCAACAATTCACAAGGGCCCCACAATTTCCGAACCCTCAACAAGGTAGTTCTTCAAGTGGAGGGGTGTCCGAGGTAGGAGAATTGAAGACGATGATACAGTCTTTGGCCACCCAAATGGCCAAATATGACCAGGCGACGAACTCGACCATAAAGATGCTCGAGTCATAAATTGCTCAACTCGCCACAAATCAATCGTCAAGACAACCGGGCCACCTCCCCTCGCAGTCGGAAAAGAGGAAGGAGACGTTGAACATGGTGACCTCAGATCAGGTAAATTTTATTCTAATGATGAAGTTGCTAATCAGGATGTTTTTGACGTTGCAGGAAACGAAAAAATTGCTGGAAAAGAAGCTGTTAGAGTCGAGAAAGGACTCGATCAAGAGGTTTTAGACTCTCGATCGAGAGGAAGTGAAGAAAAAGTGATCGATCGAGATCTTGATTCTCCTCGATCGAGCGATGTGTCAGTGGAGAGTGCTGAATCGAGCACTGCTGAGAAACAAACCAGTCGACCGAGAACGATGGAAGGTCGATCGAGTGGTTTGGAAGCTGAGACTGCTCGATCGACTGATTTGGAGCAAGAGACTGCTCGATCGAATGAATTAAGCAAGAGAATGAAGAACAATGCGTTAATACATGATACGCATAGACCTGATTAGGATGTGCAGGTCCCATTTCCGGGACGGTTGATAAAAACGAAAACAAGTGAAACAGAATTCCAACGATTTGGCCAGTTGATCAAAGGCCTCAATGTCCACATTCCATTTTTGGACTTGGTAAGAAAGGTACCCTCCTATTTAAAATTCATGAAAGATATCCTTATGCATAGGCGTACCGTTGGCGAAATTGAGACCGTAGCTTTTACGGAAGGGTGTTCGGCCCATTTGCAATACAAGACCCCACTAAAACTATCCGGCCCGGGTAGTTTTTCCATACCTTGCTACATAGGACTTCACTTTATTGACCGCGCGTTATGTGACTTAGGCGCTAGTATTAGCGTTATGCCATGGTCTTTAGCAAGGAGGTTGGGTCTTAACCGATTTCACTACACTAGTTTGTCGGTGCAAATGGCTGACAGGTCGACGGCTAGACCTATGGGGATTTTGGAGGATATACCAGTAAAGGTGGGACGTTTTTATATACCGGTTGATTTTGTCGTTCTCGACATTCCGGAAGACTCATACACACCCATCATACTTGGTCGACCTTTCCTACATACTGCCCAAGCGATCATTGATGTCGGTTTGCGTACTTTGACCTTCCGAGTCGGGGGAGAGGAGTTAGTTTTTGCCGAACCCGCGACCCATAAGGGTCCAATGCGCATTTTAGAATGTAATATATTGCAAGCCGTTGACCCAGACTCAAGTCCTATGGATATAACCCCGTCAAAAGACTCCATGATTATAGACGAACCTCCACGTGTCGTTGTACCCCCGACCCCACTAACACCGTTGCCTCGTAAAGAGAGCAAAAGAGGGGTCCGTATTTCTGTTATCAGGTGCACCGGGCCAGGATGGGGAAACTTTGCAATGGATCCGCCTACGGGAGTATCAAAGAGCATGGCGGAATCGTTTAAAGAGTACAAAGACGAGCAGAAGTCAGAAGATGAGTCGCAAGGGTCGAGAAGGAAATTGAGAACCAATATTGGAGAAACCAGTACATCACAACCGAGGCCGAAGGATGGCCAATCTGAATCAATGGAAGAATAGCCGGGTTTTCAACCCCGTGCGAAGTTGTAAATAAGACTAGTTTTCGTGAATTTTTAACTCTTTTTAGAACTTGTGGTTTTTTTAGGACATCCGTAGTAGACTATCGTAGATTGAACAGTAGAGTGACTCGGAAAAATATTTTTGGTGGTTTTGGGATATTTGTATTATGCTTATTGCAGGTACAACTGAGCCGCAACTATCAGAACCAAATTCAAACGCGGCCACATGAAAAAGCACTCGACCGAGAGGCAATAACCTCTCGATCGAGCAAACAGAAGAATCGCTGAATTCGGTCGAGCAGATTTATGTTCGATCGAGGGAAATAAATGGTCGATCGAAAAGGATAAGTCCAAAAGTCCGGAATCCTCGATCGAGGTGTTAGGAAGGTCGATCGAGGGAGTTTTTCTCTCGATCGAGGGGTCAGAATTTCGACAGTCAAGGAACTCATCGATCGAGCTGCTACTGTTCTCGATCGATCCCTCCAGGTATCAAAAAAAGTACTAGATCGACGGGAAAATTTCACTCGATCGAGTACCTTTTTCGGTCTATATAAAGTAAAAATCCTCGATTTCTCGCTCATTTCTTTCGGCCGAGTTTTTGAGTTCTTCACCATTTCTTGAGCTTTTTCAACTCCTTTTGCAATTTAAGCCTTATTTTGCCCAAATAACAACTACATTATAGTACCCAACACATTTACATTTCAATTTTGAAAAAAAGCCCTATCAAAAAACCCGATTTCAAGCCCCAATTCGAAGATTTTCGATTCTAGGGTTTCGGTGGAGATTTTGATTTTCGTGCTTTTTGTTCAAATTAATTGCTATTCATGGGTATTTTCAACAACAAGTAAGTGTTTCTATCTCTTCTTTGTCAATTAAACACCCCTTTTCCCTTAGTTTTTCGAATTTTTAAGGTGTATGTTGTCGATCTTCGAATCGTGCTTTTCACTGTTTAAATCCTTGTTTAAATTAGTTCCTACTTGTTGTTTGTTGTAGTTATGGACCAAGTAAACCAAACCCCTGCTCCCGAACTTACTGTCGAGACAATCGTCTCGAATGTCGTAACCGAGATAACAGAGCAACACTCTGTTGCTACTGTTGAGGGTTCTGGGCAGCCCCCTGTTCCTGTTTCCGAGGCTGCGACGGTGTCCTCCAACATCGTCATTCCTGGGGGAGGGATTACCAAGAGTCCACTGGCCTTGGCGGGTACTGTTGCTTCTCAAGCAACTCCTGGTGCCCCTGTTACTGTCGAGGATGTTGAGACGGAGTCCGAGAGTGACTCCGGGGAGGAGACTGAGTCCGATGAGGATGCTGGACAGCTGCGTCCTCCTTTCTCTTTGTTAGCTGCGGGTGCTACTCCTAGGTACTCGAAGCTTCCAAGGATTCCTCGTCCCCAGTCCTTGGCCATCACCACCACCCTCTTCTCGACCTCCTATGGTTGCCTCTTCGAGCTCCCTTGTTGTTTCCACTGAGCTCACTATAGCACCCGGGGCCAATGCTGCCGAGCCCCAGGTTACCGAGGCTGCTGGTACGCCTCCCTCTGCTGCGGCCACTTCATCGAGGGCCACTGACACTTCTTCACGAGGGACAGACCTCGCCCATTTGCCTAAGAGGCCTGAGGTACGTTTTATTTCTGCTGACCACCGTTCTAGGTTGTCTACGCTTTTGTCTGTACCCCTCACCCCGACCCGTTTCCTCTCGCGACCTAACCTAGAGACTCTAGGTATATATGAGGATGTTTGCCACCTACTGAACGGGACGAGGATGTCTGGACTGATTAGGATGGAGGAGCTCACGCTAGATAGACCTACTTACGAGTTCTTTAGCTCCTTCACCTTTGACCCCGAGAGCTATAGGGAGGATCGTACTCTCCCTTGTATTCATTTCCGACTCATGAATGAGTCGTTTGACTGGACTATAGGGCAGTTTGGGAAGGCATTAGGCCTCGTTAGTGATGGACCCATCGAGCCTCCTCGAAGGCTCGTACCTCAGTTGTGGGCTGCCCTCTCTCACACTCCACTCTTGATACGTGCCCATTTTATGCATTCTATTTACTCTTTTGGCACGTATTTTCTTACACTTTCGTGACTTTTAGTTGCTTTTTCTCCCGAAACGGTTTACTTTGGCATTTCTTTGTTTTACATGTAGGAATACGCGGAAATGAACAAAACCAAGCCTTAATTGCCTTTAGGAAGCTGTTTTGAGTACTAATATGGAGCAAGGATCCGGATGGTGCATTCAAGTATTTTTTATGGGCCAGATTAAAGCCGAAAAGAACGAGAAGCGGTCGACCGACCAGCAACAGCGGTCGACCGACCGAAGCCCAGTTCACAAAAGCCCATTCTTGCAAAAAATAAACCGACAGTACCAGAATCGGTCGACCGACCCGAAGGATAGGTCGACCGACCAGAAGCTGTTCCGGATTTCTGTTTTGTGTTTTCTTTACTTTCCTAATCTTGTAATAATTCTTATTTAAGGAGACCTAGACTCTCCAATTAGGTTAAGCAAGAAATTCCATTAGAAAGAACCTCTTTATTTTATCAAGCACTTGATGTTAGAAGAACTCCATTGTTAGATTTTTGGTACCAAGCTTACATCTTTATTCTTAGATTTTCCATTCAAGTTGTAAGTTTGTCACAATTAATCTTTCCTTTTTATTCAATCTTGTTATTCATCTTGTTGTTATTTCTTATTTCATGTTTACCCTTTTATTGTCATCTTTAATTATGTTCATCTCTTTAATGTTTTTAGTAATTGTTAGTCCCATAATTAAAAGTATGCATAGCTAATTCTTGTGATTGGGAATTAGGGGAACCATGATAAAGACTTGACTTTGATAAGTTTGATGATTAAATTACCAATCCCCCATTGTTGTTGGTGAACTAATCCTTAGGATTGAAAGATTATTAGGATTAGTTTAACAACAACTTTGGGATTGCCCTTGAACGAAAGTTTAGTGCTTTTATAGGAACCCTAAGACCGTAAGGATTGGGTAGAATATTGACCTAAAGGTTTATTCTTTGTTCCTTGGGATTGTGTTATTTGATTATTTTACCTTTCACTGACTTGTTTTGACCATGGGGAACCAAAGTTCCTAATCTTCTTTTTGTCTTATTTTAATTTTCTTGTTAGTTTGCTACCTTAGTTGTTAGTTTAAATCTCAAATCAAAACCCCCTTTTTGGTTACTTGCAATAGACTTTAAATTCACAAACATAATTAACCTTGTCTCCTTGTGGTTCGACCCTTGACCTATCCTATCTAAGTTTAAGCTGAGGTTTTATAAATCTTATCTTTGGCACCCCTCAACGACGGGTGTCAAATTTTGGAGCCGTTGCCGGGGAGACGGTATAATTTTGTTTGTTAATTTTTAGTTTATTTTTCTTGTCTTAAGGAAGTTAGGTTCCTTAAGACCGTTCTTACCTTTTCTTCTAGTTTCGTTTTAGAAGACAGGTTTTTGAGAGGAAGGCTTGAGTACTCTCTTTATGGATTCTATTTATAGCTACCTACAGCCGAAGGCTAAAGATGTACCGAAGGGATTCACCTTGCCTACCCCCACCACTGGCTCCTTTGAACTCCGTTCAAATCATGTTTTTTTGGTGGAGCAGAGTCAATTTTCTGGTCTACCCGACGAAGATCCAATAAAGCATGTTACAACCTTCACGGATTACTGTTGTTCCATACCCCTACCTGAAGGGGTGACTAGAGACGAGGTGCTGGCAACTATGTTCCTGTTCTCATTAAAAGATGACGCGCGAGAATGGTACCGGTCCCTTGACAGGACAAGTGAGAAGGTTACGGATTGGACTTCCTTGGCATTGGCCTTTTACAAGAAATACTTCCCTCTTGCAAAAGCCGAGGACTTGAGAAACCTGTGGGGAATAAAGCATGTATTCACCCTAAACTTGCAGGATTATAATGAAAAATACAGTTGTGTTTATAGTCATAAGATTAAAAAGGATAAGAAAAGAAGTACAACCTTTAGTCCTTGTGCGAAAGGCCTAAGAACAGGAATTAACACAAATTCCCTCCTATAACTTGCACCCAAGACTTAGAATGAGACGTGGCCGCGTGTGCTAGAAATCCTCTCCAACTGCCTTGCAATATTGGGAGAGCTATTTAGGTTTTAGATGTGAGATCTGAGGTTTTGGAAGAAGAAAGCTCTCAAAACCCTAATTTTTCTTTGAGATTTGTTTAAACAGTGAAACAAGAGTCACTGCCATAAGGAGAGTCCTCCTCCTTATGTAGCTCTTTTGGCCGAAATTTCCAATAGGGTATGAGTGGGCTTTCCACTCTTACCTTATTCTAATATGTGATTCGACCCATTTAGCTAAACTTTATTCGCGGGTTTTGTTTATAAATCGTATGCATGTTATCAGATATTAATGCAGTCGATGTATTAATAATGGTCTGATAAAATTACGATATTGTATAATTACCCAAATTAATATAACTGTTTATATTAATACGCGAATACAATATTTAATTAAATATAACCGTTTATATTTAATTTTACGAATTAATCATGCAATCCGTATTAGCTAAAATTATTTAATCCGTATTAAATAATAATCTCAACATCTTATTGACTAATTTAATAGTCAATACCTCTGACTAACTGTTTAGTCATATCCGGCATAAATGTGATTGTATTTTCATACCTTCACATCTCTCAAACGTGTCCTATAGGTGTGACGTATAGGGACCAGTTGATCACCGCCATCCGTATGACAATAACGTCAAACTTATCTAGCAAGCCAACCGTTATTGATAAACGTGGATCAACTGGTAATAATACAAAAGTATGCCCTTGTGATCCTTAAAGAGATTTAATAAGTCATTGTACTTAATTGTCAAGGACACCAGCCCCAACAATCTCCCACTTGTCCGTACAAGGGTATGTGCAATGACGTTATCACACTACATGTGGAGGACACAAGCTCCAACAAACTCCCACTTGTCCGTACAAGTGTAGGTGCGATAACCGAATCTCATATCCTTTTAAAATTTCTCCCACTCAATGTAAGACAATTTGCAAATCCGCATTCGCAAAGGTCGTATCTCACAAGCGATCTGTCTCAAGAGTGGTTTCCCCGACTAGAGAGTAACTTAACTGATAAAACGAATCGGTATTCGAGCATGGCCATGCATTTCAGTTACTACTCCTCGAGTGGCCCTGAGAAATGATAAAATCCTGATAAGGGTTTGGATATTTCCCTCAACTCGAATCCTGCCGATATCGCCCAGCATGAAATAACCCAGAAAAAATCCTCTTGGCCCCTGTTACGGTGACCGTGGGAAAGAAACCAAAGTTACCCAAAATCTGTCTTAATCTCAAGAGACAGTTGAAGGTCAAAAGACTCGACTCTAAGGAACACTATGGAGGTCCTATCCACGACCAGGCACCCAATGTTATAAAACATTTAGGACTCCATAACGTTGTCACGGGGTGTCCTACGAGATATCCGTATAACTCGCCTTTGTGATTGGTCAGTCATCCACGTGACTTATGGCTCGTTGAACCCACCATCAACCAACGTCACAAAATGATTACCTGAGTTATCAGCTCAAGTGGGTAATCAAGGACCAAAACGATGTAATGTTAATCAGTTCACTTTGTGGTGTTCAAAATTGGCGTACAATTCCACATGAAAAACAAAACATTTTATATCATAACAATAAGGTTGAATAGAGTACACGAGAAAATTAATTATTACATGAATTCATAAAAGAGTACTACAACTTAGGAACACATCCAATTCCCATGGAATGAATGTGCCCTTCATGCTTATCATGTGGTAATGCTTTTGTGAGAGGATCAGCTATGTTGTCATCCGTAGCGATCTTATCAATAAAAATCTCCTTTTGCTCCACGTAATCTCTGATTAGATGAGCTTTCCGTTGTACATGCCTAGCCTTGTTGCTAGACTTATGCTCCTTAGCTTGGAAGATGGCGCCGCTATTGTCACAATAAACGGTGATTGGGTCATTCGAACTAGGCACTACCGAGAGTCCTTGTAAGAATTGACGCATCCATATTGCTTCCTTAGCTGCTTTTGAGGCGGCATAGTACTCGGACTCAGTCGTAGAATCTGCTGTAACACTCTGTTTAGAACTTTTCCAGCTGACAGCAGCACCATTAAGAGTAAAAACGAATCCAGATTGAGATTTCGAGTCATCTCGATCCGTTTGGAAGCTAGCATCTGCGTAACCCGTGGCGCAGAGCGTCGAGTCGCCTCCGTAAGTCAATCCCCAATCTTTAGTCCTCCGTAGGTACTTAAGAATGTTTTTCACGGCCATCCAGTGTTGTTCACCTGGATGAGCTTGGAATCGACTAGTCATACTCAATGCATATGCAACGTCTGGACGTGTGCATATCATGGCATACATGATCGATCCTATTGCCGAAGCATAAGGAATCCGACTCATGCGCTCTTTCTCTTCCAATGACTTAGCTTCTTGAGTCTTGCTCAAGTGAAGCCCAGGAGTCATAGGAAGGAACCCTTTCTTGGAGTTCGTCATACTGAATCTCTCTAGAATCTTATCTATATAAGACTCCTGACTGAGAGACAACATCCGTCGTGATCTATCCCTGTAGATACGGATGCCCAAAATTCTTTGTGCCTCTCCCAGATCTTTCATCTGGAAATGGTTTTTCAACCATGCTTTAACCGAAGATAGGAGAGGTATGTCATTCCCAATCAAGAGTATGTCGTCGACATACAGTACTAGGAATACAATCTTGCTCCCACTCGACTTGATATAGAGACATGGTTCCTCGACTGATCGAATGAATCCATTCTCTTTTATCACTTGGTCGAAGCGATGATTCCAACTCCGCGATGCTTGCTTAAGTCCATAGATGGAACGCTTAAGCTTGCAAACTTTCTTAGGATGTGCTGGATCGATAAAACCCTCGGGTTGTACCATGTACAACTCTTCCTCCAAATAACCGTTTAAGAAGGCGGTTTTAACGTCCATTTGCCATATTTCATAATCATGAAATGCGGCGATCGCTAAGATAATCCGAATCGAACGTAGCATGACTACGGGTGCAAAGATCTCATCATAATGCAAGTCTGGCACTTGAGTGAAACCTTTAGCAACTAGGCTAGCCTTGTGGATATCTTGTTGTCCTTCCACGGCATGCTTTATCTTGTAAAGCCATTTGCATTGAAGGGGACGTACCTTTGCAGGTAGGTCCACAAGATCCCACACGTTGTTCTCATACATGGAGTCCATCTTGGATTGCATGGCTTCTAGCCATAGCTTTGAGTCAGAACTAGTCATGGCACCTTTATAGGTTGTGGGTTCATTACCCTCTAGGAGTAAGACGTCATCTGTATCATGTTCCTCGACCATACCAATGTATCTGTCCGGAGGAATAGAGACTCTTCCCGACCTCCTAGGTTCCTCAGGAATATCTACCGCAGCCTCGGTTGAAGGAACTGTTTCCTCCAATGGTTGCTCGGTAGTTGGTTCTTAAACCTCCGATAACTCGAAGGTTCTATTACTCGACTTGTTCTCGAGAAATTCTTTCTCTAAGAACGTCGCACTAGCCGCAACAAAAACACGTTGTTCGGTTGGCGAGTAGAAGTAATGACCAAAAGTTCCCTTTGGATAGCCTATAAAGTATGTCTTGACCGATCGCGGGCCGAGCTTATCCTCGTGTCTCCACTTGACATAAGCCTCGCAGCCCCAAACCCGAATAAAGGACAAGTTAGGGACCGTTCCCTTCCATAATTCGTATGGAGTCTTGTCAACAGCTTTAGACGGACTTCGGTTAAGTATTAGAGCGGCCGACAAAAGAGCATAGCCCCACAATGAATCAGGCACGACGGTGTGACTCATCATGGATCGAACCATATCGAGTTGAGTTCGATTTCTCCGTTCGGACACACCATTTAATTATGGTGTTCCAGGTGGAGTTAACTGTAGCACGATGCCACAGTCTTTAAGGTGTTGATCAAACTCGTGTGAAAGATACTCACCACCACGATCAGAACGTAGTGCTTTAATCTTTCTACCCAGCTGGTTCTGTACCCGATTCTGGTATTCTTTGAACTTGTCTAAGGATTCACTTTTGTGCTTCATTAAGTAGACATAGCCATATCAACTCAAATCATCAGTGAAAGTGATGAAATACCTATAGCCTTCTCGTGCGTTGATCGACATAGGGCCACATACGTCCGTATGTATGAGTCCTAATAGGTCGGCAGCGCGCATTCCAACACCTTTGAAGGAAATACGAGTCATCTTACCGATGAGACATGATTCACACGTGCCATATGATTCGAAATCAAAGGGCGAGATAGCTCCATTCTGTATGAGCTGTTTCACGCGTTTCTCATTTATGTGTCCCATACGACAATGCCATAGGTAAGTTTGATTTTGTCACCTACCTTTAATCTCTTATTATTCACATGTAATATTTCGGTGGTTTGATCTAAAACATAAATTCCATTCATGGAAACTGCCTTGCCATAAATCATATTGTGTAAGGAGAAAATACAGCTATTATTCTCTATTACAAATGAAAAACCGAGTTTGTCAAGCGCAGAAACTGAAATAATGTTTTTGGACAAACAAGGAACATAATAACAGTTACATAAAGATAACTCGAATCCACTTGGAAGCTGGATTACGTATGTTCCCCTCGAGATTGCAGCAACACGTGCTCCATTCCCGACACGCAGGTCAACCTCACCCTTGATTAGGGGTTCTTGGTTTCGGAGGCCCTGCACATGATTACATAGATGAGAACCACAACCAGTATCTAGTACCCAAGTTCCGTAACTTGCATGGTTAATCTCAATCATGTGAATAAAAGAAGAAGAAGACATACCAACAGGAGTAACGCGGCCTGCCTTAATGTCCTCACGATACACGGGGCATGAGCGCCTCCAATGCCCAGTCTTGTGGCAATGGTGACATTCCATGCTAGTATCCTTGCTCTTAGTCTTGCCCTGTGAGTTGCTCGACTCACCTGGCCCACTCTTAGTAAATCCTGGTTTCTTGAACCTGGGCTTACCTACTGCTAGGTCGCCCTGAGCTTTAGCCTTTCCTTTACCCTTTCCCTTACTGGAGATCAGGAGAACATCCTGCTTTATGCTCCCACTTAATTTCAGATCCTTCTCAGTCTGTACGAGAAGGGAGTGGAGCTCATGAGGAGTCTTCTTCATGTCGTTCATGTAGTA
Source organism: Silene conica (assembly GCA_029255685.2). Classification (NCBI taxonomy): domain Eukaryota; kingdom Viridiplantae; phylum Streptophyta; class Magnoliopsida; order Caryophyllales; family Caryophyllaceae; genus Silene; species Silene conica. The sequence goes on along the minus strand of CM055314.2, from coordinate 26,522,244 downwards.
GTTGGCCCTAAAGAGGGCGAACCCATCATGAAGTGAATGAAGCATACGATCAACGATTATGTTCTCACTGATCTTGCAGTTTAGGGCCTCCAGTTTCTCGATATTCTCAATCATGTGAAGAATATGTGGGCTAACAGCTTGGCCCTTCTGGAGTTTCGCCTCAAAGAAGCGACAGGTATGCTCATAAGAAACGATTCTCGGAGCCTTTGAGAATTCTTTAGTGAGCGTGGTGAAAATCTTGTTTGCACCATGGGTTATGAAGCGTCTTTGCAAATTGGATTCCATTGCATAGATGAGTACGTTCTTTATCGCACCCGCTTCCATGACGAAGTCGCTATGAGCGCGAACTTCGTTGGCTCTAGCTCCAGTTCCTGGGTGTGCCGGAATGGGCTCAGTTAGATACTTAAGCTTTCCGTCAGCAATGGCAGCATTCCGTAGTGCTGCCTCCCAGTCAGAGAAGTTTGACCCATCATTCCTCAGTCTAGTTGACTGATTCATGGAGTCCATGAAGGCCTTTAGCCAGGATTCACGTGCTAGCTTGGCACTTGGCATTGGGTCTTCACCAGCCATTTAGTTATACAGCAGTTTAATTAAACGTGTTCTAGACTGAAAAGAAGATAAAACAAAACCATATAAGCAACTCATTGTTGTCATTTAAGTCTATATTAAATTGAATTTAAACTCGTAGACTCATGCATTTATATAATTGATCTCCCTCAAGAATTATATAAATGATCCCAAGACTCAATTTCCGTATATTGATAAGCCCACAGTTTGGCTAATTCCACCGTTGGAACTCTTGGTCGATAGATTTCCGTAAATCCTATCTATTAGTCCATCTCAGTCACTGGATATTATCGAGTGACCATGATGTTGAGATAAAATAAATCATCTGTTCCCACTTACCCGACGTAAAAGGGGTCATATTATGCCTACCGACGAAGAAGGGATTCATGGGAGGCTGATTTATAAAGACTATTCTCAATTTTTGGTTATACGAGGAAGACCCCATCAACTTATATTTATCTATTTTAAGTGAACTAATATCTAGCATTTGCGTGAATGAATGAAATAAAGTGATGGCTTTGCATTTGACATGTGACATATGTATTGTCACAAAAAACTAACACGTAACCTCTACATGAGTCAGTTTTCAGGCATGTTATAGGTGGTTTGGTTTTAGGCGGAATATGATGCAAGCTATTATCGATGAAAGCATAAAATAAATGCAATAAACGTAAATAAAAGTCATAGTGTGGCCTATCCTACCAAAATAAACATAAAACAACTTGGAATCCACTGTTGGACCCTAGAAGCTTGTCTTGATGTTCCATCTTGGTCCTTGCAGTGGGAGTGAGCATCCGGTCTCCGTCTTCGGTCTTCACAAAATTACTAATTTAAATTACAAAAGTAGTCCTAGATACATTCTAATTTAAATACAAAAGTAATTACATGGCAAAAACCCAAAACGGAGATTCAAGATCTCAAAATTACAAGCAAGACTGTGTCCCATCATTACGGTGACACAATCTTCTAAGGCCACACTAAGTTACAACCGTTTGCAAAAATAAATACGTTATTGAAAGCATTCACAAGGCATTCAAGAAGACGATAAATAAAATGCATCAACTAAAATTAAAATTTATACATGACATAATAGTGTTATTATGATTAACAAATTTTACCAAACCACCTTACGGGATTAAAATTATGTGATTATACCGTTTTAATCACCCAATTTTAATAAATTTATAATCCTATTATTTTAAACCGTTTTAAAATAATATGTATCAAACGAGGGTGAACCGTTTCAAAAAATTAATAATATACTATTTCCGTATATAGTATATTACTAAAGGCCATGTGAAAATAAAACATGTTATTTTCGGAAAATAAAAAAAAACGAGTCTGTTACAGGGGTGGTCTACCGACCCAATAAACAGGTCTACCGACCACCTGACGAAGAATTTTTTTTTTTTTTTTTTTTTTCTTTTTTTTTTTAAAGCAGAATGGTCGACCGACCCGAAAAACAGGTCGACCGACCACAAAACACGAAACCGAGTTTCTGAACACGATTTCTCACAAAAGATAAACTGTCGAAACAGAAAAACACGCAGGAGGCGGTCGACCGACCGCAACGGGGGGTCGATCGACCGACTTAGCGGCAGAAGACGATTTTTCAGGTTTTAAAACTTACGAAAAACACAAAGGTAAAATTTTCATGGCCTGGCTCTGATACCACTTGTGGGGAATAAAGCATGTATTCACCCTAAACTTGCAGGATTATAATGAAAAATACAGTTGTGTTTATAGTCATAAGATTAAAAAGGATAAGAAAAGAAGTACAACCTTTAGTCCTTGTGCGAAAGGCCTAAGAACAGGAATTAACACAAATTCCCTCCTATAACTTGCACCCAAGACTTAGAATGAGACGTGGCCGCGTGTGCTAGAAATCCTCTCCAACTGCCTTGCAATATTGGGAGAGCTATTTAGGTTTTAGATGTGAGATCTGAGGTTTTGGGAGAAGAAAGCTCTCAAAACCCTAATTTTTCTTTGAGATTTGTTTAAACAGTGAAACAAGAGTCACTGCCATAAGGAGAGTCCTCCTCCTTATGTAGCTCTTTTGGCCGAAATTTCCAATAGGGTATGAGTGGGCTTTCCACTCTTACCTTATTCTAATATGTGATTTGACCCATTTAGCTAAACTTTATTCGCGGGTTTTGTTTATAAATCGTATGCATGTTATCAGATATTAATGCAGTCGATGTATTAATAATGGTCTGATAAAATTACGATATTTTATAATTACCCAAATTAATATAACTGTTTATATTAATACGCGAATACAATATTTAATTAAATATAACCGTTTATATTTAATTTTACGAATTAATCATGCAATCCGTATTAGCTAAAATTATTTAATCCGTATTAAATAATAATCTCAACATCTTATTGACTAATTTAATAGTCAATACCTCTGACTAACTGTTTAGTCATATCCGGCATAAATGTGATTGTATTTTCATACCTTCACATCTCTCAAACGTGTCCTATAGGTGTGACGTATAGGGACCAGTTGATCACCGCCATCCGTATGACAATAACGTCAAACTTATCTAGCAAGCCAACCGTTATTGATAAACGTGGATCAACTGGTAATAATACAAAAGTATGCCCTTGTGATCCTTAAAGAGATTTAATAAGTCATTGTACTTAATTGTCAAGGACACCAGCCCCAACAAAACCAAATCCGTAACTTTCAATAGGGACCTGATGAAGGATTTTGTGAAGCATGGGATCGGTTCAAGAAATTTGTCCGTTCCATCCCTCACCATAACTTTCAACAATGGGACCTGTGTAGCCGATTTTACAACGCTCTTTACGATGACTATAAGATGATTCTTGATGCGGCCGCCAATGGAAGATTCCAGAATAATACCGACCATATGAAAGGTTGGAAAACCATTGAAGACATGGCGGTGCATAGGGCTACTTTTAAGAGTTCACGTGGGAATTCAAGAAGGTTGAATGTAGAGATGAATAGAGTGATGGCTCTTGAGACAACAGTTGAAGCCCGTTTTGAAAAGCTTGAGGCAACCCAGCTAAAGCTTGAAAATGCGAACCTAGTTACTACGGTTGATAACACGGGTGAGATTGAGAACTTAAGAACCCTTGTTGATGCTTTAACAAAGGCAGTTATGGAGATGAGTAAGGTTCACTTTGCCTCCTCAAAAGTTTTTGAAGAGCACTTGATAAACATAGCCAACCAAATGACTAGCTCTCCAGCTAGTTGTGAGGGACCCATGGAGACGCTAAACGCCATAAATCTAAGGAGTGGCCGTGTTTGTGAAGAGTCAACTCAAGAAGATGATCCAGCCGGAATTCCTAACAAAGAATCTGATCCCGTCAAAAGAACAGAGGTCGACCGACCGCTGCTGTAGGTCGATCGACCGCTGTTCCTGACGTGAGATCAGATTCTGAAAAGGAGAAAACTTCGGATGTTGCAGACTCTGGTCGACCGACCACTGCTACTGGTCGGCCGACCGACGTTCCTGAGCAGAGTGCTGTTTTGACTCCAGAATTGCTGGATCCCTCCTTCATTCAAGGCCTAACCGAAATTTTACAGCTGAAAAAGCCAAAGGTTGCTGATCCTATGGCTAAAGTCACCGTTCCTTATCCTGAAAGACTGAAAAATTCAAAAGAGGATCGGAAATTTGGTAAGTTTTTGGAGATGGTGAAGAATCTTGAGGTAACCATCCCTTTCACTGACTTAATTACCCAGGTACCTTCTTATGCTAAATTCATGAAAGATATTTTAAGTCGTAAGAGGAAGTTTCAGGACGACGGTGCTGTTGCTTTTGTGGAAGAATGTTATGTTCTTTCACAAGATAATATAGCACCCAAGTTAAAAGACCCAGGTAGTTTTTCCATCCCTTGTACCATAGGTAATCATGTAATAGGGAAAGCCATTTGTGATCTAGGGGCTAGTGTTAGTGTTATACCTTATTCTGTATGTGAAAGACTTGGTTTAGGTAGACTTAAAGTCACCAATATTACCCTACAGATGGCTGATAGATCAACCCAAAGACCGCTAGGGGTCTTGGAGGATGTCCCAGTAAGAGTGGGAAAGTTCTTTATTCCTGTGGATTTCGTTGTTTTAGACATTGCTGAGGATAGTCAAATACCTATTATTTTAGGTAGACCATTTTTACACACAGCTGGGGCTGTGATAGATGTCAAACGCGGGACCATTACTTTAGAGATTGGGGATGACACTATCGAGTTTAGTCTTGCTCATAAGGCAACTATTCCTACTGATGATACTTGTTGTTCCATCGATATTATAGACAGGAATGTTATCCTTAATTGGAGGGAATCCTTGACCAAGGATCCCTTAGATGATCTGATGATTTTGGATAAGTGTGCAGGTAATCCAGCTGAGGATGCTGAAAGGCTGGATCTGATAGAAGAAGAGGAAGAGGAATATGAGCTCACTGAAGAAGAGAATGAGAAGCTCATAAGCCTAGCCAATGCAAGTCTGGTAAACATGTGCTATTCTATAGATACTAATTCTGTTCAGGCAGTTGAGGTAAAAGCACCAGAGCGTAAGCCACTTCCTCTTAATCTTAAATATGTTTTCCTAGATGATATTGAACAGTACCCTGCGATTGTTAGTTCTAAACTTAGTCCTGACCAACTTTCTGCCTTAATGACTGTTCTTAAAAAGAATAGAAAAGCTCTAGGTTATTCTTTGGATGATATTAAGGGTATAAGCCCTGATGTTTGTATGCATAGAATAGAGTTAGAGGAAGGGCATAAGCCTTATAGACAGGGACAGCGTAAGTTGAATCCTAAAATGCAGGATGTGGTTATGGCTGAGGTTATGAAGCTTCTTGATGCAGGTATCATCTATCCGGTTGGCAACTCTAAGTGGGTTAGCCCAGTTCAGGTGGTTCCTAAGAAAGGAGGAACCACAGTGGTTAAGAATGATAAAAATGAGTTAATACCAACTAGAGTTGTAACTGGGTGGCGGATTTGCATTGATTATAGACAGTTAAATGCCGCCACCAAGAAAGACCATTTCCCCCTTCCTTTTGTTGACCAAATGACTGAAAGACTGGCTTCTAATAAATTCTTCTGTTTTCTAGACGGTTATTCATGTTTCTTCCAGATTCCCATCCATCCTGATGATCAGAGTAAGACTACTTTCACATGTCCACAGGGTGTTTTTGCTTATCGCAGGATGCCTTTTGGGTTATGCAATGCTCCTGCTACTTTTCAAAGGTGTATGATGGGTATCTTTTCAGACTTTATAGAAAACATTATGGAAGTATTTATGGATGATTTCTCTGTTTACGGTAATGCTTTTGATCAATGCTTAGCTAATCTTGATAAAGTCTTGCAGCGATGTATTGATGTAAACCTTGTCTTAAACTGGGAGAAGTGTCATTTTATGGTTACTGAAGGGGTAGTGTTAGGGCATCTAATTTCAGATAAAGGTATACATGTAGATAAAGCAAAGGTGCAGGTGATTGAGCAATTACCCCCTCCTATTAACGTCAAAGGGGTGAGAAGTTTCTTAGGACACGCAGGTTTTTACAGGCGTTTCATTAAGGACTTCTCTAAAATTGCTAAACCACTTACACAATTGCTTCTTAAAGATGCCATCTTTGATTTTTCTGATAAGTGCCTTTCAGCTTTTAACAGGTTGAAGGAAGCTTTGATCTCAGCACCAATCATCCAGCCACCAGATTGGGATCTCCCCTTTGAGATCATGTGCGATGCTAGTGACTACGCTGTAGGTGCTGTGCTCGGTCAAAGGAAGAACAAGGCTCTTAATGCTATATACTATGCGAGCCGCACCCTGGATGAGACTCAAGTCAACTATTTCACTACTGAGAAGGAGATGCTAGCTGTCATATTTGCCTTAGAAAAATTCAGGTCATATTTAGTGGGTAATAAGGTAATTGTCTATACTGACCATGCAGCCTTAAAAGGTCTTTTTCAAAAGAAGGATTCAAAGCCAAGACTTAATTTTAAGGTGGATACTCCTTCTCCAAGAGTTTGACATTGAGATTAGGGACAAGAAAGGCGCGGAAAACGTGGTAGCTGACCACCTATCTCGCCTGCAGCTGACTGATGGGGAAGATTCTTTACCTATTGATGATTCGTTTCCTGATGAGAGTTTATTTATCATTAATTGTTCAGGTTCTTATCCCCCTCCTTGGTACGCTGATTATGCTAATTTTGCTGTTACAGGTAAAATCCCTCCTGAGTTGTCTTGGCAACAAAAGAAGAGATTTATGTTCGATGCAAAACAGTATTTTTGGGACGACCCTTATGTTTTTAAAGAATGCGGAGATGGACTTATCCGGAGATGCGTCCCCCAATGGGAGGTGAAGGACATTCTGGAAGCATGTCACTCTTCTGCATATGGTGGTCACCACAGTCCATCTAGGACCGTGGCCAAGGTATTACAGTCTGGTTTTTATTGGCCTACTTTACATGCTGACTGTAGGAATTTTGTAGGTAACTGTGATGCTTGTCAAAGAACTGGGAATGTTTCAAAAAGACATGAGATGCCACAGGTTGGTATTTTAGAGGTAGAGATTTTTGATGTCTGGGGCATTGATTATCAAGGACCTTTTCCTAGTAGTCAAGGTAACAGGTATATTCTTGTGGCTGTTGATTATGTGTCTAAGTGGGTAGAAGCAATTGCTACCCCCCATTGTGAAGCAAAGGCTGTTATTAAGATGTTTAAAAAAATCATATTTCCTCGTTTTGGTGTACGTCCCTAGGGTTGTCATAAGTGATGGAGGTATGCATTTTAAGGAGAAACGCTTAGGTGACTTGTTAAATAAATTCGGTGTTCAACACCGTAGGGGTTTAGCTTATCACCCTCAGACTAGTGGTCAAGTTGAGATCTCTAATAGAGAACTCAAGGAGACCCTAGCCAAGGTAGTTTCTAAGTCTAGGAAAGATTGGAGCCTAAAACTTGATGATGTTTTATGGGCCTATAGAACCGCGTTCAAAACCCGAATAGGAATGTCACCATTCCGATTGATTTATGGTAAAACTTGTCATTTACCAGTTGAGTTAGAACGTAAGTCTTGGTGGGCTATATGTGATCTTAACTTAGACCCTAATCTTTCCCGTGAGAAACGTTTATTGCAGCTTAATGAGTTAGAAGAATTCAGGTTGTTAGCCTATGACAATGCCAGGATTTACAAGAAGAAAACAAAGCGCTGGCATGACAAGAGAATCATTAGACGTGATTTTCAGGTAGGTGATAGGGTATTGCTTTTTAATGCTCGTATACGTCTTTTTCCTGGTAAGCTGAAATCCAGGTGGAGCGGACCCTACACCATCACAGCTGTCTCAAAATTCGGATCAATCGAATTAGAAACCTCATCTGGTGAGTGGTTCAAAGTCAATGGCCAATATGTGAAGCACTTCCGAGGAGAAAATGAATTTGTCGGAAAAGTCGAAGTTTCTTACTTTGACCCTTTTTAAGATGCTCCTTAATAGGTAAAAAGGTCGTGCGGGACCTCTTAAACCAGCGCTACACGGGAGGCAACCCGTGCTTTAGTTTAAATTTACGTTTTGTTGTTTTATTTTTCGTTTTATCCTTAGGTGAAAATTGAAATCTCTGCAGAAAAGTGAAAAAAAAAAAGGGGAATCCGTCAGTACAGCGGTCGACCGACCAAGTTATTAAGTCGACCGACCAAACTGACAGCTTTATTCAATTTTCCTGACAGAGTAAGTAGAACTTGCAGAGCAGGTAAAAGGACGTCGGTCGACCGACCGACTTCTGTGGTCGACCGACCACGGGTTTTTTTTTTACGGTTTTATTTTTTCTGAGTCAAAGGTCATGGGTAATTTGTGTTTTGAAAATGCAATAATTGCTTTCACTTATTCACTTTCCCAGCATTCCCTTTCTCTCTTACAACCCTAGAAAAATTCACCCACCTTCATCCTTCACCAATTAATTACTTTCTTTCAATTTCCTCATCCAAGGTATGTTTTCCTTAGTTTTCTTTCTCTCTTTTTGGTTTTATATCTTCTTACTTCCGTTTTAGGTAGTATTAGTTTATCTTTTTAAGTTCAATTTTGCTCTTAATTCCGCTTCCATACTCGTTTGTGTGTTTTTATCTTAGTTTTCTTCTTCTTCTTGATTTTATATGCTTAGATCTGTAAATTTTTGGTGGTTTCGTGCTGATTAGGATAGTTTAATTCCTCCTTTAAATTTTTATGCCCTTTTTCGCGCGAATTCAACCGCGAAAAGCCGACACCTACACTGTTCACGGTCGACCGACCGGAAAATGAGGTCGGCCGACCGAAATTTGAATTTTCTGGGTTTTCAATTTACAGATCTGCACTTTTCTGACGATAGTCGGTCGACCGACCCGAAACTGAGGTCGGCGGACCAGAACCTTGTTTTCCTGAGTTTAATTTTTTTGCAGTTTCTGAAGTTCTTTCGTCAATTGGTCGACCAACCTAATTTTACGGTCGACCGACCGTTTGTTCTGCAAATATTACGTGTTTACTCACATAAGTGGTCGACCGACCTACATATGCAGTCGGCCGACCAGAGCCTGTTTTATAAGTTTCTGTTTCTGCATTTTTCGTGCCTAATTTTGTTAAAGCAATGTTTTCACATGCTCATAAGACTCATATCTTTATTTGAACTTTTCAGCTTTACGATGTCTAGCCGTGATCAAGGTGGGAAGCGCGCCCGCACTTCGGGTACAAGCACTTCTAGAGGACGTGTCCCTCGGACGAGAGGTTTGGTGGTGCAGGACACGGATAGTTTACCAAACTATCCGCAAATCACTTTCAGCACTCCGGCCCAGAAGGCCCGATTCCTCCATCTCACCGCCTATTGCGTGATCTATGCCACAAATGATGGCGAGCCTTTGCAGGCAGTTCAGCCAAAAACAGCTGAACGATAGTCTTTTCCAATACCCGGTTTACAGGGAGTATGCTACACAAGGTAGGCTCCCAACCGGCCCATGGACTCACCCCACCTGGTACACACCTCTCGCAGGCGGTCGTGACCACGGTGAAGCTTCAGGCTCTGCCTCGGGAACAGGCGTAGGTTCTGAGGAGGATGGCGATGAGGAGGAAGGAGAAGAGGATCCTGAGCCGTTTTACGACTCAGAGGGATAGGGACATGCTTAACCTTACCCTCCTTGGGGTTCGGTTTGGGGAGGTCCCCTTTCTTTGGTTCGATTTGGAAAGGTCCACATTTCCTTTGTAAGTGTTTTCCTCCCTTAGATTTCCAATTTTCCCCTCTAGATTTCCAGTTTTCCCCTTCTTCCTCCTTAGATTCTTTTTGTAGTTTTTAGTCTTTTTCCTTTTCCTTTCTTTGTTTGCTTCTTTTTCGCCTACCCCCATCCTTATGCTGTGGTTGTATGCTGATGAGCACAATGGGGGCATTGTGCGTTTTGGTTTGGGGAGGGTGTTTGCATACTCCTTTGTGAGTATGCAATTGTTTTTGTGTCTTTTGTTTTTCCTTCCTTTAGGTGTTTTTCTTGTTTCCATCCTCTCTTGTCGCGTGTTCTTCCCTGTCGCGCATTCTTCTCTGTCTTAAGTTTTTAGGTCGAGTCGGAACGGATAAATACAATTTATGCCTCACATATCATTTATTGCTTTGCCTTGCTTTGCCTTGCATTTTTCAAAAATTTTCAAGCTAGTCTTTTGCATTATCTACGAATTTTTGTTGATTTCATGCTAAATTATTAGACTTGACTCTCTTCTTGGCAAGCTACTACATATTCTAAGGATTAGGGCTTAATAAAATCGGTGACATCCATGACCGATTTCATATAGGTTTGTGAGTAGTTTCTCCTCTTGAGGCATGTCACATCAATATGCATAAACATGAATTTTGTCTTCTTAATACCTGTATGCATTCGGGTTTGTGGTTTGTTGACACATGTGGTAGTGGTACCCCTTTCTCATTTTTCCCATTATCCTCACATAGCCAAATTGAATCCTTTTACCCATTTGCTACATCCTAAAAATTGCCTACCCTAGCCGAGCTAGTAAAGTAGTGATGGGACTGTTTTTGCCATCCTTTGGTTTATGCTTCAATGATAGATTTTGACTTTGGGAGAATGATAGAAAGGAGAAAAAGAAGAAAAGAAAAAAAAAAAAAAAAAAAAAGAAAAAAAAAAAGAGACTCGGAAAAATCTATGATCAGAAAAAAAAAATGATGAATAAAACGAAACAGCCTGTTTTCAAGGCTGGTTGGTCGACCAGTTTTCCTGGTCGGTCGACCGGGACCATTGAATAGGATAGTTTTCTGAAAAAAAAAAGAGAAAAAAAAAGGAAAGGGGAGAAAGTTGGAGGAATTGTGATTTTTGCTCCAAAACTTTGAGCATTGGCATGTATGAAAGAAAAAGAAAACAATAAGAAGTGATCTTATAGTATGGATAGACGGTTGTTAGCTCGGTTTAACCCCTCTTCCCATAACTTATTTTGAACCCCTTCTTACCTTTAGCCTCACAATTTCCAATTTTGCCTCGGCATGTGTCATGGTTATTTAGTGTGGGAATGCATATGTACGGTTGTAGAGATTCTATTCATGTTAGATTGCAGGCATGTTCTTATGGGTCGTAGATAGGTGAGAGTCTTTAGTTTTATTTATCTTCTTATCTTTCACATATACATTTGACCCTTTGCTTTCATGAGTGTCTCGAGCGTACCGCGAGAGTCCAATTAGAATGAGTCTTGCAAGGTTGAAATTTTAGCATGCTTTTCCAACATGTCTAACTCGTTTTGCTCTTGACATTTTGTTTGATTATAGTTGAAGGATGCATTAAATTGGTTAGGCATAGTGTTATGTTTGGTTGTGAAAAGTATGAAATCCGTTCCATTAGAAGTTTTATTTTCTTTTGAGTCTTAGTGCTTGCTTGAGGACAAGCAAGGTTTGGTTTGGGGAGTTTGATACGTGCCCATTTTATGCATTCTATTTACTCTTTTGGCACGTATTTTCTTACACTTTCATGACTTTTAGTTGCTTTTTCTCCCGAAACGGTTTACTATGGCATTTCTTTGTTTTACATGTAGGAATACGCGGAAATGAACAAAACCAAGCCTTAATTGCCTTTAGGAAGCTGTTTTGAGTACTAATATGGAGCAAGGATCCGGATGGTGCATTCAAGTATTTTTTATGGGCCAGATTAAAGCCGAAAAGAACGAGAAGCGGTCGACCGACCAGCAACAGCGGTCGACCGACCGAAGCCCAGTTCACAAAAGCCCATTCTTGCGAAAAATAAACCGACAGTACCAGAATCGGTCGACCGACCCGAAGGATAGGTCGACCGACCAGAAGCTGTTCCGGATTTCTGTTTTGTGTTTTCTTTACTTTCCTAATCTTGTAATAATTCTTATTTAAGGAGACCTAGACTCTCCAATTAGGTCAAGCAAGAAATTCCATTAGAAAGAACCTCTTTATTTTATCAAGCACTTGATGTTAGAAGAACTCCATTGTTAGATTTTTGGTACCAAGCTTTCATCTTTGTTCTTAGATTTTCCATTCAAGTTGTAAGTTTGTCACAATTAATCTTTCCTTTTTATTCAATCTTGTTATTCATCTTGTTGTTATTTCTTATTTCATGTTTACCCTTTTATTGTCATCTTTAATTATGTTCATCTCTTTAATGTTTTTAGTAATTGTTAGTTCCATAATTAAAAGTATGCATAGCTAATTCTTGTGATTGGGAATTAGGGGAACCATGATAAAGACTTGACTTTGATAAGTTTGATGATTAAATTACCAATCCCCCATTGTTGTTGGTGAACTAATCCTTAGGATTGAAAGATTATTAGGATTAGTTTAACAACAACTTTGGGATTGCCCTTGAACGAAAGTTTAGTGCTTTTCTAGGAACCCTAAGACCGTAAGGATTGGGTAGAATATTGACCTAAAGGTTTATTCTTTGTTCCTTGGGATTGTGTTATTTGATTATTTTACCTTTCATTGACTTGTTTTGACCATGGGGAACCAAAGTTCCTAATCTCCTTTTTATCTTATTTTAATTTTCTTGTTAGTTTGCTACCTTAGTTGTTAGTTTAAATCTCAAATCAAAACCCCCTTTTTGGTTACTTGCAATAGACTTTAAATTCACAAACATAATTAACCTTGTCTCCTTGTGGTTCGACCCTTGACTTATCCTATCTAAGTTTAAGCTGAGGTTTTATAAATCTTATCTTTGGCACCCCTCAACGACGGGTGTCAACTCTCTTCACGGAAGGGAGCCCACGTACACACCCCGGCCCCTCGTTATTTTCTGCGTTTACTGGGTGAGACTATCTTTGGGCGACCCGAGCCCAATAACCTCACCAACACTAAGCTTGCCATCTTGGCCGGGTACGTGAACATCGATTCGCGTACCCCTTTTGTCCTTAACATTTCATTTTTAGTTGCTCAGTATTGGAGTGGTATTGGGAGATGGGTCACGAGCTCTATTGTTTGTGGCGGATTGTTCACTAGGATCCTCCGCCACATCCGCCCTGCCTACATCGAGAGGGTTCGCCTAGTGGGGGAGATTGGGCGCCTAGACATAGATGCCATGTGAGTCTTTCGCTGGCTAGATGGGATGACGTGGAAGATTTGTGGCTACCCTTCAGTGACACTACCTTGCGCCACACTTCCTCGTCTTTTACCGCTCTCCACTGCTGAGGGAGCGCAACCACCACCCACCTACTATCTCACCTTCACCACCGCACCCCCTCTTCTTCCGGGAAGAAGAGGAAGCGGGAGATAGGACAGTCTTCCCAGTCTCCGACTCGGACTCCACCACCTAGGGTTGGACCTACGACCACGTCCACGCCCGCGTCCGCGTCCACGTTCACCTTCATGCCGATTCCATCCATCACTCGTACACCTACCACCCTCACCATTCACTCACCTTCACCATCACCTACTCCTACCCCTACCCCTGCTTCTTCTGGGATGGTTTATCCTCCCAATTTTGTTTTACCTCCTGCCCTTGAGGCGCCTGCGGTCTCCGACCAAGGGCGTCGTGATCCTGCGCTTGATGGCATCTGTAGGTACCTCACCGACATGCGACGGGATCAGGCTTTGGCCATGTTCCCTATCTATGAGGACTACATTCGCACAGCACATCCCCTTCCAGCGGGATGGGTTCACCCCTCTTTCTACCGATTCCCATATGGTGGGTACCCTGCCTCTTTTTCTTCTGATGAAGAGAGGGAGGAGACACCGGTAGAGAGAGCGGTGCGCTTACGTGTCGAGGCAGCAGCGAGGCGTGCCACGAGAGAGGAGGAGCAGGACCCCACGTTTGCGGAGGGAGGAGCTTCTCGTAATGCTTAGGGCTTCCCTAGTTTGGTACTGGTTTGGGGAAGCCAATTTTGTGAGTACCACCGTCTTCCATCTTTTCTTTTCTTTTCTTTTGCTTTCTTTTTGTTTTTAGGAACATGTATTAGGTTGGTATCCCCTTTCCCTTGCTTGCTGGTTTTTGATGTGCTGCGAAGACAACGAGGGCGTTGTCTGTTTTGGTTTGGGGAGGGTATGCATCCTTTTGCGTCTGCATTTGCATTTCGTTTGCATTCACGTTTATTGCTTTATGTAAATTTCAGAAAATTTCAAAAAAAATCACGTTTATTTTTGCATTTAGTCGAGTCGGATTGGAGATTTGATGATGACAAGCTGTTTATAGTCAATTTCATGTCATGTTATGCCAATTTTCAACCCTTGCCTTGCGAAGTTTTAAGCGTTATCCCGAATTTTTTCATGGACTTCATTCTAGATCGCTAGATTTGACTCATAGTTTTGGCAACCTACTACACTTTCTGAGCTTTAGAGCCTATAAAACTGGTGACATCTATGACCAGTTATTTTAGGATTGTGAGTAGTACTCCTTGCATTTCATGTTTTGCATGTGTATGAGTCTTGGTTTCTTATTGCCTACACGTACCGTTTTGTGGTTGGTATTACACGTAGGAGAACTATTGCATCACCCCCTTTTTCGTTATACCGTTTAGCTCCACATTAGCCAAAAATTGCCTTTTGTCCCTTTTGCTACATTCTATATATTGCCTACCTTATGCTGAGCTAGGAGTAGTGAAGGTTTTTGTGCCTTTTGTCCAATTTTTGGCCTGTTTTCGTTGTTATTGGAGTATTTACGAAGAGGAAGGGGAGTTTTCAGCCGAGGTTTGCTCGAACGAGGGGTATTTTCACTTGATCGAGTAGTTTTTCTGGCTCGGTTTGTCGTTCGAGAGCTTTGGAACAGAAAAGTACTCGATCGAAGCTTCTTGTGCTCGATCGAGTATCCTGGAAAAGAAAGCACTCGATCGACAGCTTTTGTTTGGTCGATCGGGAAGAAAGTTGCATGTCACCAAGAGCTTTCATCAAAAACAGAAAAAAAAAAAAAAAAAAAAAAAAAAAAAAAAAAAAAAAAAAAAAAGTAAGAAAAAAAACAATCAAAGAAAAAATTCAAAAAAAAAGAAGAGAAAATTCAAAGAAAAAGTTGATGAAACGGAAAAATATGAAAATCAGTATCCGGTTGACAGTTGGTATAGTTTTGGGTAGTATTTGTTTGCCTAGCAAAGGCAATGATTTACATGTATAGTCGGAAGAATTGGGAATGTGTTTTCAGGAAATTCGGTGGTTCTAGCTCGGCTTAAACCCCCACTTACCCATATTTGTTTCATCCCTTTTTGTCCCACTTATCCTCACTATCCCAAAACATGCAATAGTTCGGCGTGTAATGGACATCGTTGGTGGTTGTGCGTGTGTACGGTGCTTGAAACCTTTATTCATGCTAGTCTGGCATTCATGATTTGTCGGTTGTAGTTTAGGCGAGAGTCTATACTTCTTTATTCTTCTCTTCTCTTCACATATATATTTTACCATTTGCTTGAGTGAGAGAAGAGAGATTCCGGGAGAGTCTGAAATTTTATGAGTCTAGCAAGGTTGAAAGTCTGCGTGTGTTTTCCATGATATGCACAAATTCGTTCGCTTATTTCCAATCTTGGCATCGGTTGATTTTTGGGCATAGTATGTACTTGGCTTTGACTATTTTGGTAGCTTGAGTCTTTTCTCCATCCATTAGGTCCATAGTTTTTCTTTAGTTTGTTTTAGTTTGCATTAGGTTTGCTTGAGGACAATCAAAGGTTCGGTTTGGGGAAGTTTGATGTGTGCATTATGTATAGACTTTTTAGTCTTGTTTTAGCACACATTATCCTATTATTTGGTGATTTTATAACATTTTATACCCCGTATGTGCTACTTTGTGTTCATGTTGCTATTTTGCAGATAGTGATCGAATAGTAGCAAAAACCGAGCTCTTTCTGTCTTTCGCTGGCTAGATGGGATGACGTGGAAGATTTGTGGCTACCCTTCAGTGACACTACCTTGCGCCACACTTCCTCGTCTTTTACCGCTCTCCACTGCTGAGGGAGCGCAACCACCACCCACCTACTATCTCACCTTCACCACCGCACCCCCTCTTCTTCCGGGAAGAAGAGGAAGCGGGAGATAGGACAGTCTTCCCAGTCTCCGACTCGGACTCCACCACCTAGGGTTGGACCTACGACCACGTCCACGCCCGCGTCCGCGTCCACGTTCACCTTCATGCCGATTCCATCCATCACTCGTACACCTACCACCCTCACCATTCACTCACCTTCACCATCACCTACTCCTACCCCTACCCCTGCTTCTTCTGGGATGGTTTATCCTCCCAATTTTGTTTTACCTCCTGCCCTTGAGGCGCCTGCGGTCTCCGACCAAGGGCGTCGTGATCCTGCGCTTGATGGCATCTGTAGGTACCTCACCGACATGCGACGGGATCAGGCTTTGGCCATGTTCCCTATCTATGAGGACTACATTCGCACAGCACATCCCCTTCCAGCGGGATGGGTTCACCCCTCTTTCTACCGATTCCCATATGGTGGGTACCCTGCCTCTTTTTCTTCTGATGAAGAGAGGGAGGAGACACCGGTAGAGAGAGCGGTGCGCTTACGTGTCGAGGCAGCAGCGAGGCGTGCCACGAGAGAGGAGGAGCAGGACCCCACGTTTGCGGAGGGAGGAGCTTCTCGTAATGCTTAGGGCTTCCCTAGTTTGGTACTGGTTTGGGGAAGCCAATTTTGTGAGTACCACCGTCTTCCATCTTTTCTTTTCTTTTCTTTTGCTTTCTTTTTGTTTTTAGGAACATGTATTAGGTTGGTATCCCCTTTCCCTTGCTTGCTGGTTTTTGATGTGCTGCGAAGACAACGAGGGCGTTGTCTGTTTTGGTTTGGGGAGGGTATGCATCCTTTTGCGTCTGCATTTGCATTTCGTTTGCATTCACGTTTATTGCTTTATGTAAATTTCAGAAAATTTCAAAAAAAATCACGTTTATTTTTGCATTTAGTCGAGTCGGATTGGAGATTTGATGATGACAAGCTGTTTATAGTCAATTTCATGTCATGTTATGCCAATTTTCAACCCTTGCCTTGCGAAGTTTTAAGCGTTATCCCGAATTTTTTCATGGACTTCATTCTAGATCGCTAGATTTGACTCATAGTTTTGGCAACCTACTACACTTTCTGAGCTTTAGAGCCTATAAAACTGGTGACATCTATGACCAGTTATTTTAGGATTGTGAGTAGTACTCCTTGCATTTCATGTTTTGCATGTGTATGAGTCTTGGTTTCTTATTGCCTACACGTACCGTTTTGTGGTTGGTATTACACGTAGGAGAACTATTGCATCACCCCCTTTTTCGTTATACCGTTTAGCTCCACATTAGCCAAAAATTGCCTTTTGTCCCTTTTGCTACATTCTATATATTGCCTACCTTATGCTGAGCTAGGAGTAGTGAAGGTTTTTGTGCCTTTTGTCCAATTTTTGGCCTGTTTTCGTTGTTATTGGAGTATTTACGAAGAGGAAGGGGAGTTTTCAGCCGAGGTTTGCTCGAACGAGGGGTATTTTCACTTGATCGAGTAGTTTTTCTGGCTCGGTTTGTCGTTCGAGAGCTTTGGAACAGAAAAGTACTCGATCGAAGCTTCTTGTGCTCGATCGAGTATCCTGGAAAAGAAAGCACTCGATCGACAGCTTTTGTTTGGTCGATCGGGAAGAAAGTTGCATG
Source organism: Silene conica (assembly GCA_029255685.2). Classification (NCBI taxonomy): domain Eukaryota; kingdom Viridiplantae; phylum Streptophyta; class Magnoliopsida; order Caryophyllales; family Caryophyllaceae; genus Silene; species Silene conica. The sequence goes on along the minus strand of CM055314.2, from coordinate 26,504,638 downwards.
TCACCAAGAGCTTTCATCAAAAACAGAAAAAAAAAAAAAAAAAAAAAAAAAAAAAAAAAAAAAAAAAAAAAAGTAAGAAAAAAAACAATCAAAGAAAAAATTCAAAAAAAAAGAAGAGAAAATTCAAAGAAAAAGTTGATGAAACGGAAAAATATGAAAATCAGTATCCGGTTGACAGTTGGTATAGTTTTGGGTAGTATTTGTTTGCCTAGCAAAGGCAATGATTTACATGTATAGTCGGAAGAATTGGGAATGTGTTTTCAGGAAATTCGGTGGTTCTAGCTCGGCTTAAACCCCCACTTACCCATATTTGTTTCATCCCTTTTTGTCCCACTTATCCTCACTATCCCAAAACATGCAATAGTTCGGCGTGTAATGGACATCGTTGGTGGTTGTGCGTGTGTACGGTGCTTGAAACCTTTATTCATGCTAGTCTGGCATTCATGATTTGTCGGTTGTAGTTTAGGCGAGAGTCTATACTTCTTTATTCTTCTCTTCTCTTCACATATATATTTTACCATTTGCTTGAGTGAGAGAAGAGAGATTCCGGGAGAGTCTGAAATTTTATGAGTCTAGCAAGGTTGAAAGTCTGCGTGTGTTTTCCATGATATGCACAAATTCGTTCGCTTATTTCCAATCTTGGCATCGGTTGATTTTTGGGCATAGTATGTACTTGGCTTTGACTATTTTGGTAGCTTGAGTCTTTTCTCCATCCATTAGGTCCATAGTTTTTCTTTAGTTTGTTTTAGTTTGCATTAGGTTTGCTTGAGGACAATCAAAGGTTCGGTTTGGGGAAGTTTGATGTGTGCATTATGTATAGACTTTTTAGTCTTGTTTTAGCACACATTATCCTATTATTTGGTGATTTTATAACATTTTATACCCCGTATGTGCTACTTTGTGTTCATGTTGCTATTTTGCAGATAGTGATCGAATAGTAGCAAAAACCGAGCTCTTTCTGTCTTTCGCTGGCTAGATGGGATGACGTGGAAGATTTGTGGCTACCCTTCAGTGACACTACCTTGCGCCACACTTCCTCGTCTTTTACCGCTCTCCACTGCTGAGGGAGCGCAACCACCACCCACCTACTATCTCACCTTCACCACCGCACCCCCTCTTCTTCCGGGAAGAAGAGGAAGCGGGAGATAGGACAGTCTTCCCAGTCTCCGACTCGGACTCCACCACCTAGGGTTGGACCTACGACCACGTCCACGCCCGCGTCCGCGTCCACGTTCACCTTCATGCCGATTCCATCCATCACTCGTACACCTACCACCCTCACCATTCACTCACCTTCACCATCACCTACTCCTACCCCTACCCCTGCTTCTTCTGGGATGGTTTATCCTCCCAATTTTGTTTTACCTCCTGCCCTTGAGGCGCCTGCGGTCTCCGACCAAGGGCGTCGTGATCCTGCGCTTGATGGCATCTGTAGGTACCTCACCGACATGCGACGGGATCAGGCTTTGGCCATGTTCCCTATCTATGAGGACTACATTCGCACAGCACATCCCCTTCCAGCGGGATGGGTTCACCCCTCTTTCTACCGATTCCCATATGGTGGGTACCCTGCCTCTTTTTCTTCTGATGAAGAGAGGGAGGAGACACCGGTAGAGAGAGCGGTGCGCTTACGTGTCGAGGCAGCAGCGAGGCGTGCCACGAGAGAGGAGGAGCAGGACCCCACGTTTGCGGAGGGAGGAGCTTCTCGTAATGCTTAGGGCTTCCCTAGTTTGGTACTGGTTTGGGGAAGCCAATTTTGTGAGTACCACCGTCTTCCATCTTTTCTTTTCTTTTCTTTTGCTTTCTTTTTGTTTTTAGGAACATGTATTAGGTTGGTATCCCCTTTCCCTTGCTTGCTGGTTTTTGATGTGCTGCGAAGACAACGAGGGCGTTGTCTGTTTTGGTTTGGGGAGGGTATGCATCCTTTTGCGTCTGCATTTGCATTTCGTTTGCATTCACGTTTATTGCTTTATGTAAATTTCAGAAAATTTCAAAAAAAATCACGTTTATTTTTGCATTTAGTCGAGTCGGATTGGAGATTTGATGATGACAAGCTGTTTATAGTCAATTTCATGTCATGTTATGCCAATTTTCAACCCTTGCCTTGCGAAGTTTTAAGCGTTATCCCGAATTTTTTCATGGACTTCATTCTAGATCGCTAGATTTGACTCATAGTTTTGGCAACCTACTACACTTTCTGAGCTTTAGAGCCTATAAAACTGGTGACATCTATGACCAGTTATTTTAGGATTGTGAGTAGTACTCCTTGCATTTCATGTTTTGCATGTGTATGAGTCTTGGTTTCTTATTGCCTACACGTACCGTTTTGTGGTTGGTATTACACGTAGGAGAACTATTGCATCACCCCCTTTTTCGTTATACCGTTTAGCTCCACATTAGCCAAAAATTGCCTTTTGTCCCTTTTGCTACATTCTATATATTGCCTACCTTATGCTGAGCTAGGAGTAGTGAAGGTTTTTGTGCCTTTTGTCCAATTTTTGGCCTGTTTTCGTTGTTATTGGAGTATTTACGAAGAGGAAGGGGAGTTTTCAGCCGAGGTTTGCTCGAACGAGGGGTATTTTCACTTGATCGAGTAGTTTTTCTGGCTCGGTTTGTCGTTCGAGAGCTTTGGAACAGAAAAGTACTCGATCGAAGCTTCTTGTGCTCGATCGAGTATCCTGGAAAAGAAAGCACTCGATCGACAGCTTTTGTTTGGTCGATCGGGAAGAAAGTTGCATGTCACCAAGAGCTTTCATCAAAAACAGAAAAAAAAAAAAAAAAAAAAAAAAAAAAAAAAAAAAAAAAAAAAAAAGTAAGAAAAAAAACAATCAAAGAAAAAATTCAAAAAAAAAGAAGAGAAAATTCAAAGAAAAAGTTGATGAAACGGAAAAATATGAAAATCAGTATCCGGTTGACAGTTGGTATAGTTTTGGGTAGTATTTGTTTGCCTAGCAAAGGCAATGATTTACATGTATAGTCGGAAGAATTGGGAATGTGTTTTCAGGAAATTCGGTGGTTCTAGCTCGGCTTAAACCCCCACTTACCCATATTTGTTTCATCCCTTTTTGTCCCACTTATCCTCACTATCCCAAAACATGCAATAGTTCGGCGTGTAATGGACATCGTTGGTGGTTGTGCGTGTGTACGGTGCTTGAAACCTTTATTCATGCTAGTCTGGCATTCATGATTTGTCGGTTGTAGTTTAGGCGAGAGTCTATACTTCTTTATTCTTCTCTTCTCTTCACATATATATTTTACCATTTGCTTGAGTGAGAGAAGAGAGATTCCGGGAGAGTCTGAAATTTTATGAGTCTAGCAAGGTTGAAAGTCTGCGTGTGTTTTCCATGATATGCACAAATTCGTTCGCTTATTTCCAATCTTGGCATCGGTTGATTTTTGGGCATAGTATGTACTTGGCTTTGACTATTTTGGTAGCTTGAGTCTTTTCTCCATCCATTAGGTCCATAGTTTTTCTTTAGTTTGTTTTAGTTTGCATTAGGTTTGCTTGAGGACAATCAAAGGTTCGGTTTGGGGAAGTTTGATGTGTGCATTATGTATAGACTTTTTAGTCTTGTTTTAGCACACATTATCCTATTATTTGGTGATTTTATAACATTTTATACCCCGTATGTGCTACTTTGTGTTCATGTTGCTATTTTGCAGATAGTGATCGAATAGTAGCAAAAACCGAGCTCTTTCTGCCTCATTGCACTGTTTTGCCATAGACGACGGGAGAATCACGGTTGGCTGTGCATCAATCGAGAAGTTTGGAGTGAAAACCAACCTTATGGCATGTCGAAGGATCTATAGAGGAAGATAAGTCCTCGATCGAGCTGTCATGTGCTCGATCGGGGGACCCAGATGAAGACAAGTACTCGATCGAGCTTTCCTGTGCCCGATCGAGAGGTTTCCACGAAGAAAGCACTCGGTCGAAACCCATTTTGTTCGATCGAGAAGTGCCGAAGAAGAAGAGTCGATCGCGTAACCTACTACCCCTCGATCGACCGGTTTGTGAAGCAAGAAATGCTCGATCGAGTGGAATTTTCCCTCGATCGAGAGTTTTTGAGACTCTTCGTGTACACTGATTTATTACATCAGTTCATTTTCTTTCTAATATTTAAGGAGCTCGTTTGTAGAGCATTAGGGAGATTCATTCAGTCTTGCAGACCCTAGTTTTACTCTCTAAACACTCCTTTAACTTTAAGTAATTTTCTGAACTCTTGTAGCCGTCGGGTTTTAGTAATATTTCGGGTTTTTCGTTCTTCCATTTTAATCTCTGTTCTTGCCTTCAAGACTACTGTAATTCCTTCTCCTTTATCTTTAATTTTGTATTCTTGTTTCTGTTTGTATCTTCTATTTCTGTTTTTCATTCCCGATCAGTTTCGTAGTCCATGCTCTGTTTTCGTTCGTGTTCATCGTCATTCGCGCTTTTATCTCTATTCCCGCTTCTGTTTTAATCCATCCTTTTTGTTAATCTTATCTCTATTTTAATCTGCTTACTCTAGTCTCTGTTTATTTCATATCAAATCTTATGCTAGTTTGTTATTTTACATCCGTCTTAAGACTATTAAATCTTGCATCTCTTTTCCCTCTTTGTTCGCGTCAATTTCGAATCGTATTCACTTATTGTTTATAATCTGATTTTTATCCTTTTATCATGTCATATGCTAGAATTCCCATTGTCGTTATAACCTTTGTCATCCCCAATATGAGTAGCTAAATCCATAATATGTTGGGATGAGGGAGTTGTGTTGAATGTATAATATGTAGTAGTCGGGTTAGACCGTCTTTGGTGGGAGTAATCGTTAAAACAATTTATTTTATGTTCGGTTTATTGAGTGCACGCATGAGACCTTACATCTAGTTAATTCCCGACCTAGACCGGAAGGTTGGAAGGGTAAGACTTGTTTAATGATTTTAATTAGTTTTTGTGAGAGCGGATGTTAAGCAAAAACGACCTTAGGGCGACTTAAGAGCGGAAGGTATAGTCGGGTTTGAGACTTGACCGTAATAACCCAGCCTTTCCCGCCAATTTAAGGCCTATCCCGTTTACGACTATCATTGTGAGACACAACAACCCGAATTCCCAACATATTCCTTTCCCCTGATTTTTATCCCAACTTGTGTTATCTACTTTCGTGTTCTTATCCTTTGCATTTTTCTCATATCGTAGTTTAGTTATCACAAATTAAAACCCCCCATATCTGTGACCATAGGTAAAAATTGTTAGTTAAGCAAGTCTGCTTCCCTGAGGAGATCGACCCTATTTACCGCTAACTTTTGTTAGTAGGACCTAGGCCTTTATTTTTGGTGTATGAACGACACGCATCATGGGTCATGATGGACTGTGTTAGTCGAAGGGAGCAGTAGGATAGGAATTGTCCAGTCCCTCGTCAGGGTTATCTTAAATCTCAGGGCCACTCGAGGAGAAGTTTAACTGAAAATGCGTGGCCACGCTCGGAAGGTATCTATGGTAGATAATTCCGGTCAAAGCAGTTAAATCTCCAGATTGTGAAAACCGCTCAAGATATGATCAAATGCAAGTACGACCTGGAAGACACCTTGCATTGAGTGACGCACACTTGTCGAGGGCAAGTGGGAGATTGTTGGGAAATGTGTCCTCAACAATAGTGCGATCACGTCAATGATAATAATCATTGTCAAAAATCTTATGAAAAGAATATGCAAGGGATGAGCCGATATTATTTATAGTCAACTGACCAACATTAATCGGTAATGATTGGCTGACTAGAGTTTGACATTACTGTTGTAACACCCCCATTTACCTAGGAGCCTGAACTAGGACTTCCAGGGTAAATAAGACTGTTACCATCCTGGTTAGACCAGGGTAGTAGATATACATAGTGAAAGAAGCGCAGAACTTTAAAGATAAATAGTTAAACTGAGCTATTACAAAAACTTAGTCCAAACTTCCAACAACTGAATTAAAACAAATGTTCTACTACAACAACGAGACTAAGTGATCTAGCAGCTAGGTAGGTCCAGTCCAAGTCTCTCTTCCATGCCCAGTTCTAGTCCCGCTGTCTCTGACCTGAAAGATCTACTCCCCATTCCGGATCATCGTAGGTGAACACGAATACACTGTCAACCTCGCGGTTGAGTAGGATAACACAATAAGATTCATGTAAACAAACAGTATATGCAATTAACTATGCCATGCTCGAGCTCAATCTCATTCTCATTCTCATTCTCATTCTCAAACCCGTGTCTCCCAGCCATACCGAACATCCCGGCAGACTATACTCGGCCGTCGCCGAACACCAGCATAACAGCTGAGGTCACCAGGTCTAGCCCTGCAGAGCTAGCCTGGGCCCAATAATATCTCATCATCATCTCAATCTGTAACCGTACTCATGCTATGCTTATGAATGCAATAATAATGAAGAACCAATAATGTATATGCATCTCATGAATAATCATACTTGCATCCATAGCATCCAATTCACATATAAACATAACACAATTAAAAAGTAGTTCCAGTGTAACCTACCTGTAAAGCAAGTCTGCAATGAAATCACCCTCTAGAAGTATTCCACCTCGAATTCCGTTCCTATATTTATTACTTAATATTAAACTCTACTCGTATAATTAAACGCTACTAAATATACTTAGACATGTTCCAAACTAATTTATTTATAACGCACGGTGAATCTATCCACATATAAGCTTGCCCGTAGAATACAATTATCATAGTCAATTTTAACTTACTACAAATAGAATTACTATTTTTGGACTTACTAAAAAATAGCATATGAACACTTACTCAATTATCACAATATCGTTAACAAATAATAACAACAACTCTTATCTCTTAATATCCCGTTTCATTAGTAGTTATACTATCGAATTAAGACATTACAAGCATGATAATAATAATAATAAAGCAACCAACGATATAAGAAAATATATATTAATTATGTTAACATAGGTTCAAATAACATGAGTCCACTCCGGTTTTGATAAAAATCCTCACACACGACTCAATTACGAACGCATAACATACCTCGTTCGCTAAAATTAAGTTCGCTTTTATTATAACCCATCGTCATCGACATCCAATAAAATCAATACAAAAATATAAAACGAAACACAAAAATACGGAGTATTACAACTATCGTATGACGGTGATGGTCAGTTGATCCCTTTAGGTCACACCTATAGGACAGACCCCTTAAATGATATATTGATCAATTGTATATGATACGAATTGATCGATTCCATAAAACCATATATCGACAAATCAGAGGTTGAATCTTAACGTAAGATTTATATTTGAAATTGAAATGTGTCGATTGTCGAATATTAATCGATATTTTAGAAATATCGAAATTAGAGTATGAATAGTTCATGGTTATAACAAACGTTGTGTATCGTATTGACGATTATTATTATAACCATATATTGGGACGGTAATTACGAATTACTAAAATAATTTGTTAAATATGATTTAATTAATTTAGAAATATTATTTATATGATAAGTATATTTTAAATTAATACAATTAATTATGTCACGTAAGATGTCACATATTATACAATTGTACAAATTACATTTGTAAAATGAATGTCCATTTTACTCATTGTTAGCCGTGTATATGTATATTGTAAGATAATATTATGCTTGATATTTTATCTTATAATTATAATTATATTGTTAATTTTTGATGTGACTTAACATTATGCAGGTGGGTATGACAAAAGGGATTAAAACCCTTCCCCATGCTCCTCTTACACGGTTCACATGCTCAAGCTACTCCCTATATATATGTGATGTATTCACATAACCATACTAACCCTAATGCCAAGTTTATTCTTCTAGTAATAAAATATTATAAAAACCTCTAAAATAATATTATTCACATAATATTCATACTACAATAGTTGTAGTATTTTAGTAAACTAATTAGATTAGTTCTCGGTTTTAAGGACAACCGAATTCCGTCACCCAGCTCGTGTTCGAATCTAGGTTTTTAAGGGTAGGTCTTGGGTTCAATTTGAAGGAGGCAATCTCCGTTGGTTGCTTTGTGGAGGATCGTCCTTTGCATTATTCGGACCGATTGTAAGGCCGTTATTTATCATTTCTGCAATTCTTTTAAGCATGCATAAGATCTTATAAATTAATGTGTTAATTTATTATATTTATTAGTAAGACTAATAAAATGGTTATGTTGAACCATAACAGTGAAGCAATGGTAGGGCATGGTAAGACAACGACCTTAGATCCATAGATCCTCCAAGTCCGGCGGTTAGCATGGGTGAACCAGGTCAGTTGAACCATAACAGTGATGCTCAGCACGGTGTGAGGAAAGAGGTCGATAACCTCCAGGAAAGTCAGGCTACAGGTAGCGGTCAATCCTAGAAACTAGGCCACCACCGACTAACGAGCTAGTGACACGTCAGCCAATGTCGCTGAACTGTGAAGCGACAAGGTGAGCATCGTTAAAAATGAATGAGGTACTTCTATCTATGTTCAGGTACCCTACAAGAAATGAAAGCTCGGTGTTCTTGATGTTGTTGGGCTCAGGTTTAGCAAAAACGGACTCCCCTAACAGTCTCAAGAAGAAGCGAATGGCAGACGAGTGAACATGTGTGACCCTATGCTGGGCATAGGGTGTGTGAGAAAGTGTGGTCCATAACATGGAAACTAAGTTCATAGGGGCCTTGATGGGTCCAGTGCTCATTAAACCCAACACCACCCCAATCCTCGCTAAAGTTCATGCATGAGACTCATTACGGAGTCTAAATCTAATACACTCACTCGCAGGGTCAGCAACATATGACTCGGGCTCAAAAGAGTAAGAACAAAAGAATTAGAGTGTCGGAATTCAATAGGTCGACTCCCTCAAGGTGGCTAATCTCGACATCCTTGTCCCATTCAAAAGGTCCACAACAGCAGAAGTAAGACCTAAGTCGTATAAGTCAGGGCGGTAAAGGAATCAACTACACCTAATCGGTCCCTCTAACAAAAATTTTATTTGAGAACGATGAATGATACGTGTATTTACTATACATTTTATTTATAGTTTCAGCACGTATTTCTATGCATATTTGTAGCTTTTAGTTACTTTTCCTCCCGAAACGGTTTACTTTGGCATTTCTATGTTTTAAATGTAGGAACAAGCGAAAGTGAGCAAAACCAGGCTTTAATCGTCCTCCGGAAGCCATTCTAAGGATTTGCACGAAGCAAGGATCCAGATTAATAGCCTAGAGATGCGTGCAAGACAATTTAAGGCTGGAATACACAGGAAGTGGTCGACCGACCTACCCAACCAGTCGACCGACCAGCGCACAGACTCAGAAAGGCCTGACTACAGCTATTATGGTCGACCGACCTCTATACCCGGTCGGTCGACCTGACGACGGGTTCCGCTGTTTTTTTACGGTTTTAATTCTTTTAATCTTGTAATTAGAAGACATATAAAAGACGCTTGAGAACTTTAATTAGGTTAAGCAGTCACAATTAGCAAAAACACCTTAGTTTAGAGAGAAGAATTCCAACTTTCAGATTTGTTCTTAATTTCAGATTCGTTTGTAAGTTTTATGCAATTTATCTTTCTTGTTATTCAAATTTATTGTTCTTGTTGTTATTGTTATTTAATTTATGTTTTGCCCTCTTGAATCTTCATCTTCAATTATGCTATCTTGCATATTGTTCTTCAATTTTGTTAGTATTAGTTTCATGATTATGCATAGCTAATTCTTGCGATTAGGAATTAGGGGAACCATGGCGAAAACTAGGATTTAATGGTTTTATGATTAGTATACCGATCCCCATTGTTGTTGGTGAACTAATTCTTTAAGATTGAAAGATTGTTAGAATTAGTTTAACAATAATTTTGGGATTGCCCTATGAACAAAAGTTTAGTGCTTTACTAGGAACCCTAAGACCGTAAGGATTGGGTAGAATATTGACCTAAAGATTTATTCTTTGTTCCTTGGAATTGTGTTAATTGATTATTTAGCCTTTATTGACTTGCCCTAGCCATGGGGAACCGAAGTTCCTAATCATCCTTTTACTTTTGTTTAGAATTCTTGTTTATTTTGCTATCTTAGTTGTTAGACTCAACCAACAATCAAAACCCCCTTTTTTGTTACTTTCAATAGACTTTAAATTCACAAACAATATTAACCTTGTCTCCTTGTGGTTCGACCCTTGACTTACTCTATCTAGTTTAAGTTGAGGTTTTATAATCTTATATTTGGCACCCCTCAACGACGGGTGTCAAATTTTGGCGCCGTTGCCGGGGAGTCGTTATAATTTTGTTTGTAAATTTTTAGTTTATTTCCCTTGTCTTAAGGAACTCCGGTTCCTTAAGACCGTTACTTACCTTTTCTTCTAGTGTTGTTTTGCATATAAGAAGACAGGTTTTTGAGAGGAAGGCTTGAGTACTCTCATTCTTAGAGACATGGGTACTATCTATGATCACATACAACCAAAGGTACAAGATCTACCGAAGGGGTTTACTTTGCCTACTCCTACCACTGGTTCCTTTGAGCTCCACCCGAACTACATCATTCTGGTGGAGCGGAACCAATTTTTCGGTCTACCCGATGAGGATCCGTTGAGGCACGTTGAGACATTCACGGATTATTGTTGTTCCATACATATACCAGCCGGGGTGACTCAAGATGAGGTGAAGGCAATGATGTTCCTATATTCATTGAAGGATTTTGCGAGAGATTGGTACCGCTACCTTGATAGGGTAGCTGAGAAGGTTACAGATTGGACTTCCTTGGCATTGGCTTTCTATAAAAAGTACTACCCTCTTGCGAAGGCCAATGACTTGAGAACTCAAATCACTAACTTTCAACAAGGTCCGGATGAAGAATTTTGTGAGGCATGGGGTCAGTTCAAGAAATTGGTCCGGTCTATTCCTCATCATGGTTTTCCTCAATGGTACTTGTGCAACCAATTCTACAATGCCCTTTATGATGACTACAAGGTAATTCTTGATGCAGCCGCCAATGGTAGATTCCAAAATAATACCAACCACATGAAGGGTTGGAACACTATTGAAGACATGGCGGTGCATATATAGGGCCGAATTTGGGAGTTCGCGTGGGAATTCGCGAAGGTTGAATGTAGAGATGGATAGGGTATTAGCTCTTGAGACAACCGTTGAAGCTGTTTTGAAAAGCTTGAGGCAGCCCAGCTGAAGTAAGAAAGTGTGAAGCTAGTTACTACGGTTGACAACACGGGTGAGACGGCAGAGTTGAGAGAGCTTGTTCATGCTCTAATGAAACAAATGATGGAGATGGAAAAGGCTCAAGTGGCTTCTTTGAAGACTTTTGAGGACCAATTACCAATCTTAGCTGCTAATCAGATTGCTAGCTCTTCGGGCAATTGTGAGAGTTCCATAGAGACATTAAATGCTATAAATCTCAGAAGTGGTCGTGCTTATGACGAACCAACTTCCAAGGGTGATTCTGCTGAAGTTCGGGACGAAGAAACTAATCCCGTACACAGGTCGGGTGGTCGACCGACCACTACATCCGATTGACCGACCGAGGTACCTGACGAGAGATTAGTTTCTGCAAAATAGAAGAATTCTGATAACAGCGCATCTGGTCGACCGACCGGCACACCAGGTCGACCGACCAAGGTTCCTGAGCAGAATGCGGTTTCCAATCCTGAATTGTTAGACCTGTCCCTCATTCAAGACCTCACTGAGATTTTACAGCTGAAGAAGCCGAAGGTAGCTGATCCTACGGCTAGTGTTACCGTTCCGTATCCCGAGCGATTAAAGAATTCAAACGAGGATCGGAAATTTGGTAAGTTCTTGGAGATGGTTTAGAACCTTGAGGTAACCATCCCATTCACTGACTTAATTACCCAGGTACCTTCTTATGCTAAATTTATGAAAGATATTTTAAGTCGTAAGAGGAAATTTCAGGACGAAGGTGTTATTGCTTTTGTGGAAGAATGTTATGTTCTTACACAAAATAATATAGCACCCAAGTTGAAAGACCCAGGTAGTTTTTCTATCCCATGCACTATAGGAAATCATGTTATTGGGAAAGCCCTTTGTGATCTAGGGGCTAGTGTCAGTGTTATGCCTTATTCAGTTTGTGAGAGACTTAACATAGGTAGACTTAAGGTCACCAACATCACCTTACAAATGTGACACCCCCATTTATTTAAGAGCATTTAGCAAAACATTCTCAAATAAATATAGTTGTTACCATCTCGGAATGACCGAGGTAGTGAATAACAAAGTAAAACAATCAAAGTACTTTATATAAAATTGATAAAATTTAAAACTTGGTTATTACAGTTACTACATAACGGAAAAGAAAATACAACTAGTGGCTTCTCTAGATGTGATATAATTCTAAGTCGGTCCAAAGTATGCATCTCACATTCCTGCCCAAGCTCCTAGCTCATCTGTCTCTGACCTGTAGAATCTACTCCCCATTCCGGATCATCGTAGGTGTACACGAATACACTGTCAATCTCGCGGTTGAGTAGGGTAACACAATAATTATAATGCAACAATTATGATATGCAAATGCAATGATATGCTCGAGCTCAATCTCAAATCTCAATTAAAAATCTCAATCTCAAACTCATACCCTTGCACCAAGCCATACCGAACCTCCCGACAGACTATAATAGGTCGTCACCGAACACCAGCTCAATAGCTGATAAGACACCAGGCCTGGTCTGCAGAACCACCCTGGGCTTTATATCAAAACAATATCTGATCATAACTTTCTCAGTAACCAATGCATATGCTATGCTCATGAATGCAACGATATAATTATTCAATCATGCTATCAAATAATGAAATGCTCAAACCATTACCAATAATCCGCAATCAATCCAACCCATATCATTCCCATATAAATCATATTCAACATCCATAACACACAATACCACATCTATTCATAACACATCGTAGAGTATAAGGTCAGTGTATCCTACCTGGATAGCAATATAAACCAATAGTAACCCAGCCAGAATTATGCCACTTCAAAACTGCCACCTAACAAATATAAATTATCTGATTACTAACTATCATACTATTCTTTTCTCATAATTATTATTCACAATACTCACGAATTACGTATTATTATTATTATTATTAACTGAGACTACTCGTAAAAATTATTTATATTAACTCATACTAAATCACGTAAACTACTATAGGTACCAGTATCAAACCGGGCTGCAACAATATAAAATCCTTACTTTATAATTAACTATTCCTTAATATAAAATTACATGCCAAATTACTATGAAGATTCGATATCAAAACACGTCCCAACACTAGTTACACTACTTATTAACTATTGCAAATAATTAAATAACAATTATGTAATATATCACTAATAATTAAATAACGATTGCTTGTCAAACACGTATAACGAAACTAAATAACAATTAGTTAATGATTACTTAAAAGACTCGAAGTTCCGAAAAAAAACAAGAACTGATTAGATAATTAATTCTTTTTATAACTAATAATTAAAGTCAGCCAATTAAATTAATCTATGGGGACACCAAGTCAACCATGGCAAACGAGAATGAAAGAAAGACGCGATAACTCGATAACGCGACCACATAACCCTCCCTTCAGCCTTGTGCGTTCCACTCCACACCTCTACCACTACTAGTCTGACCACTCATGACCACCACGTTGCGCCCCTACCTATAGCATGGACCACCACCTACAACCATTATGCCTTAACCACCACCAACATCCCTGAAAACCACCCAAAACTCTTCCTAAAACCGACTGTCCGCAGCTGCCACTGCTCTGTTTTGGTCAGACCCTCTCTATTCTCGTCCTCACCACGACCACCACCATGGCCCACACCACCTCTAGCCACCACCATTGTCACCACTGACATACGGTGCTTCCAAGTGTGATAGCCTTCCCGACTCTCTCCCAAATAACTGTCATACTCACCCATTACAAAAACCCCTATCCAAGCTCTGAATTACGCCCTGTTCTGGATCCCCGCTCTATTTCTGTATCGCCAGCCACCACCGGCCATACCCACCACCCACGACCACCAACCTTACACCTGGGTAGTCTTCATCTACCTTAGGGTATGGGTCAGTCAATATATGGGTCAGATAAAAGAAGTTATACAGGTATATACATAAGACCGTCGCAAATAATAAAACGATAAACGAATTAAAACGATCATTAGCAATATATAAATCGTACCTTTACGAATGGCATAACATAAACAACAACGAGACTTATATCGAATTCAGTTGCAGCCTAATGATGAAAGATGATGAAGAGAAGCATTTGATGATGATGATGATAAAGATATAAGATGTTATCTATATGACGGCAGGAGACTTGTCTCTTTTTTTTTTTTTGATTTAGTACTAGGTTAACAAGGGTTCAAGGTATATTTGAGATGATTGGTTTGAATTCTTATGTCTCTTTAATACCCAAAATCAACATTGTAAAGGTTCTAGGTCAATCCTCGTTAATATTCGGCCTTGACTCCCACTACCAATGTCGTCTCGTTATTTTATTATATTCAAAGTGCTCGTTACGAACTCGTAAGACGTGTACAACATAAATTATCATCATAGTTGACGTAATAATAAATTAAATATCGCAATATTAAACACATTCCATATATGTATAGATATTAATACCATTTAAGATAATAATATTTAATTCACATAGGGAGCTCATAAAATAATATAACAACCAAAGCAACAACAACAATAATAATAATAATAATAATAATAATAATAATAATAATAATAATAATAATAATAATATTAATAATTATAATCATAATCAAAATGATAATAATAATAATACGAAATATAAAATATCCACATATATATATATATGTATATATATATATATATGTATATATATATATATAGGGTCGGGATCCGGTGAGAACTACCCTTATAATGAGAACCATGAGAACCTTCACTAAATCTCCACCAAATCTCGCTTCGAGAGTTTCGATGGATCATTTACCATTAGTTTAACTTATTCAAATACACATTTTAGTATCATTAAACAAAATTTTTTGATTTTATTAACAAAATATATACTTAGTGTACGAAAATACAATTAGGTTTACTAAAACGGCTATAGATGCACGAAAACAACCACTACGTGCATGAAATTTTTTACATGCATGAAAATGATTATTAGGTGCATGAAATAAGAGGTTGTACGTGCATTAAAACGAGTTCTAGGTGCATTAAAAATGATAGATGCGTAAAAATCGGTAGTAGGTGCATGAAAATTAATAAAATGTATCTCACCTCGATTTCCGTCACTAGTATATATTTTCTAGACCAAGAAATATGTTCTCTAGCCTTAAAATTCTATGCCGAATCCAAATATGTCATTATTTTTTTTAAAAAAAGTTCGTAAGGTAGAGTTCTCATGGTTCTCATTATAAGGGTGGTTCTCACCGGATCCCAATTCTATATATATATGTATATATATATATAGACTTGAGATCCGGTGAGAACCGCCTTACAATGAGAACTTTGTGAGAACTCTACCTTACGGACTTTTTAAAAAAAAATTAATCATAATTTGATTCGGCATGACATTTTATAGCTAGAGAACATATTTCTTGGTCTAGAAAATAAATACTAGTGACGGAAATCAAGGTGAGATACGTTTTATTTATTTGCATGCATCTACTATCTATTTTTTTGTATCTATCATTTTTCCGCCACTAGTATTTATTTTCTAGACCAAGAAATATATTCTCTAGCCATAAAATTCCATGCCGAATCCAATTATGTCATTAATTTATTTAAAAAAACTCCGTAAGGAAGAGTTCTCACCGGTTCTCATTGTAAGGTGGTTCTCACCGGATCCCAACCCTATATATATATGTATATATATACAACAAATGGCAGATAGATCAACCCAAAGACCATTAAGGGTCTTGGAGGATGTCCCAGTTAGAGTGGTAAAGTTCTTTATTCCTGTTGATTTCGTTATTTTAGACATTGCTGAGGATAGTCATATACCTATTATTCTAGCTAGACCATTTTTACACACAGCTGGGGCTGTGATTGATGTCAAACGCGGGATCATTACTTTAGAGGTTGGAGATGACACTATCGAGTTTAGTCTTTCCCATAAGGCAACTACTCTTACTGATGATACTTGTTGCTCCATTGATATTATTGACAGGAATGTTATCCGTAACTGGAGGGAATCCTTGACCAAGGATCCATTAGACGATCTAACAGTTTTGGATAAGTGTGCAGGTAATCCAGCTGACGTTGCTGAGGAGCTGGATGTGGTGGAAGCAGAGATAGAGGAATATGAGCTGACTGAGGATCGGAAGAGGATGAGAAGCTCATGAGCTTGGCTAATGCTAATCTGGTAAACATGTGCTATTCTATTAGTACTGATCCTATTCATGCCGTAGAGGTAAAGGTATCAGAGCGTAAGCCACTTCCTCCTAATCTTAAGTATGTTTTTTTAGATGACACTGAGTAGTACCCTGCAATTGTTAGTTCTAAACTTGACCCTAACCAACTTTCTGCCTTGATGATTGTTCTCAAAAAGAACAGGAAAGCTTTAGGTTATTCTTTGGATGACATTAGGGGCATCAGCCCGAATGTTTGCATGCATAGGATAGAGTTAGAGGAAGGGCATAAGCCCTATAGATAGGGTCAACGTAAGTTGAACCCTAAGATACAGGAGGTAGTTATGGCTGAGGTAATGAAACTTCTTGATGCAGGTATTATTTATTCAGTTGGCAACTCTAAGTGGGTTAGCCCAGTTCAGGTGGTTCCTAAGAAAGGAGGAACCACTGTGGTTAAAAATGAGAAAAATGAATTAATACCTACTAGAGTAGTGACTGGGTGGCGGATGTGCATTGATAATAGATAGTTAAATGCCGCCACCAAGAAAGACCATTTCCCCCTTCCTTTTGTTGACCAAATGACTGAGAGACTTGCTTCTAATAAATTCTTCTATTTTCTAGATGGTTATTCAAGTTTTTTCCAGATTCCTATCCATCTTGACGATCAGAGTAAGACTACCTTTACTTGCCCACAAGGTGTTTTTGCATACCGCGGAATGCCTTTTGGGTTGTGTAATGCTCCTGCCACCTTTCAAAGGTGTATGATGGGTATCTTTTCTGATTTTATTGAAAACATCATGGAGGTATTTATGGATGATTTTTCTGTTTATGGTAATGCGTTTGATCAATGCTTAGCTAACCTTGATAAAGTCTTGCAGCGTTGTATTGATATAAACCTTGTCTTAAATTGGGAAAAGTGTCAGTTTATGGTCACTGAGGGGGTAGTGTTAGGGCATCTTATATCTGATAAGGGTATTCATGTAGATAAAGCAAAGGTGCAAGTGATTGAGCAATTACCCCCTCCTGTTAATGTTAAGGGGGTGAGAAGTTTCTTAGGACACGCAGGTTTTTACCGGCGTTTCATTAAGAACTTCTCTAAGATTGCTAAACCACTTACACGGTTGCTCCTTAAGGATGTTGTCTTTGAGTTTATTGATGAGTGCCTTTCAGCTTTTAACAGGTTGAAGGAAGCTTTGGTCTCAGCACCGATCATCCAGCCACCAGATTGGGATCTCCCATTTGAGATCATGTGCGATGCCAGTGACTATGCTTTGGGTGTTGTGCTAGGTCAAAGGAAGAACAAGGCTCTGAATGCTATTTACTATGCGAGCCGAACCCTAGATGAGACTCAAGTCAAGTACTTCACCACTGAGAAGGAGATGCTAGCTGTGATCTTTGCCTTAGAGAAATTCCGATCCTATTTGGTAGGTAATAAGGTAATTGTTTATACCGATCATGCAGCTTTGAAGGGCCTCTTCCTGAAGAAAGATTCAAAGTCAAGGCTGTTGAGGTGGATACTCCTTCTCCAGGAGTTTGACATTGAGATTAGGGATAAGAAAGGCGCGGAGAATGTGGTAGCTGACCACCTATCTCGCCTTTAGCTGACTGATGGGAAAGATTCTTTACCTATTGACGATTCATTTCCTGATGAGAGTCTTTTTATCATTAATAGTTCAGGTTCTTACCCCCTCCTTGGTATGCTGATTTTGCTAACTTTGCTGTACACGTAAAATTCCTCCAGAGCTTTCGTGGCAACAGAAGAAGAGATTTATCTTTGATGCAAAGCAGTATTTTTGGGATGACCCATACGTTTTCAAGGAATGCAGAGATGGACTTATTCGGAGATGCGTCCCCCAATGGGAGGCGAAGGACATTCTGGAAGCATATCACTCTTCTTCTTATGGTGGTCACCACGGTCCATCTAGGACCGTGGCCAAGGTATTACAGTCTGGTTTTTATTGGCCTACTTTGCATGCTGACTGTAGGAATTTTGTAGGTAGCTGTGATGCTTGTCAGAGATCTGGGAATGTCTCCAAAAGACATGAGATGCCACAGGTTGGTATTTTAGAGGTAGAGATTTTTGATGTCTGGGGCATTGATTATCAGGGACCTTTCCCTAGCAGTCAAGGTAACAGGTATATTCTTGTCGCCGTTGATTATGTGTCTAAGTGGGTAAAAGCTATTGCTACTCCCCATTGTGATGCAAAAGCTGTTATTAAACTGTTTAAGAAAATCATATTTCCTCGCTTTGGTGTCCCTAGGGTTGTCATTAGTGATGGAGGTATGCATTTCAAAGAGAAACAATTAGGTGCCTTGCTAAGTAAATTTGGTGTCCAACATCGTAGGGGTCTAGCATATCACCCTCAGACTAGTGGTCAAGTTGAGATCTCTAATAGAGAACCCAAGGAGACCCTAGCCAAAGTTTTTTCTAAGTCTAGGAAAGATTGGAGTCTAAAGCTTGATGATGTTTTATGGGCTTATAGAACTGCGTTCAAAACTCCAATCGGAATGTCACCATTCCGGTTGATCTATGGTAAGACTTGTCACTTACCAGTTGAGTTAGAACGCAAGTCTTGGTGGGCCATTTGTGATCTTACTTTAGACCCTAACCTTTCCCATGAGAAACGTTTGTCTCAGCTGAACAAGTTGGAAGAATTTAGGTTGCTTGCCTATGATAATGCCAGGATTTACAAGGAGAAAACTAAGCGCTGGCATGACAAGAGAATAATTAGGCGTGATTTTCAGGTAGGTGATAAGGTCTTAGTTTTTAATGCTCGTATTCGTCTTTTTCCTGGTAAGCTGAAATCCAGGTGGAGCGG
Source organism: Silene conica (assembly GCA_029255685.2). Lineage (NCBI taxonomy): Eukaryota > Viridiplantae > Streptophyta > Magnoliopsida > Caryophyllales > Caryophyllaceae > Silene > Silene conica. The sequence continues at coordinate 26,485,467 of CM055314.2, read as the reverse complement.
ACCTTACACCATCACAGCTATCTCGAAGTTCGAGTCAATTGAGTTAGAAACCTCATCCGGTGAGAGGTTTAAAGTTAATGGCCAATATGTGAAGCACTTCCGCGGAGAAAATGAGTTCATTGGGAAGGTTGAAGTTTCTTACTTTGACCCTTTTTTCGGATGCTCCATGAGAGGTAAAAAGGTCGTGCGGGATCTCTTAAACCAGCGCTAACCGGGAGGCAACCCGTGTTGTAGTTTTAGTTATGTTTTTTTTCGTAGTTTCCTTTTAGTTTTAAACGTCTTTTTTCATGCTCTATGTACTTTTGATGGACTTTTTTAGCTTAAGCAGGAAAACTGGTGAGAATCGTCAGGTATTTGGGTCGACCGACCTACCTTCAAGGTCGACCGACCAGGTGCGTGAAATAAAAAGCTGCTGTAAAATCAGGTACGCAGTGCCCTGGTCGGTCGACCAGGGAAGTAAGCCGATCGACCAGAGGGCAGTTAACCGGGTTTCGAAGGGGTTTAAATTTAATTTGTTTTACAACAAATCATTATTTTCCTTCACACTTTTGAACACCCCTTATCTCTAAAACCCTAACCTGCCTCCTTCCTTCATTCTACCTCAATCTTTTTTCTCTCTCTTAATTTTCCTCCACTCAAGGTATGTTTTCTTTTAGTTTTTCCTTTCCCTTTCGTTTAGTAGACTCTTAGTTCCGTTTTTAGGTAGTTTTTACTTAATTTTCAGTTTTTCTTTTGTTCTTAGGGTTTGTTTTTCTTATGTTTTTGTTCTTTCCTTATGTTTTTCCTTTCTCTTTAGCTTTCTTAGTCTGAGATCTGCTTTCTAGTGTGGTTTCTGTGCTGTTAGGGTTAGCTTCAATTTTTCTCCAATTTTCTATGCTTGAAATCTTTCGAAAAATTGAGCCGTAGATTCGTTCTGTTATAATCGTTAGTCGACCGACTAAGAATGGAGGTCGGCCGACCAAACTGTGTTTTGAAGAAACTTATTTTTCGTTTGGTCGGTCGGTCGACCAGGGTAATAAGTCGGTCGACCGTGGAACAGTTATAGGGAGTTTGTTTTGCTGGCAATTGGTCGGTCGACCTGGAGGTAAGGTCGGTCGACCATGATACTGTTACAGGAACTTCAAATTCACAATTAAGCTGTTTTATTTTGATAGGTAAAAGGGTTAATGTTGCAAGAAGTGTAAGTATTGAGAATAATTGTTGTAATTTTGCAGAATCATCATGTCAAGCCGCGGTCAAGGAAGCAAAAGATCTCGTAGTTCACAGGCTAGCACTTCAAGGGGTCAAGCAAGCGGGTCCAGAGGACTAACAGCGCTCGACACGGATAGTCTACCAGACTATCCGCAGGTTCTCTTTTATACCCCGGCTCAAAAGGCCCGGTTCCTTCACCTAGTGACTTACTGCCATGTGGTAGTCACTCGCTTCTTGTGCAAGCCGGCATTGAGGGCTTTGGGGTGTTATGTTGACGTTGTGAGCCTGCTTAATGGGACGGGTTTTCAGGGACTCGTCACCATGGATGAGATCACCTATCCCAACCTGACTCTTGAGTTCTTTTCTTCTTTTCTTTTTGATGTTTATGCTTACACCTCTGGCTATGATAATAAGTGCATTTCTTTTAGGCTGTTTAATGTCACCTATTCTTTGACCTTAGGTGAATTTGCTGGTTTCTTAGGTTTATCGACTACGGGTCGTACGAGTGACTCTGTTGAGTCGTACAATGTCATGTGGTCTTGTCTCTCTGATTCCCGCGACGGGAAAAAGAAGAGCATTACCGTTCACTTGCCCGCCCCCCGCTATTACTTGCGTCTGTTGGCCAACACTGTTTTTGGCCGTAAAGAGTCTCAAAATGTTAAAAACATTGAGCTCTCTATTTTGTCTGGCTATCTTAATGTCAGGCGTTTGGGTCATGTGTTTTATAACACAGCTTATTTGGTCGCCTCTCACTTTGTGGTGGTTAGCGAGGGAACATCTTTGACCACTATTGTCTGTGGTGGGTTAGTCACTCGTTTGGCTAACTCACTTATTCTTCAGTTCCCCCGCTATGAGGAGGCGCTTCACGCTCTCTCCCGATACATGGACATGGCTTATGTCATGTCCGTGCATTGGGTGACTAGGCAGGATTTCTGGAAGGTGGACATATATACTAGTGTCCGCATCCCCATCACGGATGCCCCTCCCATGCTACCCTTTGATACTTTTCAGGGGGAGCCTAGACCACTCCTTCCATCCTACCGCCTTCCACTTAGGGGAGGCACCTCTAGAGGTCATAGGGTTCCCGCCCCTGGTGCCCACTATGCTGCACCAGGGACGGGTTACCCATCCGACTTTATTGTTCCTCCTAACGTTGATATTCCTCCTGTCATTGATCACAGGTCCCTCCCGCACATGATGGCTGATAAGACGGGTTTAGTACGACATAAAAGTGTCAAGTTAGACGAGTTATTGATGGAATTAGAAGCGTTTTGAGGTACAATTGTATAATTCCGTTTTCTTGGTGTTGAGATTAATTATGTTAAAATATGAAAAGTGGAGTTCACAAGTATTTTTGGGTTGATCTTGAGATATATGAAGCAAGTCTAATATTTGGGCTCGAGACAATGAGATGGATATAAGATGAAATAAAACCGGAACCTATATTCTAAGCTTGTAAGTTGGGCTTGTACAAATGTACAATTGATCAATGGGCTGAAGAAATCAAAAGAGACAAGTAGAAGACATGGGCAAATGGCTTTGTCCCCACTTAGTCCAACATATGAATTGTTGGGACTGCAATACTAAAGAAGCCCACGTGAGGACCAAAGAAGAAGAGAACGAAAGAAGAATTTGGTCAGTGTTGAGCGCGGGTCGCGGGTGAGCACGCGGGTCGCCCGTGGCTCGGCTGTTTTGATATTTTATTTCGTTTGTTTCCGACTTTCATCTAGTTTTTGGAATTTTACTTTTTTTCTATTTTTACTTTAGGAATATTAGCTTAAGTATTTAACATCCGTCACTTTATCATTAATAAAACTTTTAGATTTGGGGAAGACTATCAAGAACCCTAATTTCTTTTGTTTAATAATTTTGAGGAACTAATCCCCTCTTTTCTTGGATTGATAAACGGAAGCTTCAACTAATTAATTGTGAGATTGTTCTTTCTCCCTTTTATTTCTCAAGTATTGTTTATGTCTCTTGCTCGTATTTTATGATTATTGTTTTCTCTCGCTAATCTGATCAATTAGTAATTGTTAACTTTAATCTATCGCATGTTTAGAAATTGAATCCGTAATTTTTCAATTAATCTAGACTAAAGTAGCAAGCTTTACCCTAATAATTTGTATGCGTTTCATCGTTATTAGGACAAGGTAGAGACTAAACATATAATTCGAATCGTTAACCGCGTGTGTTAAAGATCGTTATCTTTATTGCTTCCTTGGATTGTTAATGCTATTGTTGGATTAAATCTACGCTTGGCTTAGATTATTCAATAATTAGGGTCTTCTAATATCGCGTTTCGACTTAGTTGACTATACTTAAGAGGAAGAAGGAAACTTGTTTTTAACAATAAAGTACTTGAGAGTAATTGAGTTAAAGACAATCGAAGACCAATTAGTTTGTTGATAGTGAATGTTTATTGACCCAAGATCTTTTAATCATTTGAATTCAGTCATCTTTATTGTTTGTTTAATAGATTATAGTTTATTCATCACAAAACCCCCCATTATTGTTCCTTATTTTCTATACTATAATTCACATAAATTACATCGCCTTCTTTGTGGATCGATCCTTATTACCATATACTATATTAGTTTAAGGTTTTAAGTGTTATAAATATTATCTTTGGGAGCATACGACTTCGGCTCACCAAATTTTGGCGCCATTGTCGGGGAAGGCAATAGTTAATTTTTGTGTTTCTTTAGTGTAGACTTTTATTTTATTGTTTTAGTTTATGCCTAATACTCGTTCTTCTGACCAACCACTCGAGCCTTACGACTCAGAGATTGAACGTACTTTTTTCAGGTTAAGACAAGTCGGAGAAGGTTTGCTAGTTGCTTTTGAGCACCCACATTCTGAGAAGGATATACACTCTAATTCAGACACATCGGAAATTTCTACTACTACTGAGAATATGGCTAGAGAGACTCGAACCTTAAGGGAACTTACAGCTCCAAATCTTGACGTTCAACCATTGTGCATCACTTTTCCAGCCTTGGATGATGGAGCTACTTTTGAACTGAAATCTGGGTTGATACATCAATTACCCAGTTTCAGTGGTATGAGCATCGAAGATCCGAACAAGCATCTTTCGGATTTTCATATTGTTTGCACCAGTATGAAGCCAGCCAATGTCACAGAAGAGCAGTTGAAATTGAGAGCATTTCCCTTCTCCTTGAAGGATAATGCAAGAGATTGGTTAAACTACCTACCACCGGGGAGTATCACTACTTGGGTAGGTATGAAGAAAGCATTCTTGGAGAAATACTTTCCTCCTTCTCGATCATCTCAACTAAAAAGAGCCATCAGTAATGTTGAACAACAAGATGGAGAAACTATGTATGAGTTTCTTGAGAAATTTAAGAAGCTTTGTGCTAGTTGTCCTTACCATGGATACTCCGACCAAGATCTCATCATGTATTTTTGTGGAGGGCTAAACCTAGATGATCGTCGTATGATTCACTCTGCTTGTGGGGGAAATATAGCCAATAAGAATCCAGATGAGGCTTGGGAGGTTATCACAGAGCTAGCTGAGACCTCTAGACAGTTTGAGAGGAGACCATCACGAAGAGGAGTGAGTGCTATGGGTGTTAGTCCTGGCTTGGAGGAGAAAGTTGATAATATTGCTTCCACCCTACGTGACATGTTATCTGGAAGACAAATGGCCGTTGTTTGTGGTATATGCTGTATTGAGGGTCATCCTAGCGATTTGTGCCCCCAAATGCAAGAGGGTGGTTCTCAGACGGTGAATGGTATATGGGAGAGTAGTTCAAACAAGAAATGGGATCCACACTCTAATACCTATAATGAAGGATGGAAGGCTCACCCTAACTTCCGTTGGGGAAACTCTCAAGCCGGTCCATCAGCTGGCCCTCCTAGAGGCCAATTTCTCCAGCGACCACAAGGACAACAATTTACTCAACAAGTGCCACAACAAGTAGCTCAACAAGCACCACCGAGCTCATCAATGTCCACGGAAGATATGATTCGTGCTCTCACTCTCAGTGTTACTCAAGATCGAGCTGATAATAAGCAAAATTTTAAAAATCTTGAGAATCAAGTGAGCCTATTGGCTACTGCGGTCAATCGGTTAGAAGCTAAACAGCCGGGTGCTCTACCATCTCAAACAGTGTTGAATCCCAGGGAGAATGTGAGTGCCGTATCATTGAGAAATGGTAGGCATTGGTGGAGATTGAAAAGCCAAAAGCTAAGCCTAGGGTGGTGACTATTCAAGAAGAAGAGGAGTTAGTGGTTGAAGATGACAAACCACTTAGTGATGGAGTGAAAGAAGATGCATCTAATTCCAATGAGGTAACTCCAGTTATGCCCACATATGAGTCACTCCCACCTTTTCCCGAGGCTTTGAAAGACAAAAGAAGAAAGGAGCACGACACTGATATTTACGAAACCTTTCGTAAATGCGAGGTAAATATTCCTTTACTTGACTTGCTTAAGAGTGTTCCTAGGTATGCAAAGTTTTTAAAAGAACTTTGTATAATTAAAAGATATCAGAAGGAACGTAGTTTGAAAAAGCAGAAAGGGAAACCTAGTGAGTTTGTTTCGGCCTTGTTTAAGAGTAAGACCCCTCCTAAGTGTAGTGATCCGGGTGTGTTTACCATACCTTGCACTATAAGTGATACACGGTTTGTAAGAGCCATGTTAGATCTAGGGGCATCAATAAATGTTCTCCCCTACCATGTTTATGAGTCTCTTAAGCTTGGTCCTTTGAAAAGCACTAGGGTAGTAGTCCAACTTGCTAATCGGTCTAGTGTACACCCTAGAGGTGTAGTAGAGAATGTTATGGTCAAGGTAGATCAACTGGTTTTTCCAGCAGATTTCTATGTTTTGGATATGGCACAGGAGGTTGATGCTATCCCAATTTTATTGGGTAGACCATTCCTAAAGACCGCAGGAACCCGAATTGATGCCCCAAATGGTTCCTTGACTATGGAGTTTGATGGGAAGGTGGTTAAATTTCAAATTAATCCACCTAATTCAACTAATTCTATGGTTTCTACTTTGTGTGCCATTACTACCAATCATACTTCTATGAGAAGCCGGAAGCCACTACTTCCGAGAAAAGCTTGTGAAATTTTGCAGGACTCCCCGCCTAGAGAGAAAAGGTGTATCCTTCTATGGGAGAATCACAGAGATGCTGAGGCTGGAAAAAGGAAGGGTAAGACTTGGTTTGATAATCTAATTCGCCGGAAGAGCTCCGCTAAAGCAACACAAGTTATACATATTAAATCAAGTGTTTACCCCAGTCCCTTGAAAAGGTAAAGCTCTAAACTCTATCTTAAGTCGGGTGTTTCACCACTCCGCGAGATGTCGAGCCAACGACTTTAAACAACAGCGCTTCTGGGAGGCAACCCATAGATTTGTGTGTGTTCTTTCTCAAAAAAAAAAAAAAAAAAAAAAAAAAAAAAAAAAAAAAAAATCCGAAAAAGAAAAGAAAAACGAAAATTCAAAAAAAAACGGAAATCGGAACTGCCCAATTTAAGGTGTTGGCGACATAAGAAGGGAGACCTAGAAGGGAGGATGGGTAGGATAGTGACTACGGTGTGGTGTAACTGCGGTGCGTTGTTGTGGGCACTTGTTTATGCGGTTGGATGGATTGTTGATTTGGTGTAGAGGAGATTAGGACTGACCTTGTAAGCTCGGAGTTGCGTAAGTTTTATTTATGTGCATTCTGTTGTTGGCACATATATTTCTACAGCTTCTTGGTCTTTGGTTAGGATTGGAGTAATAAGGGGCGTTAGTCTTGTTTTTCACTCTTATCTTTTGTTGGCTTTGTGTGATTGTGCTTTATGGAGTATGCTAATAGCCAAATGTGGGGAGGAGGTGTGGTGCGTGGATTGCTCTGTTTTCATGTTGCGGTATGTTTGATGGTTTCTGTCGTCATTGGCGCTTCCTTAGATGAGGTGTGTGTTTTTCTCTTCCCTTTTTATTGTGTCCTTGCAACATTGAGGACAATGTTTCATTCAAGTGTGGGGAGGGAGAATCGTTCCGATTTGTATACTTTTGTAATTGTGTGGTGTTTTTATTTCAGTACCTTATTTCAAAAAAAAATTAAAAAAGAAAAAAAAATGGAAAATGGAAAAAGAAAAAAAAAAGAAAAAAAAAAAGATTAATCCCGGCTAGGTGAAAACCCGAAAGGGCGCCTAGGCAAGATTGGGATGTGGCCGAGGACGGAGTGAAAACCCGAAAGGGCGCTCCGGGTAAAATGAAGAAACGAGTTGCGTGCCACTGAGAGTAGAGGTGAGATGAAAAAAAAATAAGCTAGAGTGAAAATCCGCAAGGGCGGATGCTCTAGGCAAAATGAGAGACCTAGAAAAAAAAAAGTCCCGTGTTTTTGATCTCATGTTGCTAGGTTGAAGACCGTCTGGTTCAAGGATTACTACGAGGTTTTACTACTTTTCTTACACTTCTGTGGATCGGTGTTGGTATAAGCTTATAATGAGTCCTTTGAGTTTACTCGAGGACGAGTAAAGATCTAAGTGTGGGGAAGTTTGATAAGACGGGTTTAGTACGACATAAAAGTGTCAAGTTAGACGAGTTATTGATGGAATTAGAAGCGTTTTGAGGTACAATTGTATAATTCCGTTTTCTTGGTGTTGAGATTAATTATGTTAAAATATGAAAAGTGGAGTTCACAAGTATTTTTGGGTTGATCTTGAGATATATGAAGCAAGTCTAATATTTGGGCTCGAGACAATGAGATGGATATAAGATGAAATAAAACCGGAACCTATATTCTAAGATTGTAAGTTGGGCTTGTACAAATGTACAATTGATCAATGGGCTGAAGAAATCAAAAGAGACAAGTAGAAGACATGGGCAAATGGCTTTGTCCCCACTTAGTCCAACATATGAATTGTTGGGACTGCAATACTAAAGAAGCCCACGTGAGGACCAAAGAAGAAGAGCACGAAAGAAGAATTTGGTCAGTGTTGAGCGCGGGTCGCGGGTGAGCACGCGGGTTGCCCGTGGCTCGGCTGTTTTGATATTTTATTTCGTTTGTTTCCGACTTTCATCTAGTTTTTGGAATTTTACTTTTTTTCTATTTTTACTTTAGGAATATTAGGTTAAGTATTTAGCATCCGTCACTTTATCATTGATACAACTTTTAGATTTGGGGAAGACTATCAAGAACCCTAATTTCTTTTGTTTAATAATTATGAGGAACTAATCCCCTCTTTTCTTGGATTGATAAACGGAAGCTTCAACTAATTAATTGTGAGATTGTTCTTTCTCCCTTTTATTTCTCAAGTATTGTTTATGTCTCTTGCTCGTATTTTATGATTATTGTTTTCTCTCGCTAATCTGATCAATTAGTAATTGTTAACTTTAATCTATCGCATGTTTAGAAATTGAATCCGTAATTGTTCAATTAATCTAGACTAAAGTAGCAAGCTTTACCCTAATAATTTGTATGCGTTTCATCGTTATTAGGACAAGGTAGAGACTAAACATATAATTCGAATCGTTAACCACGTGTGTTAAAGATCGTTATCTTTATTGCTTCCTTGGATTGTTAATGCTATTGTTGGATTAAATCTAGACGCTTGGCTTAGATTATTCAATAATTAGGGTCTTCTAATATCGCGTTTCGACTTAGTTGATTATACTTAAGAGGAAGAAGGAAACTTGTTTTTAACAATAAAGTACTTGAGAGTAATTGAGTTAAAGACAATCGAAGACCAATTAGTTTGTTGATAGTGAATGTTTATTGACCCAAGATCTTTTAATCATCTGAATTCAGTCATCTTTATTGTTTGTTTAGTAGATTATAGTTTATTCATCACAAAACCCCCCATTATTGTTCCTTATTTTCTATACTATAATTCACATAAATTACATTGCCTTCTCTGTGGATCGATCCTTATTACCATATACTATATTAGTTTAAGGTTTTAAGTGTTATAAATATTATCTTTGGGAGCATACGACTTCGGCTCACCAATGGCCGACCTTTGCATGCAGTTCAACCAGAAACGGTTGGACGATTGTCTCTACCAGTACCCGTCCTACTCGGAGTATGTTACTCAGGGTAGGCTCCCCACCGTCCCATGGACTCATCCCTCCTGGTACACACCTCAGGCGGGCGGTCAGGGACACGGGGAAGCATCGGGATCAGCCTCAGGAACAGGCATAGGGTCCGATGAGGAGGAGGAGGAGGAGGAAGAGGAAGCTATTGGGTCGGAGTATGACCCAGAGGATTAGAGATGTGCCCAAACCTCCCCTCTTTGACGTTCGGTTTGGGGAGGTACCTTTGTCTTGTAAGTCACCTATTGTTGTCTCTTTCTGCCTCCTTTAGTCTCTTTCTGCTTCCCTTAGTTTTCTTCTTTTTCTTCTTTTGTTTGTCTTTACCTTTCCCCATTCCTATGCTGTGGATTTATGCTGATGAGCACAATGGGGGCATTGTGCGTTTTGGTTTGGGGAGGGTATATGCAGCCTTCTGTTGAGTCTGCATTTGTTTAGGTGTCTTTTGTCTTTTTCCTTTTGTTGTGTTTGCATCTGCATTTCATCTTTTTCTGTCGCACGTTTACTGTATTTCAGTTACTTTTTCTCCATTCAGTTTGCCAGTTACTTTTTCTCCTTTCAGTTTGCATACATACCAAAAATTCAAAAAAAATGCACGTTTCCTTTAGCATATAGGTCGAGTCGGAACGGACGGATACTATGATAATTATGCCTCACATTTTGCCTAATGCCTTGCCTTGCATTTTCAAAAAAATTTCAAGCTAGTCTTTTGCATGGTCTACGAGTTTTTGTTGGTTTTATGCTAAATATTAGACTTGACTCTCTTCTTGGCAAGCTACTACATATTCTAAGTTATAGAGCTTAATAAATCGGTGACATTCATGACCGATTTCATGTAAGATTGAGAGTAGTTTCTCCTCCTAAGGCATGTCACATCAACTTGCATAAGCATGAATTTTGTCTACTTGATACCTATATGCATTCGGGTTTGTGGTTTGTTGACTCATGTGGTAGAGGTTTCCCTTTTCTTGTTTAACCCATAACCCTCACATAGCCAAATTGTCTCTTTTATCCCATATACTACATCCTTAAATTGCTTACCCTAGCCGAGCTAGTAACATGGTATGTTGGGACTGTTTTGACCGTCTTTTGGTTTTTATGCTTCATTGAAAAATCTTTTTGTGTAGGAGTGATGAAGAAGGGAAAAGAAAAAATGAAGGTGAAAAGGAAAAAAAAAATTATGAGTTCAGAAAAAGGAAAAGAAAAGAAAGTACTCAATGAAAAAAAAATATATGAAAAAAAAAGAGAAAAAATCAGAAGCTGCCTGTTTTCAGGGGTGGTCGGCCGACTGACATACATGGTCGGTCGACCACGACCACTGAACATGAATGTTATTTTGAAAAGAACGAAAGGAAAAGAAGAGGAGTTGTGACAATATGCTCACGATTTTTGAGCATTGGCTGGTTTTGTGAAAAAAAAGGAGAAGTATTTTTATAGTGTGGTTGGATGGTTGTTAGCTCGGTTTAACCCCCCTTTCCATAATTCATTTCAGCCTTTCTTACCTTTAGCCTCACAATCCCAAATCACCTCGGCATGTGTCATGGTCATTTAAGTGTTGGAATGCATATGTACGGTTGAAGAGACTTTGTTCATGTTAGATTGCAGGCATGTTCTTATGGGTCGTAGATAGGTGAGAGTCTATATTCTTGTTTATCTTCTTGTCTTTCACATATATATCACCCTTTGTTTCATGAGTGTCTCGATCGTACCGCGAGAGTCCATTTGGAATGTGTCTTGCAAGGTTGAAAGTTTAGCACTTTATCCCAACATGTTTAATTCGTTTGCATTTTGCAACAAGCTTGATTTTCTTTGAAAGTTGCATTAAAAATGGTTAGGCATGGCGTTGTGTTTGGTTTTAAGCTAGAAATCCGTTCCAAGTAGAAGTTTTTCTTTTTAATTTAGTCTTAGTGCTTGCTTGAGGACAAGCAAGGTTTGGTTTGGGGAGTTTGATACGTGCATTTACTATACATTTTATTTATAGTTTCAGCATGTATTTCTATGCATATTTGTAGCTTTTAGTTACTTTTCCTCCCGAAACGGTTTACTATGTCATTTCTATATTTTAAATGTAGGAACAAGCGGAGGTGAGCAAAACCAAGCTTTAATCGTCCTCCGGAAGCTATTCTAAGGATTTGCACGAAGCAAGGATCCGGATTAATAGCCTAGAGATGCGTGCAAGACAATTTAAAGCTGGAATACACAGAAAGTGGTCGACCGACCTACCCAACCGGTCGACCTACCAGCGCACAGACTCAGAAAGTCCTGACTACAGCTATTATGGTCGACCGACCTCTATACCCGGTCGGTCGACCTGACAACGGGTTCCGCTGTTTTGTTTCGGTTTTAATTCTTTTAATCTTGTAATTAGGAGACATATAAAAGACGCTTGAGAACTTTAATTAGGTTAAGCAGTCACAATTAGCAAAAACACCTTAGTTTAGAGAGAAGAATTCCAACTTTCAGATTTGTTCTTAATTTCCGATTCGTTTGTAAGTTTTATGCAATTTATCTTTCTTGTTATTCAAATTCATTGTTCTTGTTGTTATTGTTATTCAATTTATGTTTTGCCCTCTTGAATCTTCATCTTCAATTATGTTATCTTGCATATTGTTCTTCAATTTTGTTAGTATTAGTTTCATGATTATGCATAGCTAATTCTTGTGATTAGGAATTAGGGGAACCATGGCTAAAACTAAGATTTAATGGTTTTATGATTAGTATACCGATCCCCATTGTTGGTGGTGAACTAATTCTTTAAGATTGAAAGATTGTTAGAATTAGTTTAACAACAATTTTGGGATTGCCCTATGAACGAAAGTTTAGTGCTTTACTAGAAACCCTAAGACCGTAAGGATTGGGTAGAATATTGACCTAAAGGTTTATTCTTTGTTCCTTGGGATTGTCCTAATTGATTATTTACCCTTTATTGACTTGCCCTAGCCATGGGGAACCGAAGTTCCTAATCATCCTTTTACTTTTGTTTAGAATTCTTGTTTATTTTGCTATCTTAGTTGTTAGACTCAACCAACAACCAAAACCCCCTTTTTTGTTAATTTCAATAGACTTTAAATTCAAAAACAATATTAACCTTGTCTTCTTGTGGTTCGACCCTTGACTTACTCTATCTAGTTTAAGTTGAGGTTTTATAAATCTTATCTTTGGCGCCCCTCAACGACAGGTGTCAATGAAGACGAGAGCTGAATTGTACCTCTGGAATTTTCGGAAGTGTTCCTGGAATGGGCTGGTCAGGTATACGGAGTGTCGTAGGCTGTTCTGCTCGGCCTCCAGGTGGTCTAAGCCCTTTTCGTGGTGGTAAGCGGCTTCCGAATGTTCACAATGCTGACCGCTTTCCCTTTCGCTGAACTTGATGGTTTCTCCTTCTCAGTAGTAGAGAGGATGTTGAGAATAGTAGTGACGGTAGGATTGACTACCAGAGTGGTGGCAACAGCAAGGACGATGGCTGTGGTGGTCGGAATCACTAGCGTAGTGGTGACAATGATAGGGGATGTGGTGATGGTGGTCACATGAGCAATGGTGGTGGTGGACGGTGGTGCTCATGACGGCTAGGATCACGGTGGACTCAACAATAGCTTTTGTTGCTTCCATTTCTGCGAAAATCATCAAAGAAAACAAAATTCAAACAATAAATTGACAAACCCTAACCCCTAAATCGTAACCGTAATTCGAAAATTGGATAAAAAAGAGCTTATAAAATGAAATTAAGGGAGGTATTAGGCTTACTTGTTGTAGATTACCCAAGATAACACAAATTCTGAACAAAAGAGCAACAAATTCGAAGAACTCGAATTTAAAAACCCTAAATAGCCGAAATTTTCAATTACTTGAAAATTACGAACGAAAATAATTAAGGGGTTTTTGGTTAGGTTGATTTTTGAAAGATGTATGCAAGAAAATGGTCAAAAGTGAGGATTAAGGAAGTGGGTGTGCGAAATTTGCGAAGAACAAGAGGATCGAATGAAATAGAGAAGGGATCGAGTAAAACTCCCTTTATATAGGCATGGATTTGCTCGATCGAGTAAAACAAGTCCCTCAATCGAGTGAATTTCTCCTATTTTTCCCTCGATCGAGTAAAGTGAATTACTCGATCGAGGAGTCCTTAGTCCCTTCGACTTCCTTTTCCTCGATCGATTGAAGTGAATTACTCGATCGAGGGATCTTCAATCCTTATGCTGCCTTTGGAAATTTATTTGAGGAGGAAGACCCGCGTCCGGGCAACCGGAAGGGAGATCGGCTCCCACCGCAAAATAGTTTCCGATGATTGACTTAAGTGTTGTCTTATTTATCGTTTGTTGGTTCATGTGTGGTTAGTGAGTCAGGTGATGGTTATGTCATCCTAAGGGTCTAGCTAACGGTTATGTTTTGCTTGTGTGAATAGATAGTGATGGTACGATTTGTGTACCATTGTAATGAACTAACGCCACTCACTTTATGGGGTTTTATTCTATGTTCGGGATTGGTCGGAGGTCTTTATTTATGCGCTTCGGTCCCCGTGCATCGTTCTGTTGGGGCTGGTGTCCTTGACAATTAAGTACAATGACTTATTAAATCTCTTTAAGGATCACAAGGGCATACTTCAGTCTTATTATCAGTTGATCCACGTTTATCAATAACGGTTGGCTTGCTAGATAAGTTTGACGTTATTGTCATACGGATGGCGGTGATCAACTGGTCCCTATACGTCACACCTATAGGACACGTTTGAGAGATGTGAAGGTATGAAAATACAGTCACATTTATGCCGGATACGACTAAACAGTTAGTCAGAGGTATTGACTATTAAATTAGTCAATAAGATGTTGAGATTATTATTTAATACGGATTAAATAATTTTAGCTAATACGGATTACATGATTAATTCGTAAATTAAATATAAACGGTTATATTTAATTAAAATATTGTATTCGCGTATTAATATAAACAGTTATATTAATTTGGGTAATTATACAATATCGTAATTTTATCAGACCATTATTAATACATCGACTGTATTAATATCTGATAACATGTGTGCGATTTATAAATAAAACCCGCGAATTGTATTTTAGCAAAACGGGTCGAATCACGAATTAGAATAAGGTAAGAGTGGAAAGCCCACTCTCACCCTACTCTAATATTTCGGCCAAGTAGTACATAAGGAGGAGAACTCTCATTTTGTCAGACTACTGGAACTGGTAATTCACAATCTCAAGAATTAGGGTTTTGAGAACATTATTTTCCCAAAATTCAGATCTCACATCAAAAACCTCACAAAAGCTCTCCCCATATTGCAAGGCAATTGGAGAGTATTTTTCTAGCACACGCGGCATCATCTCAATCAAGTCTTGGGTGCAAGTTATAGGAGGGAATTTACTTTAATTCCTGTTCTTAGGCCATAAGCACAAGGACCAAAGGTTGAATTCTTTTTCATGTTTTTATTTAACTTATGACAATATTCACGACTGTAAAATTCGTTATAATCCTTCACGTTTTAGGGCGAATACATGCTTTATTCCCCACAAGTGGTATCAGAGCCAAGGCCACGAGATTTTACTTTTGTGTTTTTCATAAGTTTTGGTTAAAAATTTTGAAAATCGATTTCTGCCGGCGTGTGGGTCGGTCGACCCATTATTATGGTCAGTCGACCAACACCCGCGTAGGGTTTCTGTTTTTTCGGCAGTTTCTCTTTTGCGTTTTCAGAAACTCGGTTTCTTGTTTTGTGGTCGGTCGACCTGGTTAATAGGTCGGTCGACCATTATGCTGTTACCAAAAAAAAAAAAAAAAAAAAAAAAAATTCGTCAGGAGGTCGGTCGACCTGTTTAATGGGTCGGTAGACCTCTCTGCTGATACAGGAGATTTTTTTTTTTGACAGTAGGTCGGTCGACCCCATGTTGAGGTCGGTCGACCACTTCCCTGTAACAGTCGTGTTTTATTTTTCCGAAAATAACTTGTTTTATTTTCCCTTGGCCAAAAGTAATATGCTGTATACGGAAGTAGTATATTATTTTTGTGAAACGGTTCACTCTCGCATGATACATTTTATTTTAGAACGGTTTAAGATAATGGATTATTAACTTGTTAAAATTAAAGTGGTTAAAACAGTATAATCACATAATTTTAATCCTGATAAGGTGGTTTGGTAAAATTTGTTAATCATAATAACAGTATTATGTCATTATGAATTTTATTTTTAGTTGATGCATTTTATTTATCGTCTTGTTGAATGCCTATTGAATGCTTTCTATAACTTATTTAATTTTTCAAACGGTTGTAACTTAGTGAGGCCTTAGAAGATTGTGTCACCGTAATGATGGGACACAGTCTTGTTTGTAATTTTGAGATCTTGAATCTCCGTTTTGGGTTTTTGCCATGTAATTACTTTTGTATTTAAATTAGAATGTAAATAGAGTTATATTTGTAATTTAAATTAGTAATTTTGTGAAGACCAAAGACGGAGACCGGATGCTCACTCGCGCTGCAAAGACCTAGATGGAACATCAAGACAAGCTTCTAGGGTCCAACGGTGGATTCCAAGTTGTTTTATGTTTATTTTGGTAGGATAGGCCACACTAGGACTTTTATTTACGTTTATTGCATTTATTTTTATGCTTTCATCGATAATAGCTTGCATCATATTCCGCCTAAAACCAAACCACCTATAACATGCCTGAAAACTGACTCATGTAGAGGTTACGCGTTAGTTTTCTGTGACAATACAGATGTCACATGTCAATTGCAAAGCCATCACTTTATTTCATTCATTCACGCATATGCTAGATATTAGTTCACTTAAAATGGATAAATAAAAGTTGATGGGGTCTTCCTCGTATAACCAAAAATTGAGAATAGTCTTTATAAATCAGACTCCAATGAATCTCTTCTTCGTCGGTAGGCATAATATGACCCCTTCTACGTCGGGTAAGTGGGAACAGATGATTTATTTTATCTCAACATCATGGTCACTCGATACTATCTAGCGACTGAGATGGACTTATAGATAGGATTTACGGAACTCTATCGACCAAGAGTTCCAACGGTGGAATTAGCCAAGCTGTGGGCTTATCAATATACGGAAATTGAGTCTTGGGATCGTTTATATAATTCTTGAGGGAGATCAATTATATAAATGCATGAGTCTACGAGTTTAAATACAATTTAAAATAGACTTAAATCACAACAATGAGTTGCTTATAAGGTTTTGTTTTATCTTCTTTTCAGTGTAGAACACGTTCAAATTAAACTGATGTATAACTAATGGCTGGTGAAGACCCAATGCCAAGTGCCAAGCTAGCACGTGAATCCTGGCAAAAATCCTTCATGGACTCCATGAATCAGTCTACTAGACTGAGGAATGATGGGTCAAACTTCTCTGACTGGGAGGCAGCACTACAGAATGCTGCCATTGCTGACGGAAAGCTCAAGTACTTAACTGAGCCCATTCCGGCACACCCAGGAACTGGACCTAGAGCTAACGAAGTTCGCGCTCATAGCGACTTCGTCATGGAAGCGGGTGCGATAAAGAACGTACTCATCTATGCAATGGAATCCAATTTGCAAAGACGCTTCATAACCCATGGTGCAAACAAGATTTTCACCACGCTCACTAACGAATTCTCAAAGGCTCCGAGAATCATTTCTTATGAGCATACCTGTCGCTTCTTTGAGGCGAAACTCCAGAAGGGCCAAGCGGTTAGCCCACATATTCTCAACATGATTGAGAATATCGAGAAACTGGAGGCCCTAAACTGCAAGATCAGAGAGAACATAATCGTTGATCGAATGCTTCATTCGCTTCATGATGGGTTCGCCCTCTTTAGGGCCAACTATTACATAAACGACATGAAGAAGACTCCTCATGAGCTCCACTCCCTTCTCGTACAGACCGAGAAGGATCTGAAATTAAGTGGGAGCGTGAAGCAAGATGTTCTCATGATCTCCAGTAAGGGTAAGGGTAAGGGTAAAGCTAAAGCTCAGGGCGACCTAATAGTAGGCAAGCCTAAGTTTAAGAAGTCAGGATTTACTAAGAGTGGGCCAGGTGAGTCGAGCAACTCACGGGGCAAAACAAAGAGCAAGGATACTAGCAGGAATGCCACCATTGCCACAAGACTGGACATTGGAGGCGCTCATGCCCCGTGTATCGTGAGGACATTAAGGAAGGTCGCGTTACTCCTGTTGGTATGTCTTCTTCTTCTTTTATTCACATGATTGAGATTAACCATGCAAGTTACGGAACTTGGGTAGTAGATACTGGTTGTGGTTCTCATCTATGTAATCATGTGCAGTGCCTCCGAAACCAAGAACCCCTCATCAAGGGTGAGGTTGACCTGCGTGTCGGGAATGGAGCACGTGTTGCTGTAGTCTCGAGGGGAACATACGTGATCCAGCTTCCAAGTGGATTCGAGTTATCTTTATATAACTGTTATTATGTTCCTTGTTTGTCCAAAAACATTATTTCAGTTTCTGCGCTTGACAAACTTGGTTTTTATTTGTAATAGAAAATAACAGTTGTATTTTCTCATTACACAATATGATTTATGGCAAGGCAGTTTCCATGAATGGAATTTATGTTTTAGATCAAACCACTGAAATATTACATGTGAATAATAAGAGATTAAAGGTAGGTGACAAAGATCAAACTTACCTATGGCATTGTCGTATGGGACACATAAATGAGAAACGCGTAAAACAGCTCATACAGAATGGAGCTATCTCAGCCTTTGATTTCGAATCATATGGCACGTGTGAATCATGTCTCATCGGTAAGATGACTCGTATTTCCTTCAAAGGTGTTGGAATGCGCGCTGCCGACCTATTAGGACTCATACATACGGACGTATGTGGCCCTAAGTCGATCAACGCACGACAAGGCTATAGGTATTTCATCACTTTCACGGATGATTTGAGTAGATATGGCTATGTCTACTTAATGAAGCATAAAAGTGAATCCTTTTACAAGTTCAAAGAATACCAGAATCGGGTACAGAACCAGCTGGGTAGAAAGATTAAAGCACTACGTTCTGATCGTGGTAGTGAGTATCTTTCACACGAGTTTGATCAACACCTTAAAGACTGTGGCATCGTGCTACAGTTGACTCCACCTGGAACACCACAATTAAATGGTGTGTCCGAACGGAGAAATCGAACTCTACTCGATATGGTTCGATCCATGATGAGTCACACCGTTGTGCCTGATTCATTGTGGGGCTATGCTCTTTTGTCAGCCGCTTTAATACTTAACCGAAGTCCGTCTAAAGCTGTTGACAAGACTCCATACGAATTATGGAAGGGAACGGTCCCTAACTTGTCCTTTATTCGGGTTTGGGGCTGCGAGGCTTATGTCAAGTGGAGACACGAGGATAAGCTCGGCCCGCGATCGGTCAAGACATACTTTATAGGTTATCCAAAGGGAACTTTTGGTGATTACTTCCACTCGCCAACCGAACAACGTGTTTTTGTTGTGGCTAGTGCGACGTTCTTAGAGAAAGAATTTCTCGAGAACAAGTCGAGTAATAGAACCTTCGATTTATCGGAGGTTCAAGAACCAACTACCGATCAACCATTGGAGGAAACAGTTCCTTCAACCGAGGCTGCGGTAGATATTCCTGAGGAACCTAGGAGGTCGGGAAAAGTCTCCATTCCTCCGGACAGGTTCATTGGTACGGTCGAGGAACATGATATGGATGACGTCTTACTCCTAGAGGGTAATGAACCCTCAACCTATAAAGGGGCCATGACCAGTTCTGACTCAAAGCTATGGCTAGAAGCCATGCAATCCGATCCGAGATGGACTCCATGTATGAGAACAACGTGTGGGATCTTGTGGACCTACCTGCAAAGGTACGCCCCCTTCAATGCAAATGGCTTTACAAAATAAAGCATGCCGTGGAAGGTAAACAAGATATCCATAAGGCAAGACTAGTTGCTAAAGGTTTCACCCAAGTGCCAGGCTTGCACTACGATGAGATCTTTGCACCCGTAGTCATGCTACGTTCCATTCGGATTATCTTAGCGATCGCCGCATTTCATGACTATGAAATATGGCAAATGGACGTTAAAACCGCCTTCTTAAACGGTTATTTGGAGGAAGAGTTGTACATGGTACAACCCGAGGGTTTTATTGATCCAGAAAATCCTAAGAAGGTTTGCAAGCTTAAGCATTCCATCTATGGACTTAAGCAAGCATCGCGAAGTTGGAATCATCGCTTCGACCAAGTGATAAAAGAGAATGAGTTTATTCGATCAGTCGAGGAACCATGTCTCTATATCAAGTCGAGTGGGAGCAAGATTGTATTCCTAGTACTGTATGTCGAGACATACTCTTGATTGGGAATGTCATACCTCTCTTATCTTCGGTTAAAGCATGGTTGAAAAACCATTTCCAAATAAAAGATCTGGGAGAGGCACAAAGAATTTTGGGCATCCGTATCTACAGGGATAGATCACGACGGATGTTGTCTCCCAGTCAGGAGTCTTACATTGATAAGATTCTAGAGAGATTCAGCATGACGAACTCCAAGAAAGGGTTCTTTCCTATGACTACTGGGCTTCACTTGAGCAAGACTCAAGAAGCTAAGACATTGGAAGAGAAGGAGCGCATGAGTCGGATTCCTTATGCTTCGGCTATAGGATCGATCATGTATGCCATGATATGCACACGTCCAGACGTTGCATATACATTGAGTATGACTAGTCGATTCCAAGCTCATCCAGATGAACAACACTGGATGGCCGTGAAAAACATTCTTAAGTACCTACGGAGGACTAAAGATTGGGGACTGACTTACGGAGGCGACTCGACGCTCTGCGCCATGGGTTACGCAGATGCTAGCTTCCAAACGGATCGAGACGACTCGAAATCTCAGTCTGGATTCGTTTTCACTCTTAATGGCGTTGCTGTCAGCTGAAAAAGTTCTAAACAGAGTGTTATAGCAAATTCTACAACTGAGTCCACGTAAAAGGAGATATTCATTGATAAGATCGCTACGGATGACAACATAGCTGATCCTCTCACAAAAGCATTACCACGTGATAAGCATGAAGGGCACATTCATTCCATGGGAATTAGATGTGTTCCTAAGTTGTAGTACTCTTTTATAAATTCATGTAACAATTCATTTTCTCGTGTACTCTATTCAACCTCATTGTTATGATATATAATGTTTTGTTTTTCATGTGGAATTGTACGCCAATTTTGAACACCACAAAGTGAACTGAATAACATTACATCATTTTAGTCCTTGATTACCCACTTGAGCTGATAACTCAAGTAATCATTTTGTGACGTTGGTTGATGGTGGGTTCAACGAGCCATAAGTCAAACGGATGACTATACAATCACAAAGGCGAGTTATACGGATATCTCGTAGGACACCCCGTGACAACGTTATGGAGTCCTAAATGTTTTATAACATTGGGTGCCAGGTCGTGGATAGGACCTCCATAGTGTTCCTTAGAATCGAGTCTTTTGACTTTCAACTGTCTCTTGAGATTAAGGCAGATTTTGGGTAACTTTGGTTTCTTTCCCACGGTCATCGTAACAGGGGCCAAGAGGATTTTTTCTGGGTTATTTCATGTTGCGCGATATTGGCAGGATTCCAGTTGAGGGAAATATCCAAACTCTTATCAGGATTTTATCATTTCTCAGGGCCACTCGAGGAGTAGTAACTAAAATGCATGGCCATGCTCGAATACAGATTCGTTTTATCAGTTAAGTTACTCTCTAGTCGGGGAAACCACTCTTGATACAGATCGCTTGTGAGATACGACCTTTGCGAATACGGATTTGTAAATTGTCTTACATTGAGTGGGAGAAATTTTAAAAGGATATGAGAATCGGTTATCGCACCTACAATTGTACGGACAAGTGGGAGTTTGTTGGAGCTTGTGTCCTCCACATGTAGTGTGATAACGTCATTGCATATACCCTTGTACGGACAAGTGGGAGATTGTTGGGGCTGGTGTCCTTGACAATTAAGTACAATGACTTATTAAATCTCTTTAAGGATCACAAGGGCATACTTCAGTTTTATTATCAGTTGATCCACGTTTATCAATAACGGTTGGCTTGCTATATAAGTTTGACGTTATTGTCATACGGATGGCGGTGATCAACTGGTCCCTATACGTCACACCTATAGGACACGTTTGAGAGATGTGAAGGTATGAAAATACAGTCACATTTATGCCGGATACGACTAAACAGTTAGTCAGAGGTATTGTTTATTAAATTAGTCAATAAGATGTTGAGATTATTATTTCATACGGATTAAATAATTTTAGCTAATACAGATTACATGATTAATTCGTAAATTAAATATAAACGGTTATATTTAATTAAATATTGTATTCGCGTATTAATATAAACAGTTATATTAATTTGGGTAATTATACAATATCGTAATTTTATCAGACCATTATTAATACATCGACTGTATTAATATCTGATAACATGTGTGCGATTTATAAATAAAACCCGCGAATTGTATTTTAGCAAAACGGGTCGAATCACGAATTAGAATAAGGTAAGAGTGGAAAGCTCACTCTCACCCTACTCTAATATTTCGGCCAAGTAGTACATAAGGAGGAGAACTCTCCTTTTGTCAGACTACTGGAACTGGTAATTCACAATCTCAAGAATTAAGGTTTTGAGAACATTATTTTCCCAAAACTCAGATCTCACATCAAAAACCTCACAAAAGCTCTCCCCATATTGCAAGGCAATTGGAGAGTACTTTTCTAGCACACGCGGCATCATCTCAATCAAGTCTTGGGTGCAAGTTATAGGAGGGAATTTACTTTAATTCCTGTTCTTAGGCCATAAGCACAAGGACCAAAGGTTGAATTCTTTTTCATGTTTTTATTTAACTTATGACAATATTCACGACTGCAAAATTCGTTATAATCCTTCACGTTTTAGGGCGAATACATGCTTTATTCCCCACACGTTCGGCGTAGGTTATTACATCGAGAGGTCTAACTAGGTCTTAGACAAATAGTTAGCGGTTATGCATTATACATAGTAGTCGGATGTCCTGGTTATGCACTCCGGTAAATATTGCCGTAGTTATGCGATCTAACGGTCAGTGGTAACAGCTATGTTCCTGAACGGTGTTCATTCTATTCCATATTATTTGAAAGGTACTCACACAAATAAACAAGTGGTTATGATTGGGGTAACGGTTCAAACGGGTTTGATTGTGTGAGGCAGAACAATGGGTCTTCTCTTACAGTAATTTAGAGAGGTACTCTAGGGTGTAATTGGTGGTGATTCCAATTATACAGGTGGTCTAGAGGGTACCAGATTGTATTTCCAAATTATTGTCGGGTCCAAATTTGATGTGTAATTTTGTTATTGATTACGTTGTACTGACGTTATTTTTATAGTATCACTATTTTTAAAGTGGAGTTCATTTTTTCCGGCCGGTAGATTTTACCTCCGTCTTGAAGAATTTTTGCCCTGGATATATCTTAAATCTTGTCTTAACTTCTGTGGGAGATTGAAGGTAATTTCCCAACGTAATCTTCATTTCGGTGTAATAAGATAGTTAGAAAGGGGAAGACGATAGAGATACACATTGTGTATGAAAAAACTTATACACGACCAATCACACTGTGCCACGTGTATAACCATAATTAATTTGCATGGATTAGTGTTAGGGTATATTAGTAATAATACAAATGTAGTTAAGTTCTTATACACCTACAGTTAGCATAATTTAGGAATATTTGTTATTTTGTTAAGTTTTTATTATGTTCTACTAAGTTAATATTTTTAAAAAATATTTTGTTATTTTTTGTATTTAATTAAATTTTCGGAAATATTAATTAGTAACATTGTTGATTTTTTTTTGGTAAATTAATATTCTATTTTTCTTTTTTTGTATTTAATTAATATTCTGTTGGAAATTATTTTGGAAATTAATTTTGCAAATTATTTTGTAAATTAATTTTTTGCAAATTAATTTTTTTTCTACGTAATTAATTTTGACGTTTTTTGTTTGTATTTTAGTAATATTGTTTTGAAAATTATTTTTATAGAATAATATTCTGGAAATTAATTCTTTTTTGTATTTTAATTATTAGACTAGTTTTTTTTATTTTATTAATATTTTTGAAATCGATTTTTCGATTATTCATTCTAACTTAATTAAAGATGACTTGCTAATTTAAAAAATTTAAAAATGTTGCTAATAGGGTTCGAACTTGGGATCAATTACACACAGACCAATGTTTGCAAGTAGAGGTTTAACCAATTAAATAATGGTATCAGCACGTCTATTTATGAATTACAATTGTTAATATTCTGAAATCTACTAAATTAATATCCTCGAAAATCTTATTGTATTGATGATTATTTTTTAGATATTTTAAATAAGATAATTAGGGAATGAATAAGTTTTCATAAATTGATTTCATTCAATTTTTTTTTTTCGTAAACTTTGGTTATTTTTGAATTCACTAATTTTAAATTTTAAATTATATATTATATTTTTCGGAACTTTTTTTTATTTAACTAAATTTCTCTTTTTTTGATTTTATTGTATTTTATTCAAATTTGTCAGTTTAAATTTATTTAAGAGATTGTATTTGTAATCTTTTATTATGGGTTAAATAAAAATACAGTATTCTGAACTCTACTATAATAATTTTGGAAAACCATAATTCGAAAATAACAAAAAATGAAAATGGTTAAATAAAAACAACCAAATGCATTAAATAAAAAAAATAAAAGTCATTAAATAAAAGAACGAAATGATGATAAAGAACGGTATAATGCATTTCGTTTTTTTTTTAATATTTACTGCTTTCGTTGTTTATTTTATTTACTGATTGTTGGGTTTTTTTGTAATCATATTTTTTGAATTGAATGCAAATTTCGTGTCGGATTCGTGCCGTGTTTTCGTGTTGTGTCATTATTTATCAGCTCTAAGTGCGACAAATTTGGTTTCGAAATATGAAGTGTGCTAAAATTTAAATGTAATTCGTAAAAATTAGAAATTTGTAACAATTTTTCACGATTCAAATTTTTCAAAGATACATAAGATTATACTTTCAAGTTTCATATTTTCCAATTTTTCAACGATTCAACTTTTTTCTCTAATATACACAATTTTTCAACGATTAAAATTTGTTAAACATAAATAATTCGTTTTTTTATTTATTAGACGTAATTTATTAGTTACTCTTTTCAAGTTTGATTTGACATATTCATATTAACTAGACGTGTTGATATATACCCTTGATTCATTGGTTAAAACTCTACTTGTAAATATCAGCTTGTGTGAAACTGATCCTAGGTTTGAACCTTACTAACAACGTTTTTTTAAACGAAATTAAATCTTCTAATAATTGAAATCATTTTTTTATTTAATTAATTTGATTTATGGTTTAAAAATAATTGAAATCATTTTTTTTATGATAATTTTATGATTATCATAGATCACGAAATATCATATTTTACGAAATATAGTTATGAAATAGGGAAATCTTACAATTAGGAAATTTTACTAATTTCCAAATATAGTAAGCAAATCAAATTTTGCTGAGATTTTGTTTTTAGTTTATTAAAATAATGGAAATTAAATCAAATATTCTGAGAATTTAATCAAATATTACAATTTACCAAATCAGTTTTAAAATTTTTCAATTTTCCGGGTTTTAATCAAATCTTCCGAGATTTTTATTTTATTTTATTATATTTACGGTTTCATCAATTTTACTTAGAGTTTATAAATTTTAATATATTCACGATAGTAATCATTTTACTGATTTTGTTTTCTTTAAAACACACTGATTTCGTTTTCTTATGTTATTTAATGAATTTCATTTTTTTTTTAAAACACATTGATTTTGTTTTTTTACTGCTTCGTTTTTAATTTAATTAATTATATTTAGGGCTTGAAAATAAAAAAACTAATTGTACTTCCCAATTTATTTGAGTTTGCATTGAATCGTTTTTTAAAATTGATACCCAAATTTCAAGAATTGCAATTAATTGAATTGAATTGAAATTTAAGCGAATTTCCTCAAATTTAATCGTTAAAACACACTTGCATTAATAGTTTTGAAAAATATAATATATAATTTAAAATTTAAAAGTTGTGAACTCAGAAATAACCAAAGTTTACATAAAAAAATTAAGGAAATCAAGTTATGAAAAATTATTCATTCCCTAAATTAAATATCTTATTTAAAATATCTAAAAAATCATTCAATACAATAATATTTTCGAAAATATTATTTTAGTAGATTTCAGAATATTAATAATTGTAATTCATAAATAGGCGAGCTGATACCCTTGATTAATTGGTTAAAACTTTACTTGCAAACATTAGCTTGTGTGTAATTGATCACAGGTTCGAACCTTACTATCAACATTTTTTTTATAAAAATAACTCGTATTTTTTAAGAAAATATTAATTTCTAGAATAATAATTTCGAAAATTTTACTTTTTATTAATAATTAAAGCAAATTTATTTATTTTTAAAAAAATTCCGAAACTACAAAATTATTATTACTTAAAAAATTATTATTATTGATTAATTAACTAAAACAAAAATTTAGAAAATAAATTCCAAAAATATTAATTAATTGTTCTACATATTATAGAAACTAGTGTTAAACCCGTGCAAATTACACGGGTATATTTTTAGAAAAAATATGGTGGATAATTAATATTACCAAATAGTGTCAGTAATACGTGAATATTGTGCATTCAATTTCTATTATATTGATATAATACATTAAAATGCACATGATAGTAATAATAGTATTTATATATCCATTCTTTTATTGTTTTTTTAAATCGATATAGATGTTATTTCAAGGTTTATTTTATACCGTTATGTTTATGATTTGATTTCGCAAATATATAAATTTGTACACTATTATTGGTTGTTAATATTAATATTATGTTATTTTTATTGTATTTTAATTTAGTATTGTCGCTTTTTTTTCGATTGCAAAAATGCACGGGTATATTTAACCGGTATATTTTTAAGAACATCGATATAATATATCGATATATTGTGTATTGTAATTATTTATTGGAATTTTTTTAACTTTACTCAATTTTGTTTTTAAATTTAGTATTGTCGCTTTTTTTCGATTGCAAAAATACACCGGTATATTTAACGGGTATACTCTTGCCAGAAATTAAAATTTCATGTTTATGAATCTATATAAAAAATGTTACGTAATATTTCTTAAACTACGTTATCAGGTGTTTATTTAGAATTTCAGACGGTTATTTCTCAGGAAATTCATAAGTGAAATTGCGGTTTATTCTAAAATTTTAATACCATAAACCGTTTTAATGTTAAAACAGTTGTGCAAATTATTAATTATCCACAGGTATATTCAATCCCGCTATTAATCATTACTTAAAATTTACGGTTTATTTTTGTAAAATCAAAATAGTTGTGCAAATGAATTACGCAATTTTACACGAGTTTTTCGTAAAATTTCATATTTACGAATTTATATAAAAAATGTTGCGTAATATTTCTTAAACTACGATATGAAGTATATATTTAGAATTTCAGGCGGTTATTTCCTAGGAAATTCATAAAAGAAATTGCGGGACCCACTTGAGAAAATTAAAAAAAAAAATCACAATTGCATTGATGACGTGGCGCGTCGAGGGCTTCTGAAATGATTCGGTAATTATATAGATAAGATATTTATTTTACAAATAAAATCTTTCAATTTTGTCAAGAGAATAAAATTTAAACAAAATAACAAAATTTCTTAAATTAATACTAACTACATGTTAACTAGACTTGTAAAATTACTAAATTACCCTAAAACTAACTAATGTGGTTTAAGTTGGGTTATCTACGTGGCGTAACATGATTGGTCGTGTATAGACTTTTCCATACACAATGTGTATCTGTAGCCTTTTCCGTTAGACCATCCCCAAGCAAGGTCGATTGGGAGGTCGATATGGAGTCGAGTCAAGTTAATTGTAATTAAAAAATCGATTAGAATTGACTCAAGTCAATTTGAGTCACAAATCGACCCAATTTCATGTAAATTGACTCACCAATCGACCTGATACGTGGCACATTTTAATTGGTTCCAAGTCACTTCCAACCATTTAAGAAAAAGAAAAAAAAAAAGAATGGGTGAATTTGTTTGATTTCTTAATTAAATTGATTGGGTTATTGACCTAGGTCGTGACTTTTTGCTTGGGAGGGTTTAAATGGGTCAAGGTCAATAAGGGGAGATTAAGGTATAATATGCAATTAACCCGATTAAATTGATTTCTTGCTTGGGAATGGTCTTAGAAAGGTGATTAAAATCCTGGGTTCCAAATAAAGAACAACATATTGACTCGAGATAAATGACAAAGGAATTTGTCCCAAAAAAAAAGCAGTAATGATGAAAAAGATGAGGAAGGGCATGATGGGCCTGCGGTAAGCAGAGCTCTCTTTCACTTTTAGCAGTATAACAAAACAAAGAAAAAGGGTGGAATCATGTTCATGGCTCACCACTTCACTTTTCCAGACCCCAAAACTATATTAATTAATCCCTTTTATTCACCATCGAGTAATATCATTATTGTCCACCACATGACCTTAATGACGCCTCATCATTAACACATTGACCCAATGTAATGGACCTACTCCCTATTTGGCTATATGTTAGATGATGCAACTCACAAGCAAAATCACACATCTTCATCCTTAAAATATCCTATTTATCTTATAACTTAAATCACACTGAAATGTGTTTATCATATTCGTACATCCAGTTTGATTATTTGTTATTTATTTATTTTGACATCAAGAATATAAATTTGAATATAAATTTATTTGGTTAAAAAAACCGTGATTGTTCATAATCTTGCTACATGTTTAGAAACGGCTAATTTGAGATATTAAGTCAAGCCAAGCCAAGCCAAGTATTGGTAAAGACCTTACTCTTTGTTATTGTGTTCTGAAGGTTCAGTAAAAAAAAATTATTGTCCATTTTCCTCCAAAAATTTATTTCCCAATTATTGTTCATTTTCTAAATTTAATAAAAAAAAAGATGTCCTCAGTCCCTTTGTAATTGAAAGGTAGGATTTGTATTTCACTATTTTTTTCTTAAATCATCCTAAAATGGATTTATTAAGGCAATAAAAGTCGGATGTAGTGAATATAATTTAGGAGGACCCAAATATAACTATGCAGTATATCGATTATTTATTGTGACTTATTAGGTATTTTAAGCAAGAAGATTTTAACAATTGCGTACACGGTACATTTTGACTCGTTTTAGAATTCATAGAAGATCTTAATTACATTCAGTAATATAGAATTAGGAAGTATTACAAACATATGAATTTGGCTAGTAATCCATGATTATAATTTGCAAATTAGATCTAAGTCGCTAATTATTTACATTTGAAAAAAGAGGGTTGTGATTAGAAATAATCAAAATGATGAAGAGGGATCCTATAAGGTTCTTCTCTGTCTTTCTTGGTGAGTGGTTTTGGCATACTGGGACTAACTCTATTGTAGAAGCTATGCTTGTTACTACTAACATTAATCTTCATCTTATTATCTTGGAGCTGCTTAGGCACCAAAGGAGGGCAAACTGACCTAATTAATGCCCAATTAACACCCTTAAAGAACTCATGCCTTTTAATCTCATTTGACCCCTTTAAGCTACCAATTCTCTTTTTAGGATTCTTCACCAACAGTTTACAAATAAGATCTTGAACCTTCATCATCTCTTCATACTCTTTCGCGCTACCTAGATTCATCCTTGGGAATGTTACGGGTTGTTTTAAAATGTTCATCAGGGTTTTTTCATTGTTTTCGCCCTTAAATGGTGTCTTCCCAAATAACATCTCATACAAAAACACTCCAAAAGTCCACCAATCAACGGCGCTCCCATGCCCTAGCCCTGATAGCACCTCTGGGGCAAGGTACTCATGGGTCCCAACAAAGGACTTGGAGCGCGCATTAATAGGCTCGGCCACTAATTCCGTGTCAAATAAATGGGATGATTGAACATGATCGGTTTCTTCATCTTCGCTGTCAATACGACCACCATTAGCACGTTCCCTAATGGTGGTGGTTCTGGTAGGGGATTTCTTGTCCCTCTTCTTATGGGTGGAGAAGCAAGAGAAAACAGGTTGTATAGGAGTAGTAGTACAAGAAGGTGTGGAGCACCTAACATAGGTAGTACTAGTAGTAGTAGTGGTGGTGTTGTTTTCAGAAGATGAAGATGAAGATGGCAGCTTTTGTTTAAGTAACCTAAGGACAACATCACATTTAAGTGAGAGATCAAAATCAGAGAGCATAATGTGACCATCTTCTCTGACTAGCACATTCTCTGGCTTTAGATCCCTGTATATTATTCCCATCATGTGTAGATACTCCAACGCTAAAAGTGTCTCCGCACCATAAAACCTGTTTGTTCACGTTTAACATTGGGTTAATTTTAATTAACACTCAACTTTTACAAATTAACCCTTTTAATCAGACCAACACATATGCTTTACACATTCCCTTTAACAAACAACATTTTCACATACTCTTCTACCAATAATAAACATAAATATCACTCGGTATGTAAAATAAATTTTGGAGTACAAATTATGTTTCATCAAATATTACTAATTAGCCGGTACCAATAATAATAATAATAATAATATATGGCAACAGACAAAGAATACATGACAATTTGTGAAGCAAGCGTGCATCATAGATAAGCTAGCTTATTGTCAAACACAAAATGTTAAATGATTTTAATAATACTCATATTTGTTTTAAATTATTTTTTTGACGGGCGAACCCGTAACCGCTGACGTACACCAGGTAAGCCAACCGAGAGTGACAGGTTCGAAGTCTATTTAGGCATGGACTTGGGTTAAGAATGCTCACAACATTTAACTCTTAGAGAATTGAAACCGGATCTACTAAAAATTTCACCCAAATTTTAACCACTAGACTGACAATAATACTCAGATGTAGTTAAGGAAAATGAGTCATTTTTAATACGCATAATATAAACATAAAAAATTAATGAAGGCCAACATGGCATTGGTATTAGATGGTAGTAATGTGTTGATTAATTAAGTGAAAATGAAAGGTAGAATACAAGTACATACTTGGCAGAGGAGATAGAGAATCTCCTAAGAGGTTGACGAAGGCGAAGGGCATAGAGGTCACCACCAGAGCAAAACTCCATTACCAAACAAGAATAATGAGAAGCCTCAAACTCAGCATATAAGGTTGGCAAGAATGGATGATCAAGCATCCCTAATATTTCCTTTTCCATATCTGCCCTTCCAAGCTTCTTCCTTATTGCAAGCGCCTCCCTATCAACTACCTTCATGGCGTAATAGCATGGTAGGGCTCCTACTGCAGGCTTCCTTATCTGGCATAAGTACACATTGCCCAAGTCACCCCCTCCTACCCTTTTTAGTATTCGGAAGTGCTCCAGCCCCACTCGTCCACCCGCTGCCTCTTTTCTTAGTCTCCGCATTGCCTCCCAGGCTACCTGCTGGGCCTTGTGGGGTTTGGCCGAGGCGGCAGACGGGGAGGAGGAAGAGGCGGCTGAGAACGAGCTCTGTCGACTCAAGCTCAGGTTCTGGTTTAGACTCATCCAGCTCCGGCTTGAATCCGGAACTGTTATCGACGAGGAGCAACTGCTCTCTTCATCATAATTAGAGTAGTCTATAGAGGTCATTATAGAGTAAAAAAGAGGGAAACAAGAAGATGAAAAGGAAATCAAGGAGGGTTTTTTTTAGTGAGGGTGTGTAGGGGAGTATATATACAGAATAGAGTGATGTGTTTGAATTCACAACTATTAACATAACTGACACGACTATCAACTTCTTACTGCAATAAATAAACTAGGGAGGGTACTCATTATGTAGTGCTTACTTTATTTTTGTTTCCACTATAACTCCGATTGTAGTGGAATACTCGGTACTCGGTGCTTCTATTACCCTTAATTGTTGTTCTTTGGTTTTAATTAAAAAAAAAAAAAGATTAAGCTAACTTTTACATGAGTGTGAAATTCCGCATTATTGATTAAATGGTTTATTAAATACATTTCTAAAATAAAAAGGACAATCATTGACTGAAATAACCAAAAATAAAACAGGATAATAAATGACTGCGGCGAAAAAAGTAGGGTATAAAAATATTTTCAACTAATTTTGGTATAGGACAATCATTTTTTCTTCTAAATTTCGTACAAATTTTCAAGAATCAACATCATCTAGATCAAAAGTTTTTCGGCATCCATTGTTTCATTTATTCAATTATACTCCCTCATATTCTATATTTTCTTCCCCTTTTCTTTTTGCACAAGAAATAAGAGAGTAAATTTGGACCACACAAACCCACTACCCCACATATCATTGAACTTGGACCACACAAACTGATGCGTATTCCTAAGATAACGTAGAAGATAATCAACAAGAATACTAAAAGTTGCAGCGGAATATAAACTTATGTGATATATCACGAAATAGAACGAATAATAATGATGAACGATGAACGAATTGATGATGAACGAACGAACAATGACAATGAACGATTGATGATCGGTGATGAACGAACTACGGACGGTGATGAACGTTGATGATGCACGATGATGGTGGTGAACGAACGTGTTGATGCACGGCTACAGTTGGGAAAGGTTTATGATTTGTGTAAGATTTATGGAACGGTTTTATGTATGATTTGTGTATGAATTATAGATGGATAATTTGATGAACTTAAAATCCAATCCAAGAGAACTCGATCAACCTATGCAAACCAACCCCGAAAGATTGATCCTAAAGATTAAGCTCACACAGATACTCAATCAATATTGTAAAGCTCACACAGATGCTTAATGTTTATGTTTATATCTCAAAATTGTATATCTAAAACAAAGAAATCGGCAGCCTATTTATAGGTCTTATGGCCGAAAATCCTACTACTATTAAGGTAGGAATACCTTAATTGAAACTAACTAAATAACCCTAATCCTACTTAGGTTCAAACAACTAGTTTGACTAGGATTAAGACTCATACTTCTACTATAACTATGAATCCTAGAATTAGTAGGACTCCTTATTCTATTAGAATTGTGAATCCTACACACACTAGAAAACCTAATCCTTTTAGGATTACGAATCCTACAACAACTAGGACTCCTAATTCTGTTAGGACTATGAATCCTATTACAACTAGGATTTCCTATTTAAATTAGGATTTCCTATTTGCACTAGGACTCTTTCAAGACTCCTAATTGGACTATAATACATTAGTCCTTTATTAAACATAAAATAAAACAAACCCTAATACTACTACCACTAGAATCGTGTGGAACCACACGCCCTAGGGCTTCCATGGACGGCCACCATCGACCTCTCTTGAATCTTCCCTTGTTCCTTCAATACTCCTTGCCAAGCTAACCTAAAGATACGGATTGAACCTAACTCGAACTTGTTGCGATCAAGTCTAGGTTGTGGACGTAGTTCTTTCTTCTTGACTAATGCTCCCGCATCATACTCTCCTTGTTTTTGAGAATTTGACCTCAAATTAGCTCTACGCAATCCCTTCTTGGCCCTTGACAAACTAGCACTTGGCCTTATCAAACCACGACTCCCTTGGCCAACCAAGCCCACGGCTCCATGCTCTCTCTCGGACCTCTTATCTTCCCTTGGTATCAACCCTACCTCACTTTGAACGCCCTCACAACCGCCGTGACCACCATAAACCTCCCCATAACCACCACGACGCGCCTCCAACCCCTCGTCCTCCTCACGTGTCTCCTCATCCTCCCCTAAGCTTACAAAGAAACTTTCTTTTTTTGGCCTCGGATGGTTTAAACTTTGTTATAGACAATGGTTGAAGATGGTAAGTAGCCTTCCCCTTGGTCACACTATACACATTAGACCTCCCATCATGTGTGACCTCCCTATCAAATTGCGATATCCTACCTAGAAGGATATGGCACGCACTCACGGGCACTACATCACACCAAAGTTTATCTTCGTAAGGACCTACGGTGAATGTTGGGGCTGGTGTCCTTGACAATTAAGTACAATGACTTATTAAATCTCTTTAAGGATCACAAGGGCATACTTTTGTATTATTACCAGTTGATCCACGTTTATCAATAACGGTTGGCTTGCTAGATAAGTTTGACGTTATTGTCATACGGATGTCGGTGATCAACTGGTCCCTATACGTCACACCTATAGGACACGTTTGGGAGATGTGAAGGTATGAAAATACAGTCACATTTATGCCGGACATGACTAAACAGTTAGTCAGAGGTATTGACTATTAAATTAGTCAATAAGATGTTGAGATTATTATTTAATACGGATTAAATAATTTTAGCTAATACGGATTACATGATTATTTCGTAAATTAAATATAAACGGTTATATTTAATTAAATATTGTATTCGCGTATTAATATAAACAGTTATATTAATTTGGGTAATTATACAATATCGTATTTTGTCAGACCATTATTAATATATCGACTGTATTAATAACTGATAACATGTTACGATTTATAAATAAAACCCGCGGACAACTTATAGCTAATTGGGTCGAATCACGCATTGGAATAAGGTAAGAGTGGAAAGCCCACTCCTACCCGACATCCAATTCGGCCGTGTGGACTATATAAGGAGGAGGACTCTCCTTATGTGATTCACTCTCTTGTTGCACTGACAAATAATTCTCAAGGCAAAATTAGGGTTTTGAGAGCATTTTTCTCCCATAACCCAGATCTCACATCTAAAACTCAAAAGGCTCTCCCAATATTGCAAGGCAGTTGGAGAGGATTTCTAGCACACGCGGCCACGTCTCATTCTAAGTCTTGGGTGCAAGTTATAGGAGGGAATTTGTGTTAATTCCTGTTCTTAGGCCTTTCGCACAAGGACCAAAGGTTGTACTTCTTTTCTTATCCTTTTTTAATCTTATGACGATATTCACGACTGTAATTTTCATTATAATCCTGCAAGTTTAGGGCGAATACACGTTTTATTCCCCACAAGTGGTATCAGAGCCAGGGCCATGAAATTTTACAATTGTGTTTTTCGTAAGATTTAAAAATTTGAAAAAAACGTACTGTTTTTGACGAGCACTCGATCGAGTACTACCTACACTCGATCGAGTGCTTCGGCCGAGTGCCTCTTTTTGTGAGAAATCGATCTTGTTTTTCGATTTTTATTTGCATATTGTTATTTAATCGATATTTTTAGCAATATGTGGATCTTTTGTTGTTTTTATTTTTGATTTTCATGTTTTATATCAAAAGATAAAAACTTGTTTAGATTTAAAGTGCAGCGTTTGCGTTTTAACGAGTCACTCGATCGAGCCCCTGCTGCACTCGATCGAGTGACACTGGCACTCGATCGAGTGCCTCTGTTGCTCGGTCGAGTGCTCATATTTCAGGCTTTCTTTTTCGAAAATAACTTGTTTCTTATTTTCACATGGCCTAAAATAATATACTGTATACGGAAATAGTGTATTATTTTTGTGAAACGGTTCACCCTCGTTCGATACATATTATTTTAAAACGGTTTAAAATAATAAGATTATATGTTCATTAAAATTGGTGATTAAAGCGGTATAGTCACATAATTTTAATATTAAAAGGTGGTTTGGTAAAAAAATTTATTAATCATAATAACAGTATTATGTCATGTATGAATTTTTTAATTTAGTTGATGCATTTTATTTATCGTCTTGTGAATGCTTGAATGCTTTCAATAACGTATTTAATTTTTGCAAGCGGTTGTAACTTAGTGTGACCTTAGTAGATTGTGTTACCGTAATGATGGAACATAGTCTTGCTTGTAATTTTGAGATCTTGAATCTCCGTTTTGGGTTTTTGCCATGTAATTACTTTTGTATTTAAATTAGAATGTATCTAGGACTACTTTTGTAATTTAAATTAGTAATTTTGTGA
Organism: Silene conica; assembly: GCA_029255685.2. Classification (NCBI taxonomy): domain Eukaryota; kingdom Viridiplantae; phylum Streptophyta; class Magnoliopsida; order Caryophyllales; family Caryophyllaceae; genus Silene; species Silene conica. Next base: position 26,450,310 of record CM055314.2, on the reverse strand, counting down.
AGACCAAAGACAAGACGGAGACCGGATGCTCACTCCCGCTGCAAGGACCAAGATGGAACATCAAGACAAGCTTCTAGGGTCCAACGGTGGATTCCAAGTTGTTTTATGTTTATTTTGGTAAGATAGGCCACACTAGGACTTCTTATTTACGTTTATTGCTTTCATTTTATGCTTTCATCGATAATAGCTTGCATCATATTCCGCCTAAAACCAAACCACCTATATCATGCCTGAAAACTGACTCATGTAGAGGTTACGCGTTAGTTTTCTGTGACAATACAGATGTCACATGTCAATTGCAAAGCCATCACGTTATTTAATTCATTCACGCATATGCTAGATATTATTTCACTTAATATGAATAAATAAAAGTTGATGGGGTCTTCCTCGTATAACCAAAAATTGAGACTAGTCTTTATAAATCAGCTTCCCATGAATCCCTTCTTCGTCGGTAGGCATAATATGACCCCTTCTACGTCGGGTAAGTGGGAACAGATGATTTATTTTATCTCAACATCATGGTCACTCGATACTATCTAGCGACTGAGATGGACTAATAGATAGGATATACGGAAATCTATCGACCAAGAGTTCCAACGGTGGAATTAGCCAAACTGTGGGCTTATCAATATACGGAAATTGAGTCTTGGGATCATTTATATAATTCTTGAGGGAGATCAATTATATAAATGCATGAGTCTACGAGTTTAAATTCAATTTAATATAGACTTAAATCACAACAATGAGTTGCTTATATGGTTTTGTTTTATCTTCTTTTCAGTGTAGAACACGTTCAATTAAACTGCTGTATAACTAAATGGCTGGTGAAGACCCAATGCCAAGTGCCAAGCTAGCACGTGAATCCTGGCTAAAAGCCTTCATGGACTCCATGAATCAGTCCACAAGACTGAGGAATGATGGGTCAAACTTCTCTGACTGGGAGGCAGCACTACGGAATGCTGCCATTGCTGACGGAAAGCTCAAGTACTTAACTGAGCCCATTCCGCCACACCCAGGAACTGGAGCTAGAGCTAACGAAGTTCGCGCTCATAGCGACTTCGTCATGGAAGCGGGTGCGATAAAGAACGTACTCATCTATGCAATGGAATCCAATTTGCAAAGACGCTTCATAACCCATGGTGCAAACAAGATTTTCACCACGCTCACTAACGAATTCTCAAAGGCTCCGAGAATCGTTTCTTATGAGCATACCTGTCGCTTCTTTGAGGCGAAACTCCAGAAGGGCCAAGCTGTTAGCCCACATATTCTTCACATGATTGAGAATATCGAGAAACTGGAGGCCCTAAACTGCAAGATCAGTGAGAACATAATCGTTGATCGAATGCTTCATTCGCTTCATGATGGGTTCGCCCTCTTCAGGGCCAACTACTACATGAACGACATGAAGAAGACTCCTCATGAGCTCCACTCCCTTCTCGTACAGACTGAGAAGGATCTGAAATTAAGTGGGAGCATGAAGCAGGATGTTCTCATGATCTCCAGTAAGGGAAAGGGTAAAGGGAAGGCTAAAGCTCAGGGCGACCTAGCAGTAGGTAAGCCCAGGTTCAAGAAACCAGGATTTACTAAGAGTGGGCCAGGTGAGTCGAGCAACTCACAGGGCAAGATAAAGAGCAAGGATACAAGCATGGAATGTCACCATTGCCACAAGACTGGGCATTGGAGGCGCTCCTGCCCCGTGTATCGAGAGGACATTAAGGCAGGCCGCGTTACTCCTGTTGGTATGTCTTCTTCTTCTTTTATTCACATGATTGAGATTAACCATGCAAGTTGCGGAACTTGGGTACTTGATACTGGTTGTGGTTCTCATCTATGTAATCATGTGCAGGGCCTCCGAAACCAAGAACCCCTAATCAAGTGTGAGGTGGACCTGCGTGTCGGGAATGGAGCACGTGTTGCTGCAGTCTCGAAGGGAACATACGTGATCCAGCTTCCAAGTGGATTCGAGTTATTTTTATATAACTGTTATTATGTTCCTAGTTTGTCCAAAAACATTATTTCAGTTTCTGCGCTTGACAAACTCGGCTTTTCATTTGTAATAGAGAATAATAGCTGTATTTTCTCCTTACACAATATGATTTATGGCAAGGCAGTTTCCATGAATGGAATTTATGTTTTAGATCAAACTACCGAGATATTACATGTGAATAACAAGAGATTAAAGGTAGGTGACAAAGATGAAACTTACCTATGGCATTGTCGTATGGGACACATAAATGAGAAACGCGTAAAACAGCTCATACAGAATAGAGCTATATCGCCCTTTGATTTCGAATCATATGGCACGTGTGAATCATGTCTCATCGGCAAAATGACTCGTATTTCCTTCAAAGGTGTTGGAATGCGCGCTGCCGACCTATTAGGACTCATACATACGGACGTATGTGGCCCTATGTCGATCAACGCACGAGAAGGCTATAGGTATTTCATCACTTTCACGGATGATTTGAGTAGATATGGCTATGTCTACTTGATGAAACATAAAAGTGAATCCTTTGACAAGTTCAAAGAATACCAGAATCGGGTACAGAACCAGCTGGGTAGAAAGATCAAAGCACTACGTTCGGATCGTGGTGGTGAGTATCTTTCACACGAGTTTGATCAACACCTTAAAGACTGTGGCATCGTGCTACAGTTGACTCCACCTGGAACACCACAATTAAATGGTGTGTCCGAACGGAGAAATCGAACTCTACTAGATATGGTTCGATCCATGATGAGTCACACCGTTGTGCCTGATTCATTGTGGGGCTATGCTCTTTTGTCAGCCGCTCTAATACTTAACCGAAGTCCGTCTAAAGCTGTTGACAAGACTCCATACGAATTATGGAAGGGAACGGTCCCTAACTTGTCCTTTATTCGGGTTTGGGGCTGCGAGGCTTATGTCAAGTGGAGACACGAGGATAAGCTCGGCCCGCGATCGGTCAAGACATACTTTATAGGCTATCCAAAGGGAACTTTTGGTCATTACTTCTACTCGCCAACCGAACAACATGTTTTTGTTGCGGCTAGTGCGACGTTCTTAGAGAAGGAATTTCTCGAGAACAAGTCGAGTAATAGAACCTTCGAGTTATCGGAGGTTCAAGAACCAACTGCCGAGCAACCATTGGAGGAAACAGTCCCTTCAACCGAGGCTGCGGTAGATTCTCCTGAGGAACCTAGGAGGTCGGGAAGAGTCTCTATTCCTCCGGACAGATACATTGGTATAGTCGAGGAACGTGATATAGATGACGTCTTACTCCTAGAGGGTAATGAACCCACAACCTATAAAGGTGCCATGACCAGTTCTGACTCAAAGCTATGGCTAGAAGCCATGCAATCCGAGATGGACTCCATGTATGAGAACAACGTGTGGGATCTTGTGGACCTACCTGCAAAGGTACGTCCCCTTCAATGCAAATGGCTTTACAAGATAAAGCATGCCGTGGAAGGACAACAAGATATCCACAAGGCTAGACTAGTTGCTAAAGGTTTCACTCAAGTGCCAGGCTTGCACTATGATGAGATCTTTGCACCCGTAGTCATGCTACGTTCCATTCGGATTATCTTAGCGATCGCCGCATTTCATGATTATGAAATATGGCAAATGGACGTTAAAACCGCCTTCTTAAACGGTTATTTGGAGGAAGAGTTGTACATGGTACAACCCGAGGGTTTTATCGATCCAGCACATCCTAAGAAAGTTTGCAAGCTTAAGCGTTCCATCTATGGACTTAAGCAAGCATCGCGGAGTTGGAATCATCGCTTCGACCAAGTGATAAAAGAGAATGGATTCATTCGATCAGTCGAGGAACAATGTCTCTATATCAAGTCGAGTGGGAGCAAGATTGTATTCCTAGTACTGTATGTCGATGACATACTCTTGATTGGGAATGACATACCTCTCTTATCTTCGGTTAAAGCATGGTTGAAAAAAAACACTTCCAGATGAAAGATCTGGGAGAGGCACAAAGAATTTTGGGCATCCGTATCTACAGGGATAGATCACGACGGATGTTGTCTCTCAGTCAGGAGTCTTATATAGATAAGATTCTAGAGAGATTCAGTATGACGAACTCCAAAAAAGGGTTCCTTCCTATGACTCTTGGGCTTCACTTGAGCAAGACTCAAGAAGCTAAGTCACTCGAAGAGAAAGAGCGCATGAGTCGGATTCCTTATGCTTCGGCAATAGGATCGATCATGTATGCCATGATATGCACACGTCCTGACGTTGCATATGCATTGAGTATGACAAGTCGATTCCAAGCTCATCCAGGTGAACAACACTGGATGGCCGTGAAAAACATTCTTAAGTACCTACGGAGGACTAAAGATTGGGGATTGACTTACGGAGGCGACTCGACGCTCTGCGCCACGGGTTACGCAGATGCTAGCTTCCAAACGGATCGAGATGACTCGAAATCTCAGTCTGGATTCGTTTTTACTCTTAATGGCGCTGCTGTCAGCTGGAGAAGTTCTAAACAGAGTGTTACAGCAGATTCTACGACTGAGTCCGAGTACTATGCCGCCTCAGAAGCAGCTAAGGAAGCAATATGGATGCGTCAATTCTTACAAGGACTATCAGTAGTGCCTAGTTCGAATGACCCAATCACCGTTTATTGTGATAATAAAGGTGCCATCTTCCAAGCTAAGGAGCATAAGTCTAGCAACAAGGCTAGGCATGTACAACGGAAAGCTCATCTAATCAGAGATTACATGGAGCAAAAGGAGATTTTCATTGATAAGATCGCTACGGATGACAACATAGCTGATCCTCTCACAAAAGCATTACCACGTGATAAGCATGAAGGGCACATTCATTCCATGGGAATTGGATGTGTTCCTAAGTTGTAGTACTCTTTTATGAATTCATGTAATAATTCATTTTCTCGTGTACTCTATTCAACCTTATTGTTATGATATATAATGTTTTGTTTCTCATGTGGAATTGTACGCCATTTTTGAACACCACAAAGTGAACTGATTAACATTACATCGTTTTGGTCCTTGATTACCCACTTGAGCTGATAACTCAGGTAATCATTTTGTGACGTTGGTTGATGGTGGGTTCAACGAGCCATAAGTCACGTGGATGACTGACCAATCACAAAGGCGAGTTATACGGATATCTCGTAGGACACCCCGTGACAACGTTATGGAGTCCTAAATGTTTTATAACATTGGGTGCCGGGTCGTGGATAGGACCTCCATAGTGTTCCTTAGAGTCGAGTCTTTTGACTTTCAACTGTCTCTTGAGATTAAGGCAGATTTTGGGTAACTTTGGTTTCTTTCCCACGGTCACCGTAACAGGGGCCAAGAGGATTTTTTCTGGGTTATTTCATGCTGCGTGATATCGGCAGGATTCGAGTTGAGGGACATATCCAAACCCTTATCAGGATTTTATCATTTCTCAGGGCCACTCGAGGAGTAGTAACTGAAATGCATGGCCATGCATGCTCGAATACAGATTCGTTTTATCAGTTAAGTTACTCTCTAGTCGGGGAAACCACTCTTGATACAGATCGCTTGTGAGATACGACCTTTGCGAATGCGGATTTGCAAATTGTCTTACATTGAGTGGGAGAAATTTTAAAAGGATATGAAATTTGGTTATCGCACCTACACTTGTACGGACAAGTGGGAGTTTGTTGGAGATTGTGTCCTCCACATGTAGTGTGATAACGTCATTGCACATACCCTTGTACGGACAAGTGGGACATTGTTGGGGCTGGTGTCCTTGACAATTAAGTACAATGACTTATTAAATCTCTTTAAGGATCACAAGGGCATAATTTTGTATTATTACCAGTTGATCCACGTTTATCAATAACGGTTGGCTTGCTAGATAAGTTTGACGTTATTTTCATATGGATGGCGGTGATCAACTGGTCCCTATACGTCACACCTATAGGACACGTTTGAGAGATGTGAAGGTATGAAAATACAGTCACATTTATGCCGGACATGACTAAACAGTTAGTCAGAGGTATTGACTATTAAATTAGTCAATAAGATGTTGAGATTATTATTTAATACGGATTAAATAATTTTAGCTAATACGGATTACATGATTATTTCGTAAATTAAATATAAACGGTTATATTTAATTAAATATTGTATTCGCGTATTAATATAAACAGTTATATTAATTTGGGTAATTATTCAATATCGTATTTTGTCAGACCATTATTAATATATCGACTGTATTAATAACTGATAACATGTTACGATTTATAAATAAAACCCGCGGACAACTTATAGCTAATTGGGTCGAATCACGCATTGGAATAAGGTAAGAGTGGAAAGCCCACTCCTACCCGACATCCAATTCGGCCGTGTGGACTATATAAGGAGGAGGACTCTCCTTATGTGATTCACTCTCTTGTTGCACTGACAAATAATTCTCAAGGCAAAATTAGGGTTTTGAGAGCATTCTTCTCCCATAACCCAGATCTCACATCTAAAACTCAAAAGGCTCTCCCAATATTGCAAGGCAGTTGGAGAGGATTTCTAGCACACGCGGCCACGTCTCATTCTAAGTCTTGGGTGCAAGTTATAGGAGGGAATTTGTGTTAATTCCTGTTCTTAGGCCTTTCGCACAAGGACCAAAGGTTGTACTTCTTTTCTTATCCTTTTTTAATCTTATGACGATATTCACGACTGTAATTTTTATTATAATCCTGCAAGTTTAGGGCGAATACACGTTTTATTCCCCACAGTGAATACTACCAATGCTTGCTTCTCCACTCGCACTCCTTGATCTCCATCCAGCCAATGAAGTTTTTAAGGCTTATCCCTAGCCCTCACGCTAAATTCCAACTCAGAAACTAGGGTTTTGGATACAACGTTAGTGCACGAACCACTATCAGTGATTAGGCTACACTTTCTACCTTCTACCTTGCATCTAGTATGGAATACGTTCTCCCTTTGTTCATCTTCCTTGGACGTAGCCTCCATGTGTACAGTCCTAACAACTAGACACTCCGCCTCACTATAACTTTCGGCCTCCACCTTCCAATCCCCTTTCTCCTCTTCTTCCTTGGGTTCGACTTCGTATACCACAAAATTCAGAACCATGTGTTATAATTCTTGAATGGATAGGGTTCTCTTTTGTGGACAATCACTTGCAATATGACCGTACCCTTGACACCTAGAACATCTCCTTATGGTGTTTCCCCTAGGATCGGGCATAGTATTTTTAGCCGCCTGTTTACCCTTGCCGTTGGCCTCGTCCTTGGCCGCTTCCTTTGCCTTGGATTTGGCGTTGGATGATGATGATGTTTAGCCTTCACCGACTCTTGTGCTTCTATTATAGGCATATGTTTTCCTTGCCTTATCATGGCTCTCAAATTTCAATGCTATCCTACACACATCGTTAAAATCATCATAGTTTTGAACCTCCACCCTCGAAGTTAGGGTTGGTGATAAACCACAAATAAATCTTGCCACATTTAACTCTTCCTTCTCCTCAAAATCGCATACAATGGTCATTCTCTCGAACTCCCTAATATATTCTGATACGGTCATGCTATCTTGTGACAAAGAATGAAGTTTTAGGTAATTTTCTTGAGCATAATCTTTTGGTAAGAACCTCTTCATCAAGTGCTTCTTAAGTTTTACTCAAGATTTGATCTTTTCCTTTCCTTCTCTCTTTCGTTGTTTCTTTAAATTCCCATACCAAAGAGAAGCGTACTTTGTGAGTTTAAGTATGGCAACCTTGAATTGCTTTCGATCATCGTACTCTTTGTATTCTAATACCCTTTCGGTTTGTCTTAGCCAATCCAAGAAATCCTCCGAATACATGTGATATTTGTTCGGGTTAGACCTATAACTCGAACAATGGTGATCTATAATCAAGACCTGTTGATTATAACTCGTGCTAATGCTTGAAAACACGTCAAACAATAACGGATTTGAAACGAAACGCATCGCACCAATATTTACAACTGTAAACGAAAAACTTCAAAAAAATTATTTAATCAATCTTAATCTCTTTAAAATAACAATACAAGACTCAGAGTTATACTAAACTAAAAAGACCCCTAATCTATTAAGGAAATAAACTCCTAACTGATTCCAAAATCTACTCGTGTATCCTACGGTAATTCTGATTGCCTTATTTTAATTTCCTTAAAGATAAATAAAATACTTACCTAAATTTATCTTTCTTAAAGCCAATACAATACCTATTTTATTCTTATTCTAGAATTATGAAATAAATAAATAAACTAGAAATTATCTTTTTCTACTCCTAATTAACAATAATAATATAATATAATAATGTTGATATTATCAATTCCCAAGCTGAAACATAATCTCGTGTTTGTTGTTATTGCATTGCGCATTATCCTTCCTTCTTTAGAAAGAATTGCTCCAATTCTTGCAGCTAGGGATGGCAGTCTCACCCCGACCTTGTGGATATCCATCCATCCGATATTAAATGGGTGGGATATGGATGATGATTTTTTTTACAATTTAGGGTGGGATATGGATATGGGTGAATTTAGGGTGGGGTATGGATCATGGTCTACCACCCGCTTATCACCCGGTGGATATCCTAAATTAATAAGTATAATTATTTTTTATCTAAAAAGTATTAATAAATATTTTTATTAGAAAAATGCTTTCAATTTGTAAAGTTTTTTTTTAAAATAAACTTAGAAACCACTCGTTTGTTGCACTTTTTTTATGGGCGTGTAAAGCTTGTGCGGATTAGTTTCGCAGTTGTAAGTTGTAAAATTGTAAATATGGTTAACATGATTAAAATGTATGTTCAATTTTCTCAAAAAACTATGTAATCCGGAATTGTTTGGTAATGTACGCTTTAAATTTTATCGTCTTAGGTGTATATTTTTGATACATCGCCTTGAAATTTATGAGGGTGAAAATATCCAACGGGTGCCCACTCCACCCGCTTCACCCGGTGGATATGGATATGGATGGATGAAGAAATATTAAACGGATAAGGGTGGGATATGGTTGACCACAAATTAAATGGATATGGATATGGATATGGCTCCACCCCATCCATATCCCACCCATTGCCATCCCTACTTGCAGCATCAACCCTTAGGGATCAAATAAGAACGCATTATCCCTCCTTCTTTAGAAAGAATTGCCCTCAATTCTTGCAGCATCAACCCTCAGGGATCAAATAAGAACCTTATCATTAGCAATGAATTGAACTTGAACATAGTATCGAATCATCCCTTAATTTGTCAGCTTTAATTCAAACCTCAAGCTCTACATTATCGTGCTTTTCATGTTCGCACACTCCACCCCGCCATCCTTCATGCATGCTACAAAACCACCTTACTATATCGGATTCTAAGGGTAATGGACATGGGATGTTGCTGCGATATAGAGTTCAGTCATGTCCATATGTTTGTAATAGACATCGGATTTACAACTAATGTCCATTACTATTTGGACATTGGATTTTAAAAACATTTAATGTCTATATCATATAATGTACATTAGGCTTTCAAAAAATCAAATGTCTCTTACCTAAAAATCTCATGTCTATTGTTGTTTTGTACATCAGACTTTCCTAAAAATCACCCCATGTATATTATTGTTTTAATTTGTACATTAGACTTTCCTAAAAATCCCATGTCTATTACAGTTATGTACATCATATTTTTACATAAATCTCATGTGTATTATGGGCTAGTATACATTCAAATTTTTTTCAACCGCTGTCCTTTCTTGTGGCTGCTTTAAAAAAAAAATTTGGAATTGATAATGCTAATGCTAATACAAAACTGGGATTGTATCAAAATGGAGGTCATTCATAACAAATTACGATAACAAAGGTCGTTCGTCATAGATTGTTTGGATTCAAGAACTAACCTAACAAAGGTCGTTCGTCATACAATTCATACAACATACCGTAAAAGATCATGAGACGCACAAAGTTTTCAAAATCAAACTATACATTACTATGACTAAAGATTAAGAAAATAGTTTACCCACAATTCCCAAACCTCATCAATTTCATCTTGTAAATATGCCCTTGTGTCTTGAAAAACATGTAAATAAGGCACATAAGGACTTCTTAAAAAAACAAGAAGACCCGACAAAAAAATTCTCAGAATAAGTCGTCTCAGATAAATGTAAATGTATTATCTAGCGACACTAAGGCATTAAATGAACAAAAAATAACAGCAGTTTAATGATCAAGAGTAATCAGAAAAACGACAACTAAGACAGGGCCATTTACCCAAATGCAATAATGTTTCTAGTCAAATGTACTGTTGTATTCTAAAAACTTGTACAAAACCTGCATTGTCCATGGCTCATGGATTCTTCACAATGAAAAAAAAATGACAGACTTCACCTTATGTATAATAACTTACCGCTAGAGTGAATGGTACTATGATTATGTCTGAAACTATTGCTCTAAGGATCAGATGAGAAGTAAACACACGTGTAACAACCCGACCCGCCACCATCGTAACACAAACCCAATAAGATGGGTGTGCACTTTCGGGCCCGTCAGTTGTCCTCACTTAAGCCCAAAAGCACAAGGCCTTGTTACTAAATGATGGGTGGAAGCTATTATAATTATATCACAAGCCTCACATTCTACCAATGCGGGACAAATCTCCACACAAACTCATATTTTTCCCATGTGGGAGAACTTTCCTCTCATACTCTTGGGGTGTTACAAACTCCTCCACTTAAAGAACACATCGTCCTCGTTGTGCCTCAAACATGGTCGTATTCAAGCCTAGAATCCTCCCCCGCTAGGTGGATGAACCAGGTACTCCCGACCACAAGCTCACCACACGCTCGCAGGGTCGCTCTAATACCATTTGTAATAACCCGACCCGCCACCGTCGTAACACAAACCCAATAAGATGAGTGTGCACTTTTGGGCCCGTTAATTGTCCTCACTTAAGCCGAAAAGCACAAGGCCTTGTTACTAAGAGGTGGGTTGAAGCTATTATAAATATATTAGAAGCCTCACATTCTACTGATGTGGCACAAATCTCCACACAAACTCATATTTTTTCCCATGTGGGACAACTTTCCTCTCATACTCTTGGGGTGTTGCAACACGCATCAGGATGTTTCTCCCACAAAAGCTTACCAATGAAAATCAGGAATTGATGCAAAAATGGAACTGCTGCTGACAGTTCCTTCTTATTAAAGTAGTAGCAATTGTAGGAACTTAAGCAATGACTAGAATAACAGCTATATGTGAATCAGTTTCAAAAGAAGGAAAATCATGTGCAGACAGTATATTTATGGTTTATGTTGCTAGTTTTTTAGGGAATTAGTAGAAGAAGCAAGTATAGAAGATTACCTTGCTAATATCAGACTCGGGTGCGTGAGTTATACACCTTTAGAGGGAAAGGTGCACTTACATGCTCAATTAAGAACACACCATAACAAAAAAGTTAACTTACCTATTTGCACATCTCCAAAGCAATAAGCTCAACAATTCCTGATAGTTGGATCTAGGAGGGGAGCAGTAGAAATAGTAGGCTCCGTTTTCTCATAGTTGAATCCATCATCGTCAAAGTTATCGCTATTGTCTGGACCTCCGACAAGGGCACCGTGTATGATGTTGGGATTCCCGTTAAAACAATGGTACAAGGATTTGTACCCTTGCACACAACCTACTGTATTGATTAAGACAGAGAATGATGAAATGGATGCGCCTCTGTGGTGTAGTTGGACCGGGTAGTTAGCACCGTAACCCACAAAGTAGCTCATTGACTTAGGATTGATTCCTAATATTAATCAGCCTGTACAATAAGATAACATGCCTTATCATTTGTACATTCAGAGATGCACAAAACATAGCAGTAAACCTGAACGGGGAAGTAATTTGTGCTTGGTCGAGTACTAATAAAAAACCTCTATAGGAAAGCGAGTATGCGGAATCACTCTCAGTCAATGCAGCGATTGTGCCCGTGATTTTGCAAAGTTAAGGAGGTCTTGTGGCTTCACTGCTCCATCAAGACCAACAACGACTTTAGCAGTTGAGAGATACTATGAGTATCTCGCAAGAAGGAATGCAAACGAGGATGCGTATTGCATGTTGTTCCGTTCGCGTACATACACTAAGCCACCTGATTAACAAAGAAATCAACAAAACAATTGATAAGCAACTGGAAAACAAGTAGCGTTATCTGAAAACAGGTGCATGAATCTCACATGAGCTATAAACAATCAAATTGCAGAAAACACTAAATTCAGGTACCTAATGTCTTGTCAAGTCACCAAGTAGAAATTCCCTCTCAAGCTGATGTCGTGTTGCTTTCATCACCAACTATTGGAATATACAAATGTATTTATGGCATTGTCGAATGGGACACATCAATGAAAAACGCGTAGAGAAACTAATTAAGAATGGGTCAATACCACCATTTCATTACGAATCAATTGATACGTGTGAATCATGTCTCATCAGAAATATGACTCGTATTTCCTTTAAAGGTATTGGAATGCGAGCTAGTGATCTTTTAGGACTCATACATACAGATCTGTGTGGTCCTTTGACAATCACAGCAAGAGACGGCTATAGATATTTCATCACTTTTATGGATGATTTAAGTAGATACGGGTATGTCTATTTAATGAAACATAAGAGTGAATCCTTTAACAAGTTCAAGGAATTCCAAAATAAGGTTGAGAACCAATTGGATAGGAAGCTAAAAGGACTTCGATCTGATCGTGGTGGGGAGTATCTTTCGACTGAGTTTGATCAACACCTGAAAGACTTTGGTATTATATCGCAGTAAACTCCACTTGGAACACCACAAATGAATGGTGTATCCGAATTTAAAAATCGAACTTTATTAGATATGGTTCGATCCATGATGAGTCACACGGTTGTGCCTGATTCATTATGGGGATTTGCTCTTCAATCGGCTGCTTTAATACTTAACTGAAGTCCGACTAAAGCAGCGGATAAGACTCCGTATGAGATGTGGAAAGGAAAAGTTCCGGACTTGTCTTTTATTCGGGTTTGGGGCTGTGAAGCTTATGTCAAGTGGAGACACGAAGACAAGCTAGGCCCACGATCGGTCAAGACTTACTTTGTAGGTTATCCGAAAGGAATTATTGGTCACTACTTTTATTCACCTACCGAACAAAGAGTGTTTGTTGCGGCTAGTGCGATGATTTTAGAGAAAGAGTTTTTCTCGAACAAACAGAGTAGTAGAACTTTTGATCTGTCGGAGGTTCAAGAACCAGAAACCAACAGTGTGATGGAAGAAAGTGTTCCTTCCACATCTGCTATGGTATCCATTCCAAAGGAACCTAGGAGGACGGTTCGAGTTTCTCACCCCCAGACCGATACATTGGTATGGTTGAGGAAGGTGGTCTAGAAAACATTTTATCCCTTGAGAGTAACGAACCAGCTTCCTACAAAGGAGCCATGACCTGTTCCGACTCCAAGCTATTATGGCTCGAAGCCATGCAGTCCGAAATAGATTCCATGCAAGAGAATCAAGTATGAGATTTGGTTGATTTGCCTGAAAAGGTAAGACCCCTTTAGTGCAAATGGCTTTATAAGATAAAGCGTGCATTAGATGGACAACCAGATGTTTATAAAGCACGATTGGTGGCAAAATGTTTCACTCAAGTACACGGGTTGCACTATGATGAGATAGTCGTAATGCTTAATTAGATCTATTCGGATTATCTTAGCTATAACCGCATTTCATGATTATGAGATTTGACAAATGGATGTGAAAACCGCTTTCCTAAACGGGTTTGTATCTTTATCACCCGTTTTAACCCTTTTATTATTCACATGATAAACCTCGGTGGTTTGGTCTAAAACATATATTCCGTTTACGGAAACAACCTTTCCATATATCGTATCGTTTAATGAAAAAGTACAACAGTTGTGCTTAATATTAAAACAAAATCCTTCCGTATCCAAAACAGAAATATAAGTAATGTTTTTTGACAAACTAAGAACAAAATAACAATTATTTAAAAATAACTCGAAACCACTAGGTAGTTTGAGTACATAAGTTCCTATGGAGACAGCTGCAACCTTAGCTCCATTTCCAACGCGAAGGTCTATGTCCCCCTTCTCAAGTTTGCGGACGTCCCTTAAACCCTGCAAGTGATTACACAAGTGAGAGCCACAACCAGTATCAAATACCCATGTTGCTGAACTTGCATGGTTTATTTCAATCATATGAATAAACGGAGATATACCTATGGCTGTCACACGTCCAGGCTTGATATCATCGAGGTACTTAGGGTAGTTCCTCTTCCAATGCCCAGACTCGTGGCAATGGTGGCACTCTCCCTCTTTCCCTTTGCCCTTAGCATTGGCCTTTGAGTTACTGGTCTCACCAGGTCCATTCTTGGGCTTCAGCTGCTTCTTTTTTAACTGAGGCTTCTTAACATTTAAGGGAGCCTTTGCCTTTCCCTTCCCTTTCCAATTAGCTTGTATGACAAAGATGTCCTTCTTAGCGCCCCCACTCAAATTGAGATCAAGCTGAGAGTGGAGCTCATGAAGACTTTTCTTCATGTCATTCATGTTATAGTTCACCCTAAATTGGGTGAACCCATCATGAAGAGAGTGTAAGATTCGGTCTACAATGCTGACTCCTCAATCTTGCAACCAAGAGACTCCAGAATTTCCACATTCTCAAACATCTTGAGGATGTATGGGCTAACAGCTTGGCCCTTAGACAATTTAGCTTCGAAGAAGCGGACTGCTGCGTCATACCTCATGATTCTCGGAGCTTGCGAGAATTCATTGGTAAGGGTGGTGAAAATCTTATTTGCACCTTGTGAAATGAAGCGGCGCTGCAAATTGCTTTCCATTGCTTAAATAAGTACGTTCTTAATCGCACCAGTTTCCCGAACGAACTCATCATATGCAGTTCGTTGGGCTCCAGTCCTAGTGGTTGGTTCAGCCGGCATTGGCTCAACCAAATACTTTAATTTACCATCAGCAATGACAGCATTCCGTAATGCTGCCTCCCAACCGGTAAAGTTACTCCCATCATTCTTAAGGCGGGAGTTCTGATTGTAGGACACGTGGTCCATAAAGGAGCGTAACCACGACTCCCTGGTGAGGGTGGCGCTAGGGCCCGGAGTTGCATTTGCATCAGTCATTTTTTAATAGCAGATATTAAATGATCTACAAATGAGGAAATAAATAAACATGAGTAAATCGTTGAATTTAAAATCTTTTTAAACAAAGATATACGACATAATATAATCGATCTCACTCAAAGAATTATATAATGTATCCCAAGACCCAAATCCCGATTTGGTGAGTTAACCCTTTAACTGGTTCTACATTAGAACTCTCAGTCGACAAATTTCTTAAATTTATCTATTAGTCCACAATGACTTCAATAACTTGATTGAATCATTGTGTTGAGTTCAACTAGGTCACAACACACTACTTACCGGAGGTAGAAGGGGTCCATATGGAGATAACAACAAGTCCTATATGCCCACCGACGAACAAGGGATTCATAGTTGTTTGATCTAGAAAGGCTAATTTCTCAATTTTATGTAGAGTGAGATCTCATCACTATTTTAAACTCATTTAAGTGAACTATTTTGAGATAAGTAGGAATAAGTGATGGCATAAATAAAACATCATATGTCAAAATGCAAAATAATCTACATGAGTCATTTTACATGCATATAGGTGGTTTGGTTTAGGCGGAATATAATGACATGCAACATTCAAGCAATGAAGAAAAGAACATAAAACATAAAATCCTAGTGTGGCCTATCCTATGTAAAACAGTAAATACAACTTGGAATCCAATCACATGGACCCTAGAAGCTTCATGGATCACCATTCTTCATCTCGTGATGTAAACTGTGAATAGAGACCCGGACGCACGAAACTCCTCCTCTTCTTCGTCTTCTTCTTCTTCTTCTTCTTCTTCTTCTTCTTCTTCTTCTTCTTCTTCTTCTTCTTCTTCTTCTTCTTCTTCGTCTTCTTTATTCTAAGCTATTACAATGCAAACCCTATTTACATTTGATCTAAAAATAAAGAATAAATAAAATACAAAGCGGAGATGCGTTATCTCATAAATTACATCACTTGATTACTTTCCACCATTACGGAAAAGTAACCCAAAAACTAAAGCCACTCTAGATTACATAATTGAACTTGACAACAATTGAAAAAATAATAAATTCAACCTTCATTGAGAAACAATATCATTAACAATATAATAAAAACATTCATAATGCAATATTATCCAAACCACCATTAACCTTAAAATTACATGTCACACATGTAAACCATAATACAAGTAAATCCTAAACAATTTTAGAATTTAGTAAATATCATCTATTAGATATAATAAACCTTTTAAAATAAATAAATGATTAAATAACCAAAAAATTATCAAATAATTTTCTTTTATTTTCTTACTTTTCACGGCAATCACACGTTTTTCTTTCCTTCTCTTTCGAAATTTTTTTTGTTACAATTACAAAACATCTTTTATAATATTAGTTAATATAAATATTATCTCATAATATAAATAAAAACGAAAACAAATAAATTAACCCTAAAATCCAATTTTACGGTTTTAATATCTCTTTTATTTTGTTATCTTTATATATTTGTTCTAATTATAAATCTTTATTTATAATTTAGTTAATACAAATATTATCATATAATATTAATAATAACAAAAGCAACAAATCACAAAATTAAAGAAAGGGGCCAAAAAATAAAACTCACGGTCCAAAATTACAGGTTATTTTTTAATTAAATTAGGCAATTACTCATATTATCAAATAATATCATGTGAGTCAACATCTTCATAAGATATTATACTATTTCCTTAAATAGTATAATCAAGGTAGAAATAGATTTTTGGAAAATTTACTAATTCGAAAACTGTCTTAAAATTACTCATAGTAGCACAAAATCATCTCATAATTTATGTGTTATAGTTCTAATCATATTAGATCTTAAAAATTTCCAAATATTGTCATTAAGGTTAACTTTTTAATTCACATGAACAATATTCATTCATCTTAATAATTTAAAACAAATCGATCTAATTCTAAAATTATGTTTTTTTTTTTTTTTTTTTTTTTTTTTTTTTTTTTTTTTTTTTTTGCAGAAAAGCAAAGGATCTTGTATCATTAAAATAGGAGTGAGAATACAAGACCCCAAGTCTAAACTACAAGGAAACCAGAATAACTCCCTTCCTAAAAAAAACCCGTTCAGGGAAAAAAGTAAACTAGACAGTAAAACTGTCATACTACCAGAAAAACATTGCAAAAAGTTTGCAATGTGAAAAAACTAGCAAGGCCAAGGATATCACATGCATCCATATAGCAAAAACTACATAAGTTGCCGCATAACACTCTTTTTATCCAATCCAAGAGTACTATGATACATCCTAGAATTGACATGAACTATAATCTGCTGAACAATACTATCACAATTCCTGCTGGTCCCTTGAAAAACTCGTTTATTCCTCTCTTGCCAAATCTGATAGACAATGCAAAGGAGCGTACATCGTCTTCTCTTTTTGATCCAAGTTCGACCCCTATTATGAATTTTATACCAGTCCAACACAGCTTCCAAAGTATTGGTACCAGTAAAAAAAGAATAAGAAACCTGAATTTGAGTTCAAATGTCAGATGCAATCCTACAATCAAACCAAAGGTGAATGTGAGACTCAGCATCCTCTTCACATAACGAGCATCGGTTTACCCATTGGAGCCCTCTCTTAACATACTGATCCACAGTAGGTAATGCAGTTTGAGCGGCAAGATAACCAATAAATCTGTGCTTAGGATAACTGACAGCATCATGAATGGTTCTATGCCAAGTAACCACAATTGAACGGTCTCGAAAGCAGTCATAAACAGCGGTAGTATCATACTTCCCTATGTCAGCGAGAAGATTATGTTGGAAACTAAGTTCTTGATTTTATACTCAAATCTAATATGAGTTTTGTTTCTTTAAGTTTAGGTCATAAAACTTAAATGGATCTTATGCATGCAAGATGATATCATAAGATGAGATAGTCCTTACATTGGTTTTAGAAGGTTTATACTCAATAATCACCTATTATTTGAGTCTTCAAGCCACCGAAATTTCCCTTAAACGATCTAACAAAAATCGTCTCCTAAAGGTGCGTATCAAGGACCCGATCTCAAACTAATACTAATTTTGTTACTAGAAAATTAGTACAAGTATACTAGAAATAATAATATTACTCTTAATATTATTAGTATAGGAAATAATTATTTCCTTAGTAAAAACTATTTTAGCTAAGGAATTATGAGAATGAGGTTTGTAGTGTGTTGGATGAACAAGCATCAAACTAACAACAACTAGTATGCAAAAACCTTAGTCATTTGTGTGGTGTGTTGAGTGTCATTTATAGAGCAAAATATGCTCTCTTTTGAGTGCATAAGGCCGGCCAACATAAGCCAAGATGGCCTATGCATGCCTCTTGTGCTCTTACATAAAGCTCATAAGATGCCTTACACACTCTTACACTCTTACACATCCACTTACACACTCCATCACAATGCACACACACAACCTCAATTTTTCCCATTGTACACGGCTGAAATGTGGTCTAATATGGACCCATTTTATCTTTGTCAATTGTGTTAATTTGTAACATGTCATACATGTCCCATAACACATGACCCAATTTGTTAATTGTGCAATTTTAACTATTAAAATTCATAATTCACAAATTTATTACATTTAAATATTTGCACTAATAATTTCGAAATTATTATTGTATAAAAATGTAATGTCATAATTTAATTACAACTCTTTGTAATTTTATGATCAACCGTGTTCATTCTCAATTTAATCGTTTCCCAAACGAATAAATAAAACCGATTAATAAAACGATTTTATTACCATGACTATTATTATTATAATCCCATTATAAAAATATTTGTCATATAAAATAATTTCCAAATTTCTAGTTATTAATTAATTCGTATCCAATACAATATTAATTAATTATTCCATTGAGACGGAATTCCCTAAAGATATGACCTTAAGGGATCAACTGATCACCACCATCATATGACGATAATGTCAAACTCTAGACAGCCAATCATTATCTATAAATGTTGATCAGTTGACTTTAAAAGAGTAACACTCCCAGTTGTGTTTCATTCAAATGAGTTTTAATTACGTCAACACACTATTGTCGAGGACACTTCCTCCAACAATCTCCCACTTGTCCGAGACAAGTGTGTGTCACCAATTCTCTTGCCCT
Organism: Silene conica; assembly: GCA_029255685.2. Taxonomy (NCBI): domain Eukaryota; kingdom Viridiplantae; phylum Streptophyta; class Magnoliopsida; order Caryophyllales; family Caryophyllaceae; genus Silene; species Silene conica. The sequence continues at coordinate 26,431,084 of CM055314.2, read as the reverse complement.
ATTACTATCTCCCACTCAATGCATGGCGTCCTCTCAGGTCGTGCCGGCAATTGATTAAAATCTAGAGTGGTTTATCTCGATCTGGAGTTATAACTACTGACCGGAATTATCTACCATAGATACCTTCCGAGCGTGGCCACGCATTTCTAGTTATTATTCTCCTCGAGTGGCCTAGAGATATTTCTCAACCCTGACAAGGGGTGGACAATTCCCAATCGACTTATTCCTTCCGGCTGGCCACAGCCCATCATAACCCAAAACATGTCCTTATAAACCCCAGTTACGAAGGTGTTAGGACATGAATCAAAGTTAATCTGAAAATTGTGCCACCTCAGAGAACAGTCATTAGTCCAAGAACTGACTCATGTGAAACACGATAGATGCTCCTGCCACGACCAGGCAGTCTTTTAATAAGAGTACGCCAGAGCTCTATCATCGGTCATTAGCCCGGCAAATGTGTCTTAACATGTCTATGCCTAGGTGATCGATTAGTCATCCCGTATGACTCTATGGCAATTGAACTCGCCATCAATCGCATCACACATCCGGTTGCATTGAGATGTCACCTCACTTAAGCAACTAGGGGCGAGGTCATGATAATTCAATCCACTTTAATGGGGTTCAATATGGTCTTACCATCCCATTTGAATTTTACTTGACCTTTCGTGAGTTATAAATAACTCAAACAATTAGTGGATTACACCATCCAAGTGGTCAACCTTTGAACACCATTTAATTTACAATCAGCTTTAGGGTCTCTCGTTTACATCCCTTAAAATTGTAATTATCTCCATTTTGAGTAAACCAGGTTTACCACGGTTCGTGCGATCGTTCACTTTGCGGATCATATCCACACATTGATCTTTCCTCTGAAAGAGACAAGTCATTCTCATGACTAGCGAATAAGATTATGTGCATTGTGTAACTCCCCGCCACAGCAATGCCTTTACATAATTTGTGAACGTACACATTTTGTAGAATCTTGTGATGACCATGTAGTTAAAATACAAGTCATTGAGATGCATAGTCAATGAATGTAAGCCAAAGATTATCACAAATCTTTGCTTGGTTTCTTGGAACTTGAGTCGTTGCAAACCTTTTACCATACGACTAAGTTATCTTCTAAATCTTGAATTTGTCTTTCATCTTCATTGGAGAATACTTTGACAATTTACCAAGGTTTAATCATTGGTTTAACACCTGCTCCAAGGGGTTGTCCTGTAAGCGGTGCGCATCCACTTTACACGATTATACTAATGGCGGAAACATTAGTGATTTAAACGTGCAAACAATAGTACTTAAGGTTCGATAAATTTCCATGATTACATCATGGTTATACTATCTTCATCTCCATGAACAACCTTAATACTAACAAGATGTCTTTTATAATCTCAACTAAACATCCCATGTTCAATTAGATTTAATTCATATCAATATGTCATCTAGAACCAAAAACTCGTGTACCTTTCATGAGTATCAATGCTTCATTCCAAACGAGCAATGAGTTGTTTTAGATAACGTTTACTCCCACTAAACTCTTGTTCTTGCCTGATTCTGAAGATCCCGAAGTCATACCCATGACTCAATAGCTTCAAATCCTGGAGCGAGAACTCCCACTGAACTTTACATTTAACCGTAAATCATAAAGCTCCCACTCAATTCAATGTTCCTTAACATTTAATGAATTGAAATGGTTGGGACTTCAACCATATGTGCTAATAGTCACATCCTTTTCAAATACCCTTTTGAAAAGTGGTTATTGAGTTTACTGAATTCATTCTCAATGAATTACCTTACTACTTTCAACAAAGTTTCCCTTAACTTTGTAGACTGCAGACATCCACATGTCTGCTTATGCTTCTCTCAACAAATCTCATTTATCAGCACGTAAATCTTATAAATTTCATGGTTCTTTGCATTGGCACATTTAGATCACCATCTAAATCCAAGAACCCTTTCTTGAGCCTTTACAAAGTCTTTTGAATAATTTTCTTCGAGTGTCCTCCCGTAGTTTCTATAAGAGTCTTTTCTTATGGTATATAATTTTGTGTGTGGGAACTTTCAGTTCCCCACATTTATCTTATCTTGTACTGTACGAGGACTCTATCATGGATCTTATCCATGTATAGAATTTTTCCTTACAAACTTCAAGAATTTATCTTTGAAGTATCCTCCAGGGCCGGGGCCGTTGGTATATAAGGCGTAGATTTTTACCAAACCGTAGATCTTATCCACAACCTTTGGGTTTATCCACAACTTTTGGGATGATAAGGCTTAGAATCTTATCCACAGCCTAATCTACCTTTTACAACCATAAGGTGTAGATTGCTCTAGGGATATAAGGCGTAGATTTTTACCAAACCGTAGATCTTATCTACAACCTTTGGGCTTATCCACAACTTTTGGGATGATAAGGCGTAGAATCTTATCTACAGCCTAATCTACCTTTTACAACCATAAGGTGTAGATTTTCTTAAATCGTAGATCCTATCCACAACTTAATCTTCCTTCTTATCTTTCACATAACCAAAACACAATAAATCCTACTATTCACTAATAGATCATATCCATTGTGCTCCTCAAAATCATATGCTATTTGTGGCATTTTAAATTTCTCCCACTCTAACTTTGTAATAATAATCTTATTTTATTACGAAAGATAGCCACTAAGGCCACAAGCAATGACTTTGATGTTGGTTTGTGTGCCCTTATGATTTATTACAGAAATTATTCGTTTTAAAGCTTAGATAGTTTTGGATGGTTGATAACTTTTCCTCTTTAATTAAGTTCTAAACTTAATTTGATTTTGATTTGATTTGAATTAAGTATCCTATACTTATTCCATCTTAATGGTCATACATTGAATTGTCACAATCAATTATATTTTATGTTTAAGATTTGCAAGTGTTAAACTAAACATGAACATAATAATAAAACCGATAGTGACATGGGTTGAAAACCAAGTCACTATATTATCCAAATTACAACCAATTGTTCAAGGATTATCCTTTCCTTGTCCAACAAGGAAATAAAACATAGGTTTTAATTGTTCATACAACACTTGAATTACTAGCAAAGTAAGCGAAAAACAAAGCTCCTTGATCATCCCGAGTGGAGCTACTCTTAGTTCCCTTGATCCATCAAGCTTGTTTCTCTTTTCCCTTATCTTTGCTTTCATGCCCTAATTCAAGTAAGAAGAGCATTCATATCACAGCTTGTATCATAATACATTAGTTGAGATTAACATAAAATCGGGATAGTTATCGTACCAACTGGAAGAATCTTCCCAGCTTTGAGATCGCTGAGATACTTGGAACAGTTCCTCTTCCAATGTCCTTTCCCATTGCAGTAAAAGCATTTGGCCCCTTGATGAGGGCTCTTCTTGGATTTGGAGGTGCTTGCCTCAGAAGACACTTTCTTTGAACCTTTGGAAGGTTGCTTCCCCTTTGCCTTACCCTTCCTTTTGAACTTTCCTTTGCTCTTAACATTAATGTTGAGCACATCCTTAGGGGCACTAACATTTAGGCCCATATCCCTTTCAGCTTGCACGATCATATTGTGCAATTCATCGAGAGGGATGTCTTGGTTTCTCATGTTGAAATTCACCCGGAATTGTACATAAGTTTTCACCTTAGACAAGGAGTGGAGGATTCTATCAATCACAAGTTCCTTAGGAATGTCCACTTGATTCATCCTTAGGGTTTCTACATGCTCAATTAACTTGAGCACATGTGGGCTAGCCTTTTGCCCCTCCTTAAGGTTGAGATCAAAGAAGGCCGATGCCGCCTCGTATTGGACAATTCTCGAAGCCTTTGAGAACATTGTCACAAGCCTGGAGTAGATCTCATAGGCCGTGCCAATCTTTATGGCACTCCTTTGGAGTTCTGGCTCCATCGAGAAGATCAAAACATTTTTGATTGCCGCAGACTCCTTCTGATAAGTATCATAGGATCGTCTTGCTGCGGCGGTGGCATTTTCTGCAGGTTCAGGAGGTGATTCTTCAATGAGGAATTCGGTCTTACCGTCTCCCTCTGCCGCTAACAACAGTTGGGCATCCCAATCGGCAAAGTTCGCCCCATTCTTTTCTAGCTTACAACGATCCATGAAGGAACGTAACCATGAATTGTTCGTAGTAGTGGAAGTAGTCATGATTGATATTGATACGAAGACTACAAAATTTTAAACATATGAAGAAATTAAATGCTAATCGTTTTAATTTTCATTTTAACTTGTAAACATATTTACTAAGTTGATGCATCTATAAAATGACCTCTATCCAATTTTATAAATGATTCCAAGACCCAAACCCATACTATAGAAATCGTGAACCACTGGAACTCCGACCCAATGATATGGTTTGGTGGGTTAAAATAAACCGGTTCTACCTTAGAACTCTTGGTTGATGACAAATTATAATTTATACATCTTAGCCCGGAACACATTGACCACTGGTCCTCTACACTTCCGTTGAGTACAAACCAAATTTCAATTGCATCGGGATGCGATCCGCCCACTGGACTGAATCCACCCCATCGCCCCACTTATCCTACGTAATGGGGTTCGTACTGCCCACTGGACTAGCACCACCCCACGAAATAGAAGCTCATGGGTTCTACTATTTGGTAAGGCTAATTCTCAATTGTTTTTGTTTAATATAGAGGTCTTGTCAATTTATTATCCATCTCCTTTAAGCGAATTAAATTGGTGAACTCGATAATTATAATTGACACGGTCGTTTTTAACGATCTAAACTAATATGCATGTTCATGGCGATTTGGCTATGCATGCAAACATATTAAAATGCAAAAGTAAAAGCAATAAAGCAATAAAATCCTAGTATGGCCTTGCTAGTAATAGTAAAAACTAATTAACTATTACAAATTCGGAAACCAACTCCTTGGTCCCTTGAACTTCATTGGCACGCCATCCAAGAAAACACCGTCTTGTCGGAACTCCTTTCCGTATGGCACCGTCTTTTGGATCTTCGGAATTACAATAAAATAATAAAACTATTCTATTGTAAAATTGAAAAATTAAATTACAAACCCGTGATACGAGATCACATAAATTACAACCGAATCAATATTCCCTTTCATTACGGGTAATATTGATTAAAACTAAGGCCATACTAAGAAAAATTACATAATTCCAAATTATATAAATAACATTCAAAATATGACATTCATATTAAATAAATTGCAATAATAAAATATGTATGCACATGCTCAATTTTTAATGCCAAATCGCCTTATGGGAGCAAATATCTCATATTTGTTTACGGTTTTTACGGATATGCGCGATTTTAACTATTAAAATCATCAAAATTACATAAATCTCATTCATGTCCAAGTTAATCATCCTAACTCACTTTAGGAATCAATGTTTAGTCTCTACTAATATTTGATCATGATCTAACTTGATTTCGCATTATTGTTCATAAATTACTTGTATTTTCGGGAAAAATAAACAAAATATGGCCAAATGAGTCAATAAAATTCGAAATTTAAAATTCAAAATTTTAAACTTTCTGGAAATTTTCTAAAAATTCAGAAATTAATAAAATGGTCTTTTGCATATGTTTATGGTTTATTTCTTAAATAAATCATATAAAAGCCGTTTTTATGGTTAAAAATCCGATTTAAATTATAAAAACTTGCAATAAATTGCTATAAATTTTTAGTCATCCTAAAATACATATTAGAATCTGAAAATGACCAAAAATTACAGACCATTCTCGAAAATTTTGTTTTCCGACTTATAAATTACGATTATTAACTAATTAACTCATTAAAAATTAATAATCATAAAAAAACAGAAACCTTTTTGATATTCATCCTTTTAGATCTGATGTTCCTATCATATAAGAAATCCATGGGTAAAATTTTATGCCATAATATTAAGATTAACTATTTTTAACACAATAAGTCATTATTTAGCCGATTTTAACTATTAAAATCATAAATCATGCATCACTTGAGAATAAATTCCCAAAACTTACATACATACTGTAAATATTGCATGTGACATTGTGTAAGGTTTTTATGGCAAAATTCCAACTATAACTATTAAAGTCGAATTTAAGTCACTATTAATACGATTTTTACTATAAAAATCATTAATCATGCAAAATAAGTCCACTAATTTCGAAAATTCATACAGGAACTTTGTATATTGCATGTGACTTCTCATAAAATTTTTAAGGTCAAATTCGAAATATAACCTTATATACCCATTTTTACTCATATTATGACTATTTATCTCATAAAATTCATAATCCATGCATATTAACTCCATTTCTTACGAAAAATCATATACAATATATTAAATATGCATGTGAGAACATATCAAAAAATCTCCGCCAGAAACTATTTTTAACTATTTTTCCCATTAATTGTTGTTTAAAACCGATTTAAACTACAAAATATACAAATAAATATAAAAATGAACAATAAAAATCCATAAAATTATTTTTATGTCCTAAAACCATTTTAGAAACAGAAACTTTAACATGCAAAATTATTTTGTGATTTATCATAATAAACACAATAATTTTCGAAATTTTCGAAATATATGCTAAACCGATTTTAACATAAAACATGAATCCGATCATGCATACAACAACCGTAATGCTCTGATACCAATTGTTGGAAACTAAGTTCCTGATTTTATACTCAAATCTAATATGAGTTTTGTTTCTTTAAGTTTAGGTCATAAAACTTAAATGGATCTTATGCATGCAAGATGATATCATAAGATGAGATAGTCCTTACATTGGTTTTAGAAGGTTTATACTCAATAATCACCTATTATTTGAGTCTTCAAGCCACCGAAATTTCCCTTAAACGATCTAACAAAAATCGTCTCCTAAAGGTGCGTATTAAGGACCCGATCTCAAACTAATACTAATTTTGTTACTAGAAAATTAGTACAAGTCTACTAGAAATAATAATATTACTCTTAATATTATTAGTATAGGAAATAATTATTTCCTTAGTAAAAACTATTTTAGCTAAGGAATTATGAGAATGAGGTTTGTAGTGTGTTGGATGAACAAGCATCAAACTAACAACAACTAGTATGCAAAAACCTTAGTCATTTGTGTGGTGTGTTGAGTGTCATTTATAGAGCAAAATATGCTCTCTTTTGAGTGCATAAGGCCGGCCAACATAAGCCAAGATGGCCTATGCATGCCTCTTGTGCTCTTACATAAAGCTCATAAGATGCCTTACACACTCTTACACTCTTACACATCCACTTACACACTCCATCACAATGCACACACACAACCTCAATTTTTCCCATTGTACACGGCTGAAATGTGGTCTAATATGGACCCATTTTATCTTTGTCAATTGTGTTAATTTGTAACATGTCATACATGTCCCATAACACATGACCCAATTTGTTAATTGTGCAATTTTAACTATTAAAATTCATAATTCACAAATTTATTACATTTAAATATTTGCACTAATAATTTCTAAATTATTATTGTATAAAAATGTAATGTCATAATTTAATTACAACTCTTTGTAATTTTATGATCAACCGTGTTCATTCTCAATTTAATCGTTTCCCAAACGAATAAATAAAACCGATTAATAAAACGATTTTATTACCATGACTATTATTATTATAATCCCATTATAAAAATATTTGTCATATAAAATAATTTCCAAATTTCTAGTTATTAATTAATTCGTATCCAATACAATATTAATTAATTATTCCATTGAGACGGAATTCCCTAAAGATATGACCTTAAGGGATCAACTGATCACCACCATCATATGACGATAATGTCAAACTCTAGACAGCCAATCATTATCGATAAATGTTGATCAGTTGACTTTAAAAGAGTAACACTCCCAGTTGTGTTTCATTCAAATGAGTTTTAATTACGTCAACACACTATTGTCGAGGACACTTCCTCCAACAGATTAATCGCTCCATTCAATCCAAGCCTATTCACTAAGTCATACTTAATAGTTATAACATTCCTCAAGAACCAGGACATAGAAGAGGAGGCCTGACAAGACCAAATATCCTGATTTTTAAGGATGTATGCATTAACCCATTTCACCCAGAGAGATTGAGCTTGGTGCAGCATTTTCCAAACCCATTTAACCGATTGCGCTCTATTCCAGCTGAGTACTTCTTTGATATCCATACCTCCTTCAATTCGCGGTCTACAAAGCTTAGCCCAGCTCTGAAACACAAACTTTCATCCCTTATTATCAATTCCCCACAGAAATTCTCTACATAACCTATTAATTTTCTTAATCATACCCTTTGGCAGCAGCACACAGGATCCCCAAAAATGATTTATCCCAAATAAGACAGAATTAAGCAATTGAATTTTACCTGCTTAAGTGAATAGAGAATTTGACCAATGCCCAATTTTTGCCTTAATGGTTGCAAGTAAAGAACTAAACACATACTGTGTTAGACGAGTAGTACAAAGAGGAAGACCTAGATAAGTGAATGGGAATTCACCTTCAGAGAAGCCCGTAGCTTGCAGAATGAGAGTTTTAATTGAATTTGTAACTCCTCTAAAATAGACAGATGTTTTCATTGGATTTGCAGTAAGGCCAGATATAGCTGCAAAGGTATCAAGGCAACTACAAATGGGAGATCCCCCTGAACAAAAACCAGCAGGTCGTCAGCAACACACTAGGTGGGTAAGCTTCAGCTTAACACACTTAGGATGAAAAGAAAATGCATCATGATTAGGGAGCTTCCGGAGTTGCCTCGAAAGAACCTCTATATAGAGGACAAAGAGGTTTGGGGATACAGGGTCCCCTTGCCTTAACCCTCTATGGCCTTTGAAATAACCTTCAACTGATCCGTTAATATGGAGAGAGTACCAGGGCGAAGAAATGCAAGCCATACCCACCTTATGAATCTTTTAGGCAACCAATAAAGATGGAGACAATGATGAAGGAACTGCCAGTTTACAGAGTCGAATGCTTTCCTTATATCAACTTTGACAATACACCTTGGAGATAAATAGGATCGAGTATAGTTATGAGCAAGTTCATGAGCCATGAAAGAGTTGTCAAAGATATCTCTTCCTCGAACAAATGCAGCTTGCTCATCTCCAATAACTGCACCCATATAACCTTGTAAGCGAATGGCCAAAATCTTGGTTATAGTTTTATAGAATACCGTACAGCAAGATATAGGACGAAAGTCAGTAACAGTTTAAGGTGTAGGAACCTTGGGAATCAGAGTAATGAGGGTGTTATTAGCAGACTTGGGAACTCTACTTTTCCTGAAAAATTCCTCAAAAACATGAACATAATCATCCCCCACAATGTCCCACGAAGCCTTAAAAATACCAGAACCGTAACCATCAACCCCGAGACTACTATTTGGATCAATAGTAGATAAAGCATGGTGAATTTCAGACCTAGTAACAGGAGCAATAAGAGTGACTGGAGCAAAAGCAGGGAATAAACCCTTTTGAAAAAGATCAGATGGAATGGAGTCAACATCAACAGCGGTACCCAAGAGCTCAGTATAGTATTGAATAAACGCAGCAGCTACATCTCTCCCCGCACATTGAATTCCAGTTGTGTTACTTATAAGCCCAATATTGCTATTAGCCTTCCTAGCAGCTACTTTAGCATAGAAATGCTTACTGTTAGTATCATCCAGTGATGCGTGTCTATTTTATGATGTTTTACATCTATTTTCACACGCATTTTATAGCTCATTTACGATGGTTTAGCCCTTATTTCCCAACAATTGTCTACTTTCGTATTTTTATGCTCTTTTGCAGAATTATGCGGAAAAGAGGCGATTTCAGGCCAAATGCTACCCTCGGGAATTTTTGCATAACTAAGAGAACCAAGGAACGAGGAGGAAACAACACCCAATGCGCAAAACCAAGGACCATAAGACCGATTTAAGAAGAATTCAAAAGCTGACACTCAGGAAAATCGGTCGACCGACCGAATACCCTAGTCGATCGACCAAAGTACCTGTTATCTCAAATTCAGAATTTAAAATATGAAGACAGAAGACCTGTTGGGCCCGATAATCGGTCGACCGACCGCATCACCTGGTCGGTCGACCGCAGTGCAGATTTCATAAACCTTCGCAAAGCCCGTGAAGGATTAGGTCAAAGGGGAAGCGCTTCAAATTTTCTTATTTAAGCCTAATCCGTGATTAGGGCTAAGTATCCAGTTTTTACATAAGTTTTACCTAGCTTTTAATCTTACAATAATTCTCTATAAGTTTCGATTTACTTAGTCTTTCTAGAATATTAGTATTGTTCTTAGTTCGTTGTTCAAACAATCGTTCCACGCATTTCAATAAGGTTTTCCGTTCTGCCCTAATTCCTTTACTAGGTAATTCTCTTTTAATTTCAGTTTCTTATTTTTATTTCTTATAGGATTATTAATATCCGGTTAGTGTAGAATCCCGATACCTTGTTGTCAATCACATCTTATTCACATTGTTTGCTATGATTTTTGTTTCTATAATCTTTGTTACTGTTCTTGTTATTTGTATGAGTAGCTAAAACCCTATGTTAGGATGTAGGTGATTAATTGCGTAGATGGTATAATTTCAGAACCGACCTGTAGCAGACTCTGGTCGACCGACTGGCTTAACTGGTCGGTCGATTGGAGTAGTCGGTCGATCGACTGAAATAGTTGGTCGATCGACCGACCTCGCGTATGTTTTCAGACTATTTTGTTTCGTTAATTATAACACCCTATGACGAGACTGAAAAGAGACTTGTAGGATGTTAGTAATGACTTACCCAAGATTGAAAGATACGGGAAGGGCATTGGTTAAGGTTTTAAGACGGCTAGGTTACTAAGGCTGAAAGGTATGTGACCTAGACTTTAGGGATCACCCTTATTGTTGACACCCAATAAATGTGAGACCTAGGAACTAATAGCATAGGCCGAAAGGAGCTATTAGGTAACATAGACCGAGAGGATTTGTTACATCCCTTACGCGACTGCAATACATGTTGACCTAGACTTTATACCGTCGTAGCTTTTATGAACCAATCATCCTAGCACTCTTTTAATCATAAGTTTTATTCATATCTTTATTTTTGTTTCATCTTGCCTTTATTTTATTAGACTTAGCATCAATCAAATCAATCAAATCCCAAATTTTGTTACCTTAAGACATAAACGTAGAACAGTAAACATTCCCCACCTCCTTGTGGTTCGTCCCTTGACTTTCACTATCTAGTTAAGGTTTATAAATTTTATCTTTGGCACCCTCAACGACGGGTGTCAAATTTTGGAGCCGTTGCCGGGGAGGTGACGCCGGTGTTTATTGTTTATTGTTTTTGTTTTTGTGTTTAAGGAACTTTGTTCCTTAAACCTTTCTTACTCTTTTCTTGTAGTTTCCATCTTATGCGTAGGTCAGTTCAAGGAGAACTCCTACCACTTGACCTAAAACTTGAGAGGACGCTTAGAGTAAAGAAGAAGCTTTTTCAACAGAATAAAGAAGGAGGTTCTCCATCTTATTTATTCCAAGAAGATATTTTCGATCAACCACCATCACCAAATCACCCTCACACACAAAATCAACCACATAATCCACCCACACCCACATCACTTATAAATACCTATCTTCCTAACCCAAACGAAGAAGAAAAGATGACTGAGGAAGCCAGTATTGCAAGTCACTCTATGTCGCAGGTGAAGGACCTTTATAAGGGGTTCACGTTACCTGCTGGCACGGGGAAACCCTTCGAAGCCAAACCATCCTACATCTCCATGGTGGAGAAAAATCTGTTCGGGGGGCGGCTAATGAGGATGCGGCAAAACATATAGAAATTTTTACTGACTATATATGTTCTATCGCACCGCCAGATGGGGTGACTCAAGACCAAATAAAGCAGACTATGTTCATCTTTTCCCTTCGTGACTCGGCAAGGGAGTGGTACAGAGATCTTGACCGCACTGCTGCGGGAGTTACTGATTGGAACACACTAGCGTTAGCCTTTTACCAGAAATACTACTCCGCGTCAAAGACTAACGCCTTGAGAGCCCAGATTACAAGTTTTAAGCAAGGGGCTAGTGAAGACTTCAGTGAAGCAGCTTGGACTCGGTTCAAGAGACTCGTTCGATCCATCCCTCATCATGGGTTCGAACAGTGGTTTCTTTGCAACCAGCTCTACAATGGGTTGTATGATGACAACCGAGCGTATCTTAACGCTGCAGCAAATGAAAGATTTTAGGAGAATTCTGGGGAGACCAAAGGTCTCAAGATTATTAAGGATGTTGCGGTACATAGAGCTGAACACGGGACCTCCCGTGGAAATCAAATGAAGGCCGAGTCGAATGTCGCGGCTATTGAGGCTCTCATGCCTAAGTTGGATAAGTTTAAGGTAGGAGGGGGAAGCAAGGGAGGCATGTATGAAATGAATGTCGTTTCTGATGGGCCATTCACTTGCGAAAGATGCGAAGGGGAAGGCCATGTTTCGAAATTCTGCACAACTCCGAACGAAACATGCACGACCTTCCAACATTACCGCGGGAATAACTTTTATGATCCCAACAACAATAACATCCACCCCCACCTTAGATGGACAAGTCAAAATGTCCAAAACCCACAACCTCCACAACAACAAAATCAAGCCTACATCCCTCCACATAAACAAAGCTTCCAAAAACCACCCTTTGTCCCGGAACAACCTTCGAACCCACCACAAAATACAGATGCTTTAATCCAAAACCTCATTGGGTTGGTCCAGAAGGAGTCACAGGCAAGAGAGTCTGGAATGAAAATTCTTGAGTCTCAGATTGCTCAAATCGCGAGCAATAATAATACACGGGCTCCGGGTCAACTTTCGACGAAGACAGACCAAAAAAAGAGACCCTGAATATCATATCTCTGCGAAGTGGAGCGAAGGTGGGAGGTGATAAGGCCGTGGGGAAAGAGAGCCAGAAAAAACAGAATGCGAGTAGCAGTGCATGTGGTCGACCGACCACAGATGCTGAACATGCGGATTCTTTAGGCCCGAGATGCTTGAAAACCTAAGGGAATTCCTTTTCCGGGGTAACAGAACCCCGAACTTCTTGAAGAGAGCTACAAATGCTGAGAGCTCCACTCCTCCTTATCCAAAGAGACTCCTACCCACGAAGGAACAGGTATCCGTCGACAAATTTAAGGATGTGATTCGTTCTCTTAATGTTCAAGTCCCTTTCTTAGAATAAGTCCAGCAAGTACCCTCATACTTAAAATTTATGAGATAGCTTTTGACTAGGAAGCGGTCTTTAGATAAAGTAGAGTCAGTAGCCCTTGCTGAAGAGTCCTCTAGTTTTCTCACTGATGTCATTGCACCACATAAGTTAGAAGACCCGGGTAGTTTTTCCGTACCTTGTAACATAGGCACCTTCCCAGTTAAGAAGGCTTTATGTGACTTGGGGGCTAGCATTAGTGTTATGCCCTTAAGTGTGGCTAAGAAGTTAGGGATGACTACCTTTGCAGTAACTAGTATGACTGTGCAAATGGCTGACCGTACCTCTATGGAACCTGTGGGGGTGTTGGAAAATATTCCTGTGCGCATTGATAGGTTTTTCTTTCCTGTCGATTTTGTAGTATTGGACAACCCCGAGGATGCCCATATACCCATCATTTTAGGGAGACCTTTCTTATATACCGCGGGTGCCATCATAGATGGGGGAAGTGGGACCTTGACCTTCAAGGTTAGGAAACATTATATTATTTTTGGGTTGTCTTATCGAAAAAAGGATGCCATGACCCCCATTACTTGCAATGCGATCACTTCCACATCAAACTATGAGGTCATTACCACGTCCCTTACTTCAGAGCCTACACCTATTCATGCTTTTACACCTCCGCCCCAAATTGGGAGCAATATGGAGGACACTCTTGTTTCACCTTTTGCAGGAAGCGGTTTGGGGAAGCAAGGGGAGCAAGGAGTAAAACCCAAGGTCGTGGAGGCTATCGTACAAAGAGGATGACTTGGGTGTTTAAGCTACCAAGAGGATGATGACCCGGACGAGGTCGACAAGGAGGAGAAGGAGAGAAGGAATGAGGATAAAGGAAGTGATCCGTCACATATGCTTTGTGACGGAGTGGAGACGTGTTTTACGATTAAGGCAAACACGGTGGAAACCACTACCTATAACCAAAAGTCGTGGTCCGAGATTTTCCGCATTTTCGGCGGATGAGTTCTTTGCACTCCAAGTTTTTAAGACAATTTTCTGTTTTTTCGTTAAGACTCTTAGTTTTGTTTTTTGCGTTAGTTTTAGACAATTTTTCGCTTTTGTTGTTTGGTTGAGACATTTAGACTTGAGTTTCTGGTTTTTGCGCATGTTTTGGGCACGTTTATAATGTTTTACAGGTTGGAGGGAGGTTAACTCGGTTGAAACGAGTTAACTTCGAGAAGAAAAAGAGCACTGCACAGGAAAAGCGTTCGACCGACCTGCACCATCAGTCGGTCAACCAGGTCCCTGCAACCCAAAATATTCTATAACCTGTCATATCGTCGGTCGACCATGTAAAACCCCTCGTCGCAGCGGAAAAATAAAACATTCAAACATGCCAAAATTTACGCGGAATTTAAACTTTAACATGCAAGATAAACGAGGTGAATTAAAACAAAATTGAACAAACTGATATAAACAGAAACATAGATAAGTATAACTGTCTAAGTACTGAAAGTAATGTATACAAACAGCCTGGGATGGCACATCTCTACAGGCACTCAAAAACTGAAATGTAAATCTAGAGTCTAGCTAACGTAAAAGTGTAAAGTCAATCGATGAAGGATCATCGCTCGCTAGGTCCATGCAACCCCATAGCTATCCAACCTGTCATGTACCTACATACATGTAAACATGTACGCCACAATCAGTGGGGAGTGACTAGAGTTCTCCTAGCCGCCTTTTGTAACGACACGTAACACATAAACATTCAACATACTCCAGCATATATAACATGTGAAGCATATAAATATATCTCGATATCTCAACTCAAGTCAACATGCAAATACTATGCAAGGCTCTCAACCAACATCGGAAACTATTTGGAAGGAGAGCCGGTTTCCCTTCCAGTTGCCCGGCCGGGGGGTCTTTCAATCCAAACCATTTACGAAACTAGACTAAGAGTCATCCAATGCCTTCGATGAACATTTCTAAAATCAAAACACTCTATCTATCACAATCAATCAGCAACATCTGACACTGTACCCCAACTCAGGCAAGCAGATGCAAATTAGCAGTGTCCAAGTCACACACCAACTCAGGTTAGACTTGGTACACAAATCAGCAAGCATACACCCGTGAACCCCAACTCAGGCACGGATGGATACCAATCAGCTAATAATGGTTCATTGACCCAACTTAGTCTTGACCATTACCCTTCGTAATGAAATCGGATCCCTACTCAGACCCAACCCACTACGATCAAACAAACTCACGGTAGAACAGTAGTCCCAACTCAGATACCTCCTACCGCATCATCCATACACGAGACAGTCCAATGTTCCCAACTCAGACTTGGCCGTCACGCCACAAACACTCACATATCAAGCTAGAGGATCCCAACTCAGACCATAACTTGACACGCATAAAAACATCAGTATATATCGTACTTTAACGGTCCCAACTCAGACATATTCTGATATATACTACAACCAGGTCTTTAGTCCTTTCTTTCTAGAATTCTAATCAACACTTAATTGACCCCGGAAACTAAGTTGAGGGAGAGCCGGTTTCCCTTTCGGTTACCGGACCGGGGGGTCTCTATCCTCTCTCCATTCCCGAACCCAATATAGTGTCGCCCATCCTCCGGGGACCTCAAACACACATACAAGGTATACAGAAGAAGTTTCAAGCTAATCGGACAAGCCGATCAAAAGATAAAACGATTTTAAAGTGAAAAGGGTCCTCAGCCGGTCGCAGACAGGCTGCCGGTCAGCCGGCTGACGACCCATTCACCAAACAGCCTTAAAACAAAACAACCTATGACGAAGGATCCCCAGTCGGTCGACCGGCCGCCGGCCACCCGGCTGGGAGAGCCACTCCTTATTCCTCTTTCTACGCAAAACTCACACAACAAGGTGTCTCAGCCGGTCCACCGGCGGCCGGCCTACCGGCTGAGCACCCTCTCAGCTATTTTCTTCCAAAACACGAAAAACACCCTAAATGCACTCCCAGCCGGTCGACCGGCTGCCGGTCGACCGGCTGCCGGTCGGTCGATCGGCTCAGAGTCTCTGAACCAAAAATCGCACATTACAGGAATCACAAATACTCGACTAAACTGATTCGATTCTTAAAAATCCCAACAAGTAAAGATTATTCAGCATGTACATCAATCTTAGGATACATAAACAAGTATAGAATCCAACAACAACCATATATTAACATCACAACTTGTGTTCATCTTAAGATTGTAAAAACTGAAAATGAATAAGAACACCTATGAATATCAAACAATTCATGTGAAGATCATATGAGACTAAAACCTAACATGTTACTAAGTCTAAACAACAATAACAATACTCAAAATCAGAATCCACAACACTAATTATCAAGAAAAGTGCTATTTTAACAAAAAGGCCGAGTTACTCGTAATTGTCACCTTAAAGCGTTTTATGCTCCAAGATCCTCTTCAATAACAAATCTATCAACTTCAGGATCCTCTAAATCAACCCCTACAACAAAGAAAACGGGTTTTAGAAGCCTTAAACGGAATTTAGGCAAAACAACGTCTTTTTCGAGTTCGACGAAAGTGAAATTGAAAGAGATAGATGGCTTGGAACTCTCGCAAGGATTCCGAAAATGTAAGACTTACCGTGATTCGAGTTCGGGAAGAGGTTGAAAAGTCGATTTTAAGCTTGAAGGAAGAAGGAAAAATGGAGAAATGAATGTAACAGTGTATTGTGTTTTTGTGAAGATGGAATGTCGATGAAAGGGTTCACTTAGGGTTTAAGTAGTGTCATTTCCTTATTTTGAGTCGGGTTACTTGTTTGTGAACGGGTTTAAGTCGGGTTGAATTATGCCAAACAAATAACATCTTAAGAATTAAAACACTCTTAAGACGGATCTTAACGGAAAGATTTAAAAGTAACTTTACGATTTATTATTAAAATATTATTATATTCCGTAAAATAATTTAAAATCATTAAAATATTATTTACGAAAATACGGGATGTTACAATCACCCCAACTTTCAAAAAGTTTCGTCCTCGAAACTTGAACGAAGATGAATCCTAGTAAACTATACCTCAATCGAAAAGAGAAGGATGTGTAGCGCGCATCGAAGCCTCTGTCTCCCAAGTCTGCTCCTCAACGTCGCCACAACGCCATAGGATCTTCACAGGGGCACCAGCTTGCTCCTCAACTTCCGGTCCTGAAGATCCAAAATCTTCGCGGGACGCTCCTCGAAAGCAAGATTCGACTCTAGGTTATCGATCTCTCTCTGAAGCACGTGACTACGGTCACTGACGTACTTGCGGAGATGTGAAACATGAAAGACGCTATGAACCTTGCCCAAACAAGGAGGCAAGTCCAATCTATAGGCAGCAGCACCAATCTTCTTCAGAATCTTGAACGGCCCAATATACTTAGGACTCAATTTGCCCTTAACACCATATCTCTTGACTTTCATTTGAGGATTTTGCTCGAGGATAACCCCTATCCCTTATTTTGAAAAGTAATGTTACTGAAAATGTTTAGGGAGTGTATTAAGGCATGTCTTGGTGATCCTAATGCGTAGTTGTTTGCCCTACATAGTGAGTGGAAATGGTTGGTGGAATTCTTGGTTTAAATATTGAATTGTATGTGCGAATTTGGTGGAATTTAACCTTGGGAATCTTAATTGGGATTTAGGACGAGTGAAATGAAATGTGTTGCTTTAAGAGTATGAATGAGGTGTACCAAAAAAAAAGAGTATGAATGAGGTGTTAGAAGTCATAAAAGAGTTAGGAAAATATACTTAGGATGTTACCTCTGGAGAATGAAAATCGTTTATAATGATGGATGAGTAGTGAAATAATGTATAAGGTAATCTTTGGTGAATTAACTGAAGCTTAATCCTTTAGTTATTTAACGGAATTAGTGATGTAACCTTAGAGGAGCTACCTAAAGATCAAGTCTTTGGATGTCTGATTGATGTCATAAGGTGCAACTTGTGGATTTGTGAAATTTCGATGTTGCGATGTTGAATGGACGTTTGGATTCGTATATAGAGGTGTGAAGACGTTAAATAGTGGATCTTAGTGTTCACATTTTGAGGAATTAATGAATTATAAGGATTTACGCCTTGTGTGGGATTAGAATAGAGTAACTCGATGACTGATGAAAGTTTTGGGAATTTAAGGAATTAGAGAGTTGATAATTTGTGGAGTATAAAGATTGTGAAGTAGCAATGGTACATAAATGGTTTATCATAGAGTATTACAGAAATGTTGTTTGAGTGATTTAAGAAGTGTAGAGACCCGGAATTTAATGAAATTGTTGAAATTGAGATGATCATACATCTTTAATTTTTGGAGGAACTTATAGTATGGTGAATCATTTGGGAAAATAATTCTTGGAAACCGATAGTTCAGTGTGCTTGCATTGGTAAATAGGAGATGAGAACTTTATGAGGATTTTGGGAACCACGAGCCTTGGGAATTGTGTCAGTTCAAATCATACCTTTTCCTCAACGCTTCTCTTCTTCTTTCTTCTTCAATGCTAATTCTGTCAAGTTATACTTTCATAACAAAGCTTACTTGACCTTTCTTTATTTCATATATGTTCTTATCTCTAATGCTCATTCTTCTCCTCATGGCTTCACAATTGTTGGAATCCATAACCTATAGTCTCTTAGCCATCATATTTCTATCTCTCTCTCAAGTTTCTATATCGCGTTTGTTCCTGAAGTTTGTATCATATCTTTAACCGTTGTGAGCCTTGTCCCCTTTCTTCTTGGACTAGTTGTGAGGTTGACTTCGTTTGTGGAATAATGATATATGCTTCGAGGATCCTTGGTCTTGTTTTATCGGACATAGTTGAGAGAGTTAGCGTTTGGTGACGTTTAGGTAATATTAGGTAGTGTGCCATCTTGATGGTTTCAAGTTAAAGGTTTGAAGGTATGAGCGCTTCTTGTGGATTGGTATCAACCGTGAGGTTAATAATTTTGGTGTTATCTTTGAGAGTGTTGATGGTTACCTAGAGACCGCTTGGGTGAAAGTGGTTACTCTTATGAGACTTTCTTTGAGATGATCACTTTACGGAAATGAAGTATCGTAGTCAAGGTTTAAGAGATGTTTTCCGTGATTTGGGTCGATCAAAATTTCAATAGTTGGGACTAAATGCCTTGGATGTTTAACTCGTAGTCCTACGTTTGGGAATAGTTTACGGTTTGAAGAATATCGTGTTTATGCTTTTGGGATTACATGTTTTGGATGATTAACTCATAATCCTATGTATGAGAGTAAGTACAGTTCCGAGAGTGTCGCGTTCATATCTTCGGTTGTCGATAAAAGTGTAACAAATTTTTGTTTAGAGGTAAGGAAGTGCGATGGATTTTAGTCTAAGATCCTTGTCTAGTGTTTTACCTTGTTTAGTGACATATAGCCTATGCTAGTTGGGTATGAGTTCGACCTTGTTAGTAATTTTGGATCTAGCTCTATGAAGGATGTTGATTGTTGAGTAATAATCCAGAGTTGTGAAGTCCCTTTGGTAATGTGATACCTTGTATCGTGGATGAACTAGATGTGACTGACCCAAATTGAGTTGAGGAAGCCTTGAGAGTTGTGTGATTGAAAGAGTTGCCTTTTGAGGTGTGTAAGAAACCATGATGATGATGACTCATTTATGGATTGAGTGGTTAGTGATTTTCGTAACTCGAAGAGTTATCTTCCTCCTTAACCATAAACCTCTTTTGTTCATGCCTTTGTTCTTTTATTGTTTTTGCATCCTTATTCTCTTGTTGAGTACAGTCGTTAGCCTTGAAGATGGTAGTTTATGATGCCTTGTTTTGGGTTAGCTTCCTTGTTGACCTCTTTTGTAATAACCCGTATTTTATTTATAATTAATTACGCTTCGTTTATATGCAAGCTACGTTTATATGACTTGGTGGGGGTTCGAACAAGGGACTAAGGGTTTATAGTTTTAATCTTTGGATGTTCATAAGGGGGCTCGAACCCCTGATCACTGGGCGTAGGGTTTTGGGCCTCGGGATTCGTGATTAGGGCACAGCCCACAATGACGATTCTTTAGTATTTTACAAACACCCTCTGCTGCCTCCTATTTAGATGACCTAATGTTACCCTAAACCCCATTCTAATCTAAATCTAATCACCCAAAACCCTAGCCGTCATAGCATAGAAGGAAAAGAAGGTGGTCACGGTGGTAGTAGGCCCTGTTACGGTGGTTCGTTTTGCCTCTCTCCTTGGTATGTCGCCACTGAGTATCAACTCGTGTTATTGCTTTCTTCGTTCAAATCTGTAGTTATACGTTGTTTAATTGACTTGGTTTTTACATCTTTTCGTAGTAGGGCATGTATTTAGTGTATATAAATTAATGGAGTGGTGTCGTTGGTTGCTGTGACGCGTCGTAAAGGGGTGTTTGTCACGGTGGCAGGAAGGTTTTGTTTTCCTGTTTATCATTTTGTTTCATCAGAAGTTGTAGTCGTGTTTTCAGTCGAAATTTATGTCGAGTCTGTGGGTTTTAATCACGGGTCTTTGTATGGGTCTTCAGTTGGCAGTAGGGTGTTGTCGGGGGATGTTAGTCTTGGTGGTCAGAGGCGTTGGGTACGGTGGTACAGGGGTAGTCGATAGGGTGGCTGGAGTGTTGTTTTCATGATAGCCGTCGGTGTGTTGTGTTATTTGTGACCAGGGGGTGTTGGGAGTGGTAACACTGTTGACTCGGGGGAGGTCAATACGGTGTTACCACTGTGTCGACTAGGGTGGTGTTGGGGCAGGTGTTCGATGTAGGAGTCGGTGGTGTCAGGGCTTACGGAGGGTGGTTGATGGGCTGCTGTTTTGGTCGGGTCAGAGTGTTCGGTGATGAACCAGGCCAGTTTGCAGCCCTGGTTCATCTTAGCGTGGGGAGTCGAGGCTGTTGGCAGGGGCTGCGGTGGTAGCTGGAGGAGTAGGGTGCTGGTCAGGCCGGGTTAGGGTGGTAGTAGTGGTGTCACGGGGGTTGTTTGGGCACTGTTAGAGGTGGTGTTAGTGTGTCGGTTTTAACATAATTAGTTTTGTTAATTTATTATTTTTATTATTTTTATTATTTTTGATATTTTATTACTATTATTATTATTATTATTATTATTATTTTGATAGTAGGGATATTATGAGAATTAAAGTAAATGATTTGGTATTTACCATAAGATATGATATTAATGCATATTTTAAATGATTTGAATTTCAAACCGAAGTTACTAATTTTGGAAAGTTTCCCAATATAGAAGTTACTATTTTTGGAAGGTGTCTTTTAGGAAAGATCTATTTATAGTAACCATATGTGTTTTCCGTGTGTTAAGAAGTGCTAGAAATAGATGTAGATATATTACAAGTGTAGGGAACCTTACTATTTATATAATTTATGTCTAGGTGGTGGTTTCCGCGTGGAACATTTTTAGTAGCCGTTGCGCACTTGCCATTTATCTTCTGCAACTTGAGGTAGGGGAATATCTGTGTTGTAATTGTGATCTGACATGAATACATCGTATTTGTTTGGTATATATATATCCTTATTGAATGTTATAACATGATTGAATGAGAACTGTTATTGTGGAGATCGGGTCTTGTGATAAAAGGGTCTTGTGATAAAAGGGTCTTGTGATATGGGACTTGTGATATGGCCATGGGAGGTGTGGTGTGTGTTGGTGATGAGGTGTGTTGGAGATGTGGTGGTGATGGAGGAGCTGGAGGAGATATTGTGATTGTTTATTCATGTTGCGATTATATTACCTACTCAACCTCGTGTTGACCCTTCTTTTGTTTTGTTTGTGTCTGCGTTGATCCAATTTACTGGGGAGCGGAATGACAGGTTTAGACTTGTGCATGATGGAAGGGTGGAGAGGAAACAAACCGGACCAGTTTAGTTATAGCCCAGTTGTAGATGTCGACAAGTTTAAAGTTTCAGTTTTATTTATTTTATAAACAGTTGTAATCCGTTGAGACTTATGTTGTTTTAAAAATTCACTTAATAAAGTACTGGTTTCTTCCTTTGTTGAATACTGCCTCGGGTAACCGAGATGGTACCACTCTTAATTATTCGGGGAGTCCTAGTGCAGACCTCTAAATAAATGGGGGTGTTACAAAGTGGTATCAGAGCGAACGATCCTCAGGCCTAAACTAATGAACCCAGTGAATGTAGGAGAGTCTAAATAAAATGAACCCCGGGATAGAACTGTTAGGAGCACACCTAAAGGGGAAGTATGAGTCTGGGGCCCCCTCACACCGAACCATAGGCCCTCTCAGTTTTACCCGGGTACCTTGAGTGAATACGATCGAAAAGGGTAGAATAGGAAACGGTGAAGTTATGGTAAGAATGTGGCAAAGATTATAAGAACCTTTCTATACATAAGAATGATGGGCATTAATGTAGAGAAAAGTGAGAATATCATAACTGTATAGTTGCTTACATGATATGCAGATATACCATGATCAGTGTTGTATTGATAGTTATGTATGCCTAACGATATGCGGTTATGTGATCCCTGAGCCATGTGTAGGGAAGTACTAGCAACTTAGACTTCAGTTGCTTATGTGGGCCGATGTTTAAGGTCATAACCTGAATGTATATATATAGATAGACACATGAGGACCCAAATTTAAAATCGGGACTCATCTTTTCTTGTATGTTTTAGAATGCCTCCAAGAAGAAACAACGCTGCTAATATCACCCAAGAGGAGTTGAATCTACTGTTAGCTGAGAATCAGGCCTTGAAGGCCAAACGCTTGGACTCTACTAAAATGAGTACCATAATCGCAAGGCATAACCCTACTCACTTTACCGGGGAAGGGGAACCTCACCTCCTTGGCGAGTGATGTAGAGAGTTTAGCAATCTGTTCGAGCTGATAGACTGTCCAGAAGAGCTGAGAGTTGACCAAGCTGCTCACTACTTGAGGGGTATGGCTGGCGTCTGGTGGACTGGTGGACTGGAAACAAAGGAGAGATCCGTGAAGCTGCTGTCGAGGATGGAATAAATCATGTGGATTGGGTCGCGTTCAAGAGGATCCTGTTCGAAGTTTTCTTACCTGAATTCCAAAAGAGCAAACTGCGAGAGGAGTTCGAGCTATTCAGAATGACTGATGAGATGACGGTGGAAGTATACCACAGGAAATTCCTTCAGCTGTTGGGTCATGTGGGAGAAATGGGGATGGATGAGCCAATGCTTGCCATGAAGTTCGAAATGGGACTCACCATTGTCGTTAAGAAGAGGCTCATTGCTGCACCACCCACCACAGTCCGTGATATCTATTTACGGGCTGGGGCAGCTGAGAGATTGGCTGAAATGATTAAGGAAGAAAAGAAGACAATGAGTGATAAGAGAAAAGTGGAGACCGTGAGTGACAATTCAGGGTCGAAAAAGCAGAATGCTAACAAGTTCAGCGGATATTTTAACAACAGTGCCTCGAATGGTAACCGGAACCAAGGTGGGGGAAATTTTAGGGGTGGAAATTCGGGAACCAGTTCTGTGGGAATCGTGTGTTATGGGTGCGGAAAGACGGGGCATAAGCAGGTCGTATGTCGATCTTCAGGAGGAAACCAATCTGGGGGTTACCGTACTCCAACTCCGGGGTACAGTGGGTCCCGCATGAACACCTTGGGGAGTGGAGGTTACCGTACCCCTGCGTCAAGTTATGGAGGGAATTCGAGATCTGGTACCAACAATAATTACCAGAAGGGTTATAACAATTATCAAAACCGTTCCCAGTACAATCAGTACAACGGGAGTGGCAGTAACCAGAAGACTGCAGCTGAAAGCAATCAGCCGACCGGAGTAGCCTCTACTAGCCAGAGAGTGAAGACGAGTGACAAGCTCTTTGCCATGGAGAAACAGGCTGCCCAGGATGACGCCCATGTCGTGACTGGTACATTTCTTGTGAATCTCAAACCCACCTTTGTACTTTTTGATTCCGGTGCAACCCATTCTTTTGTGTCTAAGGACCATGCTAGAGAGTTAGGGCTTGTTATATATGATTGGGTGGAGGATTCTGTAACAATACCATCCGGGGAGTCAGTGTCATGTAATCGAGTCTTTAGGGGTGTACCCATCAAGATTGGGGAAGTGGTTTTCCACTGTGACCTTATCGAGTTTCCATTGGGGGGTTTTGAAGTAATCATGGGAATGGATTGGTTGGGAAAATACCGAGCTTTTATTGATTGTTATCAAAAGAAAATATCTTTGAAAGGACCTAAGGGGGTGAGAGTGACCTATAGGGGATTTGTGGTTAAACCTAAAGTCAAGTTTATATCAGTTAATACCCTTAAGTCGAGTCTGCGAAAGGGAGAAAGTTTAATCTTGTGTCAGATGTGGAATTGTGAGGCAGAAACCCCAAGTGTTAGTGAGATACTTGTAGTGAGGGAGTTTGAGGAGGTGTTCCGGGACGATGTGTCAGAATTACCACCAAGGAGGGAGGTCGACTTCTCTATCGACCTCAAGCCTGGTGCAGGACCAATATCAAAGTCACCTTACCGAATGGGACCAAAGAAGATGGAAGAATTTGTGGTTATGCCGTTCGGGTTGACTAATGCACCAGCAGTGTTCATGGATTTGATGAACCGGGTATTCAGTCCGTACCTGGATAAGTTCGTGGTTGTGTGTAACACCCCAAGAGTATGATATGAGTTTGTGTGGAGATGTGTCCCACATCGGTAGAATGTGAGGCTTGTGATATGTTTATAATAGCTTCCACCCACCACTTAGTAACAAGGCTTTGTGCTTTTGGGCTTAAGTGAGGACAAATAATGGGCCCAAAGGCTTACCTCCCATCTTATTGGGGTGTGTTACGACTGTGGTGGGTCGGGTTGTTACAAATGGTATCAGAGCGACCCTGCGACCGTGTGGTGAGCCTGTGGTCGGGAGTACCGGGTCACACACCTAGCGGGGGAGGATTCTGGCCCTGGTTGTGGTCAAGTTTGAGGCACAACGAGGACGTTGTGTTCTTTAAGTGGGGGAGTTTGTAACACCCCAAGAGTATGATATGAGTTTGTGTGGAGATGTGTCCCACATCGGTAGAATGTGAGGCTTGTGATATGTTTATAATAGGATACCTATTTTATAAAATGGCATTTCATTTTGTACCTCTTTAATTTTTATAATATATTTATAAAATATCAATTTAGTCATAATAACCCGTACTTTTATATCTCGTAATAATAGAATATTTATATAATTAATTCGTCTAGAGATGATTTACACCTAATAAGTGTGATATTTTATGTTATTATCTTATTATTATATATATCATTTTCATTATTTTCACTACTACTACTACTCTCAATATTATTTTTGTGACGGTTTTTATAAACTCGTAATTTTGATTTTGTACTAGTATGATTATCGTGAAATAATAGTATATTTATAATGCGTGTTTAATATTACAATAATTATATATGTTGGGTGCGTTTTATCTTCTTTTAAAGAGCACTTTATATATAATAAAATAATGAGACGATATTGGAACGGGAATCAAGGCCGAACACGTATCACTCCTTATAAAAACAATAAATAAATAAATAAATAGATAAACCTAAATAAAACGACAAACCCTACAACCTTAACCCGCCTCCTTCCCGTATCAGTTCTTGTTTCTTATTTCCTACGTTCCATTTTGCTCTCCTCTTCATCACTGTGCATCTGAGACAAGCTTCCGTTCGTTCTTAATTACGGTAAGACGATATTTAATTAGTTAATGTTTAATGTGTTTAGTTATCGTTAGAATGCGACCGTCTTATGTATGCTTTATACGAGTGGTTTTAGACCGTGACTGACCCTAGGACTGACCCAGATGATCCTGGCCAAGTAACAGTTACTGGGCCGTTGTCGTGGATGGTTTTGGACCACCAGGGCCGGCGGTGGTAGGGCTGAAAGGAAGGAAGTTGGTGTCGGGTTTTATCGTATTAAAGGGTCGTATAGTTGTCGTTAATTATAGTAGGTGGTGATGGTTTGGTCGATCGTGGTCGGTCATGGGGATGGCAGTGGGGTGCTTAATGGAGCAAGGTGGTGCGTGTGGTGGCCGGAGCACGTGTATACAGGGAGTAACAGAGGCGTATTGCGAAACCGTCATAGGACAGTCTTGGTTGGTGGTTGTGGTCGAGTCGGGGGCTGGTGTTTCTAGGTGGCTTGGCTGTCAGTTGTGGTGCCGGAAAGTAGGGATGCGGGTAGAGTATAATGGGGTTGCGTCGTCTTTGTTGCTCCGTCATCTATGTTCATGTTTCTTCTTCTTATTATTATTATTATTATATTATTATATTATTATATTATTATAGAGTAGTATGGTTTAGTACGTATGCATGTGTTGTTATTCTTATTATTATTATATTATTATTATTATATTATTATTATTATTGTTATTATTATTATTAGTATTATTAATTTTCCATGGTTGTTAATAATAGTAGTATTATTATGATTATTATTAGTATTAGTAATAATTATTAAAGTTGTTCGGTAATTTTTATACACGGATGTGACGGTTATCAGTAGTTCGACTATATTTCCATATTCAGTTATTTAATTGAAGTTTGAGTATAAAAGTAATGAGGACGAGTTAGTTGAGTTTGTTTAATTTATTTTGCGATGGTACTTTATTATATTAGTCACGTTAATTAGTAGTATTATCATTATAAGTTTATTATTCGTATTTATAATAATTATGTGATGGTTATTTATATGATTTGATTAGTTTAATTAGTTGAATTGGTTTAGTTAATTTGTTTAAATAGTGTTGTGACGATAATTTTAATTAATCCCCTAATTAAGTTAATTGACTCGTCGTGCTTAATATAGTCAATTAATGCGTAATACATTACTTGGTTAATTAAATTGATTGGTTGATACATTATACTTTGTTTAATATTAGTTAGTAATTGTTTATATTATATTGTTAGGTGACGGTATTGAAGTGGCATAACTTTGTTTACTTGCTGGCTTGCTATTGGATTATATTGTTATCCAGGTAGGTTACACTGGTGCTTTAATCTGTATTAAGTTACGTGTGAATGTGCATTGCCTGTTAAATGCAAGTATGAATTCTGAGCATGATAGTTTATGGTTATTTATTTGGTGTTGCATTCATAATCATGGCATATGCATTGGATACTGAGAAAGATGTGGATCAGATATTGTTCTGATGTAAAGCCCAGGGTGGTTCTGCAGACCAGGCCTGGTGTCTTATCAGCTTTTGAGCTAGTGTTCGGCGACGGCCGATTATAGTCTGCCGGGAAGTTCGGTATGGCTGGGTGTTACGGGTTTGAGAATGAGATTGAGATTGAGCTCGAGCATGTCATAAGCATTTGCATATTCTTGTTTGTTGCATTACTTACTATTGTGTTATCCTACTCAACCGCGAGGTTGACAGTGTATTCGTGTACACCTACGATGATCCGGAATGGGGAGTAGATTCTATAGGTCAGAGACAGATGGATTAGGAGCTTGGGCATGGAGAGAGACATGACTTGGACCTACTAGAATTAGATCACGTACTTAGATGTTATCATCAGTTGTACCTTTATTCTTTGCGTAGTAGTTGTAATACCAGAAGTTTAAATTTAATTAGTATTTATATAAAGTACTTTGGTTTGGTTTACTTTGTTATTCACTATCTCGGACATTCCGAGATGGTAACAGCTCTATTTATTGAGAATGTCTTGCTAAAGGCTCTTAAATAAATGGGGGTGTTACAAAGTGGTATCAGAGCGAACGATCCTCAGGCCTAAAACAAATGAATAAAAGTAATGAACATAGGAAGAGTCAAATAAAATGAACCCCGGGCTAGAAATTGTTAGGAGCCCAGGATTGGGATGAGTTAGGGGCCCCCTCAGACCAAGCCACTGGCCCTTTCAGTCTAACCTGGTTACCCTTGAGAGATGTAGAGCGTGGGTAGTATAGCATAAAGGAAAAGACCCAATATATATGTATATATATTGTACTAACGTTTACGCGGAGAAGGATTGAGGTAAGTATCATGTGAAATATGGTTGGAGATTTGTGTTGTACGAGATTTATATTGAATGTTGATTGAGGTATATGATTTCCAAGTATTGAGAACATGAGTATGTGTATATGAGTATGGATCTATATTTATTGAGCCATAGATAGAGTGATGTGATCATATGATTTAGTCTTCTGACATGTCCATATGATATCTGGTTATTAAATGACTATCATAATTATGTAATATATTGGCTGGTATTTGGATAGGAATGATCATATTTATGTGTTATAGTAAACCATGTTTAGTGATATGCGGAATGTGATGTCCCAAGCCAAGAGTGGCATATAGTTATGTGTTACATTTGTATATACATGTATAGATATTCAGTCATTTAGTTGATCTACTTTTCTGTTTCGCAATCTTTACCGTGTTTTAGATGACAATTACAACTTGAAATGATGGATAAATGTTAATATGGTGCAACGTGATTTCTCTGCTTCCATGATATGTCAACATGTTTGGAAGAAGAATGGTTGTATGTAAGTGTGATAATGTGAAATGATCTTAAGGAACAAAAAGGTTTGATAATTTTTCAGAATGTTACCTTGTTTGTACGGGCTGCCATTTAAAATGTGTTTTTTTTTTAATGAATGAGAAAATTTTATGTGTGGTAACCTTCTGAATTAGTTTTCCAATGCATTTGATTTCATGTCAAAACGACTTATACTTTGAGAGAAATAAATATTTTAGTCGACAATGGTCAGATTGTTACTGCACAGTTCTGTTTTGACCCATGTTTTTGGAAAAGAAACCATTTAAAACGTGTTTATTGTTAATGAATAATTCCAACTCCGCTGTTTAGAATATTCATTCACGTTTTCAAAATGATAAGCCACGTAAAATCTTAACGAGTCCTTATTTAATAGTAATTTTTGTAAGTTGCCCAATTTTCTGTTTAATTGCTGTAAAGTTTTTGTTCAGACCAAGTGCGTTAAAAAAAAATGTTATAAATAATTTCCTTAAATGTTGCATTTGATTTTTTTTTCCTATGATTATTTAATTCATTATAATTCTCAAAAAAACTATAATGGTTCACAAAATGGTTGAACGGTTATTTAATTATAATTTTTTTTGGAAGTTGCAGTGTGATGTATGATTGTTGAAATTGTAAGTTATGTAAGTTTTCAATATAAAAGTTTAATCAAATATGAATTATGTGATGTAACCATGTGATATCCTGATGTAGCATTAGTAGCATGTACAATAGACATATGATATGAATATGAACGTTATTATATGGTAAAATAACCTTGTTTATTTCGGTGAGTTTTATATAAAGTTAGTTTCAGTTATACAGACGTTATTGCTTACTATTGATATGATCTCAGAATAATCATGTGGTGTTCATATGTAATGTTAAAATCATGATCACCAGAGAAGAGTCTGGACATGTGGTAGAATGAATTTAACTTGTAAATTTATTAGTATGATATAGCAATCTTTGTTATAAGTAATTTTGAGTATTTTAAACAATGTGAATCTTGTTGATATATTTCATATATTAATGATATATCTTTGTCTAGATCACTGCGATAACAATATTTATAACTTCTCCATGTATATTGTTATGCCACAAAGTGATTTGCATAATGCTCTGTTTAAAATTTGATCGCAATCTATTGAATTAATAATTGGTTTAACTTCTTTATACCTAGAGATGCCAAGCTGTTTTGCTAGTCTAAGATTGGTGTATACCTCGGGAAATATGTCAATGCTCCATGTTAATTACATTAGTTAAGTTTTGCCTTATGTCTTTATAATATGATTATGATCATGAAATGTTTTAATTTGTCAATTATGCACTTTGAGTTAGCTGATTGTCTACATTGATGTAAAGGTGTCAATTTCCTGTCAGAATTTCCAAAAGTATATAAGTGTTAGTTACTTTGATTCTATTGCGTAGCATGAAATTGACGAGTATGTGTTGTTGTTTTAAAAGTCGGATGCTAGTTGCCAGTATAGAGTAATTACCTTATCAGATGATTTGTGATTGTTGGTTGAGTGATCTTCTTGAACCTTGGGTGTCGAAATTTATAATGAGGTTACGAGGACGTAACCGTGTTTTAAGGAGGATAGGATTGTAAAATCTTGATGGTTTACGATCTGGCCAAGTGGTATATTATGATTGGCTGACTGAGATTGACCATGCATGGAGTCTGCTGTTTTAATTTGTTACGTTTTGGTCAATGTTGCGGTTCTTTAAGTGTCATATACTTCTGTCGTATGTTAAACTTTGGGGACAAAGTTTCTTAAGGGAGATAGTATGTGACACTTCGTGTTTTAGAGCTTATGCATATGTGCTTGTGTCTATCTTATGCTTGTGGGGTATTTTTTTTATCATAACGGGGTAGTGAACTTCGGGATGAAGTTCATTTTAAGGAGGGAAGACTGTAATACCCCGTATTTTAGCCTCGGTCAACGGCAGTCAAATCGTGTTTTATACAAGTATTTCAAATGGAATGTTTATAAAGTATTTTACGTAAACTGTTATTGTTTTATAAATCGTATTTCTACAATTATTTCGTATTTCATAATCTTTTAATATTTGATAAGTATTTTATAAAATGGCATTTCATTTTGTACCTCTTTAATTTTTATAATATATTTATAAAATATCAATTTAGTCATAATAACCCGTACTTTTATATCTCGTAATAATAGAATATTTATATAATTAATTCGTCTAGAGATGATTTACACCTAATAAGTGTGATATTTTATGTTATTATCTTATTATTATATATATCATTTTCATTATTTTCACTACTACTACTACTCTCAATATTATTTTTGTGACGGTTTTTATAAACTCGTAATTTTGATTTTGTACTAGTATGATTATCGTGAAATAATAGTATATTTATAATGCGTGTTTAATATTACAATAATTATATATGTTGGGTGCGTTTTATCTTCTTTTAAAGAGCACTTTATATATAATAAAATAATGAGACGATATTGGAACGGGAATCAAGGCCGAACACGTATCACTCCTTATAAAAACAATAAATAAATAAATAAATAGATAAACCTAAATAAAACGACAAACCCTACAACCTTAACCCGCCTCCTTCCCGTATCAGTTCTTGTTTCTTATTTCCTACGTTCCATTTTGCTCTCCTCTTCATCACTGTGCATCTGAGACAAGCTTCCGTTCGTTCTTAATTACGGTAAGACGATATTTAATTAGTTAATGTTTAATGTGTTTAGTTATCGTTAGAATGCGACCGTCTTATGTATGCTTTATACGAGTGGTTTTAGACCGTGACTGACCCTAGGACTGACCCAGATGATCCTGGCCAAGTAACAGTTACTGGGCCGTTGTCGTGGATGGTTTTGGACCACCAGGGCCGGCGGTGGTAGGGCTGAAAGGAAGGAAGTTGGTGTCGGGTTTTATCGTATTAAAGGGTCGTATAGTTGTCGTTAATTATAGTAGGTGGTGATGGTTTGGTCGATCGTGGTCGGTCATGGGGATGGCAGTGGGGTGCTTAATGGAGCAAGGTGGTGCGTGTGGTGGCCGGAGCACGTGTATACAGGGAGTAACAGAGGCGTATTGCGAAACCGTCATAGGACAGTCTTGGTTGGTGGTTGTGGTCGAGTCGGGGGCTGGTGTTTCTAGGTGGCTTGGCTGTCAGTTGTGGTGCCGGAAAGTAGGGATGCGGGTAGAGTATAATGGGGTTGCGTCGTCTTTGTTGCTCCGTCATCTATGTTCATGTTTCTTATTATTATTATTATTATTATTATATTATTATTATATTATTATATTATTATATTATTATATTATTATAGAGTAGTATGGTTTAGTACGTATGCATGTGTTGTTATTCTTATTATTATTATATTATTATTATTATTGTTATTATTATTATTATTAGTATTATTAATTTTCCATGGTTGTTAATAATAGTAGTATTATTATGATTATTATTAGTATTAGTAATAATTATTAAAGTTGTTCGGTAATTTTTATACACGGATGTGACGGTTATCAGTAGTTCGACTATATTTCCATGTTCAGTTATTTAATTGAAGTTTGAGTATAAAAGTAATGAGGACGAGTTAGTTGAGTTTGTTTAATTTATTTTGCGATGGTACTTTATTATATTAGTCACGTTAATTAGTAGTATTATCATTATAAGTTTATTATTCGTATTTATAATAATTATGTGATGGTTATTTATATGATTTGATTAGTTTAATTAGTTGAATTGGTTTAGTTAATTTGTTTAAATAGTGTTGTGACGATAATTTTAATTAATCCCCTAATTAAGTTAATTGACTCGTCGTGCTTAATATAGTCAATTAATGCGTAATACATTACTTGGTTAATTAAATTGATTGGTTGATACATTATACTTTGTTTAATATTAGTTAGTAATTGTTTATATTATATTGTTAGGTGACGGTATTGAAGTGACATAACTTTGTTTACTTGCTGGCTTGCTATTGGATTATATTGTTATCCAGGTAGGTTACACT
Organism: Silene conica; assembly: GCA_029255685.2. Lineage (NCBI taxonomy): Eukaryota > Viridiplantae > Streptophyta > Magnoliopsida > Caryophyllales > Caryophyllaceae > Silene > Silene conica. The sequence continues at coordinate 26,398,437 of CM055314.2, read as the reverse complement.
GGTGCTTTAATCTGTATTAAGTTACGTGTGAATGTGCATTGCCTGTTAAATGCAAGTATGAATTCTGAGCAAGATAGTTTATGGTTAGTTATTTGGTGTTGCATTCATAATCATGGCATATGCATTGGATACTGAGAAAGATGTGGATCAGATATTGTTCTGATGTAAAGCCCAGGGTGGTTCTGCAGACCAGGCATGGTGTCTTATCAGCTTTTGAGCTGGTGTTCGGCGACGGTCGATTATAGTCTGCCGGGATGTTCGGTATGGCTGGGTGTTACGGGTTTGAGAATGAGATTGAGATTGAGCTCGAGCATGTCATAAGCATTTGCATATTCTTGTTTGTTGCATTACTTACTATTGTGTTATCCTACTCAACCGCGAGGTTGACAGTGTATTCGTGTACACCTACGATGATCCGGAATGGGGAGTAGATTCTATAGGTCAGAGACAGATGGATTATGAGCTTGGGCATGGAGAGAGACATGGCTTGGACCTACTAGAATTAGATCACATACTTAGATGTTATCATCAGTTGTACCATTATTCTTTGCGTAGTAGTTGTAATACCAGAAGTTTAAATTTAATCAGTATTTATATAAAGTACTTTGGTTTGGTTTACTTTGTTATTCACTACCTCGGACATTCCGAGATGGTAACAGCTCTATTTATTGAGAATGTATTGCTAAAGGCTCTTAAATAAATGGGGGTGTTACATTGTGTTTATCGATGACATTTTGGTGTATTCCAAGAACAAAGAAGAGCATGAGGAGCATCTGAGGGCCTTGTTGAAGACCTTGGAAGTGAATGGGTTATATGCTAAGTTAAGCAAATGCGAATTCTGGCTGGAGAAAGTTGCTTTCTTGGGCCACGTAATTTCCAAAGAAGGGGTGTCTGTGGATCCCAGCAAGATCGAGGCTGTGACGAGATGGCAAAGTCCAAAGAATGTGGGAGAGATCCGGAGTTTCTTGGGGTTAGCTGGGTACTACAGGAGGTTTGTTAAAGATTTCTCAAAGTTAGCCAAGCCTTTAACATCGTTGATGAGAAAGGAGAATCGTTTCAATTGGGATGAGAGTTGTGAGAAGGCGTTCCTAACTCTTAAGGAACGTCTAACAACGGCTCCTATCCTTGCCTTGCCAGATGGGTACACCCCTAAAATATGCATTAATACCATATCTTATGGTAAATACCAAATCATTTACTTTAATTCTCATAATATCCTTACGATCAAAATAATAATAATAATAATAATAATAATAATAATAATAATAGTAATAAAATATCAAAAATAATAAAAATAATAAAAATAATAAATTAACAAAACTAATTATGTTAAAACCGACACACTAACACCACCTCTAACCGTGCCCAAACAACCCCCGTGACACCACTACTACCACCCTAGTCCGGCCTGACCATCACCCTACTCCTCCAGCTACCACCGCAACCCCTGCCAACAACCTCGACTCCCCACGCTAAGATGAACCAGGGCTGCAAACTGGCCTGGTTCATCACTGAACACTCTGACCCGACCAAAACAGCAACCCATCAACCACCCTCCGTAAGCCCTAACACCACCGACTCCTACATCCAACACCAGGCCCAACACCACCCTAGTCGACACAGTGTTGACACCGTATTGACCTCCCCCGAGTCAACGGTGTTACTACTCCCAACACCCCTGGTCACAAATAACACAACACACCGACGACTATCATGAAAACAACACTCCAGCCACCCTATCGACTACCCCTGTACCACCGTACCCAACGCCTCTGACCACTAAGACTAACATCCCCCGACAACACCCTACTGCCAACTGCAGACACATACAAAGACCCGTGATTAAAACCCACAGACTCGACATAAATTTCGACTGAAAACACGACTACAACTTCTGATGAAACAAAATGATAAACAGGAAAACAAAACCTTCCTGCCACCGTGACAAACACCCCTTTACGACGCATCACAGCAACCAACGACACCACTACATTAATTTATATACACTAAATACATGCCCTACTACGAAAAGATGTAAAAACCAAGTCAATTAAACAACGTATAACTACAGATTTGAACGAAGAAAGCAGTAACACGAGTTGATGCTCAGTGGCGACATACCAAGGAGAGAGGCAAAACGAACCACCGTAACAGGGCCTACTACCACCGTGACCACCTTCTTTTCCTTCTATGCTATGACGGCTAGGGTTTTGGGTGATTAGATTTAGATTAGAATGGGGTTTAGGGTAGCATTAGGTCATCTAAATAGGAGGCAGCAGAGGGTGTTTGTAAAATACTAAAGAATCGTCATTGTGGGCTGTGCCCTAATCACGAATCCCGAGGCCCAAAACCCTACGCCCAGTGATCAGGGGTTGGAGCCCCCTTATGAACATCCAAAGATTAAAACTATAAACCCTTAGTCCCTTGTTCGAACCCCCACCAAGTCATATAAATGTAGCTTGCATATAAACGAAGCGTAATTAATTATAAATAAAATACGGGTTATTACAGTCTTCCTCCCTTAAAATGAACTTCGTCCCGAAGTTCACCCACTCATAAGGTCGGCTCAAAACTCTCAACATACTAAAACATGTTAAACCATATGGGATGTTATATTCTACCCCACTAACAGAAAAAGTTACGTCCGCGTAACTTACCTCAAACGAAAAGCTGCGGATAACGCTCTTTCATGGACGCCTCGGACTCCCAAGTAGCTTCCTCCGTGTTATGATTGGTCCATAAGACCTTTACTAACACTGTCTCACCATTCCGCGTTTTTCGAACCATCCTATCCAGAATCTCCTTCGGTAGTTCAACATAAGTAAGTTGCTCATCTACCTCAATCACCTCATTGCTCAACACATGTGAAGGATCACTCAAGTACTTCCTTAACTGGGACACATGGAACACATTATGGACCCTGGAGAGAGCTGGTGGTAAAGCTAATCGATATGCCACCTCACCAACCCTGTCCAAAATCTCAAATGGTCCAATAAACTTTTGACTCAGTTTACCTCGCTTTCCGAACCTCATTACACCCTTCATAGGAGATACCTTATGTAATACCTTCTCGCCCACCTCAAAGGAAATGTCACTTCTCTTGAGGTCTGCATAACTCTTCTGTCTGTCCTGAGCGGCCCTCATTCTTTGTCGAATTACCTGAACTTGTTCAACCATCTCCTGAATCATATCCGGACCCAAAACCACAGCGTCAGCTCGATCATCCCAACACACAGGACTCCGGCACTTCCTCCCGTACAATGCTTCAAATGGAGCCATACCAATACTGGCGTGGTAGCTATTATTGTAAGAGAATTCTATCAGTCCCAACCGTTCTTCCCATGATCCCCCGAACTCAAGTACACAAGCTCTCAGCATATCTTCCAGAGTCTAGATGGTCCTTTCCGTCTGGCCATCTGTAGCAGGGTGAAAAGCGGTACTCATCTTCAATTGCGTGCCTAACGCGGTCTGCAGTTCTTGCCAAAATCGAGAAATAAACCTCGAGTCGCGATCCGAAACAATATCCTTAGGAACTCCATGCAACTTGACCACGTTCTGCACATAAGACTTTGCTAATTCCGCCTTACTCCAGGTATCCTTCATTGGAATGAAATGAGCGGACTTGGTCAATCTATCCACAATTACCCAGATCATATTGTTGCCCTTCTGAGTGCGGGGCAACCCCACAATGAAATCCATATAAATATTCTCCCACTTCCATTCAGGTATATCCAGCGGCTGGATCTTCCCTTGGGGTCTCTTGTGCTCACCTTTTACCCTCTGGCATGTCAAACACCGGGACACGAACTCCGCAACTTCCTTTTTCATATTGGGCCACCAAAAGGTCTTCTTGAGGTCTTTGTATAATTTATCGCCTCCTGGGTGGACGGAGTATGGCGTAGCATGAGCTTCAGTTAAGATTTTCTTTTTCAACTCATCATTATCTGGAACACACCATCTCCCAGTGAATCTCAAACTATCATCAGGATGAACACTGATCTTGGACTCGGTCTCGCTACTACCTTCCTCAATCATTCTCCTCCACTTCTGGATCCTCAAATCTCCTTTCTGCAATTCCCTGATTTCACCATACAATTCTGGTTCCACCGTCAGATCGCTAAGAGTATCCCCTTTTCGAATCATGTAAATCCCCATTTCTCCTAACTCACTGAGCAGTCTTACCCTTGATCTGGCACAAATCAAGGCATGAACAGATTCCCTACTCAAGGCGTCGGCAACTACGTTAGCCTTACCCTCATGATAGACAATCTGCATATCGTAGTCGCCAATCAGCTCTATCCACCTTCGTTGTCTCATATTTAACTCCCGCTGAGTATAGATGTACTTCAAGCTTTTGTGGTCGGAAAATACTTTAAATGTGGCTCCGTACAGGTAATGGCGCCACAGTTTTAGTGCGAAGACCACCGTCCCCAACTCCAGATCATGAGTAGGATAATTCTCTTCATAGGTCTTCAGCTGCCGAGAAGCATAAACTATCACTCTCCCATTCTGCATTAACACACACCCTAGCCCATGCTTCGAAGCGTCGGTATACACCTCAAAGTTATCACTCCCATCTGGCAAGGCAAGGATAGGAGCCGTTGTCAGACGTTCCTTAAGAGTTAGGAACGCCTTCTCACAACTCTCATCCCAAATGAAACGATTCTCCTTTCTCATATTTTAAATGATTTGAATTTCAAACCGAAGTTACTAATTTTGGAAAGTTTCCAAATATAGAAGTTACTATTTTTGGAAGGTGTCTTTTAGGAAAGATCTATTTATAGTAACCATATGTGTTTTCCGTGTGTTAAGAAGTGCTAGAAATAGATGTAGATATATTACAAGTGTAGGGAACCTTACTATTTATATAATTTATGTCTAGGTGGTGGTTTCCGCGTGGAACATTTTTAGTAGCCGTTGCGCACTTGCCATTTATCTTCTGCAACTTGAGGTAGGGGAATATCTGTGTTGTAATTGTGATCTGACATGAATACATCGTATTTGTTTGGTATATATATATCCTTATTGAATGTTATAACATGATTGAATGAGAACTGTTATTGTGGAGATCGGGTCTTGTGATAAAAGGGTCTTGTGATAAAAGGGTCTTGTGATATGGGACTTGTGATATGGCCATGGGAGGTGTGGTGTGTGTTGGTGATGAGGTGTGTTGGAGATGTGGTGGTGATGGAGGAGCTGGAGGAGATATTGTGATTGTTTATTCATGTTGCGATTATATTACCTACTCAACCTCGTGTTGACCCTTCTTTTGTTTTGTTTGTGTCTGCGTTGATCCAATTTACCGGGGAGCGGAATGACAGGTTTAGACTTGTGCATGATGGAAGGGTGGAGAGGAAACAAACCGGACCAGTTTAGTTATAGCCCAGTTGTAGATGTCGACAAGTTTAAAGTTTCAGTTTTATTTATTTTATAAACAGTTGTAATCCGTTGAGACTTATGTTGTTTTAAAAATTCACTTAATAAAGTACTGGTTTCTTCCTTTGTTGACTAATGCCTCGGGTAACCGAGATGGTAACACCCTTAATTATTCGGGGAGTCCTAGTGCAGGCCTCTGAATAAATGGGGGTGTTACAAAGTGGTATCAGAGCGAACGATCCTCAGGCCTAAACTAATGAACCCAATGAATGTAGGAGAGTCTAAATAAAATGAATCCCGGGATAGAACTGTTAGGAGCACACCTAAAGGGGAAGTATGAGTTTGGACCCTCACACCGAACCATAGGCCCTCTCAGTTTTACCCGGGTACCTTGAGTGAATACGAGCGAAAAGGGTAGAATAGGAAACGGTGAAGTTATGGTAAGAATATGGCAAAGATTATGAGAACCTTTCTATACATAAGAATGGTGGGCATTAATGTAGAGAAAAGTGAGAATATCATAACTGTATAGTTGCTTACATGATATGCAGATATACCATGATCAGTGTTGTATTGATAGTTATGCATGCTTAACGATATGCGGTTATGTGATCCCTGAGCCATGTGTAGGGAAGTACTAGCAACTTAGACTTCAGTTGCTTATGTGGGCCGATGTTTAAGGTCATAACCTGAATGTATATATATAGATAGACACATGAGGACCCAAATTTAAAATCGGGACTCATCTTTCCTTGTATGTTTTAGAATGCCTCCAAGAAGAAACAACGCTGCTAATATCACCCAAGAGGAGTTGGATCTACTGTTAGCTGAGAATCAGGCCTTGAAGGCTAAACGCTTGGACTCTGCTAAAATGAGTACCATAATCGCAAGGCATAACCCTACTCACTTTACCGGGGAAGGGGAACCTCACCTCCTTGGAGAGTGGTGTAGAGAGTTTAGCAATCTGTTCGAGCTGATAGACTGTCCAGAAGAGATGAGAGTTGACCAAGCAGCTCACTACTTGAGGGGTATGGCTGGCGACTGGTGGACTGGAAACAAGGGAGAGATCTGTGAAGCTGCTGTCGAGGATGGAATAAATCATGTGGAGTGGGTCGCGTTCAAGAGGATCCTGTTCGAAGTTTTCTTACCTGAATTCCAAAAGAGCAAACTGCGAGAGGAGTTCGAGCTATTCAGAATGACTGATGAGATGATGGTGGAAGTATACTACAGGAAATTCCTTCAGCTGTTGGGTCATGTGGGAGAAATGGGGATGGATGAGCCAATGCTTGCCATGAAGTTCGAAAGGGGACTCACCATTGCCGTTAAGAAGAGGCTCATTGCTGCACCACCCACCACAGTCCGTGATATCTATTTACGGGCTAGGGCAGCTGAGAGATTGGCTGAAATGATTAAGGAAGAAAAGAAGACAAGGAGTGATAAGAGAAAAGTGGAGACCGTGAGTGACAATTCAGGGTCGAAAAAGCAGAATTCTAACAAGTTCAGCGGATATTTTAACAACAGTGCCTCGACTGGTAACCGGAACCAAGGTGGGGGAAATTTTAGGGGTGGAAATTCGGGAACCAGTTCTGTGGGAATCGTGTGTTATGGGTGCGGAAAGACGGGGCATAAGCAGGCCGTATGTCGATCTTCAGGAGGAAACCAATCTGGGGGTTACCGTACTCCAACTCCGGGGTACAGTGGGTCCCGCATGAACACCTCGGGGAGTGGAGGTTACCGTACCCCTGCGTCAAGTTATGGAGGGAATTCGAGATCTGGTACCAACAATAATTACCAGAAGGGTTATAACAATTATCAAAACCGTTCCCAGTACAATCAGTACAACGGGAGTGGCAGTAACCAGAAGACTGCAGCTGAAAGCAATCAGCCGACCGGAGTAGCCTCTACTAGCCAGAGTGGAGTGAAGACGAGTGGCAAGCTCTTTGCCATGGAGAAACAGGCTGCCCAGGATGACGCCCATGTCGTGACTGGTACATTTCTTGTGAATCTCAAACCCACCTTTGTACTTTTTGATTCCGGTGCAACCCATTCTTTTGTGTCTAAGGACCATGCTAGAGAGTTAGGGCTTGTTATATATGATTGGGTGGAGGATTCTGTAACAATACCGTCCGGGGAGTCGGTGTCATGTAATCGAGTCTTTAGGGGTGTACCCATCAAGATTGGGGAAGTGGTTTTCCACTGTGACCTTATCGAGTTTCCATTGGGGCGTTTTGAAGTAATCCTGGGAATGGATTGGTTGGGAAAATACCGAGCTTTTATTGATTGTTATCAAAAGAAAATATCTTTGAAAGGACCTAAGGGGGTGAGAGTGACCTATAGGGGATTTGTGGTTAAACCTAAAGTCAAGTTTATATCAGTTAATACCCTTAAGTCGAGTCTGCGGAAGGGAGAAAGTTTAATCTTGTGTCAGATGTGGAATTGTGAGGCAGAAACCCCAAGTGTTAGTGAGATACTTGTAGTGAGGGAGTTTGAGGGGGTGTTCTGGGACGATGTGTCAGAATTACCACCAAGGAGGGAGGTCGACTTCTCTATTGACCTCAAGCCTGGTGCAGGACCAATATCAAAGTTACCTTACCGAATGGGACCAAAGGAGATGGAAGAACCGAAAAAGCAACTGGATGAATTGGCCGAGAAGGGATTTATCCGGCCTAGTGTATCGCCTTGGGGAGCACCCGTGCTGTTCGTAAAGAAGAAGGACGGTAGTCTGAGACTCTGCGTTGACTATCGGGAGTTGAACAACGTGACTGTCAAGAACCGCTACCCTTTGCCAAGAATAGATGATCTATTCGATCAGTTGAGTGGAGCCGGGGTCTTTTCGAAAATTGATCTGAGATCGGGTTATCACCAACTGAGAATTAAAGATGAAGATATTCCCAAGACCGCCTTCAGGACTAGGTATGGCCACTATGAATTTGTGGTTATGCCGTTCGGGTTGACTAATGCACCAGCAGTGTTCATGGATTTGATGAACCGGGTATTGAGTCCGTACCTGGATAAGTTCGTGGTTGTGTTTATCGATGACATTTTGGTGTATTCCAAGAACAAAGAAGAGCATGAGGAGCATCTGAGGGCCGTGTTGAAGACCTTGGAAGTGAATGGGTTATATGCTAAGTTAAGCAAATGCGAATTCTGGCTGGAGAAAGTTGCTTTCTTGGGCCACGTAATTTCCAAAGAAGGGGTGTCTGTGGATCCCAGCAAGATCGAGGCTGTGACGAGATGGCAAAGTCCAAAGAATGTGGGAGAGATCCGGAGTTTCTTGGGGTTAGCTGGGTACTACAGGAGGTTTGTTAAAGATTTCTCAAAGTTAGCCAAGCCTTTAACATCGTTGATGAGAAAGGAGAATCGTTTCATTTGGGATGAGAGTTGTGAGAAGGCGTTCCTAACTCTTAAGGAACGTCTGACAACGGCTCCTATCCTTGCCTTGCCAGATGGGTACACCCCTAAAATATGCATTAATACCATATCTTATGGTAAATACCAAATCATTTACTTTAATTCTGATAATATCCCTACTATCAAAATAATAATAATAATAATAATAATAATAGTAATAAAATATCAAAAATAATAAAAATAATAAAAATAATAAATTAACAAAACTAATTATGTTAACACCGACACACTAACACCACCTCTAACCGTGCCCAAACAACCCCCGTGACACCACTACTACCACCCTAACCCGGCCTGACCAGCACCCTACTCCTCCAGCTACCACCGCAGCCCCTTCCAACAGCCTCGACTCCCCACGCTAAGATGAACCAGAGCTGCAAACTGGCCTGGTTCATCACCGAACACTCTGACCCGACCAAAACAGCAGCCCATCAACCACCCTCCGTAAGCCCTGACACCACTGACTCCTACATCCAACACCAGCCCCAACACCACCCTAGTCGACACAGTGGTAACACCGTATTGACCTCCCCCGAGTCAACGGTGTTACCACTCCCAACACCCCCTGGTCACAAACAACACAACACACCGACGGCTATCATGAAAACAACACTCCAGCCACCCTATCGACTACCCCTGTACCACCGTACCCAACGCCTCTGACCACCAAGACTAACATCCCCCGACAACACCCTACTGCCAACTGAAGACCCATACAAAGACCCGTGATTAAAACCCACAGACTCGACATAAATTTCGACTGAAAACACGACTACAACTTCTGATGAATCAAAATGATAAACAGGAAAACAAAACCTTCCTGCCACCGTGACAAACACCCCTTTACGACGCATCACAGCAACCAACGACACCACTCCATTAATTTATATACATTAAATACATGCCCTACTACGAAAAGATGTAAAAACCAAGTCAATTAAACAACGTATAACTACAGATTTGAACGAAGAAAGCAGTAACACGAGTTGATGCTCAGTGGCGACATACCAAGGAGAGAGGCAAAACGAACCACCGTAACAGGGCCTACTACCACCGTGACCACCTTCTTTTCCTTCTATGCTATGACGGCTAGGGTTTTGGGTGATTAGAATTAGATTAGAATGGGGTTTAGGGTAGCATTAGGTCATCTAAATAGGAGGCAGCAGAGGGTGTTTGTAAAATACTAAAGAATCGTCATTGTGGGTTGTGCCCTAATCACGAATCCCGAGGCCCAAAACCCTACGCCCAGTGATCAGAGGTTCGAGCCCCCTTATGAACATCCAAAGATTAAAACTATAAACCCTTAGTCCCTTGTTCGAACCCCCACCAAGTCATATAAACGTAGCTTGCATATAAACGAAGCGTAATTAATTATAAATAAAATACGGGTTATTACAGTCTTCCTCCCTTAAAATGAACTTCGTCCCGAAGTTCACCCACTCATAAGGTCGGCACAAAACTCTCAACATACTAAAACATGTTAAACCATATGGGATGTTACATTCTACCCCACTAACAGAAAAGTTACGTCCGCGTAACTTACCTCAAACGAAAAGCTGCGGATAACGCTCCTTCATGGACGCCTCGGACTCCCAAGTAGCTTCCTCCGTGTTATGATTGGTCCATAAGACCTTTACTAACACTGTCTCACCATTCCGCGTTTTTCGAACCTTCCTATCCAGAATCTCCTTCGGTAGTTCAACATAAGTAAGTTGCTCATCTACCTCAATCACCTCATGGCTCAACACATGTGAAGGATCACTCAAATACTTCCTTAACTGGGACACATGGAACACATTATGGACCCTGGAGAGAGCTGGTGGTAAAGCTAATCGATATGCCACCTCACCAACCCTGTCCAAAATCTCAAATAGTCCAATAAACTTTTGACTCAGTTTACCTCGCTTTCTGAACCTCATTACACCCTTCATAGGAGATACCTTAAGTAATACCTTCTCGCCCACCTCAAAGGAAATGTCACTTCTCTTGAGGTCTGCATAACTCTTCTGTTTGTCCTGAGCGGCCCTCATTCTCTGTCGAATTACCTGAACTTGTTCAACCATCTCCTGAATCATATCCGGACCCAAAACCACAGCTTTAGCTCGATCATCCCAGCACACAGGACTCCGGCACTTCCTCCCTTACAATGCTTCAAATGGAGCCATACCAATACTGGCGTGGTAGCTATTATTGTAAGAGAATTCTATCAGTCCCAACCGTTCTTCCCATGATCCCCCGAACTCAAGTACACAAGCTCTCAGCATATCTTCCAGAGTCTGGATGGTCCTTTCCGTCTGGCCATTTGTAGCAGGGTGAAAAGCGGTACTCATCTTCAATTGCGTGCCTAACGCGGTCTGCAGTTCTTGCCAAAATCGAGAAATAAACCTCGAGTCGCGATCCGAAACAATTTCCTTAGGAACTCCATGCAACTTGACCACGTTCCGCACATAAGACTTTGCTAATTCCGCCTTACTCCAGGTATCCTTCATTGGAATGAAATGAGCGGACTTGGTCAATCTATCCACAATTACTCAGATCATATTGTTGCCTTTCTGAGTGCGGGGCAACCCCACAATGGAATCCATAGAAATATTCTCCCACTTCCATTCAGGTATATCCAGCGGCTGGATCTTCCCTTGGGGTCTCTTGTGCTCACCTTTTACTCTCTGGCATGTCAAACATCGGGACACGAACTCCGCAACTTCCTTTTTCATATTGGGCCACCAAAAGGTCTTCTTGAGGTCTTTGTATAATTTATCGCCTCCTGGGTGGACGGAGTATGGCGTAGCATGAGCTTCAGTTAAGATTTTCTTTTTCAACTCATCATTATCTGGAACACACCATCTCCCACTGAATCTCAAACTTTCATCAGGATGAACACTGATCCTGGACTCGGTCTCGCTACTACCATCCTTAATCATTCTCCTCCACTTCTGGATCCTCAAATCTCCTTTCTGCAATTCCCTGATTTCACCATACAATTCTGGTTCCACCGTCAGATCGCTAAGAGTATCCCCTTTTCGAATCATGTAAATCCCCATTTCTCCTAACTCACTGAGCAGTCTTACCCTTGATCTGGCACAAATCAAGGCATGAACAGATTTCCTACTCAAGGCGTCGGCAACTACGTTAGCCTTTCCCTCATGATAGACAATCTGCATATCGTAGTCGCCAATCAGCTCTATCCACCTTCGTTGTCTCATATTTAATTCCCGCTGAGTATAGATGTACTTCAAGCTTTTGTGGTCGGAAAACACTTTAAATGTGGCTCTGTACAGGTAATGGCACCACAGTTTTAGTGCGAAGACCACCGCCCCCAACTCCAGATCATGAGTAGGATAATTCTCTTCATAGGTCTTCAGCTGCCGAGAAGCATAAGCTATCACTCTCCCATTCTGCATTAACACACACCCTAGCCCATGCTTCGAAGCGTCGGTATACACCTCAAAGTTATCACTCCCATCTGGCAAGGCAAGGATAGGAGCCGTTGTCAGACGTTCCTTAAGAGTTAGGACGCCTTCTCACAACTCCCATCCCAAATGAAACGATTCTCCTTTCTCATATTTTAAATGATTTGAATTTCAAACCGAAGTTACTAATTTTGGAAAGTTTCCCAATATAGAAGTTACTATTTTTGGAAGGTGTCTTTTAGGAAAGATCTATTTATAGTAACCATATGTGTTTTCCGTGTGTTAAGAAGTGCTAGAAATAGATGTAGATATATTACAAGTGTAGGGAACCTTACTATTTATATAATTTATGTCTAGGTGGTGGTTTCCGCGTGGAACATTTTTAGTAGCCGTTGCGCACTTGCCATTTATCTTCTGCAACTTGAGGTAGGGGAATATCTGTGTTGTAATTGTGATCTGACATGAATACATCGTATTTGTTTGGTATATATATATCCTTATTGAATGTTATAACATGATTGAATGAGAACTGTTATTGTGGAGATCGGGTCTTGTGATAAAAGGGTCTTGTGATATGGGACTTGTGATATGGCCATGGGAGGTGTGGTGTGTGTTGGTGATGAGGTGTGTTGGAGATGTGGTGGTGATGGAGGAGCTGGAGGAGATATTGTGATTGTTTATTCATGTTGCGATTATATTACCTACTCAACCTCGTGTTGACCCTTCTTTTGTTTTGTTTGTGTCTGCGTTGATCCAATTTACTGGGGAGCGGAATGACAGGTTTAGACTTGTGCATGATGGAAGGGTGGAGAGGAAACAAACCGGACCAGTTTAGTTATAGCCCAGTTGTAGATGTCGACAAGTTTAAAGTTTCAGTTTTATTTATTTTATAAACAATTGTAATCCGTTGAGACTTATGTTGTTTTAAAAATTCACTTAATAAAGTACTGGTTTCTTCCTTTGTTGACTACTGCCTCGGGTAACCGAGATGGTAACACCCTTAATTATTCGGGGAGTCCTAGTGCAGGCCTCTGAATAAATGGGGGTGTTACATCTTTGTACTTTGAGATCTTTGAAGGACCGACCCGACCCTCTTTGGTTGATGATATATAGCTTTCATGTTTGTGTTTTGTATGAGTAATGTTCAAAATACTTTCCATTTATGTACTATATAACCGAAATGAGTTACCTTACTTTTGTGGTTGAAAACTTTAATTTCTGTTACAACCTTACTTATTTCACGGATTCAAAAATGCAAGTTTACTTTCGAAATGACATGTTTTGAAAAGCTTGAAATAGTTTATAATAATTTTGATTGGTTTTAGCGTTGAGTTGATGTAAGGTTGGTTATTGGAGACGTCTAATAACTCGTATTACACTCGTCAGCGCCTAATTTAATTTAGCTTTTGGACTTATCCATTGTTTGGAATGTCGGGTTCTTGAATACGTAACGAGAACCCTAACGCTCCAATGATAAGGAATGGTGCCTTTGGAAATTCTTTTCAAATTCTTTCAAAGAGATGTACGTTTTGAAATATCAAATTTTGGGTAAAACACTTGGGTTGTTTACCTTGTCTTTACAACTTACCGTTTTTCTACTTTCAAGTTTTGAAGACGAAACTTTTTAAAAGGTGGGGTGATTGTAACACCCCGTAATTTCCAAGTATTTATATATTATTAAAATATTATTTTAGTAATAATAATGTTCCACAATAAATAAAATTTCATTTAAAATTTATCGTTTTTTACAATGATATTAATATGTCTGTCTTAAAGTTATACTCCCTCCATTCATATCCACATTACACATTTGATTTTTGTACACTATTCACAAATCAACGTTCGGTATCAATTTTCTCCTAATACGTAAGAGAAAATATATTCATGCGCGATCTTGTTTGATTCGTCTTCACGAGTACATTGAAAATATCTAACTTTTATAATTTTTGCAAATACGTAGCTAAAGATATTTAGCACGTAAAACATGTGTTGACAAACGTGAAAAAGCAAATGTGTAAAGTGGATATGAATAGAGGGAGTACTTCTTAAACTTGTAAAACGTTACTCTGTCCTTCTTGCTAATTTTAAGATATTTTAAAGGCATATCTAGCTTTTTATTATAAAATAAAAGTTTTAGCTCTTTTTCTTAGCTTTCCAGCGCCACCGAAAGCACCTCATTACGAGTTCTGTGGAGGAAATTATGCCGAAAATACGAAAGGCTGTCACGGACCATCCGCTAACGAGACCCACGCTCGTTGCTTACTCTTTACTTTTTTCCACATGTCCTTTGGGACACTTGGCTAAGTATTAAAATTTGCCTTGCTGCCCAAGGTCATCCTCTTCCTTCCTTCTTCTTCAAATCCTTCATTATTTTTCATAAAAAAACTCACACAAAAACACAAAACAACAAGAACACCATTGTTGTGCACCTCAACCGTAAAACGGTCGTAAAATCTTCATTTCTTATCCATTTTCGACGATTCTCGCGCCATCTCCTCTCGTCGTATCCCTCCTGTCTAAATAAGAAGTTTTCATCTCCTCCTCTTCCTTACTAATTTCGAAATCCAAGCTTTGACCCAAGCTAGATACTTCCGTTCTTAACATCTCCTTTTGTTTGTAGGATTCGAGTCAAGTGGTCCGGAGGGCGATACATACGAGATTGACGAGAGTTTAGACTAAAAGGTAAAGGTGATGGGTTACTCGACTTATCGTCTTTTTTTGCATGTGTTCTATATGCTAGGAATGTTTAGTATACTAGAATTGTATTGATTAATTAGTGACATGATTAAGTTCATAAATCATATGTTTGGATGAATTTAATTTTGCATGGTTGTGTTGGATGATATTCTAGTTGGAAATTCATTAAGAATTGTATTGTTAAATGAGGTTGTGATCTTTGAGGATGATTAGTTTGATAGTCTTTCATGTTCATAATGCTTGGTTTACTTTGGTTATTTGATAAAGTTTCAGCACCTTGACGAATCTGTCCATCGTCTTGTACGATTTATTTCGACATCTTAGATTATCCGTCTTTGAAAATGTTGAAAATATACCCCTTTTTATTTTAAGTGTAAAATATACGTCTAAAACTTCGTAATTTTCTTGCATGTCGTTTGGTCACAATAAATTATTTACGAACATTGCGCTTAAATACTCGCAGAATGGACAGTAGCTCAAAGATTATTTCGAAAACCATTTTTATACTTTGAAACTAATATGGTCCTTTGGCATAATTAAACTTTGAAGGGTTTAGAGGATGTTAGGAGTTTGCTTTGCCCCAAAATGATTTGTTAAACCCGTTTTATGAAGCAATACATTTTGTGTGACGATTTCTGACACACTATAGAGATCAGACAATAACCCCCTGTTAAGTTCGTATTTTGAAAATGTTTATCTGACAAATATTGTAGATAAACGTCTTATTAATCCGACCCAATTGGCCTTGTATCATTTCGAGTTTTTTTGAATTAATTATGAATTTTACGGCAGAGGACAGCTGTAATGTGAAATGCGTTTAGAACTTTTGTTTCATTATTCAATCTCGTGTGTTCTCTTTCGACATGGAACGGATATAAGAGTTGTATTATTCATATTTTATTGGCTCATTATGTTTAAATGAGTGGTTTAACGTTTATGTTATCCTAAGCTTGTGTAGGTGACGGTTATGTCATCCTAAAATTGTGTAGGCGATGGTTATGTTGCCTTGACATGTGAATAGATAGCGGTGGTACGATTTGTGTATCACTGTAATGAACTAACGCCACCCATGCAATGGGAATTTATCTTCGTTCGGGATTGGTCGGAGGCAGTGATTATACGCTCCGGTCCCCGTGTGTCGTTCGGTGTAAGGCATTACATCGAGAGGTCTGGCCAGGTCTTAGGCATATAGACAGTGGTTATACGCTATACATAGTATTCGGAGGCAGTGGTTATACGCTCCGTAGCTGGAGGCAGTGGTTATACGCTCCAGTAGCTAGAGGCAGTGGTTATATGCTCTGGTATGTCAGAGGCAGTGGTTATACGCTCTGACGGCGTTCATTCTATTCCTGTGCTGTTTGATAGTTGTAAGATTTGTAATCGGAGACAGTGGTTATACGCTCCGTAACTAGAGGCAGTGGTTATACGCTCCAGTAGCCAGAGGCAGTGGTTATACGCTCTGGTATGTCAGAGGCAGTGGTTATACGCTCTGACTATGTGTATTCTTTGCTTGGATGTTTCCTTGATTTTGATATTATCTCATATGCTGGCTTTAATTCTGTTATACATGTTGATCCATGCTGTTTTCACATGTTTTTGACTTATCGCCCACACATTGATCATGTTGTTCATGTTTGGTAATATATATGATTGTTTATGAAATTATATACATGTTCATATGTACAAGATGTTTAGTATTACCGTTTACATGTTTTCTGACGTAAAGTGGCTGGGAGAACCCTGAGTTACTCCCCACTGACTGTGGCGTTCATTTTTCATGAATGTAGGTTGGTGCGGTTTGGGGAAGACGTGTGACTAGCGAGCATTGTTGATAATTCGACAATTACCCTTACGCTTAGTTTAGATTTAATTCATGTTGTTATGGTGGGATACCTTATCCCTCGTCTATTTAATTTATTTTGTATAATTTATACTTTCTCATTAGTTTTTAGTCTTCCGCATGATGTTTTGATATTCCGCGAAAAAGTTTTAATAAATCTGTCGAAAAGTTTTTAAAAGTATTGTATTTCCGCTGCAAATTATTTGTTTATTTTTATGCTAAATCGCGGGGTGTCACAAAAGCGATCCGGGAGAGTCCAAAGTACACAAGTCATTCGAGGTCAGTTGTCCAAGTTGTTTTTATTGCATGTCTGAATTCGTTGCTTTTGGTTTTGAACTTTATGTTGGTTAATTTCTGCATTTACATGGTCAACAACATGATCCATAGTTAGTTCTGAGGCGATTCCATTCCATTAGGTAGTTAGTTAGTTGTTTTCCCTCCTTTAGTTGCATTAGTTTGCTTGAGGACAAGCAACGGTTTGGTTTGGGGATATTTGATGCGTGTTTATTTTATATACTGTTTTGACATCATTTAGCACGCATTTCCATGCATTTTCACGCACTTTACGTGCCATTTTGCCCCTTTTCCTTATCTTGGTGTATTTCTTGTTGTTTTGCTAGAATTATACAAAAGTTGAAGAAACCAAGCTTTTCTCGTCTAAAGTAGGCCCTTTTAGAAGATGGAACAAGTCAAGGAGTCCCATAACCCCAAATGTGCAGTACCGAGCTTAAAGGAACGGTAACCAAGGCAAGGACGAAGGACAAAAGCAAAAAAAATCGAAAAAAGAAGCAAGTTGTCTGTCAGTTACTCGATCGAGCAAACACCTGAGCTCGATCGAGTGGATGCAAGAGGAGAAAGCCTCGATCGAAGTACTAGATACTCGATCTAGGAGTCTGTAGGAAGGACCAAGTCCTCTAGGATCTCAAGGTTACTCGATCGAGCAGATGCCTGTTCGAAGTTACTCGATCGAGTACATTCTGAAGAACAACTACTCGATCGAGTGGTTCAGTCACTCGATCGAGCAACTCACTTATCTGTACCGGATATGTTTTTTTCTTGTTTTAGGTTTAGTGATTAAGGAGTTAACCTAATCCCTATTTGAGAATTAGGTTAGCAAACTAATCACTATTCAGTTTTTACTATTCAGTTTTCATTTCCTTCATACTTAGTCATACACTTTTGCACTTTTAGCATTTTCAGATCTAAGCACTTTTTACTTTAGTTTATTTTACATTTCTCAAGTTTCGTTCATACTTCAAGCATTTGGATTACGTTCAACCTTACCGCAGTTATTGTAATACCTTTCTTTACTCTTTTTCGTTATTATAATATTCGTTTTATGATTTCTAGTAATTTGCCTTTATTAATCATGTTGAATTTCGTTATTATTGTTATTGTTAGTTTAGATCCCACAATTATGCGTAGCTAATTTCTATAATATGTTAGGATGAAGGGACGACTCGCGGTAGTAATGTCATAAGATTTGCATGTTAGTCGTCTTTGCGACGAAGTTCACCCGTAAACAATTTAATTATGAAACTAGTCAAATGAGTGCACGCAGGAGACCAGTTTACCTAGTAAAACCGCACCTGGATCGAAAGATTGGTAGGTAGGCTTGTTTAGGATAATTTATGTAACCTATCTAGATCGAAAGATTGATAGGGGAGTCTAGGGTGATTTCAGACCGAAAGGATATTAATCGTTCCCACTTCGTTTATAATTCGACTGACCTAGTTTTGTTTGTGACATACATTACCGCGACAACCTGAATCCTAACATATTCCCTTTTTATTGATTAAACTCATCTTTGTTCTTTTTGTTTTATTTTCTTTTACATCTGTTTTAGTTACAATCTCAACAACAAAACCCCCCAATTCGTGACTTATAGACTGGCCTTTTTCTTACGACCGTGCCTCCCTGTGGAATTCGTCCCTACTTCCACTAACTTCTAGTTAGTAGACCTAGGTCTATCTTTGATACTAAACAACGGTATCAATTATCTCCACATCTTCTCTCAAATTTGAATAAAACATGAAAGTCCTGAACGCCTAATTCACGAAGAGAATCTAAATAAATTGTGTATTTTCTAATAATGCCATAACGAAAATAGCCACGATAAGACATTCTAAGAATTAAGAGACGTTTGGTTCATTGACATATAAGAAACTGCATTCAAAATGAAAAACATGGGAAAAGAAAAAGAATTATCCTTAATTGCTCATTTTGTTACTCAAAGAAGAGATTACCATCTCCATCAACAACCACCGATTAACTTGTCCACCCAAAACCACCATTGCTTTGAGCACAAACTATTACCGATGCCAAATACATATAGCCGCGAGCGCTGACAACATAATTTTCGTTGTCGGCCGGTACCGGTGCGTAGACCATATCTCCCTCACTAACATCCCTTTACCACAAACGAAACTCCCACCACCACCACATAATTAACCACCTCTTAAAAGCCAAAGATCACTACCTAGGTCAACTCCCCGAGATCTTGTCCCTCGCTTCAAAATTACCAAGATGCGGTGATTTTAGGGGTTGGTTGATTTCTAGGGCTTGTGGAAGGTTATGTAGAGAGTGAGTCAAAGGGCTTTGATGAGCTGCCGAGCATGTTAGCTCGAAAGTGTCAGAAGGATGGTGACATGGGTAGTTGGTGATTGAAACACCCCATAAACCGTGGCCTTTACCAAGGACCCTCTGTAACACCCTTATAATCCTACGCCTTTAACAAGGACCCTCAACCTATGAAAATGTCATCATCTCGGTTACCCAAGGTATAATATCAAAGAAGTGCACAAGAAAAATTTATTAAATAAATTACGAGCATAAATATAACAATCGTCTGAAATTCAAAAGATGAATATGTTGGGTTCGTCGACTAGCCCTACTATGAAATTAGTCACACTAATTATTTTTAACATCTTAAAAATTTAATTAGGTAACAAGAACTTTATGCATGCAAATGAAAATGCGGAAATGAATGAATCGGACCCTTACATTCGGTCCAAATTTGCTAGGGCGATCCTCCACGGAGCAACCAAAGTAGCTTGCCTCCTTTACGATGCAACCAAGACGTACCCTTTAATACCGAAAATCTCACGGACTAGGTGAATAATAATCGGTTTAATCTTAAATCTAATAAGTTAATTATTAGAAATACTATAACTATTATAGTATATAAATATTATACAATAATATTTAGAGAGGATTCTATGAATTTTACTAACACTAGAAAATTAGGTTGGTTGGAGTGAATGAGGAAATGTGAACAATTCACATATATGCTGGGTGAGTTGAGTGTGGTGTGTGAGGTGGATGCATGGGGAAGAATCTTTAGCTTTTGCTCTTACCCATACTATATAGGCATGCATACCTAATATTAGGTTTAAGGCTACCTTAATCATCATGTGTAAGTTATTATTTTAACTATTTAAAACACTTAAACCATCCTCCATAAAACCGACAGAATTTATGTAAAATGGACATCCATTTTACAAATTGTAATTGTATAATTGTGTGACATGTGACATCCTATGTCATGAAATACAATTGTATTAATTTAAAATACATATTTATCAAATAAATATTATCTCTAAATTAATTAAATCATTTTTAACAAATTACTTAGTAATTCATAATTACCGTCTCATAATATAGTCATTAATAATAATTGTCAATACGATATACAATGTTTGTTATAACCATGAACCTTTCTCATTCTAATTTCGATATTTCATAAATATCAATTAATATATGACAATTGACACGTTTCAATCTCAAATATAAATCTTACATTAAGATTTAACCTCTGATTTCTCGATATTTGATTTTAAAGAATTTGATCAACTCGTATCGTATACAATTGATCAATATATCAATTAAGGGGATTATCCTATACGTGTGACCTAAAGGAATCAACTGACCACCACCGTCATACGACAGTAATGTCAAACTCTAGTCAGCCAATCTTTACCGATTAATGTTGGTCAGTTGACTGTATAATATCGGATCATCCCTTGCATATTCTCTTTATGAGATTTAGCAATGATATTTACACTGACGTGATCGCACTATTGTTGAGGACACTTATTCCAACATTCTCCCACTTGTCCTCGACAAATGTGCGTCACTGATTCTCTTGTCCTATTACATCATATCCCACTCAATGCTTACAGGTCGTACTTGCATTTGAACATTTCGTGAGCGGTTTCCTCGATCTGGAGATTTAACTGCTTTCACCGGAATTATCTACCATAGATGCCTTCCGGGCGTGGCCACGCATTTCCTGTTAAACTTCTCCTCGAGTAGCCCTGAGATTTTAAGATAACTCTGACAAGGGGTTGGACAATTCCTATCCTACTCTTCCCTTCGACTAACATAGTCCATTATGACCCAAAAGATGCCCATTTGACCCCTTTTACAGAAGTCGTAGAGCATAAATCAAAGTCACTCTAAAACTGTGCCACCTTGGGCCAACAGTCTCTAGTCTAAGAATCGACTCATGAGAATACTATAGTAGCTCTTGCCACGACCAGATTATAAAATTTTCAGAACTCTATAAGTGGTCACTTGTTGCCCGACAGAGTGTCTCCTGCAGTCTGCCTATGTGATCGACTAGTCATCCCATATGACTCTATGTCATTCGAACTTGCCATCAATCGCCTCACACTCTAATCGCTTCGAGACGTCACCTCATACAAGCGACTATGGGCCATACTAAGTTAATCCCGTTCTCTTTATGGGGTTCAAAATTGTCTCTTACAACCCATTTGGATTTGACAAAGTATCTCTTAATAATGAGTTAATAATAACTCAAACGATAAAAGTGATTATCATGTACGAACAGTCAATATGATATTACTGCTCCACATTTTACAATCTTTTGATGCACATTCATCATTTGAATTAGTAGTTTGAATTGTGAACAAACCATTTATTCTTATTATCCAAAATCTACAAATTTCGGTTTCCTTCTGACTCACATTATCTCGTATAACATGATCTTATTCAAGTACATGTCTAGTACTCATACTAGATATGAGTTTCCTTTGTTGAAGTAAGCTTCCACTGTTATCTTATAACTCGTGACATGTTGTTCTCACGTACACAGTCACATTGTACTAGAATTCATATTGTAGTTTACCTAGATTCGATCCATTTGTTCTCCTCGAGAACTTATATCGAAATAAGGCTTTTTACTCAACATCTTGGGATGTTAATCAAGGTCGTACGAATCATCACGTTTATATCTAGGTGATTCTAAATTCATCAATATGAATAATTTATCCAACCTTGTTGATCTTCAATAGGTGACATTTTGTTATCATATAATAAACTCTCCTATGATTTTCCATCATC
The DNA here is from genome assembly GCA_029255685.2 of Silene conica. NCBI lineage: Eukaryota > Viridiplantae > Streptophyta > Magnoliopsida > Caryophyllales > Caryophyllaceae > Silene > Silene conica. The sequence goes on along the minus strand of CM055314.2, from coordinate 26,376,339 downwards.
CTATGATGTTCTTAACATTTATACTCATGTAGAATTGAAAATCTTTCATTCTTTTCCTAAAAGAATTACCATTTTCTCTCAATGGTAGGTTAACTTTCTAATGACTATTTCTCCCACTAAATTATGTATCACTATCTTTATAGTTGAATAACTCCCACTATCACTATCTCCATAGTGATCAGCTCCTACTGAATCCACATCTTCTCTTATGAACATTTCATTTCTCGTCCTCGTTCCCTTGGAAAGCACCAGGACATAATTTCTCATCTATAATACTTTATAATAAGAAACATTATCATTAAGAGAACAGGAGACGGTTTCTCCTCTATTATCTTATAAAATCAGAAACATTAACTTCAAGGAACTGTTTTCCTTTCGTTTATACGCGCGGTTCCTATTATCCTCTCTATGAACTAAAGACATAAAGAACATTTTCTTTTGTGTCCTCGCGTAGTTTTTTCTGTGTCCTCTCGTTGTTTCTTCTATCCATTCACTTAGGGTTCTTCTCAAGGACCCCATATAGGATGCTTCTCTAAGATCCCATATTTAATCCATATGTATCCTTTAAAATAACCTTTATTCTTACAAGGATATCAATTTCGCCCATAAACAATGTATTGGATAGTAAGTATTATGAGTGGTGAGATATTAGTTCTCATTTTCACTTAAAGTGATCATCTTATAATGAACTAATTAACTCACATCTGAGTTTGATGTTTATATCTTATATTGATTGAGTGTTTTTACTGAGGTGTAATTCTCCTTTAAGCAAATCAAAATACTTTATTATGATCCTATCATGTCTAGCGTACGGTGAACTATTCAAGGTACTCTATTACGATCAATGAAGATCATATCGACTCATGTTATAAAATGCATTTAAAAACAACGATTTGATTTAAGAACAAAAGGGATGACTTGGGTTGAAAACCAAGTCACCAATATTCAACGTTACAACCATTGTTTTGAAAAACTAAATCCTTGTCATACAAGAAAATAAAATGTTCTTAAATTTAAAATGTATAATCGAAAGAAGACATCAAATAAAAATTAGAGCTAAGCTCTTCATGTCTTCAATCTTCGGATGCTACCATAGCAATCCATGAAAGGAACTTGAAGCTTCCTTTTTTTTTTCTCCTTGCCTTTGTCCTTGGAAGGAGCCCCTTTAAAACAATTATAAAAGGGTCAGAGTCAACAACTTGTATCAACATACAAAAGTTGACAAAATAACATGAATTTAAATGAGAATTATTACCTACTGCAAGAACCTTTCCAGCTTTGAGGTCGTTTAGATACTTTTGGCAATTTCGCTTCCAATGACCCATCTTAGTGCAATAATGGTACTTGTCTTCAACTTTTGAAGACGATGTAGAAGCACCTTTCGAAAAGGTCTTCTCTTTAGAAGATGTGGGTTTGAAGGCCTTGATATTTTTGCCTTTGTTAGCTTTTCGCTTAAACTTCCCTTTGCTCTTCTTGTCAATGTTAAGCATATCCTTCGTGGAACTTTCATTAAGTCCCATATCCCTTTCCGCTTGGACGAGCATCTTATGCAATTCGTCCAAAGAGGTTTCTTGATTTCGTATGTTAAAGTTCACCCGAAACTGAGCATACGTTTTCACTTTGTTAAGGGAGTGAATAATTCTATCTATTATGAGAGAGTCGGGAACATTCACCCCTTGTAATTTCAAGGTTTCAGCTAGCTCAACCAATTTCAGCACATGAGCACTTATCTTTTGACCTTCCTTCAAGGTGAGGTCAACGAAGGCGGAGGCCGCCTCATATTGAATCACCCTAGGTACTTGCAAAAACATGGTCGCAAGCTTGGTGTAAATCTCATGAGCCGTGCCTAGCCTAATCATTCTCCTTTGAAGATCCGGCTCCATGGAGAATATAAGCACGTTCTTAAGAGCATGCGACTTTTTCATGTAGGTCTCATAGGCTTCACGAGTCGCCTCCGATGCACGAGCGGTGGGAGTGGGAGGAGCGGTTATGCTTAGGTAAGGAGTCTTATTGTCACCTTTCGCGGCCAAAACCAACTGAGCGTCCCAATCTTTAAAATTGGCGCCATGCTTCTCAAGCTTGCAACGATCCATGAAGGATCGAAGCCATGATACATTAGTCAGAGGTGGAGCATTATGAGCCATTTGATGATGGTTGAAAAATGAACTACAAACAAAAGGAAGGAATTAAAACAATTATCGTTTTTTTAGACTTGTAAATATATTAAACAAGTCAAGCATCTACTTAATGATCTCTCACCCAATTAAGTAAATGATCCCGAGACCCAAATCCATACTAACTCGGGCACGGTTTAACCGATACATCCCTTGTTAATTTAATTCGGTGGATTAACCTTTAATCGATTCTACCTTAGAACTCTCGGTCGATAAAAATTACATTAATTCTTATCTTTAGCCCGAACTTATTGCAACTACGGATACTCGAATTCCTTCGTTGAGATCGACCAAATTTCGAGAGTGTAATCATATTACCCCAATTACCCAACGTAACAAGTTTAGCACCCCGGTTTAGCCGAGCCCACTTCCTTATGAAGAAGGGATTCATGGGTTCTTTACTTTTTGGTAAGGCTATGTCTCAATATTTGAATACGTAAGAGATCTTGTCAATTTATTATCTATCTCCTTTAAGTGAACTAAGTCGGTGCATTATCGATAAATTAATCGACACGGTCGATAAACTCGATGAACATGCATGATATGTAATGACGATTTGGCTATGCATGCAAACATATAAAGCATAAATAAAAGCATAAATAAATCCTATTATGACCTTCCTAAAAAAAAATTAAATGTAAATTAAAAATTCGGAAACCAACTCCTTGGTCCCTTGAACTTCACACGAGGCACGCATCCCAAGGCAAATTCCGTCTTGGTCGTAACTTCTTTCCGAAAGGCACCGTCTTCAAGGATCTCCGGAATAAATAAAATTACAAAATTCTATCCATTTTATACATTATAAAATAAGATAAAGCAATAAAATTACAACTGAACCGTTATTCCCATACATTTTTTGTCGGGCTTGTTGCGCAATTTAATAAATTGAGTAACTTGGTAGATAGCTTTGAAATTACAAAATTTTCATTACATAATTAAACGTATAATTAAAGTAAACCAGCATTCAACGAATATAAAGCAAAATAAATTGTTAAACAACAATCATTTATTCATATAATCATATTCATTTTCAAGTCAGTAGTGTTAATAACAATAATTATAATAAATTGCACAAATTCTCACTTGTGACAGACTAAATCCAATAATAAGAATAATCATAATAAGATCATTTACGTCAATAGTGAAGAACATTAAGTACGAATATTGTTCACATCTCGCAATAATACGGCGCAATCATCTTGATGTCACAGTACACAACATGTCGCACTAATAATTTTGTACTATTATTTGTTATCATATAAAAAATATTAGTCACGGTAAAAATTCAGTGCGTAGCTAAGAGCAATAATCAGTCACAGGTAATTTACTTGTGACAATAAATCACAATTAGCCACGGTATAATTCAGTGTGTGGCTAAGAGTAACATAGTCACGGATAATTTAGTTGTGACAATAAATCATAATTAGCCACGTTAAGAATTCAGTGTGGTTAAGCACACTAATTAGTCACGGTTAACTTACATGTGACAATAAATCATAATTAGCCACGACATTGTGGCTAAAAATAATTATTAGCCACGTTCGTGACTTGATGCGTGACTAAATGCATTTGTTAGCCACGGTCATGGCTTAATTCGTGACTAAAAACAATTATTTGTCAGGGATATATTTTCCCCTGACATAAATTTTTTTACCAATTATTTTTGAAGGAAGGGGACTTTTTTTCCCGTGACTAAGCAAATTTAGGTCAAGAATTATGAATTCCCGTGACATAAATCGTGGTGCAAGTGCCATTTTGTTGTAGTGACATTTCGGGCAATATCGATTAAAACTAAGGCCATACTAAGCAAAATTACATAATTCTAAATTACGTAAATAAAATTATGACATTCATAAATAAATAAATATGAAATGCTTATGAATATGTAACTAACATGCCAATCCTAAGCCAAATCGTCCTATTAAACATTATTCAAATATCGTTATCATAATAACTCGGTTTTATGGAATTACGTGATTTTAACATGTAAAATCACTTAATATTATGTGAATCAATATTCACGTTTAAGTTAAACATCCTAACACTTTTAGGTTTCAAAATTTAGTCTTACTTAAATTTGAACATGACTTGACTTATTTATTATTAAATTGTTCGGAATTTAAACGGTTTTACGGGAAAAATAATATAAAATCCAAATGAGTCATAAAATTTTCAAAAAATTCAAAATTCCAATTTTGAACATTTTGAAGTTTTCTTAAAATTTCAGAACCAAAAATCATAAGTATAAACGAAATAACCTATTTATTTCGAAATAAGTCGTAAAAACACGCATTTTAAGTCGGAAATTCAAAATTCACTTTTATAAAATGCAATAAAATACTAATAAAAACTAATGATGATATTTACACATTCTAAACACTTTCGAATATGAAATGAGCAGTAAAATCACTGCCCAAGGTCTGAAAAAATGAATTATGACTCTTAAAATCTAAGAAGTTAACTTTAACTTGTAAAATTTAAATTTAAATTTCCAGAAACGTTTGGCTCCCAAGAAAAATATGATGATGAACATATCTAACATGACATCTATGGGTGAATTTATTCGGCCATTTTAGCAAGTTTTACTATTTTTAATGAATTTGTCATACAATATACGATTTTAACTATTAAAATCAATCCTCATGCAATATTTGAAAGAAAAATCTCAAAATTTACATGCATGCTAGAAATAATATATATGACAGTGTGTAAAGTGTTTATGGCCAAATTCTAACTCAAACTATTTAAGTTAAATTATGTCACTATTATCTCGATTTTTACCATAAAAATCAATAATCATGCAATATTTAATAAAAACTCCTGAAAACTTTAATAAACATTTTAAATATTGCATGTGACATAGTCAAAACGTTTCGTAGCTAAATTCTCAATTTAACTATATAAACCCATTATATACTCATTTTATGACAATTTAACCATTAAATTCATAAACCATGCATAAAACTCCAATAACTCAGAAAACTTATATTCACAATAGAAAAAATGCATATGAGAACATATTTAAAAATCTCGGCCAGAAAGTATTATTTGCTATTTTCCCCATAATAAAATCATTTTAGCCGATTAAAGTACCAAAAATTAACGATTAATTTATTAAATGAACATTATTATTCCATAAATCATATAAAATGACCTAAAACTGTAAAACCCCTCGCGAAAGGGGAAATATAAACACATAAAAGTACTAAAAATGCAGCGGAATTAAAACTTTTTAAAGTAAACACAGGCGAGAAATCTTAAACTGAAAATGGAAACTGCAACTGAAATAAACCAAAATAGTTAAGTAGCAGTTCTAAGTATCAAACCGAAACATAAATACAAGCCTGGGATGGAACATCCCTACAGACACCAAAACAAGTATCAAAACTACGAGTCCAGCTAAACGATAAATAAGGGTAAGTCATGATGATAGGATCATCGCTCGCTAGCTCTCGTGAACCCCGATCTCCAATCCTTCATGTACCTACATACATGAAAACATGTACGCCACAATCAGTGGGGAGTGACTAGAGTTCTCCTAGCCACCTTTTGTGACAACACATAACACATAAAACAATGCAGAATACTCCAACATATAACAACATGTGAAGTATAAACATCTCATCAACTATCTCAACTATCATGCGATACTAATGCATAACTCTCAACCCAACTTCATAAACCGTTAGGAAGGAGAGCCGGTTTCCCTACTGGTTACCCAGTCGGGGGGTCTTTCAGTCCAACTATTTATGAAACCGATCGAAGAGTCATCCAATGCCTTGGATGAACAATACTAAAGTCAAACATAAGACTCAACAACTACAATATCTTAACATCCATAAACACATCTGTCTCCGATACGATACCATCACTAGGCAAACAGACAAATTCAGCAAGTATAAGGTTCAGCGGTCAACTTAAGACATAACCTACATACCAAAACATTCAGCAAGTAAGAAGGTTCAGCGGTCAACTTAAGACATAACCTAATTACCAAAACATTCAGCAAGCAAGGACTCAGAGGCCAGGTTAAGGCATGGACCTGCCAATCAGCAAGACACTAGACTCAGCGGCCAACTTAAGGCATAGACTAGCATCCAAAAGTAAAGGACTCAGAGGCCAGCTTAAGGCATGTCCCTTCACTACATCACAAGATACTAAACTCAGAGGCCAGCTTAAGGCATGTCCTAGCATCAAACGTCTGCACTCCGGGTGAGGCGTTACGACCTAAATGCCTCGTTGTGCAGCCGCTCTACTCGTCAGACTCAGAGGCCAATTTAAGGCATGTTCCAACGCGATCACTACCATACATGTCTGGGCTCAGAGGCCAGCTTAAGGCATATCCCAGACACGACAAACATACACATATAGGGCTCAGAGGCCAGCTTAAGGCATATCCCCATATATGGCAAACAACTCACGTATTAAGCTCAGAGGCCAGCTTAAGGCATACCTTAATACGCATCAATACAATTTCATCCAAGTCTATGAACTAAGCTATAGTTCTATTTTTCTTAACCTCTAATCAACACTTAATTGATCCCGGGAACTAAGTTGAGGGAGAGCCGGTTTCCCTTTCGGTTACCCGAACGGGGGGTCGCTATCCTCACTCCATTCCCGAACCCAATATAACGTTGCCCGTACACCGGGGACCTCAAATACATATCACGGGTATACAAAACGAGTTTCAATCAAAACCGATTAGCCATTTAAAAGTTACGATCGAAAAACAAAACAAAACCATCAGGGGTCCCCAGCCGGTCGGCAGGCAGCCGGTCGGCCGGCTGGTGACCTCTCAACCTTCTTCTTCTTTTAAAACTGAGAACACACAAGAAAGGGTTCCCAGCCGGTCGGCAGGCAGCCGGTCGGCCGGCTGGGAAGACCTTCCCAAGCCTTCACAAAACTCGTAACCATTCCCCAAATGCGCTCCCAGCCGGTTGGCAGGCGGCCGGTCTACCGGCTGGGCTCCCTTCTATTCTATGTTCATCGCAAAAACACACTATACAAGGAAGATGACCACCAGCCGGTCGGCAGGCAGCCGGTCGGCCGGTTGGCAGTCCCAAGGCCTATTTCTCAAAATCTCGAAAAATACCCAAACTGCTCTCCCAGCCGGTTGACCGGCGGCCGGTCGGTCGACCGGCTCAGAGAGCCTGTAACACATTTTCGCTATTCGCAACATATGGAAAACTTCACTAAACCACCTACAACCTTCAAATTTGCTACACAAGATATTTACCCAACAATATCAAACATCAAAAACTATTAATCTATCAGCAAGTAAGTCCCATAACAATCCTCAAATGAATATATCGGGTATCCGTCGCAAACTGAGAAAAACTGGAAATATACTTAAGAATACACAACAACAAGTTTAAGCATGAATTCTTCACAACAACATCATCCTAAACATGTTACTAAGTCCTTTGATCAATATATAACAACAAAAACAGAAACCAACACAAGAATCACAATAAGCATGCTAATATACACATAAAGGCCGAGTTTCTCATTATCGTCACCTCACAAGCTTATCCGGCTAAAGATCTTCCTCGAGTATGAAGCTATCAATGTCCGGGTTGTCAAATCCTTCGCCTGAAAACAAAGAAAACCGGTTTAAGAGAATAAAAACGGAATTATGAAAACAGGCTGAATTTTCGAAGTGATGGAAACGAGAAACCAAAGTGATAGATGACTTGGAAATTGAACGAGGATTCCGAAAATGTACTTACTTTTGCGATTTGAAGAACGGATGATGGAGAATTTCACAAAAGAAAGAGAGGTTTTATGGAGGTTTTGAGGATATTATGTTTACTGTAAAAATGTTGAAGATGGAGGATGAAATATGACAACTTAAGGGTTTTTAGGGGTTTAAGTAATTTGCCCTTTCCGTATTTAAATAAAATGGGTCGGACTTGAACGGGTATTTATCATTCGAGTTTAAGTTCACCAAGTAGTATTCGTCTTAAGGACTTAAGGTTCTTAAGACGGACCTCACTAATTAAATAAAATCTTTCGAGATAAATTATCAAATTATTATTTTATTACCTAAAATAATTAAAAACGCTTAAATTAGATTTTACGAAAATACGGGATGTTACAAAAACTTTTTTAGGACCAAAAAGTATACATGCATAAATAGTTTTGTGCATATCTTATATGAACTAAATATTTTACGTTTTATTTGTTAATCATATTACTCGAGAAAACGAAAACGAGTTGCATGCAAGCAACCGTATGCTCTAATACCACTTGTTGGGTTAGTCGTACTAGCCCTACTATGAGATTAGTCACACTAATTATTTTTACTATATTAACAATTTAATTAGGTAACAAGATCTTTATGCATGCAAATGAAAATGCGGAAATGAAAGAATCAGACCCTTAAATTCGGTCCAAATTTGCTAGGACGATCCTCCACGGAGCAACCAAAGTAGCTTGCCTGGTTTACGATGCAACCAAGACGTACCCCTTAATACTGAAAATCTCACGGACTAGGTGAATAATAATCGGTTTAACCTTAAAATGTTGTCAAATCTAATTAGATAATTATTAGAAATACTATACCTATTTTAGTATATAAATATAATGCAATAATATTTAGAGAGGATTTTATGAATTTTTCTAACACTAGAAAATTAGGTTGGTTGGAGTGAATGAGGAAATGTGCACAATTCACATATATGGTGGGTGAGTTGAGTGTGGCGAGAGAGGAGGATGCATGGGAAAGAATCTATAGCTTTTGCTCTTACCCATACTATATAGGCATGCATACCTAATATTAGGTTTAAGGCTACCTTAATCATCATGTTTAAGTTATTATTTTAACTATTTAAAACCCTTAAACCATCCTCCATAAAACCGACAGAATTTATGTAAAATGGACATCCATTTTACAAATTGTAATTGTACAATTGTGTGACATGTGACATCCTATGTCAAGAAATACAATTTAATTAATTTAAAATACATATTTATCAAATAAATATTATCTCTAAATTAATTAAATCATTTTTAACAAATTACTTAGTAATTCATAATTACCGTCTCATAATATGGTCATTAATAATAATCGTCAATACGATATACAACGTTTGTTATAACCATGAACCTTTCTCATTCTAATTTCGATATTTCATAAATATCAATTAATATATGACAATTGACACTTTTCAATCTCAAATATAAATCTTACATTAAGATTTAACCTCTTATTTCTCGATATTTGATTTTAAGGAATTTGATCAACTCGTATCGTATACAATTGATCAATATATCAATTAAGGGGATTATCCTATAGGTGTGACCTAAAGGGATCAACTGACCACCACCGTCATACGACAGTAATGGCAAACTGTAGTCAGCCAATCATTACCGATTGATGTTGGTCAGTTGACTGTATAATATCAGATCAGCCCTTACATATTCTCTTTATGAGATTTAGCAATGATATTTATCACTGACGTGATCGCACTATTGTTGAGGACACTTACTCCAACCGAATATACATCATCGAAAGCTAAAAAGACTCCTAAGAGCCAAAAGTACTATGACTCCTAAGTAGTGACTCATCCATCCCCAATATTAAGCAACTATCAACGTCGAACTACATGCTAAGAATCTGTTGACCATAACAATGGATCACCAGAACAATAAACACCAAAGTATGAGTTACTGTAAACATACTACCGTTATAACACCCACATAACCCAAGGACTTTAGGAAGGATCATCAGACTACGAAAGTGTCATCATCTCGGTTTTCGGAGGTACAATATCAAAGCAAACGTGCATGCAACTTATTATAAAGATGTAATTAAAGTGAATACAACCGTCTCAAAGAATAAAAAACAACAATGTCTGCAGAAGCTAGTATAAGATATATATTATTAAACTACAAAAATATGTGATGACCCATCCTCCAGGTCAGTGCACCATCAATCACCACGTACTTGAGAATGTGCTCACCATAACCATGGATGTAATACCCATATTTTCATAGTTTATAATAACGAGTTGTTTATATATTTTTCAAGATGACATATAATTATATATAAATTGTTAAACGTTGCTAATTGTTACTTATAATTACTTGTTATTTATATACGTTGCTAATTGTTATTTATAAATACTTGTTAATTTTTAAGTTGCGACTTATGAACGAGAATTAGTATTTTATGTTATCGGGATACGTAATGGGCTTTTGCTTACGATTTATACGTGATGGGTGGTGTAACTGTTCAATGCATCGAAGATGGAAAAAAATAAAATAAAAAATAACCCGTGTGGTTAGTGAGGAGTCGAGTCCATGGTTTAGTAATAACCCGTGTTTGATGCTATGGAATTGGGCCTCGAAGTGCGTGTCTGATACAGCCCATCTCGTTATACAGCCCATCTCGACATAAATAATACAAACAACACAAATATCTCGTTATACACCTTCAGACCGCCATATAAGAACTCACATAAACCCTACCTCTAACCCTAATCAACACACATACACACGCCTACACCTCTGCCGCCCCATCCAAGATTGAGGAAAAGGGTTCACACGGTGGTCTAGGGTGGTTTAGGGTGGTTCGTTTGGGCAAGGAAATAGGTATGCTCACTGATTTCTTCGTTAATTCCTGTTTTCCTTTGTATTTTATCATGCGAAATCCTCCATGTATATATGTTTAGAGTCTCGTTTTTTTACATATCTTTAATATAGGATGTTTGGTAGTCATGTATGAACCATAAGGGAGTCGTCGTAGAGCGTCTAGGACCACTGTCTACGGTGGTTTTGGTCGTCTGTTTCAAATACGTGCATTTGATTGCAGAACAGAATCGTGAGCGTGTGGTGTTTGCGTTGTTTTCGAGTCACCATTAGGTTATGATGGGAATGGGTGTTAGGGTATCTGGGTAGGTGGTAGTCGGGTGGTTGGATTGGTGGTTCTCACAGGGGTTCGAAGGGTTCTTGGTGGTTGTTGTGGTGGGTTTCGTTTTGAGGGCTGTGACATGTTAAACCGGAGGAAACAAAGTGTTTCGTGACTGGTGGGTTTTGTAACGGTTGTTATTGGTTGTGTTGCGGTGTCATATGTCACCGATGACTTCCCTGGAACCACCGCGACCCAGGGGCGAGTCTAGTGGCGTCGCAGGCGAAGTCGGTGGTGGTGGTTGGAGTTAACAGCGATGTTTGTGGAGGTGGTTGGTCACGGTTTTGGGGAGGGGGTTGTTTGCTTTGTACGAGTTGTTTTGGGTTGTTTGCTTTCATCATTCTTTTAGAATGTCATCACTATTTCTACTAACATGATATTATTTTATATTGTTATTATTATCATTATTAACACTAATTTTATTATTATTAGTTGTATAGTTATTGTTATGAGTTTTAAAGCTATGGTGATATGTTATTTATGTTATTATTATTATTATTAATATAAAATAGTGTGATTATTATTAATTGCTTTGTGATTGATATTGGTAATAATAATTGATTAATTGATCGTATGCAATATTTAGTAAGTCTATAATTAGTAGTTATAATTGGCTAATGGTGATTGATATGAATAAGTTGTTAATATTAATTGGTATGTATGTTGTAATATCCCGTATTTTTATAAAAGTGATCTTAATAATTTAAAAGTAGTTTACGGATTTTAATAATATTTTAATAATAAATCGTGAATTTATTTTAAGTTTCTCCGTCAAGATCCGTCTTAAGAATGTTTTAGTTCTTAAGATGTTAACTTGGCAAAATCAAACCCCAACTTGAACCCGTTTCACAAAACAAGTAACCCGACTCAAAATACGGAAAGGGCAATATAAACCCCACCAAAACCCTATTCCATCGACATCCATCTTTATTTCCACTGCTTCTTCATTTCCACCATTGTTCTTCATTCTTAAGAGCTTAAAATCAACATTTCAACCTCTTCCCGAACTCGAATCGCGGTAAGTCTTACATTTTTGGAATCCTTGCGAG